>CAWUFW010007078.1:0-600000 GCA_963921515.1 Calotriton arnoldi
AGGGCTCACCAGGGGAGTCAGGGAAGGGGTGGTGGGTGCTGGAGAGCCACTGACAACTGCAGTGGAGGTGTCTGACATGGTGTGTGCCGGCACAACTGGGGGCATGACACAGATGTCGTGGGTGCCGGCACAACTGCAGTGGACCCTGCAGATGGGGTGGACAGGTCCGCCACTGCAGTGCCCAAGTCAGACAGGGCGGTAGTGGACTCCACTGCAGTGCCTACCTCCAGGGGAGGAGAATGGGGAACAGGCAAGGTGGGTTGGACAGAGGGGAGGACACCCTCACCACATCAGTGGCACAGACAAGCGCAGCGGGGGTGTGGTGCTGGGAGAGCAAGTGGCAGGGGAGAAGGCCGGAGCATCTTGGGGATGGTATATCTGTGGGTGGGGGAACCTGGGGCAGGGTGTGGTGGGGGCACCTGTGCAGTGGGGGCCTGAGGGATGGAGGACGGAGACCTTGTGCCTGAGCTGCAGGGCGGTGGCGGGGTCTTGCTCTTAGCACTCCGGGGGACTTGCGGGTGGGGGCCTCAGTCCGTCTGCGCCTGGGGGAGGGTGTCCGGGGGCGAGGGGCACTCTGCTCCGTGTGGGTGGGCTTCCTCTTCCCCGGGATGCTGGAGCAGCTTCATCGGTGGGGAAGAGGCCGAGGTCACAGAGGAAGAGCTGCTGTGACTTTGGGGTTGCAGGTGAGGCAAGGGAGGGTGCTTTGGAGGGAGAGGGAACTGAGGACTGCGCAGTGCATGTGGATGCGTGTGTGTGTTCCAGGGCCCCATCCCCTGTGAGTCTGGCTTCAGTCCCCTGAATGTGCTTGCGTGTGCGTTTTGTCATTGGCGTGTGTGTCAGTGTGCTGGATGTGTGTGTGCTGGTGTGTGCCAGTGTGTGTGTGCCTGGGATGGGTAAGGTGCTGGGGAGTGTGGATGGAGCAGAGGCAGGAGGGGTGAGGGACCGTTTGAGGAGGGACACTGCTGCCGTCAGGGAGGAGTCCATGGACCTATTGCCCCTCTGTAGGTCAGACATGCCCGATGAGATGCCCTCCATGAACGACACCAGCTGAGTCAACAGCGCGGTGTGCGCATGGAGGACACTCAGCATGGCTGTCTGCCCTACATGGAGCTGGCGAAGGAGGTACACAGACTCCTCACTCAGGGCAGCAGGGGACACAGGGGCAGGGGGTGCGGTGCCTGGCCCAAAGGAGACACGCTCCCGGACATGGGAGCCTCCACGGACCTGGGGAATGGGAGCCGATGGGAGGGCGGTGGTGGTGCTGGTGGTGGCGGGGACAGCAACACTAGCTGGGGTGTGGTGGCTGCTGACACCCGCCTCCACAAGGGAGTCATCCTCCGAGTTGCTCTGGTCCTCAGCTGAGGTGGATGCTGCTGAGGACTCCTCGGTGTGGCTCCCCTCGCCCTCCGTGCCACTGGGTCCCTCCGACCACTCCTCGGCTGCTGACCCAGTCTGGCTCTCCGGCTCCTCCTGGTCCGTGGAGCTGTCCCCTTCCGTGGCCGTGGATGTATCTGCAAACAATGGGGAAACAGACAGACATCAGTCACCTGCACATAACGCACACACCACTGTGAGCACAGCACATCCCAGAGCAAGCCCTGGCATCATTAGTTGTACATTGCTAAAAGTGCACTAATTGAACAGGAGAAGTCAATTGTCAGTCTGATGCCAAGCATGGCACTCACATCCCACATGGCCTTGCACCCATCTGTCTGGTGTCTGTTGGATTGCAACACCCCAGTGTTGACACATGCACCAAGTACACAGTAGTTGGACAGTGCAGAGGACACGGTGTGGACACATCACAGCTCTTGCCACTGAGTCAGTACAGGTTTACGGATGTAAGGGATGCCCAGAGTCAAATAGGAAATGCATGTGATGCATACCAGCGACAGACACCATGATGCACCCATGTCCTGATAGCCAGCGCCACTATGGTGTGCATGTAGCACATGTCACTCCCCTGCAGGATCACCAATCAGTAGACACATGCCATGGCGGAGGCATGACTGCAAAGTCATACATCACTGTCTCAGTGATGTATGACTTTGCAGCCAGACAACAACACTCTGCACTGTGTCACAATAGTAGGTCATGGGGAATGCAAGTCCTGGAGCTGCACAAGTGCACATGTACATCCCCCCACAACACATCCTCTTAACCCTCATCTGTCCAGGTCATACCTATTGGACATATGGGAGACCTGTGACACTACCCTACATGTCAGAATACAGGCATTGTGTAAGCAATGGACCCACCCATGATGCCCACCACAGAGTCAGGGAAACAGATGCTGTCTCCCACCTTGAGTCAAGCAAACTGCAAGGACACAGTCCTAAGTGACAGAATTCCTGCATGTAAGGGCCACACCTGGGTATCAGATGAGGAGTGGGCAGTGCACAATAGAGGGACATGGCTCCTGGACAACATGACTGCTGTACTGTGGCAGTTCAACCTGGCCCGAGGAGGGCACATAACATGTTAGACAGAGTACACAGTGCAGTCTTTGACTCACCCCCTCCTTGCTGCTCTCTGGCCTTCAGCTGCCCATCCAGGTCTGGAAAGACCACCGCCAGGATCCTGAGCATGTGGGGGTCAGGGTCCGTGTTCCGCCCCTCCTGCGAGGAGGCGACAGCTTCAGCTGGACCCGTGCAATCCTCCGGGTCCAGCCCCGAAGGTCCTGCCACCTCTTTTGGCAGTTGCGGATCCGGCGCTTGTAGACCCCCACGGACCGGACAGCCCGGACGATGTCCTTCCAGATCTCATGCTTCCGATGGGCAGAAGCCTGTCAGGATGACAAAGTGATAAGGACATTACTACACATGCAACATATCCGTGCATGACACAGTTGCATATACATGTCGCAATCACAGGGGCACATGGTGTACCCAGGCAGTGCACGGCTGCCCATGGACAGTTTTCCAGAAGTCACTACATGGTATCATAGCATGGGGAGTAAAACCCTGTTCAGAAGCACTGTCACTGCACCATACCTGTCCAGTGCAAGTCACTACACACTATGGGGGTGACAACTACTCAGTGAGCCTGCTAGCCAGTGGTGTGCTGACTCTCAGCCTTGCTAGTCAGACAAAATGCACATTCAGAAAGGCAGTGCACAGAACACTCACCTGCTCCCCTGGTGTCCCATACAGCTTGCTGTACTGTGGAAGTAGGCTGTCCAGCAGGGCCTGGTTCTCTTCAAGGCTGAAGGCTGGGGCTCTCTCCACAGTACGTGCCATTGCAGGGTCCAGAGGGGCAGAGACAGCAGCAGTGCAGTGGCAGATGTCGTCCTGGAGCATGTAGTGCAGGCAAGTGGGCTCTCAGGGGAACATGCAGCAATATATATGTGCTGGAGAGGCAGATACTGTCCCTTGTGTCCAAAGTGATAGGTCCAAGTCGTTTGCATCTTCTGAATCTGGCCAATCCATGGAATAGCAGCACCAAAACACGCCCACAGCATCCTTCAAATCTTCAACTTCATGACATACATTATTTTGCAACATTGTTGTGGGTGACCAACTGATTTTCCAGCAACCGACTCGTTCGAATATTCAAAAACGCGTCCGTTGCCAGGCAAGCCCATTGTCAATGGGTGCGCACCGATCGGTCCATTGCTGTTCAACGCGCACAGGGGTACAACGCGTACCCGCACACATTGAAAGCAATGGGCCGGCCGGAGGCACCGATCGGTCCATTGCTGTTCAACGCGCACAGGGGTACAACGCGTACCCGCACACATTGAATGCAATGGGCCGGCCGGAGGCACCGATCGGTCCATTGCAGTACAACGCATCACTGTACATGTGACTGGCATATGTCAGCATGCCTGTCTCAGATGGACATATGCCAGCCACAGATAGCTCCCAGGGAGTGAGGGGCACACCTACATCACGACAGCCTGTCCAAACCTTATCATAAGGCATGTAAGGCTGCATTTCCTATTGTGTGTATGTTGGTGTACATGTTGTCCTGTGGGTGTCACCTGTGGGCAGCCACCCCCAGGCTGTGCACGTGTTCATGGGGACAGGATCATGGGTGTTACGTGTACGTGACCACTGTGATGTGCAACTGTTCATATCTGTGCATGTGCCATGGTCACATTTCACAGTGGTGTTTGTGTATGTCATGTCACATACCCCGTGAGTCCCATGTGGGACGGTATGTTTGAGCCAGGGTGTCCCAGTGGCACAATAGTGATGGCCCTCCACAGTCTTTGTGCATGTAGTGTTTACAATGTCTCTGATTTCATGTGCACAATGGGAGACAGTCTCCACATCCACGTTGTGTGTGCATGGACTCTGATGTTGTGCGTGTGTGTCACAGACGTCCATGGCTCTCCTGCCATGGCAAGTGTGGCCACTACCTGTGGGGGTCATGTTTGTTTTGTTGTGGTGTACACATGATACTCCAGGTGATGCCAGTGTCCATGTGGCATTACAGGGTCCCTGGGAATGTGCCTGTCGTTGAGCTGTGGTGCCTGGGGCACATCTGTCCTCACATGTCACTGGGGGTGACTGTGACACAGCATCATGATATCCAATGGGCCAAACAGGGACAAATTGATGCCACCTGTAGGACCGTGTTGACAGATGTTGGCCATGTATGTACCATAAATGTCGTTCCGGTACTGCACACTTCATGTAGTTGTGCCTCATGATGATGTATGTTGGGATCTTGAGTGTGTTCAATGCCGCATATGTGGGGTGACTGACGATCTTGCTTACTTCTCCTCTGCACTGCAGGGCTCCTGCTGTCCATCGGCCATTCCCAGACCTGGCAACGATGGTGGAACGGGACAGCATCCGACGGTACCGCTTCACCAGGCAGCTGATTGAGGATTTGGCAGTGCAGTTGTCCCCACATTTGCAGCCTGGCCGGCCGTATCCTACAGCGCTGACCCCCAAGGTGAAGGTGATGGCAGCCCTACACTTCTTTGCCACCGGTACCTTCCAACATACTGTGGCGTCTGCTGGTGGGATGTCACAGACCATGTTCAGCCGTGTGCTCCGCGATGTTTTGGCGGCAATGTTGCTCTTCCTGAACCGGTACATCTATTTCCCTAGACTGCGACGACTCACTGACGTGAAGAGTGACTTTTATGCCCTGGGGAGGATGCCGCATGTCATTGGCTCCATTGATGGGACACATGTGGCTTTGGTACCACCACAGGCCCAGGAGCAGGCCTACAGGAACCGCAAGCACTACCACTCGGTCAATGCACTGGTGGTGTGTCTTGCAGACATGACCATCACACACGTGTGTGCCCGTTTCCCTGGTTCAGCACACAATGCCTTTGTGATGAGGAGTAGTCGCATCCCCAGGTTGATGGCACAGATGCAGAACCAGCGTGCCTGGCTTGTCGGTGTGTACTGACTTTGTGCCATTGTGTGTGATCTGATCTGTAGTATTCCGCCCACTTTTCCAAGTCAGCTGATGTGCACTTGTCTGTCCGTAGGTGACTCGGGATACCCCAACATGCCGTGGTTGCTGACACCCCTCAGGAACCCTGTGACACCTGCCCAGATGCGCTACAATGAGGCACATGGTCGGACCAGGAGAGTGATTGAGCGGACCTTTGGTCTCCTGAAGAGCCGCTTCCGCTGCCTGGACAAGACCGGAGGGTCCCTCCCATATGCCCCTGCGAAAGTGTGCAAGATTATCATCGTCTGCTGCATGCTCCACAACCTGGCAGTGCGGAAGGAGTTGCCTCTCATCCAGGATGACGATGACCAACATCCGCCACCTGTGGAGGATCCTGGCCTGGACCACGATGCCAGTGACGATGATGATGATGATGGTGATGGTGATGTCCGCACACAGCTCATCACCAACTTCTTTAGCTGAATGTGAGTATCCTGAGGTGTCATGTGAATGATGTGAGTTGGCATGATGTGTGGGTGGTGCTCTGGTGCTGTTGGAGTGTGTCCATGGGCTACTTGACAGGATGTGTGTTGCGATGTGTGGTGACAGGTGGGCTGTACTCCCCAACAGTGTTGACATGCTAACTTGGTTCTGGGTGGGTATCTTGTAACATGTATTGTGCATGAGTTTTGCTGTTCTGTCCTGTACTGCATTGCTTTTGACTGTGTGTCATTTCTGTCCTTCACAGGGTACTTTCAGATTCGTTTGGTGAACTGTGTCCACCGACGACGTGATTGCACATCCAGGCTGGTAGCTGTTGTGTCCCTACAGGTGATGTGCGCCACACCCATGGACTTCCTTCAGTCTACAGTTGTTGACTGTGTGCCCGCTGCCAGGTGGGATTACCTTGCATCTGTAGTGGTTACAGCATGTTGCAACTGTGTAATAAACCTGTGCTTCACTTTGTGATGTGCGTTGTCTGTGGTCACACATTTGACTGCCATTTGCTTACTGCACCTGTGGGCTACTTGACTACAACTGGGAATGGGTGTGGTGTCTGTGCATTGCACCGTCTTCCCTGGCAACATCAGTGTAGGCAATGAGTCAGATGGCCTAGGTGTGTATGTGTTGTGTAGCCCTGGTGGTGTGTCTCCCTCATATGTGTCACGTTGCCTGTACTCACATGCCTGTGTTGTCCTTGCTGTTGCAGTTCGCATACACTGTGTAATTTTGCAGTTCATCATCCCCATAACAGCACCCACGTTGGAATCACGACAGAGGCAAGTATGGTGTATTAGTGTGTTTATTGTGATAATAGTGCATAGGATGGATTGTGCTGTACATGAATCTTGCAATCCCAAGTTCCTAGATGAATAGAAAGTCCAGGTAGACAGGATCCCCAGTATCGGGGCCACTGTTGTCTGACACATTGTTCCAACTTATACTCCCCATGCAATGTGTGGGAGTAGTGTTGCCATCAACAGGGTGAACAGTCTGTGCACAAAGGCGAAAATCCAGAACAGGTTCAGGCTTCCTGGGAGTTGCGCTTGGCCATCAGCCTCTCACTTTCCCCTCCTCGGACGACCCCTCTTCTTGGGGGGGGCCCTCAAGTGCAGGCTGCTGCGGTGCAGGGGACTCTCCGCCAGAGTCCTCCTCCCTCCCTGTGGCAGTTGCAGTTTGTTCGGTACCAGATGTTGTTGGCACACAGGGAGGTGTGGACTGGTTGCTGTTCATCTGGCGGAGGCATTGTAAAATGTCCCTGTGCACCGCCGTCATCTCATGTAGTACATCCCACTTGGACTCCACGCGGGTCATGTGGGAGTCCACACGTGACATGTGGGAGTCCACACGTGACATGTGTGACTCCACTTGGGACATGTGGGAGTCCAAGCGGGCATGATGGGCAGCCTGCTGCTGTTTAATGTCTCTGAGGAGCCCCACTACCTGGCTGAGCTCTCCGGTGCTGGACTGGTACGCATCAGCTATGCGTACCAGTTGTGGGTCTTCATGCACACCAGCAACGTCTGCAAGCAGCGACCTCTGTCTCCCACCCCTCCCACCACCCCTGCTGACATGTGCAGTGTGTGCAGTTGCACGCACAGATAACCCTGGTCCACCTTGGGGGTTGGTGGTGGTGGTGGTGTCCATGGCCCCAGGTTGGTCCAGGGTCACTGCGCTGGTGTTGTTCCTTATTCTGTCCATGTCGGCAGGGATGGTATTCGTGGTGACAGTCGTTGGAGGGGTGGGTGCAGGGGGTGCAGCTGGTGGACCTGCTGGTGCTGCAGCTGGTGGTCCTGCTGGTGCAGCATGTTGACTTGCACCGGATGTGCCAGGTTGTTCTTCATCGTCCGAGGAGGACAGAGGCTGTACGACGCCAGTGAGCTCGGCATCCTCTTGAGCCTGGGACTGGGACTCCTCAGCGTCTGCTGCTGTGTCCCTATCATCACCTGTTTTTGGGAGACACAAACAATGTATGTCATGTTTCTGCAGGCATCAGTGGTTGACACACCTGACAGTTGTGACTGTGCCTCGGGGTGCGGGCCTGTACATTGTATTGTCCTAAGTCGTCACAGTCAGGGGTTGATATTGGTGTGGCACATTGTCCTGCATTATTTGGGCATTTCTATGTATTCTCTGGGGTGTGAACATGGTCTGCATTGATTGTGTTTGGTTGACAGCCAGACCTCCTTCCCACCCACCCACCCACCCAGTCAGTTATCCCACCATGGAACGTGCTTGCATTGCAGGGAGTGTAAGTTGTCTCTCAGGATGTCAGTCAGTGGTGTCCTGCTGTTTGTTGGTGCACAGTTGGCAGCAGGGCCTTGTGCTCCCCACAGCAGTAGCCAGTGTCAGCCATCTTGTGAGTCCTTCTCCACTCCCTGTGATGTGAGCATGGTTCAGGGTGGTGTTGATGGGACAGTTGTGGGGGTGAGCTATGTCTGTGACTACGTCTCCCATCATGCTATTGCCTCCACCCCCTTCCCAGCATGCCCATGCTTCCTTCCTTTTGACTCTGCTTCCCTGTGGGGTGGGCTGGCTGTGCTGACAGGATGGCTGGGAGTGTTGTCCTGGCAGTTGTTTGGCTAAGAGTCCCAAGAGTGTCCCTGTGCTTCACACAACATAACCCAGGGTGGTGGTGCTTTGTGGGATCTTGTGTTAGGATGGAGGGCATTGCATTCTACCAGGTGGGTACTGTGGAGTTTGTGTTGGGGGGGTGTGAGGGGAGGTGCTGGTGACTATAGTCAGTGCTGCAAGTCCCCCTTCCCACCCAGCCAGCCAGATAGCCCACCATGGAACGTGCTTGCATTGCAGGGAGTGGAAGTTGTCTCTCAGGATGTCAGTCAGTGGTGTCCTGCTGTTTGTTGGTGCACAGTTGGCAGCAGGGCCTTGTGCTCCCCACAGCAGTAGCCAGTGTCAGCCATCTTGTGAGTCCTTCTCCACTCCCTGTGATGTGAGCATGGTTCAGGGTGGTGTTGATGGGACAGTTGTGGGGGTGAGCTATGTCTGTGACTACGACTCCCATCATGCTATTGCCTCCACCCCCTTCCCAGCATGCCCATGCTTCCTTCCTTTGACTCTGCTTCCCTGTGGGGTGGGCTGGCTGTGCTGACAGGATGGCTGGGAGTGTTGTCCTGGCAGTTGTTTGGCTAAGAGTCCCAAGAGTGTCCCTGTGCTTCACACAACATAACCCAGGGTGGTGGTGCTTTGTGGGATCTTGTGTTAGGATGGAGGGCATTGCATTCTACCAGGTGGGTACTGTGGAGTTTGTGTTGGGGGGGGTGTGAGGGGAGGTGCTGGTGACTATAGTCAGTGCTGCAAGTCCCCCTTCCCACCCAGCCAGCCAGATAGCCCACCATGGAACGTGCTTGCATTGCAGGGAGTGGAAGTTGTCTCTCAGGATGTCAGTCAGTGGTGTCCTGCTGTTTGTTGGTGCACAGTTGGCAGCAGGGCCTTGTGCTCCCCACAGCAGTAGCCAGTGTCAGCCATCTTGTGAGTCCTTCTCCACTCCCTGTGATGTGAGCATGGTTCAGGGTGGTGTTGATGGGACAGTTGTGGGGGTGAGCTATGTCTGTGACTACGACTCCCATCATGCTATTGCCTCCACCCCCTTCCCAGCATGCCCATGCTTCCTTCCTTTTGACTCTGCTTCCCTGTGGGGTGGGCTGGCTGTGCTGACAGGATGGCTGGGAGTGTTGTCCTGGCAGTTGTTTGGCTAAGAGTCCCAAGAGTGTCCCTGTGCTTCACACAACATAACCCAGGGTGGTGGTGCTTTGTGGGATCTTGTGTTAGGATGGAGGGCATTGCATTCTACCAGGTGGGTACTGTGGAGTTTGTGTTGGGGGGGTGTGAGGGGAGGTGCTGGTGACTATAGTCAGTGCTGCAAGTCCCCCTTCCCACCCAGCCAGCCAGATAGCCCACCATGGAACGTGCTTGCATTGCAGGGAGTGGAAGTTGTCTCTCAGGATGTCAGTCAGTGGTGTCCTGCTGTTTGTTGGTGCACAGTTGGCAGCAGGGCCTTGTGCTCCCCACAGCAGTAGCCAGTGTCAGCCATCTTGTGAGTCCTTCTCCACTCCCTGTGATGTGAGCATGGTTCAGGGTGGTGTTGATGGGACAGTTGTGGGGGGGGGCAATATGTGTGACTGCGACTCCCATGATGCTATTGGCTACACTGACTTGGCCAGCATACACAGAATTCCTTCCTTTGAGTGGTCTTCACTGTGTGTTGGTGTTGTTGTGGTGGCTACATGTGTGGATGTGTGTGTTAGTTCTATTTGTGCCACTGCCTAGCTGTAGTTGTGGTTGTGTTTGTACATGTGTTGGCACAGTTGGATGTGACTTTTTTGATGGCATGTGTTGTGTTTATCTGACTGACATACACATTTTGGGATGATTCTGTTCTAGTTGCTGTGTAATTGCTATGTGTGCATGGTTTGACTCTCCCCTTGACAGTGATGTGTGTGTTTTGTGGCAGTTTATTGTGTACATTTGTTGTGTACTCACCAGGCTCTGGGATGTTCTCTAGTCCATATACGCTCACTGGCGGAAGGATGGCCCGCACCTTCTCCTCCCAGGGCCTGAGGTATATTGGCTTGGCAGGAGGGCCACTGCCGGTCTGTTGGCTGTTGCTGTAGTCTATCTTCAGCAGGTCCCGTACCCTCCTGCGCACGTCATACCACCTGTTCTGGATGTCCGTCTTTGTGCGCCGACATGATGATTGGGCGTTCACCCTGTTGATGATCCTCTCCCACATCTTGGTTTTCTGCGACATGGGGGTCTGTTGGACCAGAGTGCCAAACAGCTGTGGCTCCACCCTGAGGATCTCGTCTACCAGGACTTCCAATTCACAATCTAGGAACTTGGGATTCTTCTTGGGGGGCATGGTGATGGGTGGTGATGGTGAGTGATGTGTGTGTTGGTGTGCAGGTGAGGGTGTGTGAGTGTGTGTTTTGCTGGGTGTATGTGAGGTAGGTATTTGTTGGTGTGCTGATGGTGTGTGGCTTGTGTGAGGGATGAGCTGTGGGTGTGTGGTTGCTTTCTCTTGGGTGCTGGCAGTGAAATGGCATTTGCAAAGGCTCATGGTAGTGATTTGTGTCCTTTATATAGGTGGAGTTGTGGGTGTGTCTTTGTTCTCTGTCCCCACCCCCCCAGTGTTTATTGGCTTGGTAATTGCTTGTTTGGCCTTTTTTTGGTTGATTTTTCCTTTGTGCTGTTTGTGTATGTTGGAAACGTTCTTGTGACCGAGTCGGACCCTGCATTGGTCTCGTACGGTGTTTTCCGTTTCGTCCACGCTGTGTTTGTGCAGTTTTGTATGCTGCGTACGCGTCGGTCGCGGTGTATTGTGTTGCTTCGGCTCGGTTTTGTATGCGTGTCGGTCGTACGGCTTGTCCTCCGTCCGACTCGGTCGTGTTTTTCGCGCCTTGCATCGTACTTTGCGGGTTGGAGTTGGCGGGTACGATTCGGTCGGATATGTTCCGGGTGCGTGTCGGTCGGTTGGATTCGCGTGTTTTTCCGGCCGGATTGCTATTTTCCGAGCGGCTCGGTCGGTCGGCTTGGTTTCCTGACGTGTCGGTCGGATTTATCGCGGCTTGCATCGTACTTGGCGTGTCGGGCGCCACTGGTACGTGTCGGTCGGTATTTTTTCCGGATCCGAGTCGGTCGGTGCTTTTTCCGGCCCGAATCGGAATCGACCCCTGGATGTCTAGTGGCAGCAGTGGGTGCCTGGGAAGGGCGCTCGGTGGTACTCTGTTCCTGCTACCTCCCACCAGGCCTACATTCCACTTTTCTACCGAAGCTGGGTGCCTTTCTAGCTGATCTCCCTTTGGGTACTCTCCTCCTGGGAGGGGACACAAACGCTGCAATGAACCCATCCCTAGATCGATCTAACTCTCCAACGGGTGCACGGGATGAGCGAGGCCTGGCGGGCTTCATCGAGGCCCTCGGCATGTGCGACATATGGCGGGCACACACCCTCAGCTGAGGGAATACACGTTTTACTCGGCTAGACACGGGTCCTTTTCCAGAATTGACCATTTTTTTACCCAACTCCCACATATGGGGGACTTCACGGATACCATGCACATGGCGCGTGGGATCTCAGACCACTCACCAGTATGCGTTACCCTCCGAGGCCCAGAGGTGAATAGGACTGCATATCCGAGAATAGACCCCTGGCGCCTCCGAGATCCGGTCATAAGTGACAAGCTTCGCGAGGGGTCCCAGTTATACTTTGAGGAGAATCGGGGCTCTGTGGACTCCCAGGTCACCATGTGGGAGGCATACAAGGCAGTTCTGCGGGGACAGGCACAATCATTAATTGGGGGGCAGAAAAAAGAGGAATCCCTACAGATTCGACGGCTTGAGCTGGAGGTAGAGACACTAACCCGTGATCCCGCATTGACGGGGTCGGCGGAGCTGAGACACAACTTGGCTCTGAAGCAAAGGGACCTTAAGGCACTGGCGGAGGGAGAGGCGCGAGCATATGCACTGGCCACACAACATCGGTTGTACGACGTTGGGGATAAGGGGCTGAAGCTACTAGCGTGGCTGGAGCGCCGAGACAGAGAGCGCTCCTGGGTATCCGGGGTGCGAGATGAATCAGGGACCTTGTGTTCCACTAGTGGGGAGATGGCCGAAGCGTTCGCGGCCCACTTCGAGAGGGTTTACTCGCCGGTCTGCACGAGGACCGAATCGGACTGCGAGGAATTCCTGCGCGACTTCGCGCTGCCCATGCTGTCCTCGGAGGCAAGAGAGAGGCTCGAGGCCGATATCACAGAGGAGGAACTAGGAATAGCTCTGAGCGCTCTACAGTCCGGTAAAGCGGCCGTGCCCAATGGGCTCCCGATCGAGATTTACCAACGCCAGGCGGCGGTGATACGAGCTCCCCTGCTGCGGATGTTCACTGAGGCACGCGAAGTGGGGCGGCTCCCCCCGGACCAGAGGGAAGCCATGATAGTGACAATCCATAAAGCAGGGAAGCCCCCAGACCGGTGTGACTCATACCGTCCGATCTCACTAATAAACGCGGAGGCTAAGGTCCTAGCCAAAGTCCTGGCAGAGCGGTTGGTGTCAGTTATAACGGACCTAGTGCACATAGATCAATCCGGGTTCATGCCCCGGAGGAGCACCCGCCATAACCTACGGAGGCTGTACGGGGTACTCCACTTGACAGAAGGAGTCGGGTCCACCCAGGCGGCGGCGGTGGCCTTGGACGCCTCTATGGCCTTCGACAGTATTGAATGGCCCTACCTATTCATGGTTCTACAGCGGCTGGGATGCGGGCCGATCTTTTGTAGCTGGGTGAAATTGTTATATGTACTACCAGTGGCCAGAGTAAGAGTCAATGGGGCGGTGTCTAGATCCTTTCCCCTGAGGAGGGGCACCAGACAGGGTTGCCCCCTGTCCCCTCTCCTGTTTGCCCTAGTTCTGGAACCGCTAGCACACTGGATAAGGAGAGACCACATGATATGGGGCATTGTTACACCGGGGGGCTGGGAAGAGCGCGTGTCTCTATACGCGGATGATATTGTACTGTACCTGGCTCGGCCGTACCACTCGTTGGCCCGTGTACTGCATATCTTCAAATTGTTCGGCAGCTACTCCGGCTACACCATAAACTGGGCGAAGTCGGTGGTCTTTCCACTCTCTGGCCCTCCCCCGCGACTCCCATCTTGCTGTTCGGCTCCGGTAGTAACTGACTGGTTTAAATACTTGGGGATCCATGTTACCCGAAATAAGACCGAGTTCCTGACTAAGAACCTCGAGCCCCAACTGTCTCGCCTGGACACAGATGTGAGCCACTGGCGATCCCTCCCGCTTACGCTTATGGGCCGCGCGGCTCTATTCAAAATGCTAACTCTGCCGAGACAGCTTTACATTTTACAAAACACGCCATTTCCGGTCCCCCCGCACTCTTTTAAACGGATCGCACAGGCAGTCCGCACACTGCTGTGGGATGGAGGGTCCCCGCGGATTGCGCTTCACAAACTGCAAAGGGGGTGTTTGATGGTGGCCTGGCAATCCCGGACGTAAAGTTGTACTACTGGGCGTCGCAACTACCGGTTGTAAACGACTGGGTATACGCAGACTGTAACGAGCCGGCATACCGGGTGGACAGGATGGTCATGACCGGCAGCAACTGTGAGTCCCTTCTCTACGCCAGGAAGCCATTGCTGGGTTGGCCAGAGCACACTAGGGTGGTGGTGCAATGCTAGAAGGATGCCAATAGATTCCTTGGGTGGGAAAGTAAGCTGACCGGTAGCACCCCGCTATGGTTGGGGGCCCAGCTCCGAGAGGTGACCGCTCTGACGGGTTTCGGGGGGTGGCGGTTAATAGGCATCGAGTATTCGGGAGACATCTGGAAGGGTGATTCCCCCCGCTCGTTCGAATACACGCAGAAAGAATATGATATGCACCAGTCACAACGGTACCAATACATCAGATTAGTTCACGCCCTCAGGGTACACGTGCAGAGGGGCGCATCCATACCGGAGTACTCCCCATTGGAGGACCGTTTACTGCTTGATCCTATTGAGGGAAAGCCCACATCCACGATTTACCGGAAGCTGCTCAACAACAGCCCAGACCCATTGATCTCTCTAAGAACAGCGTGGTCTATTGACCTGGGCAGTATCACTGACGAAAGTTGGCAAGAGGCGCTACAAAGCCCCAGAGAGGTAGCAATACGAGCCAGATTCCGACTGGTACAGTTGAAAATCCTGCATCGCACATACTATCCCCGCACACTCCTTCACAAATGGGGTAGAACTCAATCGGGGCTTTGCCTGAGGGGGTGCCACCAAGAGGGATCCTTCTTCCATATCCTGTGGGAATGCCCTGAGATAGCATCATTCTGGGCTGGGGTTACAGACACTCTGTCCAGAGTGATGGGGAAAGTGGTCCCAATCGACCCGAAGTGGCTGCTTTTAATGATCAAGGGCGAAGAAGCCTGGCCCCGGTACGCGGAAATCTGGCTGGTCCTGGCGGCGGGGGTGGCAAAACGTAACATTGCCCGATGCTGGGGGAAGCAGGCACCCCCGCAATTAGAAGACTGGAAGCGAGACCTAGACTGGTGCCAAAGGGCCGAAGCAGTTGTGTACAAAAGCAGGGGGTGTGCCAAAAAATGGGGAAAGATCTGGGCGCCCTGGAAGCGATATAGAAATCCTGGGGCAACCGGAGATGAGTGAGAGGAAATGTCATTGGTACTCCCCAGAGCGGGGCTCCCATGCTTCTACCCCCTGTGGATATATGTATTCGGCGTAATAATGAACTGTTGCTGCAAATACATGTTGTATGGTCTCATGAGCTGTGTTAATAAAAAGAGTTTAAAAACAAAAAAATTCTTATCTTAGTGTTGTATTTGGAAGGCAGGCGGGGCTTCATACAAGAGTCTGGAGCCACTCAGGTAGGAGGTAAGTTCTTTATTTCATCTTAGGCCCTTAGGTAATAGTCATTGTCTGATAGGTCCTTTTAGGGTTCCATTCTTCTTCCAATAGCATTCGAGTTTACATGTTTTCAGCATACTTGTGAGTCAGACCCTGTGCTTTGGCAAAGGCAACTCTTTTTAGTGAAGTGGTTGCACTCTGCATGGTACATTCAACTCTGACTCATCTCAAACCTCATTCCACTACTCTTTCCAATGCACTACCCTATTTCTCACCCTATAACTCTATCAATATATCCTCTACCCCCACTCTCTCATTCATCACAAACCCCATACCACAACTATGATATCCAAAATAACCCTTTCTATTCTCTTCCCTCCTCTACCCCTCCGTGCATCATCTCATAACTCTTTTACTATTCAGATCTCCCAAACAAGCCTTTCTAAACCCTTGCCTCTATCTCCTCCCCCTCCACCTCCCTTTTACTCATCCCAAACCCCTTCCTCCTTTCCTCTTCTGTCCCTCCACTATTCCTTTTCAATACAAAAAAACAGAATTACATGTCCACCACTAAAATTAATTTCATATTTCCCTACACTAACTCCCCTCCACCTCCCCTTTACTCACCACAAACCCCCTCCTACGGCTATAAACTAAAAAAAAAAAAAAATAATTCTAGACCCTTTCCTTTTTTATCCTTTCACTATTCCTTTTCAATCCAAATAACAGAGTAACATGTCCATCACTCAATTTAATTGCATATTTCCCTATACTAATAATTACCATTAATCCTGTCTGGGTTCCGGAGTAGCGTGCTACTCATCGAAAATCGCCTTAACACCTCATCAGGGGTAGCAAGCGCTATATAAATGCAAAGCTTTTTATTAGCAAAATAGTGATGCTTTAGATGATATGATTAGGCATCTGTTTTGTTCTTCTGTGATGTCACTGAGCCGGATAGCAGGGTGCCAATATATTAAAGCTGTAATACTATGAGGTAAAAGAGTAATTTGTAAATGACTGAAAGTATGCCATTGTTTGTATGAGTCACAAGAAGCCCTGTTATGGGATTGGTGAAGGGTATACTGTTGAAAAAAGAAGAGCAGTACCCCAGTTTTGGTTTTGCGAAGGTGGGGAAGAGGAGTACCCATGCTTTTGCAAGAGACAAAGGTGTCATACACTGGGGTAGGTTGATGTAGAATTTGGGGAAGTGTAGAACTCTTAAAAGTGAGGTTGCATGGAGGAGTACCCCGTGGTGTGTGAAATTGGGGAAGAGTAGTTTCCTGTCATATAAGGTTGCAAGAGGAGTACTCTGGGTTGTGCGAAAGTGGGAAGAGTAGTACCTTGTTGCGAGCGGAAACATGGGAAAGCCTAGTACCCCTGAAGCCACAAGTTCTACTTGAGTGTGTTTTGGGAACCAGGCGTCACTGTATGAAAGGGATGTTTCAACAGCAGGTGCGTGGTACTAGATGCAGAGTACATCAGTGTGAGGTATGATGTCTTTGTATTCTGCTGTGTTTTTGTTCCACCTATATGTGCTCTGGTGAAATTTGTCATTTTATACAAGTGGATGGATTGACACGTGGGTGGTACTTGAGGCAGAGTACATTAGTGGTTGTCTTGTTTGTGCCCGAGATTGTATGGACTGGAGCCAGTCATCATTGTGTATGGATGGGGGGATCTGACCTAGCTTCAGTTTGCTTAAGTATTTAGTCTGGTATGCGGGAGCTTCCCTATCCTTGTGCCTTAACGTATTGGTACCATATACTGACCTGGCGACGTGGACTGGTGTCCAGGTAGAAGTACTAGACTACACTAGAGTTTGAATGTTGTCTTTTCAGATGCTTCAGGCCATGCGTACTGGATAATGGCATTATTGTGTGCTGGAGATGTTTCGTCTGATATCTGTGCACCTTCTAAAGAACGTAGCGCAGGTGCATATTTATATACTTTCTTCGGTCTGGCACTTGATCATCTTGGTTTGGCCAGCATGTGTGACAGTATGTTGGGTGTGTTGAGAGCCTGACTGCACTTTAGTCTGTGTGCAAAAGAGTGTGATGACGTGCATTGTCTCTGGTACTAATAGCATAAATGATGTGACACTCAGACCATTTGGGGAGTACGAGATGCTCCCAGGCCTGAACTGTACCACCACTGGGTAAGTGGCTGTACCATAGCTTAAAGAATAGGTTACAAAGCTTATGATAGGCTGGGCTAGAAGGTCTCAGAGTGCACAGTTAAGTGTGTTAACTTGCAGTAGAAATAAGAATTAATGTTGGGTCAACTGACTTAATAAAGTTGCATCTGAGCAAAAACGTTCAGTGTTCATATAACTGGGCTGTAACAGCAGAAGGAATGAACCGTGATTGGCATCTGATTTTGGGCATGTGTGCATTGCGTGTAGAAGATGGAGAAAGTATTTTTGTCTTGTTGTCTCTGGGTCGCTGTTGCATTGGTTTGAAGTTTTTCTGTGTGTAAGGAAAGGGGATGATATAGTGACATTGTGTCTTTGTATTCATGGGCCTAGTGGGCTAGCTATAGATCCAGGGGTCAAATTGGGTGGGATCGGCCGGGCATGGCATACCCCTACTTTTTTAATTTAATAGATTCCGTTCTCCCTACTTTTTTTATTTAAAAAATGCATCCAGGATGGCAGAATAGCCAATCCTTTAGATAAGGCTTGGCCGTTTGTGGCAGTTCAGGGACAGGTGGGGTGGGAAGAGATGGAAAAAGATGCAGTGTCCACTTCTCCGTCGCTGGCAGCTGCCCCCTCCCTTTTGCTTCCTCTTATTCCCTCTCTTTCTGTCTATCTCGCTCCTCCTCACTTGCTGAAAACCATGACTTCAACAAACGACTCTTACCCTCTCTTTCCTCTTCTTTCCTGTGAAATGGATTCAAAGAAGAAGAAATACTTTTGCTGGAAATTTCTTCTTTTTCTGACATTTTTCTGCTCCAAAATGCAGCCTTGGTACGGAGAGAGAAAAAAGGTTCAAAATATGCAAAATAACTAAATAAAGCAAGACAGAGTGACCAAATTGGTTTTATTCACAACCACACACATTAGCACCACTTTAGAGTTTTCCAGTGAAGCGTTACTTTAGTTTTCTCGTCTTTCTTTCAACAGCATTGTTTTCCCTGGGTGGGGAAGTGCACCATTCCTGGAGGTACTGCAATACCTGGTTGATGCGTAGAGTGGAAAATGTTTAATGTGATCCTTATCAGCTGTTTCCCTTATTTTAGTTTATAAAATATGTACCGCGGCTCTGTGTTCAGGGATGTGGTCTTTTTAAACCATACTGCTTACGTTTTCTAAGGATATTGTATTGTATTTATATAGCGCTTACTACCCCTGACGAGGCGTTGAATTGCTTTCCAGTGAGTGGCACGCTACGCCGGAACCCAAAAAGGATTAGTGGTGGATTAGTATAGTGAAATTTGAGTTAATTTGAGTGGTGGACATGTGACTCTGTTAGTTGGATTGAAAAGGATAATGGGAGGAATGGCGGGATAGAAGAGGGAAGAGTCTAGAAAGTGTTTATTGGGAGATCATAGTAGAAAGATGAGGTTTAGGATGAGTATAAGGAGAGATGGAAGGAAGAATCTCTAGAAATGGATTAGGGAGATCATAGTAGTAAAATGAGTTTTGGGATGAGTCAAAGGAGGGATAGGTGAGGGAAGAATTTAGAAGGGTTGTTTTGGAGATCATTGTAGAAGAATGAGGTTTGGATGAGTCAGAGTGGAGGTAGAGGATATATCGAGAGAGGGATAGGTTGAGATATAGGGTAGTGCATTAGAGTCAATTGTTTTTTACAGTTGGAGTAAAGTAATAAATACAAAGATACATAAGTACATATTTATATCAAGAAATACATTTATCTAGATACATATAATCAAATTAAATGTTTATATACACAAGGATATGCTGTACATTTGTGTTTGAGTCTGGTGGTTATGTAGGAAAGAGCCCACTTTTGTGTACTCTTCTGAAAATAAGATAATTATCTGTGGAACTTATTTTTGGGGGTAAGGAATTTCATAGTATGGCTGCTTGAGCAGAGAAAGGTGTGCCACCTATGTTTTTTAGGTCGAGCCTAGCGCAGCGCGCATGCGTTGCTCCAGGAGATGACCTTTTGGAATCGGTCTGCACTTTTCTAACACTTGTGCGTGTGGCGGCATCCACCTTGCGGAAGCGAGCAGCGGCGCGCAGGGGCCATCTGTTTCTAATTAGCGTGGCTGCGCTTGTTCTCTTTGTAACAGAAGGAAGTCGTTGCTTAACACATCACGCGTTTCCCATTGTAATCCCTCTCTCCTGTTGTGTTCTGCTGCCACCTGGTGGCGGAAAGCACCTGCGTACACAGTAGGCTATGACCTCTCATATCACGTTTGCAACAAGGGCATTTACCGATGTGATTCTGGGCAAATCACCAAATCTCCACGTAATTTTAGATTAAAAAAAGAATGCGACCTCGTGTGATGTAATCTAGTGCTCATGTACAGCGCTACAATGCCCTTGGGCCAAGTCCACGCGACATAATACTGCAATAAAATGAAATAATAGGAAGATGTTGCTCTGCTTGATGTGAAAGGATGGCAGGGTGCGGGCCATGTGGAAGCGCTTTGAGCGCTGTGCGCGAGGTTCGCAGGACAAACGTGTCCTGGCGAAGGATGCCTGCGCTTAAGCATGTAACAAAACAACGAAATGCATGAGAAGCAGAGCCCCTTTGCGAATATTTACTATTTTGGAGCGGCTTCTTGGCATTCTGTACCGAGCAGAATGCGCACAAAACAGATTTAGGCGGAATGTAAACATGATCAATGGCCCACAGGCAGCTTGTATAGGGGAGAAGTATAAAGGCCGGGCGCCGATTGGAGCCTCAAGCTGTGACGCAGTCTCACATCCCAAGCCTCAAAGAAAAGGCAACTAAAATTTAAGAACATGTCTAAAGGGCACCACCAGCTCACCACCATGCATATATCCTCTGGTACAGAGCGCGTTGCTAACTCTCTTTTCTTCGACTTTGAGAGTATGTTGAATACCACTATGTTTTACATGACGCATTGTGCTATTGTCTCCGTGGTGCCATATCGGTGCTATAAAACAGAAATACACCCGCCAAAAAAATGATTCCTTCTAGATATTATGTTTTATGTCCAAAGCAATTTTATCCAGTCTCTCTGCCAAGCGGCCACGAGATGGCGCTGTCCCATGACCGGGAGATGGCCTTTTGTTGTTTCCCCACAGACAGGACTCTGCTCGCGCGCCCGCCGCCTCGTGTTTACTGCGTTTTTATGAGAATCGTGGAGGACGGGCGTGTAAAGCTTCAGTTTTATGGCAAATGCTGCTACAGAGCAAAATATTGATAATTGCTGGCCCATCTCCTCTTTAGGATTATAACCTAGTTTACTTTGGTTGGTGTATTTGATTGATACGTGTCTAAAGTACATTTATAAATGCGTTATGTTTTGTCTTTCCCAACCCGCTGACTAACTCCTGGGTATTGAAAACATGTTATCTGCCCTAGATTTTGGAGAGAAGTGGCTGCGCATGTGCATTCGCATGCACGTCACATACGTTCAATGCCAGCATACCACGCTGCCTACAATATGCCAGGAATTACTAGCTTTAGGCCTGCACCTGCATTATGCTACGGTGGGCCCAACCACCGTGGGTGATCATGTGGAGCCAAGGATGTCTCTAATACGTCAAGAAGTAACGCAGTGGTGCAAAGGATGCCTACAATATCTATGATTGGTCGCATTTATGCCAGGGTGAACCACATGCCACAGTTTGGCGCCATGGTGTAATGGATGCCAACAATATGCCAGTAATTAGCTCCATACTACCCCAATTACCATTATGTCCTAGGTGGGCGCACAGGATGCACACAACACGTCACAAATGATCACCATTCTGTAAGGGCCAGTGTTAGTCAGAAATAGGAACTACCACCATTGTGTCAGACCAGAATGTTACCAGGGACGAGCAATGGGCCGCCTCCAGCTGACTCTCACTGACTCACTGACTAACTGACTCTCACTCTCTCACTAACTGACTCGCTCACTGACTGACTGACTCTGTCACTGACTGACTGACTCTGTCACTGACTGACTCTCTCTCACTGACTGACTGACTCACTAACTGACTCTCTCACTGACTGACTGACTCTCACTCACTGACTCTCTCACTCACTGACTGACTGACTCTCACTCTCTCTCTCACTGACTGACTCTCTCACTGACTGACTCACTGACTGACTAACTGACTCACTGACTCTCATTGACTGACTAACTGACTCTCATTGACTGACTAACTGACTCTCACTGACTGACTGACTCTCTCACTGACTGACTCACTGACTCTCTCACTGACTGACTGACTAACTCTCTCACTGACTGACTGACTAACTGACTCTCACTGACTAACTGACTCTCTCACTGACTAACGAACTCACTGACTGACTCTCTCTCTCACTGACTGACTCTCTCTCTCACTGACTGACTCTCACTGACTGACTCTCTCACTGACTGACTCTCTCTCTCACTGACTGACTCTCTCACTGACTCTGACTGACTCTCTCACTCTCTCTCTCTCACTGACTAACTGACTCTCTCTCTCACTGACTGACTGACTCTCTCACTGACTCTGACTGACTCTCTCACTCTCTCACTGACTGACTAACTAACTGACTCTCTCACTGACTGACTGACTAACTGACTGACTTTCTCACTGACTGTTATACAGGTACTATTTTCCAACCTTCACCCTCCTGTTATTTATCCCCCCCCCCATAGCAAAAAAACCCATAACAAGCAACCATTGGGACAGGCAGATAGAAGTTGCCAGCATTAAAAGGACAAAAAAAACCTCAAGACATTATTTATTGTTAATTCTTTTTAATATGGTCGTTCAGTTGTACATAATGCTTTCTTGGTCATATATAAGGTAACAAAAATGCTTCTGACACTTCTTTATTATAACTTTTCAGCATGCTGCAGTCTTCTGTACAGCACAGCTTAAAGACATAGGCAAAGTCAATATCTGTGGCTAAACACTTATAAGGTCCCAAAGGCGAGACCTATTGGCTATGCCAATGCTTGTTCTCTTGTATGGTGGGATTTTGAGGCAAGGTGCCAATCTGGAGCGGAGGTTCCTTTGTTGAATGTATTTGGTGATTTTATTCCTGATGAATTTGAGTAAGTTATCCGATTTATTTGATCATTGCAGGTGCTGACTGTTGTGTCACTAACACCTGACCTTACCAGTGTGCTTATAGCTTGACCTTAATGGTCATCTAGGCGTTCCTGCAGTGAGAGGAACAAGTAAACAATACTACAAAAAGTGCACAAGGCCATCATGATGAATAGATTCTTGAATATTGTACATTTTAACTAGCTAGTCTGAAATGATCCTGACGAAGAACTAGACTAGTTCCCAGCATTGGTAGGTCATTGACCTTTCTGTTCTATAACTGCCTGAAAAATATTTTGTGAGAAAAGCACAGACTGGTGTTTTGCAAGTTCACTATGAATTCTAAAGTGGGCAAGACATGTTCATAAATAGTGAAGCGCTCTGATGCCTTGGGGCCATGTCTGCGCTATAAAAAATTGCAAAAATAAGTAATCAGAATAACAGATATTACCAGTAAGTAATCTGCACATTACCACGACAGCCTGATAGCCTAATTGAGGTCCTGTGACTTGCTATGAAAATTACACTTCTACTGTCTACTAAAATGCTGTTGCCAAACAGAATACAGCAATCCTCTTACAAAACGTGGCATCAGCCAATCAAACACAAGCACTGTAGCTTAACTCCAAATGAGAATACAAGCAACAGAACGTTGCAAGAGATTTCCTTCTGGGCAGAGTGCTGCTAGCACTTCCTATTCTACAATCCATATAGATTCCAGAAACATAATTAGTTGCCTTTTGACAAGCTTCACATATGTGACCCAGGGTAGCCAAAAAAGGTGATGTTAAAAAATGTTTCCGACTTTGACACCAAATTTCAACTCTTGATAAGCAGAGAAAATACTTTTGTGGAACATTTCGTCGTGGAACATTTCATTTGCGACACATTGTTAGAGGTGAAAGAGTCCAGGTGTCTCGTTTGAATGACACATTTTAACAACTAATAATTAACGTTCTATATTGTTGTAGTTAGTAGTCTATTTAAGAAAGAAAAACCACTGTGCCATCATTTTTTTTAAATCCACTCCCTACAAACGTTGGATAAACTGTCACTCGAGCACAGCCAGTGCAACCTCTCAACTGTTGCAGAAAGCACGTGGGCTTTGTAAATGAACCCCATGGACTGAAAACAATTTAGGGTGGAACGCAGAAGGACAAAATATGGCCACAGTTCCTCAAACGATCCAGTACCACAAAGCTGGCAATTGTGGCCATGTTACTTACAGTGTGTGTATCGAACGTCAAGGCTTGTGGACATCTCTTTGGGCCAGACCAGAATGGGGAACTTAGAAATTAAAATGGGGCATAGAGAGCACTTCTTTGGGGGGCTTTACTCTGAGAAAATAAAAGGTAATATGAAAATTGGGCTTAATTATGTCAAAAATATTTTAATTGTAAAACTGCCCCAGGACAGGGGATAACACAGAATAAATGTTACTGAGGCCCAGGAAGGAGCATAAAAAACTAGCACTCTAGCATTCATACAACTAAATGTAAAAAAATGAATATTTACAATACAGCGGATGAGCTGAAACATGCAATATATTAACAATGCTCCAAAGAAGATGCGAGTCAAGCAGGGTTCTAATGAGAAAAAATACCTGTTGTTGAGAATTGTAATCGAAAAGGCCCACAGTGGCAGCAGCCGAATCCACAGACACTTGGTTTCCAGAGTTATCAAACTGTAACAGCTCCATTCCAACATGTTCCATGTGGTCCATAGGGACGTTCTGAGACTCCATGCTAGAAAATTTTTCCACAGCCTTCACACCATTATTGCTGCTTCGCTGAGTGAGGCCCTCTGATCTTTACTGGTTTGCACCCAACAGATCCACTTCATTGTAGTTCTGACGATTACCAGGAGTACAGCTAAAGTCTTTCAATGGACATTGAAACGGGCCCCTTCTGGGCCGTGTATTCATGTCCTTAACTTTTCAGGCCAAAGTACTCATTGATTTCTGAATAATGAGTGTAAAAGCGTTAAGGTGACCATGTTGTTCCTGCTTACATTTCACATGCTTTACTTAATCTTCCATTTCCTATGAGTGTTTGCTTTTTCCAGGATGTTGTTGCGCTTTTTTTTCAGCCAGCATATTACTCCTGTCTAGTGCATAATTTGAATTGAGTCGCATCCAGGTGTTTATAGTGGGGCACAATTGAGTTGTAGCTGAAGGCAGTGCGAGTTTCTCTCAGTGGGACAGTATGGTGTTTAGTGGGGGATGTGGCACTATGGCCAGAACTGCCGAATTTGGAACTGGGGAACCAGGTTCAGCCTTCATGACCAGTCCACCAGACCATTTTCCTGAGGGAGCACATTCCCATGCTAGACCTTAGAAGGCCCCACTAGACCTTAGAAGCCCTGGTGTCTTAGCACCAGCAGGTGGACCCTAGCAGTGGCAAGTCTGAGTTAACCTTGAAGGCCTGTCCACCACCATCCATACTGAAGTGCACCTCCAGTCTGGCGGGCAAGCCTACAAAGTAGCACACCATAGAGCAACAGTGACTCTGTCACTGAGGTCACAGGACCCTTTAGGCCAGTCCACATCACCCATTGGTACCTCCATTGGCCTGCTGTCAGCAGTAGTAGTGCAACTCACCAGGGATCGGCAATGCAGGATTTGCAGGCACTCTAAACTAAGTTTGCTAACTTCACAGTCTCTCTGCTTCATACACAAGCACTTTTAACATGTGCTGCCTGCTTTGAGGCCACTGTAATTATGCAGCAATGGAGGACAAAATTATGTCGCAGTGTTGACTAAATGATACAGCAAAAAAAAGGCTGCAGCGTTATACGGTATATTTTCTGATACTTAATTATTTTGACATTTTTACCCATACTAACAGTCTCAGTAAAGATTTTGCCTCATTTGTACTAGTGTAACATACAAATGCAGCATTGAGAGGTGATCAGTCAACCTTTGCAAAGGGCCCTCCACTTCGCAGCAACACAAGTCAAATTTTTTAGAAACTTTTGATCCGTTTGATCTACAATTGTTAAAATCGTCAGATTATGCAGCAGATGATGTATTATGTGGCAAACATGGCAGAGCCATAATAATGCGGGAAACATTCGCAAACTAGGATATTTTGCCATTCATGTTTGAACTGCTATTGTGGAAAAAGGGAGGAGAGGAGCTGATAACAGAAACTGCATGGCTCGGAGACAAATGACTTGTGATTCCACTTTTAAGCGTATTTGGGACATTGTGATTGGAAACGTATCCCACTTTGTGAATGTATTTTAATGTCAGTGACTCATATTAAACCTTAAACATGTGTATCCATTGGTTGAATTGAATAACGTAATAAGCTGTAACTGATCAGTGAAATGCCAAACAAATACTAATAATTGGAATGTTTTGCTATTTCTGGCCACACTGCTAACTCTGCCCACTGACCCAATCCTCTGGTTATTCTCAACCTCTGATTCTCCTACCACAGTTCCCCTACTTTTTTTTCCCCACTTCGACCACTGTATACAATGTTGAGTGCGGATGCTGTGAAAATGTATGATGCATGGAATGTTGGTGTGTGTGTGTACGCTGAGGAACGCCTGGCAGTTAAGTACATTTGGAGGATGAATGAAGGCCTAACATGACCCATCAGACTGTGGCTGTAACCGGAGGGCCTAGCATGAAATAATAACTTAATTCCTACCATGGTGGCTGCATCCTCTAGTGTGAATACCCTGCCCCCAAAATACAACACCCTGTTTAACCACTTGCATTGCTCTGGTTTCATGCCGCTTTGTGTAACTCAGATTCTCCTTTTGTTTCAGGCAAGGGAGTGGTGGAGATCGGTGCTCATTGGATTCATGGTCCCTCAGAAGGGAACCCTGTATTTCACGTGGCTTACAAATATGGATTACTGCACGAGTCCGTGCTAGCAGAAGAGAACAAACGTGTGGAGATGGGGGGGCACCCACCATTTCCCCCAGTCTCCTATTCAAGTTCGGGAAAGGTAATTGGAGTAGAATTATGGGAGAGCGTGAGCAGCTTCTACTCCAAGATGTTGAACGAGGCACGGGAGTTCCTCCATGTGGATGTGCCCCTTTCGGTTAGTGTAGGGGAGTACATGAAGAAAGAGATTGCACGCCACACCAACGAGTGGGTAGATGATCCCTCAACCAAGCAACTGAAGCTGGCAATGCTTAGCTCGTTACTGAAGCTGGAGTGCAGTATTTCTGGCACTCATAGCATGAATGACGTGGCACTCAGACCATTTGGGGAGTACGAGATGCTCCCAGGACTGGACTGTACCTTCACTGGGTAAGTGTCTTTGCCATATCTTAAAGGCTAGTTTACAGGAGTTATGATAGGGGGACCTAGGAGGTCTCAGTAAAGTGTACGGTTAAATGCTTTATCTTGCAGTAGAAATCAGTACTGATGTGGCAACTGACTTGGAAAACGTTGAGCAAAAGCTTTTAGGGTTCATATCAATTGGGGTAGCAGCAGAAGGAATAAATAGTGAATGGTATCTGATTTTGTGGGCCTTCTGAGCTGCTCTCATAGATTAGCAACTTTCCATTCTCCATTCCTTTTTGATCCAAATTTCTCCGAGCATGCCAGTTGAAAGATCATACACACTGCATTGAGTTGCATTTTTACAGCATGCTCTATCGGTGTGTAGGTCCTATTGATCCTTTCTTACAGCATCCCCTGCTCTCTGATCACACCCTACTAATCCACAGAATGCTATGTATGCAAAACTATTACAGCACGTCCTATTCGTCGTTTCACAGAATGCTATGTATGCAAAACTATTACAGCACGTCCTATTCATTCATTTCTCGGTAAGGGGTTCCTCCCCAAATTCATAACCTTATATTCCTAGACGTCAGGCTGTACCGTTTTTAATTTTAAATATCCAGTTCTTATGTATGTTTTTCCCTTTTCATTTTCTAAATCCATTGATTAGAAAAACCAGAGGTTCTGGAATTTTTTTAATTGGAATCCCTAGGGAGAAAAAAGGGGCTGTTACTTTAAATTGTGTTTCAGTGTATGAGTTTTGCCTCAGAGTTCAGCCGAAGGGAATCTGTTTTATCTCTTTATTTTATACTCTTTCAGATAGGACCTTGTAACATTTAACCCTCCCCTCCCCCAGCCCCCCGGGATTACCACCTCCACGGGCCAATTATATTTTTGAAAAACAGTGAGGGGAGCCGCGTGGCACTCCCCTCCAATGCCATATACGACCCGGGTACCACCACCGCCCGGGGACGGCGTATGCACAAAAAAGGGATGAGTCCGTGCAGACCCCCTTCTGGAGCCACTAATGGCCCTGGGGACTGCCACCCCACAGGGCTGGCTTCTGCTATGTCCCTGGGTGCCCACCCCGGGAAATAGCTGTTTGTTTTTACTTGGCGGGAGCTGAAGCTCCCATCAAGCAAAAGCAAACACTCCGGTTCCAGATGGCGGGAGCTGTCAAACAGCTCCTGCTTGCTGGAAGCGGAGGTTTCATCTCTTTCCCTGCTCACAGACATGCAGGCAGGGAAAGAGCTCAAAATATTGCTCTTGCACACAGGGAGCTGCATTTCCATCAGATCCCTATGTGCAATAGCAATGCTGGCTCCGGCACGAGGCGGGAAGCAGGCTGAGACTGCGGGGGGCCTTGAGGCTCCCCCAGTGGTCCCATTGCATACTGGGTGCCATGGGTAGGCTCCAGGGCATCCAGGGAAACATGGTCTGGCCCCCGGAGATGGGATCCCCGGAGCTGTAAAAACCCTGGAGAGGGGAGCCACATGGCCCCCTCCCACACTGCACTGTGGCTGGGCTCTGGGGAGGATGTCTCCAGGGCTGAAATCGGCCCAGGGAGAGGGGCCGTGCACCCCCATTAAGTTGTGGCCGGGGGATGGGGTCCCGAAGCCGCTCTGGCCCGGATTTTCATTTCACAGAATTTAAACCTCAACAGGAAGCATTTACGAAGATAAACCTAGCAGGTGCTAAGTCTCTAAAGGACATATGAGCCTAAATCCTGGGCTTGGCGAAGACAAAGCAAGTGTGTTTTTGCAGCAAATCCATATTGAAAAACTATCTGAAATTCTTTGTGGAGGTGAAGAGTGCAACATTGATCTATTGGAGCGCAAACTATATGTGACTGTGACGAGTGGGTTCTTTCTTATCCTCTCCTGGTGAGAGCAGAGTCCATGGTTCTCAATTTAAATTGCTAGGAGAATGCAAATGTGGAAATCACTTGGATGCTTCCCTATTTGGCACCGCCCACCTTGGTAGTATCCAAAGATGTTCCTGCCTTTTGTCAGGATGATGGACAGCTCAACAAGCCACCTCCCCATCGTGTTACCCGCCGATTTTTGTGATGAGTTCTTGATGCCGAGGAATATGAGGACATCTCTACCAAACAAAGCACTTGCTTCATATAGTTAAGAGGAAGGACCCTTGTTTGGTGGAAATTTATGTCTTTGTAGTCTCGTTGTCTCCTCTATAGGAGGATTCATGTTATCACATATTTCTGAATAAAGACGCACCATGACCAATCACGTTGCCAAAACGCATACAAGGTCACTGGTGATATTTCCTTGTGCTCCATTACGCAGCTGTAGTGTAGAATGCATACTAGACATTTATCCAAGTGGGTAGCACATAGTAATTAACCAGTAGAAACAACTCCATTTGGGTAGATATTTTGTGCTAAACTATGAACTCTTGTTGGAAAAAAGGGCAGGTGTGGTTCCTTTGTGGTCGAGTCACTCATACAGCTACTCACACACCCACACCGACACTCACTCAGACACTGTTTTGAGATGTCATGATTGATGTCACTGACCATGTCATGAGTGATGTAATAAGTGAGGTCATAAGCAGTGCATTGTGGGCGCGTAAGTTATACTTGGCTCAGCTAACTAGAACTGCTGAATTTCACTGGTTTTGTCCCTGTAACCTTTGTTTTTTTCAGTGAATTTCTACGTTTTTTAAAATTCGATTTCCTAACTATAACGTCCCTGTAACCTTTGGTTTAGTCAGTGAATATATATATATATGTATGTGTGTGTGTGTGTGTGTATATATATATATATATATATATATATATATATCCAACCAAAAAGTTTGCCTGCAAAGGAGGAAGCCCACACCAGGTAGGTTCTGTAGCCAACGATATTTATTCGAGCGAAATGCGAGGAAACACAGCTCTGCATCATCAAATGAAAGTCCAGCCTGACGCGTTTCGTGGAAAACCACTTCTTCAAAGGCACCGGACTTGGAGGGTTGAATGAAGGCAATTAGCGGCATCACTTAAATCTGTGTAACCACGCCCAGTGGGCTCGGCCACTCCTGAGGCATGATGGTAAACGTAGTGCCCTGTATTTCTTCAGTGAGCTGCCATCAATCAACTCTGAAATTGTCCAATAAACCCCAGTGGGTGATGGTGCAAGGCTCGAGTCCCCGCAAATACATATGTTGCTCAAAATAACAGGCTCCTGCTGCCATGCACAGCGGCGTCGATTGGCGTCACTGCTGGGGCGCTGAAACAGCACCTGGGCCCCCTCCGCGGCTCAGGCCAGCCGCAACATCCAACCAAAAAGTTTGCCTGCAAAGGAGGAAGCCCACACCAGGTAGGTTCTGTAGCCAACGATATTTATTCGAGCGAAATGCGAGGAAACACAGCTCTGCATCATCAAATGAAAGTCCAGCCTGACGCGTTTCGTGGAAAACCACTTCTTCAAAGGCACCGGACTTGGAGGGTTGAATGAAGGCAATTAGCGGCATCACTTAAATCTGTGTAACCACGCCCAGTGGGCTCGGCCACTCCTGAGGCATGATGGTAAACGTAGTGCCCTGTATTTCTTCAGTGAGCTGCCATCAATCAACTCTGAAATTGTCCAATAAACCCCAGTGGGTGATGGTGCAAGGCTCGAGTCCCCGCAAATACATATGTTGCTCAAAATAACAGGCTCCTGCTGCCATGCACAGCGGCGTCGATTGGCGTCACTGCTGGGGCGCTGAAACAGCACCTGGGCCCCCTCCGCGGCTCAGGCCAGCCGCAACATCCAACCAAAAGTTTGCCTGCAAAGGAGGAAGCCCACACCAGGTAGGTTCTGTAGCCAACGATATTTATTCGAGCGAAATGCGAGGAAACACAGCTCTGCATCATCAAATGAAAGTCCAGCCTGACGCGTTTCGTGGAAAACCACTTCTTCAAAGGCACCGGACTTGGAGGGTTGAATGAAGGCAATTAGCGGCATCACTTAAATCTGTGTAACCACGCCCAGTGGGCTCGGCCACTCCTGAGGCATGATGGTAAACGTAGTGCCCTGTATTTCTTCAGTGAGCTGCCATCAATCAACTCTGAAATTGTCCAATAAACCCCAGTGGGTGATGGTGCAAGGCTCGAGTCCCCGCAAATACATATGTTGCTCAAAATAACAGGCTCCTGCTGCCATGCACAGCGGCGTCGATTGGCGTCACTGCTGGGGCGCTGAAACAGCACCTGGGCCCCCTCCGCGGCTCAGGCCAGCCGCAACATCCAACCAAAAAGTTTGCCTGCAAAGGAGGAAGCCCACACCAGGTAGGTTCTGTAGCCAACGATATTTATTCGAGCGAAATGCGAGGAAACACAGCTCTGCATCATCAAATGAAAGTCCAGCCTGACGCGTTTCGTGGAAAACCACTTCTTCAAAGGCACCGGACTTGGAGGGTTGAATGAAGGCAATTAGCGGCATCACTTAAATCTGTGTAACCACGCCCAGTGGGCTCGGCCACTCCTGAGGCATGATGGTAAACGTAGTGCCCTGTATTTCTTCAGTGAGCTGCCATCAATCAACTCTGAAATTGTCCAATAAACCCCAGTGGGTGATGGTGCAAGGCTCGAGTCCCCGCAAATACATATGTTGCTCAAAATAACAGGCTCCTGCTGCCATGCACAGCGGCGTCGATTGGCGTCACTGCTGGGGCGCTGAAACAGCACCTGGGCCCCCTCCGCGGCTCAGGCCAGCCGCAACATCCAACCAAAAAGTTTGCCTGCTACTGAACCTACCTGGTGTGGGCTTCCTCCTTTGCAGGCAAACTTTTTGGTTGGATGTTGCGGCTGGCCTGAGCCGCGGAGGAGGCCCAGGTGCTGTTTCAGCGCCCCAGCAGTGACGCCAATCGACGCCGCTGTGCATGGCAGCAGGAGCCTGTTATTTTGAGCAACATATGTATTTGCGGGGACTCGAGCCTGCACCATCACCCACTGGGGTTTATTGGACAATTTTAGAGTTGATTGATGGCAGCTCACTGAAGAAATACAGGGCACTACGTTTACCATCATGCCTCAGGAGTGGCCGAGCCCACTGGGCGTGGTTACACAGATTTAAGTGATGCCGCTAATTGCCTTCATTCAACCCTCCAAGTCCGGTGCCTTTGAAGAAGTGGTTTTCCACGAAACGCGTCAGGCTGGACTTTCATTTGATGATGCAGAGCTGTGTTTCCTCGCATTTCGCTCGAATAAATATCGTTGGCTACAGAACCTACCTGGTGTGGGCTTCCTCCTTTGCAGGCAAACTTTGGTTGGATGTTGCGGCTGGCCTGAGCCGCGGAGGGGGCCCAGGTGCTGTTTCAGCGCCCCAGCAGTGACGCCAATCGACGCCGCTGTGCATGGCAGCAGGAGCCTGTTATTTTGAGCAACATATGTATTTGCGGGACTCGAGCCTTGCACCATCACCCACTGGGGTTTATTGGACAATTTTAGAGTTGATTGATGGCAGCTCACTGAAGAAATACAGGGCACTACGTTTACCATCATGCCTCAGGAGTGGCCGAGCCCACTGGGCGTGGTTACACAGATTTAAGTGATGCCGCTAATTGCCTTCATTCAACCCTCCAAGTCCGGTGCCTTGAAGAAGTGGTTTTCCACGAAACGCGTCAGGCTGGACTTTCATTTGATGATGCAGAGCTGTGTTTCCTCGCATTTCGCTCGAATAAATATCGTTGGCTACAGAACCTACCTGGTGTGGGCTTCCTCCTTTGCAGGCAAACTTTTTGGTTGGATATATATATATATATATATATATATATAGGTGTGAGCAAGGCGGCTTGGCTTGTCCGTCGAAACGCGTCAGGGTCTGTTTGAAAATAAACTTTGGTGTTGGATTTCCACGGTGTCGGCACCTGCTTTCAATTTGGATGAGCGGGACTGGTGAATATATATATATGTTATATCTTATGTTGTGTTATATTCTCTTCCCTCTTTTTTCCTGAGAGTTTTAAGTTATTGGACATGGTTCTGTCCCGTCCTAGCTCCCCTTTCACCTCCCTTGGTTTCTCCCTCTTCCTGGAGCTTGCCTTGGAATGTTAAGTGCTTCATGATTCTAATGCTTCTTTGGCGGAGAGTGGAGGCTGGAAAATAAACTCCTGAACTTACTGCGGCTGTGTGCTGTGTGAGCACTAACAATAATAAAATTCAAGAGAAACTTTTGCAGAAACAACCCAATCTTCAAGAAGCTATTGAAATTGCTAAATCTATTGAACACACTGCCATATGTTTGAAAGAAATTAGAACCCCAAGCTCTAATGAGCTAGTTTCTGAAATAACGGAATTAGGAGCTGAACTAGCTGTGTGCAAGATAAAAAATGACAAAGGGCCTTCCCAAATGGGCGATACTGAAAATTTCAAGCTTAAGTGCTTCCGCTCTGGGAGTAGTAACGACTTAGCTGATAGTCCCAATTGTCAAGCTAAACTTCCGCTGTGGGAGTAGTAACGACTTAGCTGATAGTCCCAATTGTCAAGCTAAAACGGTTGTGTGTATAAAGTGTAACAAAAGAGGTCATCTGGCAAGGGTATGAAAAAGCTTCTCAAAGAAAGGATTTGGATGTGAATCTAATACACCAGAAGAGAAATTCCAAGTGAAAAAAATAGTATTAGAAGTCAAGGAGAGTACAGAAAAACAAATAAAATATCCTGTGTGTGAGGTTCATTTAGAAGGCAACTTAGTCAAAATGTTTGCAGACTCATGTTCACCATTCACATTACTGAACTACTCTGACTATAAATCCATGGGTCAAGTTAACAAGAATGAGTTACTCCCAGCTGATGTCTCACCCAGTGGATACAATAGAGATCCTATTCCTATGAAAGGCATGATTAAAACTCTCATATCCTTCAAGGGCCGCACTACTGTAGGCAAGGTATACATAGTAGAAGAGGGATCTAATCTCCTCGGGTGGCAACACCAAAAGGAGATCAAGCTTGATCCCAATAATCCAGAGCAATACTTGCCATGAACCAACCCAATGCCAGTGAATACATAATTGATGAATTCCCGGAAGTTTTCTCCAGCAAGTTGGGATTACTCAAAGACTTTCAACATTAAAATCAAAATTAAGCCCAACGCCAAACCAGCTATTCATAAAACCAGACCAATACCTCATCTTATGTGGGATCCTTTAAATAAGGAACTCACTAGGCTGAAGGACTTAGGCATTATTCAACCCATAGATTGCTCAGACTGGGTAGCGCCCATCGTAATTGCAAAAAAGAATCAGTCTGAAGACATTAGGCTGTGTGTTGACTTATGTGATCTTAATGCCAGCATATGGGTAGAGAGACATCCCTTACCTCGCATCCACAAGATGTTGAGCACGATGGGGGAGGCTACTTGTTTTAGTGTCTTAGACCTCTCTATGGCTTATCATCAAGTTGAATTGCACCCAGTCTAGACATTTAACCGCTTTCACCACACCTATGGGCACGTTCATGTTTCGCCGCATGCCATTTGGACTCGCCTCAGCTGCTGCTGTTTTTCAAAAAATCATGCAGCAAATACTTGAAGGGGTACTGAAAACACTCTGTTTCCAAGACGATGTCCTAATCTATGGGGCCAATGCTGATGAACACGATGAAATCCTAAGAAAAGTACTCTCTAGGTTCAAAAATGCAGGATTAACCCTTAAAAGAGAGAAATGCCAGTTTAGGGCATAGTATCTCAAAAGATGGTTTTAAGCCCATAATTTGCCTCCTAGAAGCCGTTAAAGATGCACCTGCTCCAGAAAATAAGGAGGAACTGAAGTCCTTCCTGAGACTAGCCGAGTACATGGCAAAGTACGTGAAGAATTTTGCCGACATGACTTCCAATCTTAGAGATCTTGTAAAGAACCATACACGATATCAATGGACTGAGGATCACCAAACATCCTTCATGAAAATAAAAGACGCCGTCCTTGCCGCTCCTTATTTGTGCAACTTCGAACCTAGTCGCAAAACATTTCTGACTACAGATGCCAGTAACAAAGGATTGGGAGCCAACCTCTCCCAAATCATAGAAGATAAAGAGAAAATTGTGGCATTTGCATCGCCACCCTCACCAAGTCCGAAAAAAAACTACTCTGTTGTGGAAAGAGAAGCACTTGCCTGTTTTTGGGCTGTCAGACATTTCAAGTTCTTCCTATGGGGCATACAGTTCTGCATAAGCACTGACCATAAACCACTGATATTCATGTTCAATCCCAAAGGCTCTTCTTGCAGTACCCCTTGTATTGCCAGGAGGTGGGTGTTGGGGTTAGAAAGCTTTTGTTTCAAAGTGGAGTATGTTCCAGGCAACTTGAATTCCGCAGCAGATTTCGTCTCCAGAGCACCATTGAACAAATCGATACTACAGAATACCCCGTCCTACAAGTCAATTACTCAACCATCTCGCCTCAAGAATGGAATGAATGCATGATCAAAGATGAAACCATGCAACAACTCAGAATCCAAACTTTACAGGGTTGGCCCACTTCCAAAGCATCTGTTTCCGTATGACATAAAAAAATTCTGGGAAGTTCTCCACGAACTCAGCATAAGCCAAGATTTCTTACTAAGAAATGACAAAATTATTCCACCTGAACTTTTGCGCAACAAAATTGTAGACCTGGTACATGAAGGTCACCTTGGCAGGAGTTTAACAAAAGCCAGACTCAGGGAACGTTATTGGTTCCCCAGCATGGACTCCATGGTAGAAAACAAGGTCAAAGATTGCAGCATCTGTGCAAACCGTGATAAGTCTAAGTTGACTCGCAAGGTTCCTCTGTCACTGGTATCTGTTCCATCCAAACCATGGGAGAAGCTTGCATTAGACATCATTGGTCCCATAAACCGAAGAAATGTACCTAAGCGCTTTGCATTTGTCTTAATAGATTACCACTCCCACTGGACTGCCACAAAAATGGTGAATCAAATTACCACTGACTCGTTGATACAGTTCCTAAGGGACACCTTTGCTATCGAAGGTATTCCGCCAGCTATTGTCATGGACAATGGAGTACAATTCACATCTGTGGCCACATCAGAGTTTTTCACGAACTTGGACATTACTCACCTCAGCACTTCTCTTTATTGTCCCAGGGCTAATGGGCTAGTAGAGAGAATGAATAGGATGATCAAGGGGTGTATTCAGTTAGCATGCACCAACATGATTCCAGTTGAACAAGCCATTCAAGAAATGCTATGGGCTTATCACACCACTCCGAACCAGGTCACAGGAGTCTCACCTTTCTCAGCTCTTAAGGGCAGAAAACCGTGCACTAAATGTTTCCCTAATTGGTTGGGAGGAGGTGTTAGGGTACAGGTCAATACCAAAGACACTAGTTCAAAAGTCACTGCACATCAAGCCAAATGCAAGTCATATTATGATATCAAACATGGCACTAAAATTCATCAATGGGTGGTTGGCAACTGGGTTTGCGTCAAGAGCCCTAGATTTGGGGATAGTGTCTCCAAATTTTCCAAACCCATGCAGATTGTGGCAATTGAACAGTATATAGCCATTATGGACAACGGCCAAACATGGAGCATGGATAGGTTAGTCAAAGGACCTCCGACTACCAATACAGGAGCCCAGGGAATTCCACCCTTCTCTGGTTCTCACCAGAGCTCTTCTCCCAGAGGCTCTGATAACCAAAGAATCCGTAGGGTTCCTGTTTGGCATCAGGACTACAACATGAACAGATAATTCTGCTTGTTTTCAGATTATTTTCTCTGGTATATTTCATGAAATTTCTGTTTGCTGTTCCTGTTCTTTTTCCAAGCACTATTATTATTATAGGTTCTGGGGGAGGGTAGATGTGTTATATCTTATGTTGTGTTATATTCTCTTCCCTCTTTTTTTCCTGAGAGTTTTAAGTTATAGGACTTGGTTCTCCCCACGTCCTAGCTCCTTTCACCTCCCTTGGTTTCTCCCTCTTCCTGGAGCTTGCCTTAGAATGTTAAGTGCTTCATGTTTCTAATGCTTCTGTGGCGGAGAGTGGAGGCTGGAAAATAAACTCCTGAACTTACTGCGGTTGTGTGAGTGATTTCTTCACATATATATATATATATATATAATCATGTGATCAAAATCGCGTTCGTGCGATCGAAACGCGTCATGGCGGGCACTAAGCCTGAGCAGCACTGAGGTTTTTTATGTTGGAATAAAGAGCATTTTTTGATATAAATCTATTTTATTAAAGAAGAGGAGAATAAACAACAGATACACAGCATGTTGCATACAACCCTTGAGTGGGCCGGCCGCATAATGGAGTGAACAAGGAGGAAGCATGGGTGTAGCATTAGTAGGTTGTGCGTGGATATTAGGTTACACAGCAAGTCGCCTACAACCCAGTCAGGGCCGGCCGCGTAGTATGATAATCGAAGGTGTCAGGTGTAAGCTTTTAAGCGTCTCCAAATGTATGGAACCATAACAAACGAACAAACTCAAACATAAAGCAATAGACAGACAAAGGAGAAGGAGAAAGGCGAGAAGGGAGTGAGCCCCCCAAGACTTGCAGAAAATAGAGGATGGGAAAAAAAAAAAAGAGTGGGGGGGGGGGGGGGGGAGGAGGCCAGCAAAAGAGAAAGAGAAAAACAAAGAGATGAAGAGAAGAAAGGAGAGAATAAAGGAGAGAAAGAAAGGGAGGGTGGAATACGGGGGGTGGTCATTGCAGGGACGGTGGCCTGGTGAACAAGTAGTAGCGTGGTGGCGTTTGGGTCAAGGGGGTATGTTAAAGGCAAAGGGAAGTAATGCGTCTTCGAAGAGGCATAAAGCCCAGAGTTTCGGGGGCTGGAAACAGGTATGTTCTATCCTACAGAAGTGATCAATTAATGGTTGCCAAAGTTTGCTGAATTGGGTGTCTCGGGTCTGTAAGCGCGCAGTGAGTAGTTCCATTGCCGTGGTATGCCATAGGCGAGTGAACCAAATAGTGACTGGGGGAGTCTCTGCTTTCTTCCAGTATAGGGCTATGTGTTGTTTCGCCGCACCCAGCATATGAAGACAGATATGCCAGTCTCTACGTGTCAGCGCGCGCAGGTTAGCAGGCTTGATACCCAAGAGAATTGTAGCTGGAGTTTCAGGCAGGGGGAAGCCAAGAACCGATTTGATGTGGCTGAGGATCTCTTTCCAGTAGGTGGCCAGAAGTGGACAAGACCACCAGATGTGGAGGAAATCTCCGGGAGAATTCAAGCATCGCCAGCAGAGAGGAGAGGACGTAGGGAACATTTTATGTAATCTTTTGGGGGGTGTAGTACCACTGGGTCATCACCTTATAGGCGGTTTCTCGCTGCGAAATACAACGATAAACCTTCGGAATGTCATGCCAAAGGCGATCCCACTGTGCGGGTGTGATGTCCGTGGACAGGTCAGACTGCCATCGAGATTGGTAAGGATGTGGGGCTAACCGTGGGGAATGTTGGAGGATGTGGTAAGTACACGAGATAAGGCCCCTAGAGTTATCAAACGAACGAACCAGCCGCTCGAAGGGGGTGAGGGCACGCGTGGCTGCCGGCGCCAGAAATTCGGCGTGTACCCAGTGTCGAAATTGCAAGTATTGTAGTAGAGCCCCTTCGGGGTGTTGGAACTCCTGCTTACATTGTTCGAAAGTCTTGAAGGTGGCACCCACAAAAAGGTCCCGTATCGTTCTACACCCGCCATCCAGCCAGTCAGCGAAAGCGGGAGGATGCAAGGCAGGTGGGAAGAGAGAATTACCAGCGATGGGGGTGTGAGGAGAGGGAAAGGTGGTGAAGCCTTTGGATACAGCTACCTTATCCCAGATGTCAAGAACAGTCTTGGTAGGGACGGCTATGTACGCGCTAAGGGTGCGAGAAACCCGGGAGTGCCAGGGTAAGTCCCATATGGAGCGCCCACTTACCGCCCTATCCATGTGGAACCACACCTTCTCGCTCTCCCAAGCCATCCATTCAGAGATGAAGCGGAGGTGTGACGCCCAGTAGTATTCTAACAGGTTGGGACAAGCTAGGCCCCCCCTATCCCGAGGTAACATGAGAATTTTATTGGGAAATCGCGGGCGGCGACCCCCCCAGACAAACCTGGTGAATTCACGCTGCATGCTTTGGATCTGGTGTTGTGGGATAGGGGTGGGGAGTGATTGAAAGACATGCAAAATTTTCGGTAGGATGGACATTTTAAGAGCATGAAGACGACCCAGCCACGAGAGAGTGAGAGGATTCCAGGTGCGCAGGTCCTCTAGCATGGACCGTCTACATTCTTGCCAGTTGGCTTGCGACCAGGTGGCAAGGGTAGGAGTCAAATTGAGCCCAAGATATCTGATGGAGTGTTGGGCCCACCTATAGGGAACCAGCGCCTGAAGCGTCGGGAGCTCCTCTACCCGTATAATGAGGTTCAAAGCCCAAGATTTTTCATGATTGATCTTAAGGCCCGACGCCTGCTCGAATAGACGCAAAAGATAATAGAGGGCGGGAAGAGACGTGCGTGGTTGCGATAACGTAAGAAGGAGGTCGTCCGCGAACAGGGCCACCTTGTGTTGTTGGCCTCCAAGAGGGATGCCATGTATGTCTGGCGCCTGACGAATCATGATGGCGAGAGGCTCCACCACGAGGGCGAACAAGAGGGGGGAGAGGGGACAGCCCTGTCGTGTGCCTCTGTGTATGGAGATGAGGTTGGTGAGTTGACTATTAACCCGGACTTCAGTCGTAGGAGAGAGATAGGGAGCCATGATAGAAGATACCATCAAGGGGCCAAGCCCTATTTTGCAGAGAACCGCACGAAGAAAGGCCCAGTCCACGCGGTCGAACGCTTTCTCCGCGTCGAGGGACAACAGGCAGGCTGGTATATTCCAATGGTGGGCTTTCCCAACAAGGTGTGCAGCCTGTCGCACATTATCTGCCCCCTGTCGCTGCTGAATGAAGCCGACCTGGTCGGGATCGATCAGGCCTGGGAGATGGGGGTCCAGGCGTTTAGCTAAAATTATGGTGTATATTTTGAGGTCCGTGTTAAGGAGTGCAATAGGGTGAAAGGAGGAGCACAGCGTGGGATCTTTGCCTGGCTTTGGAAGTAGGGCCATTTCGGCCAATCCCATGGAGGAAGAGGGACCGATCGTCTCCGTGAAAGAGTTAAAGAGTCGAAGAAGATGGTGCTGAAGTTGCGGAAAAAAGACCCGATAAAAGGAAAGCGGCAGTCCGTCCGGGCCCGGCGATTTTCCAAGAGGGAGGTCTTTCAGAGCACCCGCAAGTTCGCTCTGATAGAGAGGGTCCTCCAGTAGCTGCGCATGATATGGGGTTATCGGAGTCCAAGGGCAATCGTCTAGGACAGCCTGGATCTGCTCCGAAAGAGGCGTCTCCTTGGCGTACAGAGACGAATAATATGTATGGAATGCTTCAAGTTTAGCCGTCTCGGTAGTGGCCCGAGTGTCATCAGGGCGCTTAATATTGGCTATATGTGCTTTGGCCGCTCGTGCCCGCAGTCGCCGAGCTAAGACCGTGCCCACCTTATCTCCTCCCTCATAGTAGCGCTGTTTGAGAGCCAATAGGGCCCGCTCAGCCTTGTTGGTGCGATGCGCACGGAGCTGACCTCGAAGCACGGCCAAACGCCGCTTGTGAGCAGCCCGTGGCTGAGCCTGATCAAGTCGCTCAAGCTTTTTTATATCGCGAGAGAGAGTAGATTCAAACAGGCGCGACTCCCGAGCCCGAGCGCACGCTATGGACGTGATATGACCACGAATAGTGGCCTTCGAGGCATCCCAGACCACGGGGAAAGGAGTTTCTGGCAAATCATTTATCTCAAAATAAGAGATATTGGCAGCTCTAAGTTCCGCGACATCAACCGGGTCGCAAACGATGTGGGGAGAGAGCCGCCAACGCGATTGGAGGCCAGGATGGGAAGACAGATCCCTGAGGAGAAGCTCGAGGTGCTCGTGGTCAGAGATTGAGATGTCTGACATAGAGGCCGAAAGCGTCTCTCCGATTAGAGAAAGTGAGACAAAGAGATAATCGATGCGCGAATAGGAGCGATGGACGTGAGAGTAATACGAGTAGTCGCGCATGTCAGGAGAATGATAGCGCCAAGCATCAATTAGGCCGAGCTCTGTCAATTGCTTCTTGAGAGCGGAAGACATAGCCCCGGCTCCATGAAAGGAACCGTCGCTACGATCCTCGTTAGCGTCCCACACCAAGTTAAAATCACCCCCTAAGACGAGAGAAGAGTCCGTGCACGATACTCGTTCCCGCAGCGTCTCCCGGAGATAGGAGTCTTGTGCCTGGTTGGGGGCGTAAATATTACAAAGAGTGATGGACTTATGACCAATTCGAACCGCCACTTTGAGAAACCTGCCATCCGGAGTGCGGAGTACCTTGGAGGCCCCCTGCTGAATGCCAGCTCGACACAGGATTGCTACTCCAGCTACTTCAGAAGGGGCAGAAGCCCAGAATTGAAGCGGAAAGCGAGGGTGAGCCATGCGGGCTACGTCCGCCTTGATCAGATGGGTCTCCTGAAGGAAAATAATATCAGGATTCAGCTGTAGGAGGTATCGCCATACCTGTCGCCGCTTGTTAGGGGAATTGAGTCCCTTCACATTGAGGGACAGGAGTTTCAAACAGGGTGTGGTGGCCATGACTGATGGGAAGTGAAACCAGGCACGTGCAGCGGCGGGGGGGACAACAGGTGGTGGCGGAGGGGGTGGAAGAGAAGATGCGAGGGGGGGTCAACACGCTGCAACCACTTCAGTGAGGTCTAGAAACGCCCAAAACATACACCCCAGCAGGCACTCTCCCAGAATGCAGCAGGGAAGCCACTCCAAGACCAAAAGAGAGATAGTCTCCCGAGGTCCTACAAGGGAAGAAGAGGGGCACGCTAACAAGGGCAACGACAAAGGGAATGGACTGGGCACAAAAGGACAGGGCCAGCCAGCCCCAAGCAGGATACAACAGCTCCCCAGTACCCCCCCAGGGCCAAACCACACAGCAGGTTCAAGCTAGGACGCATCCAAAGGGAGCCCAGAGAGGGGCGAAAGAAGAGGAAACCAAAGAAAGAAGGAAGAGAAAGAAGAATAAACAGGCCAACTGGGCCAAGGCAATAAAGAGTCATTTCGGAACAGCCCGGACTCCCGAAGGCGGGGCATTCCAGAGAAGTCACTCTCCTATATGACTCTGGGGAGGGGGGGCGGCAGACACGCAGAAGGAGCCCCCGCTGCCAGCCCTCCGCAAGGCAATGAAAAATGCACAGCATATTTCGGACTCCGGGCCCGGACAGAGGGCCCCAAGAATTGGACCCCCGGTAGAAGCATCAACAAGCACTGCTCTGCAGAGGAAACATCTAGATCGCAAGGGACGGGGAGGCGCTCAAGGAGCGGACATTATTGATAGCGTCCTGTTTGGCTTGCGTGGAGTCAATGTCCCTCGAGAGACGTCTAGAGCGAGGGGGAGGGACAGTGGACCACTCCGGCCGGAGCGATTCCGCGGGGCGAGCACGAGAGGAAGGAGGATCATCAGTGTCCAAGTCCACAGGAAGACGGAGGAGGCGCAACGCCTCTTGTAAAGACCGAATAACTCGTCGTCGGCCTTCCCAGGTGAACATCAGGGCAAAGGGATGACCCCACTGGTATTTAATGTCCATGTCCCGCAATTTGTCAGTCACTGGCTTGAAGGCCTTCCTCCGGCGAAGTGTAGAAGGTGCAAGGTCCTGAAAAAGTTGAATAGAGAGCCCATTATAGGAGACTGTCCGGATCCCCTGCACTTTACGAAGGATAGCTTCTTTGTCCGCAAAAAAGTGGACCCTTGTGATGATGTCAGGGACAAAGTTAGGACGGTTGCGGGGGCCAGGGACGCGATGGGCTCTATCCAGCATAGGTGGCGAGGTACCTTCCCCTTCGCGGATGGCATGTAGGAGGTCTGCCGTGTACGCCAAGATATCAGTCCCCTCCGCGCCCAATGGCACGCCTCGGATGCGGAGGTTGTTCCGCCGGCCGCGGTTCTCCAGATCTTCTGCTTCAACTGCAGGGAGATATTCTGATCCTCCAACTCGGATATTTTCTTCCAGAGGCCATCAATGTCTTCCGTCCTAGCGTCCAGTGTCCTTTCAAGGCCATTAACCCTATCGCCAATCTCCACGACATCCCTGCGGACATCCTGCAACCCGACTTTGAAGTCCTGTCGAAGAGAACTAATTTCGGATTTGATTTCCTACAGGAAGGACGACATATAGGCCTGGGTGATTGGTATTGCTTGGGCGGACGAGCCTGAAAGCCCCGAGGAGGCAAGGGGATCCTCCTGGGTAGATGGGGGCGCCTTGGCCCACAAGGAGGTCACTGGATTGTCGCGGGAGGCTGCCGAATCAGCGTCTTTATTGCCTCTGTGCTTAGGGGGCATGGTGATGGGGTCCCAAAGAACCAGAGGTCCAGCCGAAGAAGATGCAGAGGTCAACAGGCGAGGCAATGCCAAGGAGGGGGGCCGATGAGACAGCCAAGAAGAAGAGGCCACACAGCGTGCAAAAGGCCCGCCCAGCCACACTTAGAACTTAGGAAGGCCTCCCATGCGCGAAGGGGAGAAGGAGGAAGAGCAATGCACGTGGCTGCCGGCGGAAGAACTGCACAACTCAGATCCCCGGCTCCCTAGGACCAGCAGGGCCCCCAACCAAGGGGCAAGGTAAGTAGGTCCGGTGGGGGGGGCGCAGAACCCAGGGGGGCAGAGACAAGCACCAGACGCGCAGTGAAGGCCCCACCAGGTCTCCACCGCCAGGCAGGGAACAGCACAGGCAGGTAAGGGTCCACCAAAGATGAAAAAGCCCCAGAAGTGTCACAGGCCGTTGCAGCAGGAGCGCAGGTCTCAGGAGGCAAGAAATACAGGTCAAGCTCCGGTGGAGGGAGCCACCGGGAGTGTATGTGCCCCTCCGCTCTACGCTCCAGGAGGAGGACCAAGGCAAGGCCGGAGCCGGGGAGCGCCAGGCGTAGACAGGGACAAAATGGCGAGCTGGGCGTCAAGAGGCCTGCAAAGGTCCCACGAGTGCTCGGAGAGGGCCCCCCGTCCCGGTACCTGTACCGCACTAGCCGCGGTCCGATGGTTCCACAGGGCGTCTCTCCAGCCGGGATCGGCAAGCCAGGGGGGGCCGCCGTCAGGCTCCGCGGTCACTGGGAGCCTCGCGCCGGAACCAGCAGCAGCCAAGGACACCAGGAGATCGGTGGATGTTCGGATGGCAGGGACTGCACCGCCGATGGCAGCGCCGCTCACCCCCTCTCAGGAAGGATCTTGGGCACCAGCGGGGGTGTGCTATCAACCGGGGCCCGAAAGGGCGGCCGGTGAAGAGCAGGTCGGCTCCAGCCGAAGAGGAGCAGCCACGGACGTCTGGGCGGCAGCGCAAGATCACAGCAGGGCAGCGGGTGTCAGGCCACCAAAGACCCCGCCGCTGTCGTCACTTCCATTCCCCACGCTCGAGGCAAGGCATCCAACGCCAGCAGGGACGCAGCGGCAGCTGGGGCACAAGATGGCGGGCGCAGCAAGTCGGGCCGGGACCAGCCAGAAAAGACCAAAGATGCTGGGCTCCCAAAGGGCTCCCGCGGCCCACAACACCGCCCAGGAGGTCCCAACAGGACTCGGAGCTCGCCCCGGGAGCAAGCAGGGCCCGGAGACCAAGAGAAAGGTAAGGGCAGGAGGCGCTGGAGCGGAGACTCAGTGGAACACGTCTCACTCCATGCGCGCCCAGGCCACGCCCCTCATAAAGAGCATTTTTAATGGAACAACGTATCGCTTGAACCGTGGTGTGGTTCGTACCTGTTTAGTCCCACTGTAAAGGAAAGTGGGCCAGGACTGATATATATATATATATATATATATATATATATATATATATATATATATATATATATATATATATATATATATACACATATACATATACATATATTTTACTGGCAGTCGCCAATAGGTAGTTATAGTTAGGACCTTGTTTCTATTCAAAAAGCGTTTTATCTTTTGCCAATATCTGTGGCGCCGGTTGACGAATCTTCACGAAAGTTTCAAAACTAACGGGGCGCTCCGGTCAGCTTCTGTCTTGAAAGTTTCGGGATGATTCGTCAAGCGGGGGCCGAGAAAAAAGGGAGGTCCAAAAACGTGTTTTCTCCATGTTAATTTCCATAGGAAACTTTAGACACGGCTACAGCCCGAACTGCTGAACGGAATTGCACCAAATTTGGCAAAATGGTAGTTTTGGGTCCAGAAAGCACTCTTTTCTATAAATGGAGTAAATCCGTTTAGTAGTTTTTGAGAAATTTAAACATTTACAGATATCGATATTTCAGGATTGTCAGATCTGATTGGCTGAACCCTCCCGATCTCAAGCTTGTTTCTGATTGGCTGCCAACACTTCAAACCAGGAAGAGTTGGCAGCCATCTTGTGACTCGGTTGAACCGAGTCACAAGCAAAAAGGTAAGAAAATGATTAAAAAAAAAGAAAAGGGGGAAGGGTAGAAACACCCTGACCCCCTAGGCCTGGTCAGGGGGTCCCATAGAGATCCTCAGGGCCCAAAAAAGCATATTTAAAAAAAAAATATTGGCGGGAATCGCGTACAATGCGCAAATCCCAACGAATGTTTTTTAAAAAAACAAAGCACGGTCTCCCGCAGGTTCGTTTTTTAAAGCCCCCGAGTGGGCCAGGTCCCGGGGGCAATGTATAATTGTTATGCTGGGCCCCCACATCCCCGGGGACCACCACCTCCCCGGGGCTTTGTTATTAATGTACGGGGGCACGTGGCCCACCCGCAGCCCCGGGGACCGCCACCTCCCAGGGGCTTTTCATAAAAAAATGTGTGGGGTGGGCTCCTGCCCCCCACGCTGCCCCGGGGACCGCCACCTCCCCGGGGCATTGGTTAAATATGGGCGGGGGGCCTCGCGGGCCCCCCCAAGCCCCGGGGACCACCACCTCCCCAGGGCTTCAATTGTAATAAAGAAGTGGGGGGGAGGTTCCTGCCCCTCCCCACACTGCCCCGGGGACCACCACCTCCCCGGGGCATTGAGGAAATTAAATACGGGGGTCCGTGGCGGACCACCGGCCCCAGGGACCACCACGTCCCCGGGGCTTTAAATCTGTTGGAGGGCCTCCTTGGCCCTGGGGACCGCCACCCCCCAGGGCCGGCTCCAGCAATGTCCCGGGGTGCCCACCCCCGGCACATTGCAGTTTGCAATGGCAGGGCTGCTCCCGCCCTGCCATAGCAAACACTGCTTTGCTTCATGGAAGCGAGAGCAGGAAACCTGCTCTCGCTTCCATGAAGCAAAGCAGATTGCGTTTGGGCAAAGGGAGCTGCATGTTTGCAGCTCCCGTTGTCCAAAAGCAATGCCGGCTCCCGCAGGAGGCAGGGAGCAGACAGGGACCGCGGTGGCATTGGGGCTCCCCCCGTGGTCCCCAAACATTGTGGCCGGGCCCCGGGGGATGGGGTCTCCGGGGCCATAATTGGCCTCAGGAGGGGGACCACGCTGCCCCCCTTAAATTTTTTTTTTTTAAATGAAAGTCTGGCCAGGCCCTGGGGGATGGGGTCCCCGGGGCCAAGAGAGGCCCAGGGAAGGGGGGGGCCACGTGGCCCCCGCCTTCCAAAAATATTTTTTTGCTGGGCCCCGCGGGATGGGGTCCCTGGGGCAGAAATCGGCCTGGGGAGGGGGGCCCCACGGCCCCCCTCCCCTTTAAAAAAAAAAAGGAAAGACCTAGCCCCGGGGAATGGGGTCCCAGAGCCGTAATCGCCTCAGGAGGGGGGCTCGCGCCCCCCCCCCCTTTTCAATTTAAAAAAAATGGCTCAGGTCCTGGGATGGGGTCCTTGCGGCCCAAAAGTCTCAAGAGAAGGGGGGCCACACAGCCCCCTTCTTAAAATATAAATAACATAAAAAAATTGGCAACTCACCGGAGGCCCTGCCCCCTCCTTGCACGACTCTGTAAACGCGCCTCCTGGCACGCTCTGCGTTGGGGGATTAAGTCCCCGTCGCTACTGAGGGTCCCTGGGGGCCAACTAGGCCACCAGGGACTTCCAGTAAGCCCCACACAGTGGGATTGCTGAGAGGTGGCACGAGGCCACGCCCCTTTTTACACCACTCTGCAAAGGCGCCTCTTGGCGCACTGCTGGTGGGGCGATGAGGTCCCCTTTTGTCCTGAGGACTTCAGGACTAAAGTGGACTTTATCTCCCAAGCAGCAGTGCGACAGGAGGCACTTTTGCAGAGTGGTGTAAAAAGGGGGTGTGGCCTTTGAACACTCTCAGAAATCCAGCTGTGTGGGGCTTACTGGAGGTAACAGGAGGGCTGGTTGGCCCCCAGGGACCCTCAGGAGGCAAGGGGACTTCACCCCCAACCAAGAGTGCGCCAGGAGGCGCGTTTGCAGAGTGGTGGAGAAAGGGGGCGTGGCCTGTGTCCACCTCTCAGCAATCCAACTGTGTGGGGCTTACTGGAGGTAACAGGCTAGTTGGCCCCTAAGGACCCCCAGCAGCGAAGGGGACTTCAATCCCCATCCAAGAGCGCGCCAGGGAGCGCGTTTGCAGAGTGGTGGGCAAAGGGGGCGTGGCCTGCTATGAGAACTTAGCAATCCTGCTGTGTGGGACTTACTGGAGGTAATAGGAGGGGTAGTTGGCCCCCAAGGATGTCCTTGGGGGCCAACTACCCCTCCTGTTACCTCCAGTAAGTCCCATACAGTGGGTTTGCTAAGAAGTCTTCGGAGGCCACGCCCCCTTCTCCACCACTCTGCAAACGCGCCGCCTGGCACACTACTGGTTGAGGGATGAAGTCCACTTTTACTCCTGAGGGACTTTGGGGGCCAAGAAGCCTTCCTGGTACCTCCTGTAAGTCCTACGCAGCAGAATTCCTGAGCGCTGGTCAGAGGCCCAGCCCCCTTTCTCCACCACTCTGCAAATGTGACTACTAGTTAAAGAAGCATTTGCAATGTAATAGGTCTCGTATTTGCGAAAGTTACGGCTATTGGCGTTGTAAATGTAAAAGGTTTTTACTAATGTTTTTTGGAGTGGAGTGGATGTACGTTGTGTGTAGTGGAATTATGCTGTATGTTGTGCAGTGAAATTATGTGGATAGAAAGTATGTGGTATTTAGTGTATAGGAATTATGTAGAGTGAGATTATGTGTTATGGAGAGTAATTAGGTGGTATGGTAGTCTGTGTTGTGGAGTGGTAACCTCAGGTTTAGTCTTCCTCGTTTCCATAGAAGCTAAACTATAAACTCGATGAGACAAAAAAAAGAAGGAACCACTGAGGAGCACTTCTGGACCTAGTCGGAGGTATGAGCAGGGCCACTCGAATTATACGACTGTTCGGCTGCACCAATTTGAGCATAATTAGACATTTTCCGCATTTGCCACATAATCCATCATCTGCTGCATAATCTGCAGATTTGAACCAAAAAAAAACCTTGTTTCTAGCTCAAACGTTACCAAAAATGCAGCGACAAGTGTTACAGCGTGGTGGAAGGCCCTTTGCAAACCTGGAATGGTCACCTGTTACTTATTGCTAAATGTGGGTATTAAATTGGTACTAATGGTGCGCAAACCACTCTTGCTTCTTTCTGCGCCTCTCTTGCCTCTTTCTGCATTTCTCTTGCTTCTTTGTGCACATTTCTTCCTTTTTCTGCACTTCTCTTGCCTCTTTCTGCACATCTCTTCCGCTTTCTGTACCTCGCTTCTTTCTGCACCACTCTTGCTTCTTTCTGCACCTCTTTCTTCTGCACCTCTCTTGCCTCTTTCTGCACCTCTATTGCTTCTTTCTGCATTTCTCTTACCTTTTTCTGCACCCTCTTCCTGCACCTCTCTTGCCTGTTTCTGCACCTCTCTTGCCTCTTTCTGCACCTCTCTTGCTTCTTTCTGCACCCCTTTCGCCTCTTTCTGTACCTATGTTGCTTCTTTCTGCACCTCTCTTGCTTCTTTCTGCACCCCTCTTCCCTCTTTCTGCACCTCTGTTGCCTCTTTCTGCACCTCTCTTGCCTCTTTCTTCACTTCTCTTCCCTATTTCTGCACCTCCCTTGCCTCTTTCTGCACCTGTTGCCATTTTCTGCACCTCACTTGCTTCTTTCTGCACCCCTCTTGCCGCTTTCTGCACCCCTGTTCCCTCTTTCTGCACCTCTCCTGCCTGTTTCTGTACCTCTCTTGCCTCTTTCTGCACTTCTCTTGCCTCTTTCTGCACCTGTGTTGCTTCTTTCTGCACCCCTGTTCCCTCCTTCTGCACCTCTCCTGCCTGTTTCTGCACCTCTCTTGCCTCTTTCTGCACCTCTCTTGCTTCTTTCTGCACCCCTCTTGCCTCTTTCTGTACCCCTGTTCCCTCTTTCTACACGTCCCTTCACTCTTTCTGCACCCCTCTTGCCTATTTCTGCACCTCACTTGTCTCTTTCTGCACCTCTCTTGCCTCTTTCTGCACCTCTCTTGCCTCTTTCTGCACCTGTCTTGCCTCTTTCTGCATCTCTCTTGCCTCTTTCTGAACTTCTCTTCCTTTTTTCTGCAACTTTCTTCTTTCTTTCTGCAACTCTCTTGTCCGTTTCATCACTTCTCTTGCTTCTTTCTGCACCTCTGTTGCTTCTTTCAGCACTTCTCTTGCCCCTTTCTGCACTTCTTTTGCCTGTTTCTGCAACTCTCTTGTCTCTTTCATCACTTCTCTTCTTTCTGCACCTCTGTTGCTTTTCTGCACCCCTCTTGCCTCTTTCTGCACCCCTCTTGCCTCTTTCTGCACCCCTCTTCCCTCTTTCTGCACCTCTCTTGCTCTTGCCTCTTTCTGCACCCCTCTTCCCTCTTTCTGCACCCCTCTTCCTGCACCTCTCTTGCCTCTTTCTGCACCTCTGTTGCTTCTTTCTGTACTTCGCTTGCCTCTTTCTGCACTCCTCTTGCCTCTTTCTGCACCTCTGTTGCTTCTTTCTGCACTCTTCTTGGTTCTTTCGGCACCTGTCTTGCAAATTTCTGCACCCCTCTTGCCTCTTTCTGCTGCCCTCTTCTCTATTTCTGCACCTCACTTGCCTGTCTGCACCCCTGTTCCATCTTTCTGCACATTGTTTATGCAACTCTCCTGTCTCTTTCATCACTTCTCTTGCTTCTTTCTGCACCTCTGTTGCTTTTCTGCACCCCTCTTGCCTCTTTCTGCACCCCTCTCCCCTCTTTCTGCACCTTTCTTGCCTCTTTCTGCACCCCTGTTCCCTCTTTCTCCACCCCCTGTTCCCTCTTTCTGCACCCCTCTTCCCTCTTTCTGCAGTTCTCTTGACTCTTTCTGCACCTCTGTTGGTTCTGTCTGCACTCCTCTTGCTTCTTTCGGCAGCTCTCTTGCAAATTTCTGCACCCCTATTGCCTCTTTCTTCAGCCCTCTTCTCTATTTCTGCACCTCTATTTCCTCTGTCTGCACCCCTGTTCCGTCTCTTTCTGCACATTGTTTGCCTGTTTGTGCAACTTTCTTGCCTCTTTCTACAGTTTTCTTGCCTCCTTCTGCACCCCTGTTGCTTCTTTGTGCACTTCTCTTGCCTCTTTCTGCACCCCTCCTGCCTCTTACCACACCCATTTTGCTTATTTCTGCACTTCTCTTGCTACTTTCTGCACCTCTCTTGCTTCTTTCTGCACCACTGTTGCCTCTTTCTGCACTCGTCTTCCCTCTTTCTGCACACCACTTGTCTCTTTGTGCACCTCTCTTGCCTTTTTCTGCACTTCTGTTCTCTTTCTGCACCTCTGTTGATTCTTTCTGCACCCCTCTTGCCGCCCTTTTGTTGCTTCTTTCTGCACTTCTCTTGCTTCTTTTTGCACCTCTCTTGCTTGTTTCTGCACCCCTCTTGCCTCTTTCTGCACCCCTCTTGCCTCTTTCTGCACCCCTCTTGCCTCTTTCTGCACCCCTGTTCCCTCTTTCTGCACCTCTCTTGCCTCTTTCTGCACCTCTCTTGCCTCTTTCTGCACCTCTGTTGCTTCTTTCTGCACTTAACTTGCTTCTTTCTGTACCTCTCTTGCTTCTTTCTGCACCCCTCTTGCGTCTATCAGCACCCCTCTTGCAATGTTGGTTCTTTCTGCAGTTCTCTTGCTGTTTTCTGCACATCTCTTGCCTCTTACTGCGCATCTCTTGCCTCTTTCTGCGCTTCTCTTGCCTCTTTCTGCACCTCTCTTGCTTCTTTCTGCGCTTCTCTTGCTTCTTTCTGCGCTTCTCTTGCTTCTTTCTGCACTTCTCTTGCTTCTTTCTGCACTTCTCTTGCTTCTTTCTGCACTTCTCCTGCCTCTTGCTGTACTTCTAATGCCTCCTTCTGCACCTCTGTTGGTTCTTTCTGCACCCCTCTTGCCTCTTTCTGCACCTATGTTGCTTCTTTCTTCATTTCTCTTGCTTCTTTCTGCACCTCTTGCTTCTTTCTGCACGCCTCTTTCTTCTTTCTGCACCCCTTGTCCCTCTTTCTGCACCTCTTATGCCTCTACAGTTCTCTTGCCTCTTTCTGCACCTCTGTTGCTTCTTTCTGCACTTCTCTTGCCTCTTTCAACACCCCTCTTGCCTCTGCCTGCACCTCTGTTGGTTCTTTCTTCAGTTCGCTTGCCTCTTTCTGCACCTCTCTTGCCTCTTTCTGCACCTCTCTTGCCTCTTTCTGCACTTCTGTTGCTTCTTTCTGCACTTCTCCTGCTTCTTTCTGCACCCCTGTTGCCTCTTTCTGCACTTCTCCTGCTTCTTTCTGCACCCCTGTTCCCCTCTTGCTTCTTTCAGCACTTCTCTTGCCTCTTTCTGCACCTCTCGTCTCTTTCATCACTTCTCTTGCTTCTTTCTACACCCTTTTCCCTCTTTCTGCACCTCTCTTGCCTCTTTCTGCACCTCTCTTGCCTCTTTCTGCACCTATGTTGGTTCTTTCTGTACCCTCTTGCCTCTTTCTTTACCCCTCGTGCCTCTTTCTGCACCTCTGTTGCTTCATTCTGCACCCCTCTTCCTGCACCTCTCTTTCCTCTTTCTGCACCCCTGTTCCTTCTTTCTGCAGTTCTCTTTCCTCTTTCTGCACCCCTGTTGCTTTTTTCTGCACTTCTGTTGCTTCTTTCTGCACCTCTCTTGCTTCTTTCTGCACCCCTCTTCCTGCACCTCTCTTTCTGCACCCCTGTTCCTTCTTTCTGCAGTTCTCTTTCCTCTTTCTGCACCTCTGTTGCTTCTTTCTGCAGTTCTCTTGCCTCTTTCTGCACTCCTCTTGTCTCTTTCTGCACCTCTGTTGGTTCTTTCTGTACTCCTCTTCCTTCTTTCGGCACCTCTCTTGCACATTTCTGCACCCCTCTTGCCTCTTTCTGCACCCCTGTTCCCTATTTCTGCACCTCTCCTGCCTCTGTCTGCACCCCTGTTCCATCTTTCTGCACCTTGTTTGCCTGTTTGTGCAACTTTCTTGCCCTCTTTCTGCAGTTCTGCTGCCTCCTTCACCTCTGTTGCTTCTTTGTGCACCCCCTTGCCTCTTTCTGCACCCCTCTTGCCTCTTTCTGCACCCTTTTTGCTTCTTTCTGCACTTCTCTTGCTTCTTTCTGTACCTCTCTTGCTTCTTTCTGTACCCCTGTTGCCTCTTCCTGCACCCCTCTTCCCTCTTTCTGCACCTCTCCTGCCTCGTTCTGCACTCCTCTTGCCTTTTTCTGCACTTCTGTTGTCTTTCTGCACCTCTGTTGCTTTTTTCAGCACTTCTCTTGCCTCTTTCTGCACCCCTCTTCCCTCTTTCTGCACTTCTGTTCCGTCTTTCTGCACCTCTGTTGATTCTTTCTGCACTTCTGTTGCTTCTTTCTGCACTTCTGTTGCTTCTTTTTGCACCTCTCTTGCTCGTTTCTGCACCCCTCTTGCCTCTTTCTGCACCCCTGTTCCCTCTTTCTGCACCTCTGTTGATTCTTTCTGCACTTCTCTTGCTTCTTTCTGCACCTCTCTTGCTTCTTTCTGCACCCCTCTTGCGTCTTTCTGCACCCCTCTTCCTGCACCTCTCTTGCCTCTTTCTGCAACTCTCTTGCTTCTTTCTGTACTTCTCCTGCCTCTTTCAGCACCCCTTTTGCAATGTTGGTTCTTTCTGCAGTTCTCTTTTCTGCGCATCTCTTGCCTCTTTCTGCACAACATTTGCCTCTTTCTGCGCTTCTCTTGCCTCTTTCTGCACTTGTTGCTTCTTTCTGCACTTCTCCTGCCTCTTGCTGCACTTCTATTGCCTCCTTCTGCACCTCTGTTGGTTATTTCTGCACCCCTCTTGCCTCTTTCTGCACCTATGTTGCTTCTTTCTTCATTTCTCTTGCTTCTTTCTGCACCTCTTACTTGTTTCTGCACCCCTCTTTCTTCTTTCTGCACCCCTTGTCCCTCTTTCTGCACCTCTTATGCCTCTTTCTGCACTTCTCTTGCCTCTTTCAACACCCCTCTTGCCTCTGCCTGCACCTCTGTTGGTTCTTTCTTCAGTTCGCTTGCCTCTTTCTGCACCTCTCTTGCCTCTTTCTGCACTTCTGTTGCTTCTTTCTGCACTTCTCCTGCTTCTTTCTGCACCCTTGTTCCCTCTTTCTGCACCTCTCCTGCCTATTTCTGCACTTCTCTTGCCTCTTTCTGCACCTTTGTTGCTTCTTTCTGCACCCCTGTTCCCTCTTTCTGCACCTCTCTTGCCTCTTTCTGTAGTTCTCATGCCTCTTTCTGCACCTCTGTTGCTTCTTTCTACACCCCTCTTGTCTCTTTCTGTACCCCTCTTTCTGCACGTCTCTTCCCTCTTTCTGCACCTCACTTGCCTCTTTCTGCACCCCTCTTGCCTCTTTCTGCACTTCTCCTGCTTCTTTCTGCACCCCTGTTCCCCTCTGTTGCTTCTTTCAGCACTTCTCTTGCCTCTTTCTGCACTTCTTTTGCCCGTTTCTGCAACTCTCTTGTCTCTTTCATCACTTCTCTTGCTTCTTTCTGCCCCTATGTTGCTTCTTTCTGCACCCCTCTTGCCTCTTTCTACACCCTCTTCCCTCTTTCTGCACCTCTTTTGCCTCTTTCTGCACCTCTGTTGGTTCTTTCTGTACCCCTCTTGCCTCTTTCTTTACCCCTCGTGCCTCTTTCTGCACCTCTGTTGCTTCATTCTGCACTTCTCTTGCTTCTTTCTGCACTTCTCTTGCTTCTTTCTGCACCTCTCTTGCTTCTTTCTGCACCCCTCTTCCCTCTTTCTGCACCTCTCTTTCCTCTTTCTGCACCTCTGTTGCTTCTTTCTGCAGTTCTCTTGCCTCTTTCTGCACTCCTCTTGTCTCTTTCTGCACCTCTGTTGGTTCTTTCTGTACTCCTCCTCCTTCTTTCAGCACCTCTCTTGCAAATTTCTGCACCCCTCTTGCCTCTTTCTGCACCCCTGTTCCATCTTTCTGCACCTTGTTTGCCTGTTTGTGGAACTTTCTTGCCTCTTTCTGCAGTTCTCTTGCCTCCTTGTGCACCTCTGTTGCTTCTTTGTGCACCCCTTGCCTCTTTCTGCACCCCTCTTTCCGCACCCTTTTTGCTTCTTTCTGCACTTCTCTTGCTTCTTTCTGTACCTCTCTTGCTTCTTTCTGCACCCCTGTTGCCTCTTTCTGCACCCCTCTTCCTGCACCCCTCTTCCCTCTTTCTGCACCTCTCCTGCCTCTTTCTGCACTCCTCTTGCCTTTTTCTGCACTTCTGTTGTCTTTCTGCACCTCTGTTGCTTCTTTCTGCACTTCTGCCTCTTTCTGCACACCTCTTGCCTCTTTCTGCACTTCTGTTGCTTCTTTCTGCACTTCTGTTGCTTCTTTCTGCACCTCTCTTGCTTCTTTTTGCACCTCTCTTGCTTGTTTCTGCACCCCTCTTGCCTCTTTCTGGACCCCTGTTCCCTCTTTCTGCACCTCTGTTGATTCTTTCTGCACCCCTCTTGCCTCTTTCTGCACTTCTGTTGCTTCTTTCAGCACTTTTCTTGCTTCTTTTTGCACCTCTCTTGCTCGTTTCTGCGCCCCTCTTGCCTCTTTCTGCACCCCTGTTCCCTCTTTTTGCCCCTCTTTCCTCCTTCTGCACCTCTCTTGCCTCTTTCTATAGTTCTCTTGCCTCTTTCTGCACCTCTGTTGCTTCTTTCTGCACTTCTCCTGCCTCTTTCAGCACCCCTCTTGCAATGTTGGTTCTTTCTGCAGTTCTCTTTTCTGCGCATCTCTTGCCTCTTTCTGCACATCTTTTGCCTCTTTCTGCGCTTCTCTTGCCTCTTTCTGCGCTTCTCTTGCTTCTTTCTGCACAGCTGTTGCTTCTTTCTCCACTTCTCCTGCCACTTGCTGCACTTCTATTGCCTCCTTCTGCACCTCTGTTGGTTATTTCTGCACCCCTCTTGCCTCTTTCTGCACCTATGTTGCTTCTTTCCTCATTTCTCTTACTTGTTTCTGCACCTCTCTTACTTGTTTCTGCACCCCTCTTTCTGCACCCCTTGTCCCTCTTTCTGCACCTCTCATGCCTCTTCCTACAGTTCTCTTGCGTCTTTCTGCACCTCTGTTGCTTCTTTCTGCACCTCTCTTGCCTCTTTCAACACCCCTCTTGCCTCTGCCTGCACCTCTGTTGGTTCTTTCTTCAGTTCTCATGCCTCTTTCTGCACTTCTCTTGCCTTTTTCTGCACTTCTCTTGCCTTTTACTGCACTTCTCTTGCCTCTTTCTGCACCCCTCTTGCCTCTTTCTGCACCCCTCTTGCCTCTTTCTGCACTTCTCCTGCTTCTTTCTGCACCCCTCTTGCCTCTTTCTGCACCTCTGCTGCCTGTTTCTGCACCTCTCTTGCCTCTTTCTGCACTTTTCCTGCCTCTTTCTGCACCTTTGTTGCTTCTTTCTGCACCCCTGTTCCCTCTTTCTGCACCTCTCCTGCCTGTTTCTGCACCTCTCTTGCCTCTTCCTGTAGTTCTCATGCCTCTTTCTGCACCTCTGTTGCTTCTTTCTGCACCCCTCTTGCCTCTTTCTGTACCCCTCTTGCCTCTTTCTGCACTTCTCCTGCTTCTTTCTGCACCCCTGTTCCCCTCTATTGCTTCTTTCAGCACTTCTCTTGCTTCTTTCTGCACCTATGTTGCTTCTTTCTGCACCCCTCTTGCCTCTTTCTGCACCCCTCTTCCCTCTTTCTGCAGCTCTCTTGCCTCTTTCTGCACCCCTGTTCCCTCTTTCTGCACCTCTCTTGCCTCTTTCTGCACCTTTGTTGGTTCTTTCTGCACCTTTGTTGGTTCTTTCTGTACCCCTCTTGCCTCTTTCTTTACCCCTCTTGCCTCTTTCTGCACCTCTGTTGCTTCTTTCTGCACTTCTCTTGCTTCTTTCTGCACCCCTCTTCCTGCACCCCTCTTCCCTCTTTCTGCACCCCTGTTCCCTATTTCTGCACTGCCTCTCTCTGCACCCCTGTTCCATCTTTCTGCACCTTGTTTGCCTGTTTGTGCAACTTTCTTGCCTCTTTCTGCAGTTCTGTTGCCTCCTTCTGCTCCTCTGTTGCTTCTTTGTGCACTTCTCTTGTCTCTTTCTGCACCCCTCTTCCCTCTTTCTGCACCCCTCTTCCCTCTCTCTGCATCCCTCTTTCTGCACCTCTCTTGCCTCTTTCTGCACCTCTCTTGCCTCTTTCTGCACCTATCTTGCCTCTTTCTGCACCTTTGTTGGTTCTTTCTGTAGCCCTCTTGGCTCTTTCTGCTCCTCTGTTGCTTCTTTCTGCACTTCTCTTGCTTCTTTCTGCACCTCTCTTGCTTCTTTCTGCACCTTTGTTGGTTCTTTCTGCACCTTTGTTGGTTCTTTCTGTACCCCTCTTGCCTCTTTCTTTACCCCTCTTGCCTCTTTCTGCACCTCTGTTGGTTCTTTCTGTACTCCTCTTCCTTCTTTCGGCACCTCTCTTGCACATTTCTGCACCCCTCTTGCCTCTTTCTGCACCCCTGTTCCATCTTTCTGCACCTTGTTTGCCTGTTTGTGCAACTTTCTTGCCCTCTTTCTGCACCTCTCTTGCCTCTTTCTGCACCTCTCTTGCCTCTTTCTGCACCTATCTTGCCTCTTTCTGCACCTTTGTTGGTTCTTTCTGTAGCCCTCTTGGCTCTTTCTGCTCCTCTGTTGCTTCTTTCTGCACTTCTCTTGCTTCTTTCTGCACCTCTCTTGCTTCTTTCTGCACCTTTGTTGGTTCTTTCTGCACCTTTGTTGGTTCTTTCTGTACCCCTCTTGCCTCTTTCTTTACCCCTCTTGCCTCTTTCTGCACCTCTGTTGCTTCTTTCTGCACCTCTGTTGCTTCTTTCTGCACCTCTGTTGCTTCTTTCTGCACCTCTGTTGCTTCTTTCTGCACTTCTCTTGCTTCTTTCTGCACCCCTCTTCCCTCTTTCTGCACCCCTCTTCCCTCTTTCTGCACCTCTCTTGCCTCTTTCTGCACCCCTGTTCCCTATTTCTGCACCTCTCCTGCCTCTGTCTGCACCCCTGTTCCATCTTTCTGCACCTTGTTTGCCTGTTTGTGCAACTTTCTTGCCTCTTTCTGCAGTTCTGTTGCCTCCTTCTGCACCTCTGTTGCTTCTTTGTGCACTTCTCTTGCCTCTTTCTGCACCCCTCTTCCCTCTTTCTGCACCCCTCTTCTCTCTCTGCATCCCTCTTCCCTCTTTCTGCACCTCTCTTGCCTCTTTCTGCACCCCTGTTCCTCTTTCTGCACCTCTCTTGCCTCTTTATGCACCCCTGTTCCCTCTTTCTGCACCTCTCTTGCCTCTTTCTGCACCTTTGTTGGTTCTTTCTGTAGCCCTCTTGGCTCTTTCTGCACCTCTCTTGCTTCTTTCTGCACCTCTCTTGCTTCTTTCTGCACCCCTTTTACCTCTTTCTGCACCTCTCTTGCCTCTTTTTGCACCCCTGTTCCATCTTTCTGCACCTTGTTTGCCTGTTTGTGCAACTTTCTTGCCTCTTTCCGCAGTTCTGTTGCCTCCTTCTGCACCTCTGTTGCTTCTTTGTGCACCACTCTTGCCTCTTTCTGCACCCCTCCTGCCTCTTTCTGCACCCATTTTGCTTCTTTCTGCATTTCTCTTGCTTCTTTCTGTACCTCTTTTGCTTCTTTCTGCACCCCTGTTGTCTCTTTCTGCACCCCTCTTCCCTCTTCCCTCTTTCTGCACCCCTCTTGCCTCTTTCTGCACCCATTTTGCTTCTTTCTGCATTTCTCTTGCTTCTTTCTGCACCTCTGTTGCTTCTTTCTGCACTTCTCTTGCCTCTTTCTGTACCCCTCTTGCCTCTTTTTGCACATCTGTTGCTTATTTCTGCACTTCTCTTGCTTCTTTCTGCACATCTCTTGCTTCTTTCTGCACCTCTCTTGCTTCTTTCTGCACCTCTCTTGCTTCTTTCTGCACCTCTCTTGCTTCTTTCTGCACCTCTGTTGCTCCTTTCTGCACTTCTCTTGCCTCTTTCAGTACCCTCTTGCCTCTGTCTGCACCAATGTTGGTTCTTTCTGCAGTTCTCTTGCCTCTTTCTGCACCTCTCTTGCCTTTTCCTGCGCATCTCTTGCCTCTTTCTGCACTTCTCTTGCTTCTTTTTGCGCTTCTCTTGCTTCTTTCTGCACTTCTCTTGCCTCTTCCTGCACTTCTCCTGCCTCTTTCTACATTTCTGTTGCTTCTTTCTGGACTTCTCTTGCCTCTTTCTGCACTTCTCTTGCTCCTTTCTGCACTTTTCTTGCTTCTTTCTGCACCCCTCTTGCTTCTTTCTGCACTCCTCTTGCATCTTTCTGCACCCCTCTTGCATCTTTCTGCACCCCTCTTCCCTCTTTTTGCAGCTCTTGCCTCTTTCTGCAGCTCTTGCCTCTTTCTGCAGCTCTTGCCTCTTTCTGCACCTCTTTTGCCTCTTTCTGCACTTCTGTTGCCTCTTTCTGTACTTCTGTTGCCTCTTTCTGTACTTCTGTTGCCTCTTTCTGCACCTCTGTTGCTCCTTTCTGCACTTCTCTTGCCTCTTTCAGTACCCTCTTGCCTCTGTCTGCACCAATGTTGGTTCTTTCTGCAGTTTTCTTGCCTCTTTCTGCACCTCTCTTGCCTTTTCCTGAGCATCTCTTGCCCTTTTTATGCACTTCTCTTGCTTCTTTCTGCGCTTCTCTTGCTTCTTTCTGCACTTCTCTTGCCTCTTCCTGCACTTCTCCTGCCTCTTTCTACATTTCTGTTGCTTCTTTCTGGACTTCTCTTGCTTCTTTCTGCACTTCTCTTGCTTCTTTCTGCACTTCTCTTGCTTCTTTCTGCACCCCTCTTGCATCTTTCTGCACCCCTCTTGCCTCTTTCAGCAGCTCTTGCCTCTTTCTGCACATCTTTTGCCTCTTTCTGCACTTCTGTTGCCTCTTTCTGCACTTCTGTTGCCTCTTTCTGTACTTCTCTTGCCTCTTTCTGCACCTCTGTTGGTTCTTTCTGCACTTCTCTTGCCACTTGCATCCCTCCTGCTTCTTTCTGCACCTCTGTTGCTTCTTTCTGCACTTCTATTGCTTCTTTCTGCACTTCTATTGCTTCTTTCTGCACCTCTCTTGCTTCTTTCTGCACCCCTCTTGCTTCTTTCTGCACCTCTCTTGCTTCTTTCTGCACTTCTCGTGCCACTTGCTGCACCCCTCTTGCCTCTTTCTGCACCTCTCTTGCTTCTTTCTGCACTTCTATTGCTCTTTTCTGCACTCTTATTGCTTCCTTCCGCACCTCTCTTGCCTTTTTCTGTGCATCTCTGGCCTCTTTCTGCACTTCCCTTCCCTCTCTCTGCACTTGTCTTGCTTCTCTCTGCGCTTCTCTTGATTCTTTCTGCACTTCTCTTGCCTCTTTCTGCACTCCTCTTGCATCTTTCTGCACCTCTGTTGGTTCTTTCTGCACTCTTCTTCCTTCTTTCGGCACCTCTCTTGCACATTTCTGCACCCCTCTTACCTCTGTCTGCACCCCTGTTCCATCTTTCTGCACTTTGTTTGCCTGTTTGTGCAAATTTCTAGCCTCTTTCTGCAACCATCTTGCCTCTTTCTGCACCTCTGTTGCTTCTTTCTGCACGTCTCTAGATTCTTTCTGCTCCTCTCTTGCTTCTTTCTGCACCCCTGTTGCCTCTTTCTGCACTCCTGTTGCCTCTTTCTGCACTCCTGTAGCCTCTTTCTGCACTCGTCTTCCCTCTTTGTGCACCTCTCTTGTCTCTTTGTGCACCTCTCTTGTCTCTTTCTGTACCTCTTTTGCCTCTTTCTGCACTTCTCTTGCCTCTTTCTGCACCTCTGTTGCTTCTTTCGCCACTTCTCTTGCCTCTTTCTGCATTTCTGTTCCTTCTTTCAGCACTTCTCTTGCCTCTTTCTGCACCTCTGTTACTTTTTCCAGCACTTCTCTTGCCTTTCTGCACCCCTGTTCCCTCTTTCTGCACCTCTCTTACCTGTTTCTGCAACTCTTGCCTCTTTCTGCAGTTCTCTTTCCTGTTTCTGCACCTCTCTTGCCTCTTTCTGCTCCTCTCTTGCCTCTTTCTTTACTTTTCTTGTCTCTTTCTGCACTTCTCTTGCCTCTTTCTGCACATTTCTTACTCTTTCTGCACCTCTCGTTTTTTTTCTGCAATTCTCTTGCTTCTTTCTGTACTTCTCTCGCCTGTTTCTATATTGAAATGGGAAGTGGAAGCTGTCAAGTTTAAAGGTCTGCGTGCTCTCGTGACTGAGGTATATGTCTACTTGTACATGTATTCTCACATGTGTTATGGATCTGAAGATGGTAGCTTAAAAAGCGGGTAGCTTCTCTTATAAGTGGTCAAATCTTCTTAGTTCTGCTCTGTCATTCGGTTGCACAGGCAGACGTCTTATGTATATTGGTGTTATAGAGCCCCTCAAATGTACTATTGAATACGCATGTGCCCTGTACTAGGAGCAGAAAGAAATGCATACAACTTCTTGTACACAAATTTACAGAGAACGCTGTTTGAAACACGGATATTCAAGTATTTGTATGTTTATTTTTATGTAACATGTCACCAGGTAAAAGCAGAGACACGCATGCATACCTTCACAAACTTGGTCAGACTTACAACAGTGATATGGTTAGGATTGCTGTTTTACATTTGGTAGGCCTAACATTCTGAACAGTCGAATAGTGAACCTTCAAGAGAAAAGTGAGGTTTAAGAATTCTTGGGTGAAGGATTAGTGATTAGGCTACTTTGTATGAGTCTGTGGAAAGGTACAGTCAAAGTAGGCCTCTTTCTGCACCTCTGTTGCTTCTTTCTGCACTTCTCTTGCTTCTTTTTCACCTTTCTTCCTCTTTCTGGACTTCTGTTGCCTCTTTCTGCATTTTTCTTGCTTCTTTCTGCGCCTTTCTTCCTCTTTCTGTATATGTTCTACCTATGTAGGCATAGTTAGAAATTACCATTTTAAAAAACCATAGAATTTCACTGAAAAAACCACAGGTTTCAGGGACGTTATAGTTAGGGATTAGCATTTAAAAAACCTTAGAAATTCACTGAAAAAACCACAGGTTTCAGGGACGTTCTAGTTGGGGATTAGCATTTAAAAAACCTTAGAAATTCATTGGAAAAACCACAGGTTTCAGGGAGGTTATAGTTAGGCTGACATTTCACTCGTACAAAACCAGAGAAATTCGGCCGTTATAGTTAGCTGAGCTAACTATAACTCGCGCCCCCGCAATGCACTGCTGATGGTGTCAAATATTACATCACTCATTGCATGGTCAGTGACATCACTGATGACATCACTGACGACATCTCAAATGACATCACTGATGAGATCATCCACGTAATATCTGATGCACCTCCTCACACCCTAATATAACCTTTGATGCACCCACTCTAAAATACAAACTACCATTCTCGAAACCATAAACACACCAATACCAGTTAGTACATACCTGCTCACTGATTCATAGGTCTACACACACATCCACTCACTAACCCATACAGTCACTCATAGACGCAGTCACTCATCAATACAGCCACTGATATATGCACTCATACACCCATACAGACACTCACACACCGCCACTCACCCATAGAGTTACTCAAACACCTAGTCAGTCACCCAAAGAATCAATCACAGTGCCATTTACTCACCTATAGAGTTATACACATACACCACCTCAATTATTCATACAGATAGTAACACATACTTACTCTCTTCCACAATACCTGACACAAGTACACTCTCATCCATATAGCCGTTCTCACAATCACTCCCTCTCACATTTAGACACTTATATACTCCAACACTCACATGTAATGCCTTTCACATATGTAGTTACTTACACATATACCACTGAGACATCTATTCACTCACCAACACAGCCATATGCACACTCACTTACCCATACAGCCCCTCACAGATGCACTCATGAACCCATGCACCCATTAAATCACCCACTCACACATCCATGCAGGGAGTCACACACCCCCCACCCACCCCCACAGACACCCATACAGGTACTCAGACAACCAATCATTAACCCATATGGACACTCATGTAGCTACTCACCAACTCATACAGCCACTTACACACCAACTGACAGACTGATACAGACATTCACACAGTTTAGTCATTCACCCATGCATTCACTAAGACACGTTTAATCATTCACTTATACATTGAGTCACGCACCCACTAAATTATCCATTCAGACACTTATACCCACTCATTCTTCAATACACCGTGGCGTATATATATATATATATATATATATATATATAAAATTCTTAAACTTTTTAGAAACACTCAGTTACTGGATGATGTCATCAGTGATGTCATGAGTGATGTAATCAGTGATGTTGTGGAAATGTGCCTTTTTAGGGGCACACCGGTGCAGGGGTCACCCTTATCTTTGTCCACGGGTCCTTAAACCAACAAAGAAGAAATTGGCACTGAAGCTGGAATTCAAAGAACAAGTTTATTCACTCATGAGGGAGACCACGTCCATACAACACCCTCAAGTGTTCCAGGAGGTAGTAGCTTGAATACACAGACCATGGTGCTTTTATACAGAGTTTTCTGCACTGGTAAGCATGTAGTTACAAATAGAAGGTACAGGCCTACACAGGAATAACTACTGTCAAACATGGGCAAATGGGAAATCCCTTAGTCAGCAAAGTGGGAGGGGGAGCAGGAGTGCTTATGGCAGCACTAAGAGATTGACAGTTGAGTCTGAGACCAGGTGGTCTGGCAGCTACAAACTCTTTAGCATGCATATTGCTTTTAGCTGAGTCAGGAAGTTAACTAAAATAGACAGCACAGGCAGGGAAAAGACGAGCAGAAGAGGACAGGAGAATTTCATAGCTGACAAAATGGATGCCACAAACAAGATGGTTTCAGCTCATGCTAACAGAAATTATCTGCGATTTCCACAGTCGGCCCTTTTAGCATATGCTGAAGACACCTTCCTATACTTTTGAGGGAGTACGGAAAACATCGTGCACATCTATCTGCATTAATTCAGTAATTTCTTGGTCCATTGCCAAGCGAGCATTTACATTTGTGACATTTCGTTTAGTCAGTATACATGAGGTACAAGTAGAAATACATAGGGAACAGAGCATCGGGCCACATTGTATACAGAGGCAGCAAATGAAGAGAATAGCAAGAAATATACATAGGGCTGACAATAATTTCCAGCCCCATACAGTAAACATAGTCCATAGCCATCCAGTCAAAGTCCATGTCCCTGAATCCTGATGGATTTCAGTGGCTATTTTGTGCAGCTTGGAAATTGCTTCAAAAACTGAAGGGGCGTGGTCAGGGATGTAGACACAGCAGCTGCTTCCAATGATGCGGCATGCTCCACCACGATCAGCCAGGATGACGTCAAGGACCATCCTATTTTGGAGCGCCACGATTCTCGCAATTTGTAGTTCTTCTGTGATATTTCCAAGTGCCATGGCTGTCTGATTGGTTACAGCCTCTACAACACGTGTCAAACGCCTTATCTTTCTGCTGGTTCGGGCCGCACCAACAAAGAAGAATAGTCCCAAATTAAAGTCAACGTACTGCTGCAGTGCAGTATCAGTTTGATCCACCTCATCATGATTTATTGTCCTCTTAGATCTTGGAAATGTCATTATACAGTTTATAGTCTTTGTGGTAGGATGCAGGTGCCAAGAACACAGGTGGTAGCAAAAAGGACACAAACATGTACCTGACCAACCAATAGGCAAATGATAATATCCCTTATTACCACGAATAAAATAGGTGTTATGTGACGACAAAAAACTGCTATTGTTCGCTCCAGTAATGTTTAACACCAGAGTACAGTCACTTTTTCCCACAGGGATACTACCAATACTGTTCACACAAAGGTCCGCTCGAGCTCTAGTAACAGCTATAACAGGAGGTCCATTACCCTTGACAGTTCGAGTGTTAGAGAAAACATAGCGTGTGGAGGCATTTCCTCTGCGATATTCCTCCATTTCCCATACAGTTCCTGTGGCTTGTGGGTCTCCTTCTTCATCAGGATATCAGACTTTATTTAGCTGGGCATAAAATCTTCCTACAGTAGCGTCAGTGATATTAGCAATTTCAGAAGCCCACAACAGTGCGAACCAGGCTCTGCAGGAGCCATTATGTGAAAACGGCAGAGGAATAAAAGGCGTTCCTCCCTTTTTCTGGTGGGCTGGCATCATTCCACACACCCAACAGTTGGTAGTGTTTGTAGCGTTGTGGGTGTGGTGCAACATTTGAATAAACGTATTGTTGAGATAGGACAGTCTGTGCTTCTTCTCATGATAAGGAAGAGTGAAGTAGTAATGCTCAATGGGGACAGGAGTAGTAGCAGTCAGTAGATTTCGAGCAGGAGCTACTCCTTCTACAACCCATGTTACTGTAGCAATAAGAACAACAATTGAAATAAGTCCAATAATGAACATACTCTTTCGATCACAGACTCTTGCAGCAGTTGATTCCTTTTCCGCAGGCATGTTCATCTTGTTGTTGAACAACAGAACAGATGGTGCCCTAAGGTCCTGGGCAGACGTTGGTTTCTTCGCTGAGATTGAGACGAATATCCACTAAAAGAGTACCCCCCTTTGTAACTCAGTCTTTCACTACCCAGGACAGTGGCTCAAACAGTCTTTTTCAGCAATGAAGTGTCTTTCTTCCGGGGTTGCAGCTGATATCGAGATGCACCAGGGATCGTGTGGTCCGGGAAGACTTCTTCAGGTCCTTCAGGTGATGTAGCTTGTCCTTTCTCGGTGTCCAGGATATCGCGGTGATCTGCCAACACAGCTGGGCTCACTAGGTCCTGCAACACCTTCCGACAGTGTGTCGCATGAACCCAGTTCATCCGATTGGTCACTCGAACCGCAGTCCTGGTAGCAAAGAGCACCTGCTCAGGGCCTCGCCATCTGGGTGCTAGGGAGCTGGCTCTCTGAAAGGACTTCGTTAGCACCCAATCTCCAGGGCGCAAGCAGTGGCCCTCACCTTGCGACCTGTCTGGAAGAGTCTCCCGAACCTGTTGATAAATAGAAGACAAACTGTCAGTCAACTGAGACAAGTAGTCGTTCATCAATACATAGGGTACATCATGTATAGGGCGTGGCTTAGGAATCCCCCAAATATTCATTGGCCTTCCAAAAACCACCTCATACGGTGTGAGGCCAGATCGTGTATGTGGTACCGATCTAATAGATTGTAAAGCCAATGGCAGTGCATCAGGCCATTTCAAAGATGTGGAAGCTTGTATTTTGGCCAATTTTAGTTTGAGGGTAGAATTGTAACGTTCCACTAGTCCTGCTGATTGTGGGTGAAAAGCAGCATGAAACTTCAGCTTAATTCCCAACCCTTTCATGAGGTAATCAACAACTTGCCCAATGAAATGGGGTCCGTTGTCACTCCACAAAACTCGACAAATGCCGAATCTGGGGAAAAACTCCTTTAGGAGCACCTGAGCTGTATTATCTTTTGTGGCGAATGCCTCCACCCATTTACTGAAGGCACAAACCACTACCAGAACATACTTCAAATTATTACAGCGTTCAAGCTGGATATAATCCATTTGCAGGACTTCAAAAGGTGCAGTAGGTATGGCAAACCCTCCTGCTGGAGTTCGTGTTTCCTTTACAGGATTATATTGGAGACAAATCAGACAAGACTGGACTATCTTTTCAGCTGTGCCGGCAATCTCTGGATGATCCCAAACTTGCATAAGTTGCTTTGCTATTGAGGATGCTCCAACATGTGCCGGCCCATGTGCCATGTGAATCATAGGATGTAAATAGGCTGTGGGTAACTTCCATTTTGTCATTTCTTTATTCCTCCAACAGCCCTCATCATCCAGTGTTCCCTCCTTAGACCATTGGTCTAATTCCTCAACAGAAGCAGATCGCTGCATGTCCAGCACCTCTTGTCTGGCATCATGCCAACGCTCAGCCTGTGACTTAACTACATACATAGATATAGTACTTTGTTGCATTGCAGTCTCACGAGCTGTGTAGTCTGCAAAGGCATTTCCTTTTCCTATTTTATCAGTCACTTTCTTGTGTGCACTACACTTAACAATTGCCACTTTCTTAGGATATGTCAAGGCAGTAAGGAGATTATGTACTAATTCCCCATGCACTATTTGTGTCCCATATGAAGTAAGAAAGCCTCTTTCCTTCCAGAGTTGCCCAAAATCACGAGCAACTCCAAAAGCATATCGGCTATCGGTGTAGATGTTAACAAGTAGATCTGCACTAAGCTCACATGCACTTGTCAGTGCTATCAACTCTGCTGCTTGAGCCGACTTCTGTGGGATGCGAGCTGTCTCAACTACTGTCTGAAGTGTTGTAATTGCATAAGCAGCAGACGTCGTGCAATCAGGCAACTTCAGACAGGACCCATCAACCCACAGTTCCCCATCAACGTTAGAAAGAGGTGTATCTTGTAGGTCAACACGACCCTTTGTTTGTTCTTCAGTAAGGGATATACAATCATGTAACTCTTGTGACTGAGACTGAGTAGCTGGAAATGGCAATAATGTAGCAGGATTCAGAGTCAAACATATTTGCAGTGTGATATGAGGAGCCAAAAGTGTCAATTCATAGCCTATCAAGCGGGCACTAGTCAAATGTTGTGTTTTCGTTTGATTTAGCAGAGCATCAACTGAGTGGGGTACTAGCACAAGCAATCTATGTGACAAAACTATTCCCTCACTCTGACGTATGGACACAGCCGTTGCCGCCACCGCTCGAAAACACCCTGGCAGTGCACGGGCGACTGGATCAAGGACAGCTGAGAAATATGCACAAGGACGCTGCTTATCACCGTGTGTCTGTACTAAAACTGAGAGAGCGCAACCGTCCCTCTCGTGTACATAGAGTGTAAAGGCCTTAGTGTAGTCTGGAGTTCCTAATACTGGTGCAGAACAAAGAGCTTGACGTAACTGTTGAAAAGCATTCTGGCATTCAGTAGTCCACCGGAGGGGCATCGGAGTATCTTTAGTCAAAAGGGCCAACAAGGGTTTAACAATGTGAGAAAAGCTAGGGATCCACTGCCTACAGAAAGAAGTAAGGCCAATCAGTGCATGAACATCCTTCTGAGTACGGGGCACAGGCGTGTCTAAAATAGCTTGAATACGGTCTGGTGTAAGTGCACGTCCCTCCTTAGACAGGAGGTGACCTAAATAGGTAACCTGCTGTCTACAATATTGCAATTTCTTCCGAGAGACTTTGTCATAATGAGATGCACGAAATGATAGCAATAACAGTGTTCCTTCTTCACACTGCTCAGGGGTATCAGCAGCCAACAAGATGTCATCGACATATTGAATAAGAGCCACCCCTTTTGGCACAGGGAAAGAATCAAGCTGCCTTTTCAATGCCTGGCTATAAATGCTAGGACTCTCTGTATACCCTTGTGGAGCTCTACAGAATCTGAAGGATCGATTATTCAAAGTGAAGCCGAACAAATGGCGGCTGTCAGGATGAATAGGTATTGAGAAAAATGCATTTTTCAAATCGATTACACTAAATGTAGTTGCAGTAGGAGGAACCATAGTAAGAAGTGTCGTGATGTCAGAGACTACCGGGTATTGGGGCACTACAATTGTATTGACTTCACGTAAGTCAATGATGAATCTATAAATTCTAGTGTCAGTGTCTTTTTTCAAAATAGGAAGAATAGGGCTATTACAGGTATTGTAGGGGACTTCTTCCACAACCCCCACTCGGATCAAATCCTGAACAATATGTATTAATGCTTCTTCGCCTTCCCGAGATATTTTATATTGGGGCAGTCGAGGCAACGAAGCACCTTCCTTCACTTGAATATGTACTGGTGGAACGACCATTTGCCCCACATCAGTATCTGAGGTAGCCCACAAAGTACTAGGTAGCGAGGCCAAAGCAACATCCTCTTTAATGAGACAAGACCTCTCATCCATTGGATAGTCATCATTTAAAATAACACGCACACCTTCTGGGGAACAACGTATTGTGGCACGGAAATGTTTAAGCATATCGATACCCACAATGTTATCCGGCGTGTTAGGGGAGAGCAGAAATGGACATGCTGCAGTGAATTTATCAAGACTAAATGCAAGTGTCTGTGACAGTGGGCTAAGTGTAGGTGTCCCATCGAATCCTATCGATGTTATCATTGCGCCAGACAGGGAAGCCCTAGGAACCAATTTTTTAGACAGAGCACTACGAGTAGCTCCTGTATCAACCAGAAACTGATCAGTAGAACCCAAAACGTTTGCATCAACATAGGGACCCTTCTGATCTACTGGGACCTCAACCGGTTCCTTACCCCATCCTAGGCATTCCTATGCATAATCAGAATCCTTAGGACCATCAGCCGAATAATCAGACATTTGGTATTGGTTTCGTCTATCAAAGGTATTAAAAGAATATGGGTTGTTTTCAACTGCCTCAAATCTGGTACGATTATCCATGCCTCCCCTAAATCCCGTGTTCCCTGGGCGGCCTCTCATGCTTCCTCTACCTCGCTGTGAGAAGTTGGCCTGGTATATGCTGTTCACTAATTAAAGTGGACACCTTGCACCAGAACAATTCGACTCTTATGGTAGATAGGTTTAAGACAACCTTTATAGAAAGCTATCCTAGTGGTAGCTGTGGAGAGCAGCCTTCAGGCTAAGTCTTGAAGGAATGTAAAGCAGCTTGTTTTACCACACAATCTCTTGAATCACCAAATGAAAAGACACCACACCGGTATATATATCAAATATATATGTATTTATTAATAAACACTCTCTACTAATCTCTTTATGAGATTAGAGGTCAGGAACATATGTACAAGTCAAATATTATCAGAATAAGTTTAGCACAATCGAATATCACAATCTTAGTTTGCTAGACCTAGGTCTAGGGCATCTAGAATCGAGGGACCCCCAAGAACCACCCCAGGTAGTTGTAGGAGACCCACAGGGGACGGACGCGGTGACCTGGCACCGGTGCGAATCCTGTACGAGTCTATGCACTCAGACGCGATTGAGATATCAATGTTAAGGTCCCTTGCGTGTTCGAGGCGAACACACCGATCGGTCCTTGTACGAGTCGAAGGACGCGGTCACAGATAGAGATGCAAGGGAGATGGACGCGCTGTGTCTAACACAGACGCGAAGCTTGTGCGAGTCAGTGCAATGGAGATCTCAGAGTTACAGGCCCTTTGTGTGTTCGAGGCGAACACCGATCGGACTCAGTACGAGTCGAAGGATACCGTTTTAGATAGTGTTGCAAAGGAGATGGACGCGGTGTGTCTAACACAGACGCGAACCCTGTACGAGTCAGCGCAATTGTCGCACTTGGAAAGTTAGAGTTTTAGGACACTTCTAGGGAAGCTACAAGCAAGTCACTTACAGGGTAAGTAGTTCTAGGGCCCACACCCACAGGAGCACCGTAGTGCTGAAGTTACCTCCCCCAGGGGAGCCGGGTGCATAGGTGTTCTTTGGTGTCGGGTCGCGGCGTCGTTTTCAATGGGAGCCAGTGAAGACTTGCTGCTTGCGGCGACAGGAGAAGTGTCCGGAGGAATCCAAGCCTGGATTCGGAAGATGGAAGACCTGAAAGCAGAGGGGACAGTGTTCAAAGTCACTTGGCAGTGACTCGGGGCAAGGAAGATGGATGCCCACCGTCGTCGCAAGATTCAGGTCGTTCGCGGTTGCCTTGACTCTTCAGCCACGAGGTCCAGGAGGTGTCGACGACGACCAGGAGCTGGATTCGGCGTCTCCCACGATGTCTGCAGCTTACTGCGGTGTCGGCGACTCGATCGGAGCCAGCAAGTCTCGGGGAAAGTGTGAAGAGGCAATGGCGCAGACCAGCAAGGTCTGGGGGACTCACCCAGCAAGGGTAAGTCAGGGAAGGCCTGGAGCAACCAGGGGAGCCCTTCGGTTTCTTTAGGAAGTCTTCTGGGGACCCACAAGTCGGCTGGCAAGGGATCGCGAAGACGCCTTGGGAGGATCCGCTCACAGGGGCCCACGGTCTCTCGGGACGTGGTAGGCCTCTGATCTTAGGAGGGGTTCCTGCTGGAGGCTGGGACCACACGTGGTCGCTTTGGTCGCCCTAAGTTGGCGGGGGTATGCCCAGACGTGGGTCCCTTGCTCACTTTGCCACTGGATTCAAGCAAGCCTGGCTGATGATGGCTGAAATGCCAGAAACCGGTCCTAGGATGCTTGTTTCCGGTCCAGGGAAGACATGGCTTGGCAGTTCGGGCTGGACTGTTCCCATGAGGCACAGGGTCAGACTGATTTGCATTTGGCCATGTCTGAACTGGGGTGGTGGAGTGAGCTAAAGAATGATGATGGATTAAACCCAGATCAGTTGACTGGGGGTGAGTGTTTGATTGGCTCAAACGTTCCGTCCATCATCCCCTTTTGTATCGCTTTGGTCGCCCTAAGTTGGCGGGGGTATGCCCAGACGTGGGTCCCTTGCTCACTTTGCCACTGGATTCAAGCAAGCCTGGCTGATGACGGCTGAAATGCCAGAAACCGGTCCTAGGATGCTTGTTTCCGGTCCAGGGAAGACATGGCTTGGCAGTTCGGGCTGGACTGTTCCCATGAGGCACAGGGTCAGACTGATTTGCATATGGCCATGTCTGAACTGGGGTGGTGGAGTGAGCTAAAGAATGATGATGGATTAAACCCAGATCAGTTGACTGGGGGTGAGTGTTTGATTGGCTCAAACGTTCCGTCCATCATCCCCTTTTGTACCACACGTGGTCCAAAGCACAAGTTCGTGGAACGTTGTGAAGGGGTTGCACTCGACAATAGTGCATGGTACCCAGGGGTCGCGGTTCCTCGTTACTCTTGGGGTCCACTGGCCTCAGCTTCGCTGGGGACTCACGATGGCCTTGGAGAAGTCAGGAAATCCACTTCTTGGGCTGCAGGGACTTCGGACTCCGGCGGGAGCGGCGTAGTTTGCGACCGTCGTTTGTAGTTTGTGGTGCCTGCCAAGCAGGGGAGTCACTCCTTGACTCCAAGGGAGATTCTTCAGTCTTCCAAAGGTAGTGGAACGTCGAAGGTCCGGGATTCTTCTTGTAGAGCATCGTCCAGGGAAATCTAGGGTGCAATGCACAGGTTCCCCCTCTTATACTAAAAGAAGGGGAGGGACTAGCTCTATGACCCTACCTATGGGAGGGTCAGGGGAGTGGGTGGCTACACCCACTTCCCTTTGTCCAGTTTCGCGCCAGAGCAGGGACAGGTAGCCCCTGAGCCGGTTTGAACTGGCATATGCACAGAGGAGCCTTCTGCTCCCCCAGTGCAGGACTTCAAAGCACTCTAGGAGTGCACCCACCCAGCCCCAATACACTAAACCCTGTCTGGGAGGTGGTCACACCCCTTGGGACAGGATATCTATTGTTGGGCTTCCTCCACTGCGAGTGTTGGTTATCAGCAGGAGGGCAGCCCAGTCTCTGTGACTGGTGGCATCCATTTTGTGATGCCAGGGCTCTGCAGGATTCTACCGCTTTTCCACAGTAGGTACATGTCTATCCCTTTAGAAGGGTGGAATGCTACCCCCGCCGCCAGGACTGGCGGGGGGGTAGTATTCCAAGGTGTTTGACACCAAACACGACATGTTTCGATGCAGCTATTCCAAAGTTAGCATTTTACCGCGAGGATATAATGCACTTAAAAGTATATGGTTTAACCGCATCCACAAACAGCACCAGAGAATGGACTCTGAGAGCTGCAGAGGGGCCCTGCTCAGGCAGAGGCACCCCCTCACATAGAAGCCAAGCACCCTGCCCTCCGGATTGGTGGGGCCTGCCTTAGGGGTGACTGATAGGGTTACATGTGTGTGTAGGAGAGATATAGGGAACCCATATCTCAGTGAGGGGTGCTAGCACTTCCTCACTCAGGCTGCAGTAGCAGGCCTGTGGTGTCAGATTTAGTCTGCTTCCCAGGGGTGGCATAATACATGCTGCAGCCCCTGGTAGGCCTGTGAAGTACCTATGCCCTTGGTACCTAAGGTACCATATACTAGGGACTCATAAGGTGCCACTGTATCCAATCACTAGTGCACCTAGAGTGCACTCCAAATCGTTTAGAGAGAACAGAGAGGCTGGGGCCCTGATTAGCAGGGGCCCAGCCAGACTATAGCCAGAAACCAGTGTAAACATCAGAAAAAAAAGTGGGGGCAACATAAGAGGCAGATCCTACTCTCCTACACTCGCTGATACTGCTGACCTCGCAAAAGGGGGCACTCAGAATGCCAATGTCCAATCTCTTTACAATAAGCACACTGATCAGAAGACAAAGTTGCTCGAGGGAAAGGGGATACACCAGGGCGATACATTGTACGTCCACCTCTTCCACTACCTCTAAATGGTGGACCATAGACTTGAGCCAACATAACTTTCGTTTTTAAATCCTTAACCTTTTTATCTTCCTTGCCTTTTGCTTCCAATTCCTGACGCTCATAATACTGGGCCATGGTCAAAAGGGAGACTGGAGAAGACGTAGTCCATGAACTCTCGCTGGCCTTTAGGCGACTAGCTATTTCTGGCAACATGTTAGCGACAAATTTGTCGACAAACAGAAGCTTACCCGTGTCATCTGTCAATGACTGCCCACTAAAGTCATGGAATGTCTCTTCAAATCGTGTACAGAAATCAGAAACGTACTCATCCGCTTTCTGTTTACAAGACGCTAATGTAGTCCAATCTATTTTCTTAGGGGGTATAAGAGTTTTCAACTTAGTCACAATAGCTTTGGGAAGATCTAATATCTCCTGTTGTGGTTTCTGCGCAGGCTCCCTAGCTGCATCTATTTCTTCTAAATGCACCCAAGTATCACCATATGCTACATTATCATCTATTTTCCGAATCGTTCTCCACATGTCAGGGGGCAAAATAAGTCCGAAAAACATGTTGATATCTGGCAGTCATGGTACAGGAGCTAATAGCTCCTTCTACCTCTTCATAGAAAGCGGCAGGATTTTTCCGTGGATCGGGCAAAGCGGCTTTAAGAGCCATAACGTCCGCTCTACTCCAAGGAGTATAAACCCAATTATAAATAAAATACCCCTTCGCATCATCTGAAGTTTTGTCATACTTTCCCGAACCTTTCGGAGGTACATACAAAGGCGCAGCTTCGCGCATTGGTCGTATATTAACTTCAGCACTACTAGATCCATTATTTATCTCTGAAGTTTCTGCTATTTGCGCTGGGGGTTGAGCTAATTGTACAGTCTTATTTTTGCTGGCTTCCTTTTTCTCAGCCTTTAAGCGAAATAATTCATCGCGTAACTTAACCACTCGCCTAATTAGATCAGGTATATTTGAGGAAAGAAAAGTGCCATCACTCAATTGTTTATAATCAGAATTTATATCAGCGGGCTCTAAGTTTTCTGAAAGGTCTCTAAAATTAAGTATTACTTCCCAAGCAAACTTCTCTGTAAAATATAACTGCTCTATTTCTTTCCACTGCTGGATCCTGGCTACAAGATCGGAAGCAAGAGTTTTCTTACGGGCTTCTGAACGAGCGGTGGATCTAATGGTGGCTTTTTCATCGACAGTTAAAATAGAGCGAGTCTGTCGCCCATCTTGCTTATCTGTATCTTTATCGTCTGAAGAATGATGTTCTTCATCGGAAGGATCCTCCGCAGGGGCAGAGGGAAATTTATACGGGGCGGGGGTCGATCTAATAAAACGGAATCATCTTGAGGTTTATTAAGCATGGGATAAATAGGGCGCCTAATAGGGTACTGGCCAGTTACCTCTAAACAACGCTCCCTATCTTCTTTTTCTTTTATTTCCTTATTTTTCAATTCCAACGCTTTCTGAGAGATCGTTTTGCGCTGTTCTTTTACTGCTATAGCTTCTTCTTTTCTCACTCTCTCATGCGCTTCTTTCTCCCACATTCGTACACAATCGAACATATCTTGTCGACTCTTATGTTTAAATAAACACTGCTCTACATACTGAATCTTTTTAAAGTCAAATGACCCATTTACTGGCCATCGCAGATCAGGATCCTTTTTCGTATATTTGTTCCACAGTGTACTATACAGTATGGAAGAAATACCATATTTAATGTACATATACCTATTTGGTGTCCCCTCTGGGGGAGCCGGCTGACTTCTTTCTAAATCCATTTTGGTACCTCCAAGACAGCAACACAACCTACGAAGTGCGCTAGGAGCAGGCATGCTGCCAAATTATAGTAAAATATTACTATTCAAAAATCTTCAAAAGTAGAGAAAAATCTCCACATTACCTGCCTTTATTTATTGCAATAAACAAACAAACAAAACCAGAATCTTGGCCAAGCAAATCCAAAATCAAGAGTGCCGCTGCAGCGACCTTACCAAACAAAAGTCTCCAACTGCCACTCTCTTGGTCGACCTAATGGTCACTGCGAAACTTGCGCCAAAGGAAATCTCAGTCGGGACTGGCCACCACCTGAGGGTCAAATCGGGAAAACCGGAAAAGCACTTCGGTCTGCAAAGACAAGGGTCTCCTCGTGCAGGACATCTCCTCAGTAAGATTCCATTCCTCCGTCAAGACCACTCCTTCGGGCGGCCGCGTCTCCGATGAGCCCCACGAGTCGGGCGCCAAAACTGTGGAAATGTGCCTTTTTAGGGGCACACCGGTGCAGGGGTCAAACTTATCTTTGTCCACGGGTCCTTAAACCAACAAAGAAGAAATTGACACTGAAGCTGGAATTAAAAGAACAAGTTTATTCACTCATGAGTGAGACCACGTCCATACAACACCCTCAAGTGTTCCAGGAGGTAGTGGCTTGAATACACAGACCATGGTGCTTTTATACAGAGTTTTCTGCACTGGTAAGCATGTAGTTACAAATAGAAGGTACAGGCCTACACAGGAATAACTACCGTCAAACATGGGCAAATGGGAAATCCCTTAGTCAGCAAAGTGGGAGGGGGAGCAGGAGTGCTTATGGCAGCACTAAGAGATTGACAGTTGAGTCTGAGACCAGGTGGTCTGGCAGCTACAAACTCTTTAGCATGCATATTGCTTTTAGCTGAGTCAGGAAGTTAACTAAAATAGACAGCACAGGCAGGGAAAAAGACGAGCAGAAGAGGACAGGAGAATTTCATAGCTGACAAAATGGATGCCACAAACAAGATGGTTTCAGCTCATGCTAACAGAGATTATCTGCGATTTCCACAATGTCACTGACCATGTCATGAGTGATGTAATATGTGACGTCAACAGCAGTGCATTGCGGGGGCGCGAGTCATAACGGCCGAATTTCTCTGGTTTTGTACGAGTAAAATGTCAGCCTAACTATAACGTCCCGAAACCTGTTTTTTTCAGTGAATATCTAAGGTTTTTTAAATGCTAATCCCTAACTATAACGTTCCTGAAACCTTTCCCCTGCCTTTTTGCTTCTGACCTCCTGTTTTTGATGTGTGCTGAATATTCATTTTAGCTGGTTTTAGAACTCTGGGCACTTTACCACTGTTGACCATTGCTAAAGTGCAAGTACTCTATGTCTAAAGGCTGATACTAATTGTTTTCTCCATGATTGGCTTATTTGATTCACTAGTACGTCCATAGTACAGTGTACTGTGTGTGCCCAGGGCCTGCAAGTCAAATGCTACAAGGAGGCCTGCAGCACTGATTGTGCCACCCACATGCGTAGCCCCACAAACATGTCTCAGGCCTGCCACTGTAGAGCCTGTGTGGGCAGTTTTAAACTGCAATGTCTACCTGACAAGTGCACCCACTTGCCAGGCCCGCATCTTCTCTTTTATTACATGTAAGGCACCTAAGGTATGCCTAAGAGGGCAGGGTGCAGTGTATTTAAAAGATAGGACATGTATGTTGGTGTTTCACGTGTCCTGGTAGCGAAAAACGGCTTAATTTGTTTTAAGGCCTATCTCTCCCTTAAGGTAGCATTGGAGCTACCTTGTAACATTTTACAAGTGTATCTTCTAATGGGAGTTGATGGAAAATGGAAGTTTGGTGTCTCTGGACTCTAAATTAACAAGCATTTGCAATGCAATAGGTCTCGCATTTGCGAGATTTTGAGCTATTGGCATTGTAAATGACAATGCCTTTAATTTATGTGTTTAAAAAACCTGCAATAATAAAAGGCATTGCCATTAACAATACCAATAGGTCAAAGTTTGTGAAGGTGGTGAAGTCTGGCTTTGTGCAAAGTAGGGACGCTTGTAGAGTGAGGGGTTGATATTACCCTGGTCCTGACATTTGACTAAGACGGGGGGTTTAAAGAGTTAACGCTGGCAGCAGCATCTGTATGTGTACTGGAGGGTGCCATGGTCAATCTTTAAGTTGATAAATTACTATCATTAATTTGGTTAATGGTAACAACCTGTTTTGATGAGGAGAAGAAACGTCAAACGGCAATATTTTGTGATATATAAAATAAAATACAAGGTCCTGATCTTATTATAACTTCTCCCTTTCGCTAAACTAAACTGTTGTAGCCGCCACACATTTGGGTACACTCTTATCAATTATGTGATATCGCGTGAGCCTGTGCCAGTCCCAGCAACCACCCTCCGACTTCCGGACCTCAAGCGACTATTCGCCCCCACCCTTATGTCTGTTCTCCCCGGCTCGGCCTGTGTGCACGGTGCTTTCCAACACCTGCTCCAGCTTTGTACTCTGACCTGGGAGGAGGCACACACACTGCCAAGGGCCAGGGAAGGGCATGAAAAGTAAACACGGACGGGTGTAGTTAGGTAGGCAACCAGCAGTTTGAGCGCCGAACGTTCTCGCACCTGCGGAAAAGCCTCTGTCGCTGTTACACGCCAGCCTTTTCTTCGTTGGGGATGAAATGCGGGTACCATCCCCACCGCCGCTCAGATAGCCCTGGGCTGGAAGCCGCGCCTTCCTGCACCTCCAGCAAAGCTTTGGAAGCATTTACCAACAGAGTTGCCTCACAGCTACCCAAATGCAAGAGCATCTTGAAATGCCATGTAAAGCCGCCGGTATCTTTTTAAAGGCCAAGAACACCAGCTATTTTCTGGGCAGGGAGATGAGGGATGCAGGGACAGGAGATGCTCAGAGTGTGTTAACAGGCCACAGGCCCATACGCTAGAACACCACTGTCCCTGTTCAGCAGCATTCCCTGACTCACCAGTTCATACACCAAGCAAGCTATCAGCAGCAACTTAATTACAATAGTATAGAGGCCAGTCTGACCCTACACCGAGCCAAAAACGTCCAGAGTCACTGCACGGAGTCTAAAACTGTCCCGCTTGAAACTAAACTGATGCCTCTGAAAATGCAAGATGTTTCTATGCACACTACATTTAAAAGTTTTACTGCTAGTTTTCTGTCTCGATTTGTTGAATCTTATAGGACATAAAATGTAACCAATAAACCATCATATGTCTGAAGGGGCACTTCTGCCAGCTCAGATTACTTTGGAGCTGCAAATCGTTCCTACACAGAATGGCTACGGCTTGAATGGTCCCGAGACACCACTTCCGCGTGAAATTAAGGTGGCGTTTCTCTTTCTAAACAAATCAAACAATACTTTATACCCACTGCCACTGTCAGCGGTGCATCAAGAGCTACAACAATGCTAAATGCGGTGTAGCTCGGATTCCCTGATGAGGCCCTAAAGTACTGGCCATGTTTCTCGTTCCCATACCAAATGATAGGGGTGGAATGATATATTTCCCCAGCCAAGAATCAAAACTGTAACCTGTCGGCTGAACAACATTTTCTGCTGCAGGTACATTAACACTCGAGTTAATTCACCAGTTGGATTACCCTTGTGATGGGCTTTCAAACACACAGGCAAAGGTCCTCTCTCCTGTGGAGATTCAAACTTACGAACCCTAACCTTACTGTAACACATCTGGAGTTAGAGGCTTACATCAGATGCCAGTAGGAGCCGAGAAGGAAGCGGCAGAAGAGCAGAGGAAGACGCGCACAAAACGCTGGGCTCCCAGCTGCCAACCCATGACCCCCGCCGCCCCCCCGCCCCCAAATACTCAGAACAGCATTTCCAGATGAGGGCATTAAACAACACAGCGTTGTACAGAAATAGTCATTGTCCTGCACAAAAACGTAAGTCACAAAAATGCCTACCGTGACAACAACGGGATTCAGGCCGAGGTTTTGGAACCGGGTTTTTAATGAAAGTCCCCAGAATTCTCTGTGTGTGCTTCGAAAAGTTCGAAAACACCCGCCGTTAGCGAAAAAAGGCGTAAAGTAAAAAACAACCACAAAACGTGTTTTCAGATCTAGCTCAACCACGTAAAAGAACAGCTGCTGGAGACGTTCGAGCTCGGAGGAGACGGGTTGTGGCCGAGACTGCGGCGCTCACATGAGGGGCACATATAGGGCAGGCCTGCCTTTACCGGCAGTGTTTGCGCATGCGTCACACCTGCTATACACACAGCTCAGATGCACTCGGCGGCTCTACCTTTTATCTGCTCTACCGTTCTTTGTCTTGTACAGAGCAGCCCAAACTCTTCTCCATACTGGTTTGATATCACTGTTCAGTCGAGGCAGAGATTCATAATAGCGCGGTGCGGGAGCAGACCAAGGTATTCGGGTAACAGCAGGCATGAAGTATGCAGGATAGACTGTTTAAAAGGGTAGCGTGTTACCAGCTACGGCTGCGTGTAACACTCGCAGACAGGAGATGTGCACGCGTATGGTGCGAGCAGGAGTTGTGATAACGCCGCGAGCCGTACGCGTGCACATCTCCTGTCCTCCAAGTTGTCTTGTAAGTAATGCAGCTGACGTAAGCGCGCCGCGTCCAGACAGGAGATGTGCACGGGTATGGTGCGAGCAGGAGTTGTGATAACGCCGCGAGCCGTACACGTGCACATCTCCTGTCTTGCCATACGCGTGCACATGTCCTGTCCCGCATCGCTAAGCAAGTCGACAACAATAGATCTCGCTTAGCGAGCAGCGCATGGCGCTGCATCGCTAGGCGAGACCTAAAAACACATCGTTTAGTAAAGTTGTATTTTAAATCGCAGGTCTGAAAATGCCACTTTTAGAATGTTGGCAATTTCTTGCTTAACCATTCTGTGCCTCTGCCTGCCCCTAGAATACACGTTTGGGTTGGATGACAGTTGGTCTTTGTGAATTCACTCGAGACAGTCACACAAAGGGAGCTGAGGTGTGCCCTGCATATCCTGATGGCTCATCACCAGGCTGATGGGTCTTCTGAGATAGAGTGGTGGGAGAAGTTGACACTGACACCTGAATAGGGCTGTGCCTGTCCCCACAAAAAGCAGCCTCCACCCCCTGTAGTGTGTCTGGAGCTAGGGCCAGGAAGGACAGGGATTTTCTTTGAAGTTTGCCTACTTCAAAGGCCAAATTGGGTATAAGTACTAGACCTCTGACACCATATACTCAGAACACTTCATGATTGAGGACATTCTGCCAGAAAGTTGAGCTGTGTTGCTGTCAGGAGGGACTGCCACTTTGCTGTTTGCTTTGCTGTGCTGGCCTGCAGCTTGCTGCTTCTGTCCTGGGAGTGAAAGTGTTGTATTTAAGGTATTATCATTATGATTAAGTAGGCAACCCGTAGCCCAGCAACTGCTGCTGGGTTATGACATAGCATGTGGAATGTAGATTGTTGGAGTGGGTTGAAATATTGTACTGGCGGTTGATGCAGGAGCTGGTAGCTGGATCTTGCCAGGGTTGGTTGTACTACTAAAAGAATATTTGTGCAGTGTGGTTCTTCAATGGCAAGAATGTTGGGATGCACCCTTTCCCTGGACCAACCCTAAGTTATTGGGAGGACTGGAAGCCGCATCGTGAAGCCGTCAACCTGTGGGTCATTGATCATCTGTTTCTGCGGTACGAACGAGTTACCGTGCTCAAATGTGAGATGGCGCCCGGTGGGCAAGTATAGCAGCATCTGTCAGGATAAGAAAAGGAAGTTGTGGAGGGGTACGTGTTTATTTGGCAAGGTACAACAGCGTATTGGAGCGTGAGCATTTAACGTGACGGTTTTGCGCGTGAAAGGCAGTGTGGCACTTGAAGCCGTGTTGTGGCGAGTGAGCGCTTGAAGGGCTGCTTGTATTGTCATAACGCGAGCCAGTGCGTCATTGGCCAAAGTAGCAGAACCCGTGGAGGCAGGCGGTGCGAGTGCAAGAGGCAGCCGGTGCTGGAAGAAGGAAGAGTTTGTGCTGCAGCGCGTGTGTGCATGAGGCTTGCGAAGTTTAAGCAAGCACAAGGAACGGTGGCATGCACACCACAAGAGAAGTTGGCATGTCCAGAGTGTGTTGGCAGTACGGTGACATGCACACCTTGAAGTAAATGTTAGTTTGGCATGTCTAGAGTGTGTCGGCAGTAATGTTGAGGAAAAGTGACGCGTTCACCGCTTGGTAGCACAACACAGTGAGACGCACATGAATAAGGTGAAGAGCAGTAAAAGTTTGGCATAAATAATGGAAACCACAAAGTATAACGTAAAACAAGGGTAATTCTTGGATGAAAAGAAGAAAATGATTACCGTGACTGTGTTGTGCATCTTTATCCTGTAGCTGAAAGCTGAAAAGTGCTAGTCTTAGAGGTCTGGTCACATGAACATGTGTGATTCTGGAGCCAATCAGAGAGGAAGATGTTGAGTGGGCTATCAGAATAGGACATTGAACACTGAACACTAGACTATTAACTTTTTGGAGCTAAAGGTGAGTTTGGTATCCATGTTTAACAGACGACAGTGGCTACATTTGTTGTTTTTATTTATTATGTTCCCTGTGACTACATCTATTGTTTTGGTTACATTTATTGTTTTGGTAATCGGATATGGGCTATCAGAAATTGTATTTGTAAGATTTAAGTTCTACGGGGTAATCACCATGCAGTCTACTGCATTTCCACATGTTTTCTTAGCTGCCGGAAGTGATCCAAGCTTGCCGTAGGAGGATTGGAGGGGCTATTTTCCTTGCAGAAAGGAAATTGGTACTGTTAAAGCATAGTTTGGGAGTTGAAGGAAGGAAGGTATTAAAAACACTTCCATGTGGTAATAATGATGTAGAAGGTGATGGGGAATCAGATGAGGATGGTGAGGAAAATGAAAGGGATGTGTATACAATGGCAATGGGTGCTCTGAAAGTGCATTATGGAAGGAAGGTCAGTGTGGTTGTAGAGTGCCACAAATATCTTTCACGGGCGCAAGCAATTAATGAATCTATTGACCAGTATGTGAGTGCATTACGAACTTTAGCTATCACATGTAAATTCATAGATCTACATGAAGAAATATTAAGGGATCAGTTAATAAATTGTACTGTAAATATGAAAATACAAGAAAAGTTATGACGTTTGAAAGATCTCTCGTTAGATAAAGCCATTGTTGTACCAAAACGCATAGAGAATACTTCTTGCTATGTTAAAGAGTTATAAAAGAAAGGGACAGATGAAGCTAGGGTGCAAGTAGTGAAAAGGCTTAATAAGTATGAAAGAGAGGAAAGTAACCCAAGTAAGAACACTGAAGTGAAAAGAGCATGTTGTAGGTGTGGCATTATAAAACACACGGCATAATCAGGTAACTGCCCGACTTTAAGGGCAAATTGTTTCAGATTAATTTGATAGGACACTTTTTACGTGTGTGTAACCAAAAGAAAATTGAAGATAGGAAAAGTGTGAATTTGGTACAACAAAAAGAGAATACTGGTGAAGATGATGTAAGTACATCGGATGAGGTTATGAAGGTACTAATGTTGTTCAATAAAATTAAAGACTCACTGGATGAAATGATACATGTACAAGAAGCATGTGATAGCAGGATAAACATGTTAGAAATTGAACAGTATTGTCCTCCTAAATGTATGGTAACTGTGAATGGTGTCATGTTACAAATGTGGGCGGTTTCAAGTTCACCATATGTGTTAACTAATCAAGATATGTGGTGTAAAGTGGGAAGGAAGGAATTGTCTAAGTCAAATGTGGAGTTAGTTGGGTATGGAGGAAGTAAATGACCCAAAATAGGATGTTTCCAAACAACATAGGGGAGAGGATGTAGCCTTTACGGCTTAAGCGGTTGACCTCGAAGCTGGGGAACCGGGTTCGAGTCTCGGCAATGACGCTCAACATCCTGTGATTCTGGGCAAATCACTTAATCTCCCCGTGCCTAACAAAAAATAAATAAATGAATGTGTCCTTCTGCAACGAAACTGGTGCTCATGTAAAGCGCTCTGATACCCAATGTCTCGGGTCTAGTACGCGCTATATAAAACTCTTTAAAAAAACAACAAAAAAACATTGTGTTTTAAATAAAAAGAATTTTCATGTTGGATATATGTGGTAGAAAAAGGACGATGCTTACTTGGTTGGAGAGAACAAAGGGCGCTAGATATAATATTGAATCCTAATGCTGTAGAACAAGTTTTATCAGTAAAGCAAAAGCATGCAGAGATATGAAAGGATGAATTCCCAAGATTGTTTGGAGATAAACTCGGGTGTTTAAAAAAATGCATGTACAAAATTGTGTTAAAGGAAGGAGCTTTTGCAAAAATGCATAAGGTGAGAAATGTGCCTGTGGTTTTGAAGCAAGTGTTGAAGGTGGAGTTAACCAGATTTTTGGAGATGGGGATGATGGAACACCTCGAGTCATCTGAGTGGTTAGATCCAGTGGTGATTGCCCGCAAACCTAATGGGAATATTAGAATGTGTGTGGATCTGAGAGATCTGACTGCATATGGGTGGACCGTCATCCCATTCCAAATATAAATTAGCTATTGGTTGGTGTCGAAGGTGGAAGAGCGTATTCAACACTTGATCTTTCAAGCGCTTACCATCAGGTATTGTTACACCTAGATTTAAGGCATTTTACCTCATTTATACCTCCTGAGGGGTAGCATTTCGTTTCATAAATATGCCTTTTCGTTTGGCATTCGCCTCAGGGGTGTTCTAGAGAGTGATGCAAAATTTACTAGGAGGAATGCAGAATGTAAGATTTTTCCAAGATGACATTTTAGTGTGGGCTTGAGAATAAGAGGATGCATGATGAGTTATTTATTAAGTAAAGTGTGTGGTATTTTGGAAAAAGCAGGGCTCACCGGGGAAATAAATAATTGTAAATTTGCGTAAGGAATATCTAGGACATTCTATTTCTTGTGAAGGTATAAAATCTAAGCATAAGTTGATGGAGGCAATAGAGAAGGCGCCATGTCCAATTGATAAGGATCAATTGAGATCTTTTCTAGGGTTAGTGGAATACTGAGATAAATTTGTCAAGGGTTTTTCAGACTTGGCACAGTCACATCGTGAATTAATAAAGGAAGGTCAAAAATATATGTGGCTAAATGCCTGCTTGCAAGCTTTTCCAAGAAATTAAGAGAAGTATTGTAAATGCAGTGGGTTGAAACCATTTAATATGCAGGAACTCACCATAGTCTCCACAGATGCGAGTATGCATGGATTAGGTGCGGTATCAATGCAAGTATGCAATGGAAAAGATAGAGTTGTGGTGTTCGCCTCAAGGACGTTAAAGGGGCGGGAGTGAGTTATTCTACAATAGAAGAAGAAGCGTTGGCTTGCTGGTGGGTGGATTCAACATTTTTGAAATTTTGTGTGGGGGAGAAAGTTTGAGTTACGAACTGATCACAAGCCATTGGTAGATGTGTTTACCACAAAAGGTGCGTGACGAGCTTTGCCTACAATTGCGAAGTGGATGTGTTCATTGCAAGAATACATGTTTGCTGTGAAATATGTTCCGGGGGGGTCTAATGTGAATGCAGAATCTGTCAAGATTGCCTAAACAAGAAGGAAACAAAGACGAAGAGGAGGAATGGATGTTTGCAGATGTGATAGACATGAAAATGAAAGCTGTCTCAGAAAAAGAATGGAAGGATGAGGTGGAAAAGGATGTAGCAATGCAGATGATCATAAGAAACTTGACAAACAAATATTAGAAATTTGGAGATTGTGTGAATAGTTTGGTGAACTATGAGAATGTGTGGTCTGGACGGTCATGTCAAGAGGGAATTGTATGAAGAGTAGACAAACTCGTTGTACCTGTGGAGTTAAGAGAAAGGTTGTTTCAAATTTTGCAGGAGGGACATGGAGGAATGTCTGGAATGAAGAGTAAAGTAAAAGAGTATTTTTGGTGGCCAGGGGTAGACCGTGAGGTGGAAAGGTTTGTAAGAAACTGTGTAAGTTTTGCATGTAGTGATAAAATGCACGTGGTAAAAGAAACACCTGTGGTGCCCATGTTTCCGCGTAAACCACAGCAAAAAGTGACTATGGATATTTGTGGACCATTTGAGTTTAATAACCAGAGAAAGAAATTCGCCATTCTGATGGTAGATTATTATTCTAAATGGCTGTGAGTATGGTAAGTGAGGTAAAATCCCGTACAGTAATGTAGTTTTGTGAAGAGGTATGGAGAAGGGAAGGTTACCCAGAAAAAGTGTAAACAGACAATGGTCCCCATTTTGTATCTGGTGAATTTGAAATGTACCTGGCGCATTGTGGAGGGCGACATGTGAGGACGGGTGTAAGACATCCACATGGATATGGCCTAGTTGAAAGGTTTAATAGAGTCCATAGTGAAAGTATCCAATTGTTTGTGAAAAATGGGTTGACTTGGAAGGAGGAAATAAAAAAAACTATTGTGCAGCTATTGTACCACTCCTCAATTTACTACCATGGAAGTACCTTTTGTGTTGTTAGAAGGAAGGAAACCTAGTACCAATACTGTACCAGGATGGATGGGTAAGACAGGAAGGAAAATGATAAATGAGGAAGGTTTGTTGAGTAGAGTGTAGACAAAACAGGCAGAGTATGCCGAAGTAGTAAAAGATGGTAGAAGTGGGGGTGAGGATCAGTGTGGAGATTTGATGCATACCAAGTTGTTGGGAAGTACTAGGAAGGGTTCGTCTGAGTGGGCTTTGCCAAAGTGGGTTGTGAGTGTGAAGAGGTACAGTGCGGAATTGAAAGATGGTGACGATGGAATATGAGAAGGGTAGTCAAATATAGTGAGGCGGAAGTGAGAAAGTGTATGGGATATCACAGCAAGGGTGATGGTGGCAAGGTTAAGAAGGGAGAGAGTCAGGTGAATAAAGAAAGGATGAAGGAAAAGAATGGAATTGATGTGAGGAGGAGTGGAAGGAGATTGAAGGTACCAGAATACCTAAAGGACTATTCGTTAGAGAAAAATAAATAACAATAGAAATAATAATAATCACAATGTATGTTCAAGCATTGTCTACTGAAATTATACTGTACTGAAAACATATTTTATATAGTATTGTATAGATGGTATGATTGTTATTCTAAGTTTATGTCGTAGTAGCATGTATTATGCACCAAATTTTTGTTACAAATATTGGGAAAGGGATGTGTTGTATTTAAGGTATTATCAATATGATTAAGTAGGCAACCTGTAGCCTAGCAACTGCTGCTGGGTTATTACATAGCATGTGGAATGTAGATTGTTGGAGTGGGTTGGAATTTTGTACTGGCGGTTGGTGCAGTACTTATTAGCTGGATCTTGCCAGGGTTGGTCATACTTTGTATCTGCGTCTTATTAAACCACTAAAAGAATATTTGTGCAGTGTGGTTCTTCAGAAAGGACTTGATTTTGCTTTCTACATCCTGCTTTTCAAGTTTCCCCAAGGGCTTGAGTTGATTTTACCTCCTGTTGGAAGTCTCAGGGCCATCAAAGACTTCATCTGCCAGCACCTGGGCTTCTCTGCTAAGAGACTGCTCTGCCAAGTGGTGCGAATTCCAGCTCTGGGCCCTTGGAAGTGAGTTCTGGTGCTAAAAGAAGAAAACCACGCGTTGACTCTAAGCGTCACTTCGGAATCTGCACACCCCTGCAAGAATTGCTGCATCTCCGCTGCCTGCACCGAAGCCCTTGTCCCCCGCTCGCCAAGTGCCCCATGCACCAACCGCTGTTTACAATGCAAGCTCTGAGTTTTCTGCAGGGCCCCAAAGAATCACCACTCCGTGAGTCTCAAGCACCGGATCACCAACGTTTGTGACGCACCGCTCCGACGCAGTGTCTGTGGTTCGACAGCGACGCTGCGGAATCGACGCATCGCACTGAGACAGACACATCATCGACACCATGTGGCCTTGCGGAACTGAGGTATCACACTCACAGTCAACGCATCACCATCCCTGCGCCTTGCATCGTCACCGGGTGTTAGCGGCTCAGCGACCGTGCACCGCCTCCAGGAACCAACTTATCACTTGCTACAAGCGACACATCACCTCCTTTGTCCAACATCGAGCATTAATGTGCCAACTACCTACATAGCAGTAAGGAACCGACGCATCACCTGCTTTAACGACGCCACACATCCCCTGCGCCAACCATCGTCTTTGATTTTTGACGCATCGAAGGTACTTTGTCCTGGTCAAGCGCAACCATTGATTTCTAACTGCTATAACTTTATTTAATCTTTAAAAATTGATACCTTGAGTTGTGTATGTTGGATAATTGTTGTTTTGGTCTTGTTTTATTCAGCCTAACTGCTCTTGTCGATCTACCAAGGGGGTAAGCACGGGTTATTCTGAGGGTGTAGCTTACCTTGACTAGAGTGAGGGTCCCTACTTGGGCAGGGTTCAAACCACTGCCAACTAGAGACCTCATTTCTAGCTTTGGTGTTCAGCAATGAGGATAAGACTTGTATTTGTATATTGCATACAGTGATTGGTGTACACTACTTCCATATCGCAGACCATTACACCCCAGCATACTATTCTTGTCTCTCTCTTTTTTCAACTCTTCAGTTTTTGCCACAATCATGTCTCAGTCTGGAGAGCCTTCAGCTGTACCTGCACATTTGGAGTTTGAGCAGGAGAGGTTGGAAACCTATACGGTGTCTCAGCATAAAAAATTCTGCAGGAATTTCAAGTGTTCTTTTAAAGGCCTCACTAGGAAGAAGGAGCTGCAAATGGCCCTGAGGGCCTGGTTGACAGCCAGGGAGCACACAGAGGACGGGAATTATGTGGTGGAGGAACAGAGCCTGCATGGTGATTCTTTGGTGAATCAGGATCTGCCTAGGGGCAAGGCACCTTCCAGGGCAAGCAGCAGTGTTTCTTCAAAAAGACTGTCCCCACAGGAGCTTGAGGACAGGTGGGAAGCCAGGAAGCACAAGTTGGAGCTTGAAAAACTCAGGATGAAGCATGAAAGAGAGAAATCTTTGGAGGAAAAGAGACTAGCCATTGAGGAGAAGAAGGTTCTTTTGGCTCATCAGCTCAGTCTAAAGGAGCTGGATCTAAAAGCCAAGAGGGTTTAGTCCAACACAGATGGTGGCAGCGTAGCTTCAGTGCAATCTGAGGGGAAAATGCACATACCCAAGGGCATAGTGAATGATTACACCAAGGATGATGACATAAATCAGTGGTTTCAAGGCTATGAAGCAGCTTTACACATGAGCAGGGTCCCTGATAGAGATTGGGGGGCAGGTTCGTGGAAGCACTTTGTAGTGTAGGGCGGGACACCCTGTTGGCCCTAGGTACCGCAGAGCATCTCACCTACCCCAGCATGAAGGCAGCCCTGTTCAAGAGATATGGTCTTACTCCAGAGAGGTACAGGGACAAGTTTAGGAAGAGTACCAAATTTAATTCACAAACATGGCTTGAATGTGTTGCTTCCTTCTGCAGAGCACTGGATGGCTGGGTGAAGGGCAGTGGATTAACAGATTATCAGGGGCTGTACAATTTGATTGTATGGGAGCACTTGACTAGTCTTTGTCTTCTGGAGCTGCGCCAGCACTTGATTGACAGTAAACTTATTGACCTCAGGAAGCTTGCTCAGGAGGCAGACTGCTGGCTTAGCACCAGAGTACACAAGAGGTTGTATTTGGGTGACTCAGCCAAGAGTAGGCAGGGTCTCCAACAGAAGGAAGAGGGGGGACAAAAGTGATAAAAGTAAGTAGTTCTCTAAATGGCCCCAAACTAGTTACCAGGGTAAGGATTCCCAACCCCATGTTGAGAAGAAGAGTTGGTTCCCGGCTGGAAGTCTGGAGGGAAGGGACCCCCTGAAGTGCTTCACATGTATTTAGGAAGGGCACTTCAAGGGGGATACCAAGTGTCTCAAGCGGGCATCGGCCCTCACAGGTCGGCAGTCACTGAGGATGGCGAGTGTAGCTCTTGGGGAGGAGTTAGTCCCAGTTAGTGGTGGGGAACCAGCTGAGATGACCCTAGGCTCCCTGGGTGAGAATGAGTTGTTGCTGTAGACAACAGTGAGCGCCAATGTTTGGTGGTCTCAGGTTCCTTGAGGGTTGTTATGAGTCCATCCATGCCTGTTGATTGTCTGTTGGACAATGACATGAAGCATACCGCCTGGACGGAGATGAAGCTCAGGTCGCCTGACCGCATGGTCCATGGCAGCCAGAGGGTGATCAGAAGGACCTGGAGCCTGAATGAGTGGCTCAGGTGCCTACCAGGAAGAGAAGGGACAAGGGCCAGGGGAAACCCGCTCCTGAAATTCCTATGGTCTGCATCTGAGTGGGACACCCTGAACCTACAGGGGATGATGTGGCTGAACTGGGGGACCTGCCTGAGCTTACCCGTTGGCAGCAGGAAGGAGGCCTCACCAGGCAGGAGTTCTGCGCAGCGCAGAAAGAGTGCCCCTCTCTTGTGGGTCTTCGGAAGTAGGCCGAGGACTAGGCAGCTGGTAACGCCTCAGGATCTCACCTGATCTACTGGGAGAATGATCTCCTGTATAGCGAGCCTAAGGTTGCTGAGCCTGGGGCAGCCCTTTTACTGGTGGTACCCCAGCACTTCAGAGCCTTCCTACGGGTTTTGGCTCATGATGTGCCTTGGGCAGGTAATTTAGGGCAGGACAAGATCTTTGACAGTCTTGTCACACACTTCTATTGGCCCCAAATGAGGTACGCCTCAAATGCGTTCTGTAGGTCCTGTCCTACCTGCCAAGCAAGTGGCAAATCAGGGGTGGAGATGCAGGGCTCCCATGCAACCATTTCCTGTCATGACACCCCTTTCGTGTGGGTCGGAATTGACATTGTGGGGCCTCCGGATGCCAAGACAGCAGGTTCGTCCTGCTCTTTGTGGACTATGCCACCTGGTGTCCGTAAGCTAGCCCTCTGAGGACTGTGACTGCGCCCACCGTGGCCAGAGCACCGATGAGGGTCTTTACCCGTGTGGGTATCCCCAAAGAAATGGCATCTGACCGTTGTACCAACTTCATGTCCTTGTACATTAAGGCCATGTGGAAGGCGTGTGGTGTTACCTGTAAGTTCACTACCCCCAAAGCAATGGGTTTGTTGAAAGTTTCAACCGTACCCTGAAGGGCATGATGATGGGTCTTTCAGAACCCAAGAGGTGTAAGGGGGACATCCTCTTACCATGCCTTCTGTTCGCCTACAGGGAGGTACCAGAAAAGGGAGTTGGCTTCAACCCTTTTGAACTTCTGTATAGGCACCCTGTGAGAGGACCTCTCAGTTTGGAAAAGTAGGGCTGGGAGCAAGCTCCTAGGAAGCCACCCCAGGATGTATTCAGTTACATGCTTGCCTGACGGAACCAGACAGCCTGCTTCCGGGAAACTCGCTCAGGAGAATCTGGAAGCTGCCAGGAGCATATGAAACGTTGGCATGACCAGAATACCACTCTGGTTGAGGTTCAGCCTGGCCATAAATTGTGGGTGGGGGCACCTGTTGAGCCCCACGCTCTACTAGATTGCTGCACTGGGCAATTTGAGGTGAAGGAGCGTAAGAGTGATGTCACCTACCTGGTGGACTTGCAGACTCCTAGGAACCCCTTTAGGGTCCTACACGTGAACCGCCTCAAATCACATTTTGAGAGGTTTGAGTTGACCATGCTCTTGTTCACGGTCGATGGGGAGGAAGAGGAGAGTGAGCCTCTCCCCTACTTCCTGTCTTCCATAGAGGAGGATGGGTCAGTAGAGGGTTTGATCCTCTTTCCTACTCTGACCCTGGAACAGCAGAGAGACTGTCACCAGTTGCTGGGACAGTTTGCCTCTCTGTTCACATTCATTCCTGGAGTCACCCAATGGTGTTCCCACAATATTGACATTGGGGACAGCCTGTCTGTTAAGCAAACGTCTTATAGGTTGTCTGATCGAGTGAGGAAGAGCATCAAGGAGGAGGTATCTAAGATGCTGGAGATAGGGGTGACAAAGCCCTCCAACATTCCGTGGTCTAGGCCAGTGGTTTTGGTCCCAAAGGCTGCACCACCTGGTGTCATACCTGAGCTGCAGTTATGTGTTGGCTACCGTGGGCTCAATGCCGTCACAAAGACTGCCATGCACCCCATCCCCCGAGCTGATGAGCTCTTTGACCGGCTTGGAGCTACCAAGTTCCTCAGCACGTTTGACCTGTGTACTGGCAGATTGCCTTGACCGAGGGGGCATGAGAGGTCAGCGTTCTCAACACCAGAAGGGCACTACCAGTTCTGTGTCATGCCTTTTGGGTTGAAGCATGCCCCTGCCACATTCCAGAGGTTGGTCAACCAGGTCCTGGCTGGGTTGGAGAACTTCAGTGCCGCCTACCTTGACGACATTACAGTCTTCAGCTCCAGTTGGGAGGGCCATTTGTACCACCTCCAGGAGGTGCTCACCATGCCACCCCAGTTTATACCTGGCCATATGCAAATCAGTCTTGACCCTGTGCCTCATGGGAACAGTTCAGCCCGAACTGCCAAGCCAGGTCCTCCCTGGACCGGAAACAAGCATCCTAGGACCGGTTTCGGGGTTTCACCCCATATCAGCCAGGATAGCTTGAATCCAGTGGCACTGTGAGCCCGGGACCCACGTCTGGGCATACCCCGCGCACTTAGAGCGAGAAAGCAAAAGACACACAATTGATGGACGGAATGCAGAACATATTGAAGCATTCAACCCCAGTCAAGAGATCTGGGTTAAATCCATCATTCTTTTGCTCACCATGCCACCCCAGTTTAGACCTGGCCATATGCAAATCAGTCTTGACCCTGTGCCTCCTGGGACCAGTCCAGCCCGAACTGCCAAGCCATGTCCTCCCTGGACTGGAAAGAAGCATCCTAGGACAGGTTTCGGGGTTTCACACCTCATCAGCCAGGATAGCTTGAAAACAGTGGCACAGTGCGCCCGGGACCCACGTCTGGGCATACCCGGGTTACTTAGGACGAGAAAGCAAAAGACACACAATTGATGGACGGAATGCAGAACAGATCAAAACATTCACCCCCAGTCAAGAGACCTGGGTTAAATCCATCATTCTTTTGCTCACCATGCCACCCCAGTTTAGACCTGGACATATGCAAATCAGTCTTGACCCTGTGCCTCATGGGAACAGTCCAGCCCGAACTGCCAAGCCAGGCCCTCCCTGGACCGGAAACAAGCATCCTAGGACCGGTTTCGGGGTTTCATCCCTCATCAGCCAGTATATCTTGAATCCAGTGGCACAGTGAGCCTGGGACCCACGTCTGGGCATACCCGGCGCACTTGGGGCGAGAAAGCAAAAGACACACAATTGATGGACGGAATGCAGAACAAATCAAAACATTCACCCCCAGTCAAGAGATCTGGGTTAAATCCATCATTCTTTTGCTCACGATGCCACCCCAGTTTAGATCTGGCCATATGCAAATCAGTCTTGACTCTGTGCCTCATGGGAACAGTCCAGCCCGAACTGCCAAGCCAGGTCCTCCCTGGACCGGAAACAAGCATCCTAGCACCGGTTTCGGGGTTTCACCCCATATCAGCCAGGATAGCTTGAATCCAGTGGCACAGTGAGCCCGGGACCCACGTCTGGGCATACCCGGCGCACTTAGGGTGGCGATCCTCAGGGTGCGGGGGTTGCTGCGGTGGTTGCTGCGTGGACATCTCCCCGTAATTAAAAAAAACACTGACCCCAGGATTTGGCCCATCCGGGGGCTTCCTTTTTTTCCAATTTGCCACGGATCCGCCTGCAAATTTGCACCAAAATTGAATTTTGTTGCCCACACTTCCTGGTTGAAGTGTTGGCAGCCAATCACATTTCAGCATGGGGACTGTGGATCAGCAAGTTCACTGCAAGGATCCGCGTCCCCAGATATCTATATTTTTTAGGCTTAAATATCTCTAAAGCTACTGAACAGATATCCACCAAATAATAAAAACCACGCTTTCTGGGCCAACATCTAGCTTCTGCCAAATTTGGTGTAATTCTGTTCAGCGGTTCGGCCTGTAGTAGTGCTCAAAATCCCTATGGGAAAATGCATGGCGAAAACGCGTTTTGGGACCCCCATTTTTCTAGGGCCCCCCGCTTTATGGATCACCCCGAAACTTTCAACACAGCAGCTGAACCATCTAAAGTAAAAGTTTTGAAAATTTCGTGAAGATAAGTCAAGCGGCACTAGAGTTATTGGCAAAAGAAAAAAATTCTCTTCCTATGGAAACTAAGTCCTACCTGTAACTACCTACTGGTGACCACCAGTAGGTCAATATATATAAAGTTGTCTGGGTAAATGGCTTGTGACATTGTTAATTTTTTTTGTTTGTTTGTTGACCCCATCCCTCTTTGGCCAACTTTCTTTCGTTTTTTATCCCTTGGTGACTTACTATTTGTTAGAGTCTTTTATAAGTGATTGCCCACTTGGGCATGAATATATTAACTGAAAATGTGTGCATAATTTGGAAAATAATTTAGGAGCCTAAAACTGTAATGATAGGTCTATGTATTGATATTAGGGAATTATTGTAGGTGATTACCATATTCCAATTTTTTTGTTTTTTTTGTTTGCATTTTGAATTTACATTTGCAATGAGGTGGAAGTGTTTTCAATATATCAGTATATAAATGGATTGATGTGCACTCTGATTATGTTTTGCACTATGACATTATGGGGATGGATTTACTAATATAATTGACATTGTTAGAACATATAACACACTGGGGCAGAATTTCAAAATATCCTCTTTGGAGTATTCAACCACGCAATGTTTTAGTTATTATTGCACTTTTTTATTCATTTAGATTGAAGGAACTAACATGAATTGACAAATTATGTTTACTTTATGAAGTGTTGGTCATGACATTATTGTTTAGACTCATTTTTGCTATTTAATTGTTATACATTTAGAATGTGACTGTCAATCTCGGAGAGTATGTCCTTTGTTTATGAAGCCATGTCTGTTTGTTTCTATGGAGTGATGGCGTGCACAAGTTTGCTGAAGGCGTGTATGCCAAAACGTGTCACGTCTGTAACCTTTTGAAACAAAACTTCTGCATGACAGCGACTTTGGAGTGACGGTTCGTCTTCATACCTGTAAAGACGAATGTGTGTGTGTGTGTTTATATATAATGAAAAAAACAAAGGTTAAAACTTAGCTATAGTTAGGACACCTTTATTTAATATTTTTATACAAACCAAACTCTGAAACTACACAAACATCAGAAATTCTAAAGTTATAGTTATGCCTTTAGTTATAATTGCTGTAACTTTTTTTATTCTTTCTATACAAGCCAAATTTAAACTACACTAACGTTATAAAATCTAAAGTTTACCCTAAATGTATAATTTACGCACCACCTACAAATCATTATATCTTGCACACCTCCATACACAGTGTAATGAGCTCTGTAGGCACACTACTTAACTATAACTGGCACATTCTCCATGCACTGCATTGTTGTATTCCTCTCGGGGTATCCATAAACGGGCTTTCCAGTATCATGTCCTTATATAGGCACAATTCGCCCTGCCCTTATATAGGCATAAAATCCCAGCCCTTATTTAGGCATTAAACCATGCACTCCAAATACAGGCATGGTCTCTGACATCCGTCCACCCTAACGTCACAACGAGTTCATGAAGAACAGACCCTTAGGCTGCGGGAGTTTCCCTAGTCCAGGACTATTGATTTCTTCAAGGACTCATATATTATGCATGAACCATTATTCCTTAGGGGGTCCATTCATGACGTCTTTCGCTGTCCAACTCACGTCAATGCTAACATTCTTAGGTGCTCTCAGGTATAAATATACCTTCCCTAGCCCCTGTAAACCAGAGGAGACCTCGACTTCAGAGGAGCCCGTTTCCCGGCCTGACGCACTGAGAAGACGCTGCCTTCCCTGCACGCAGAGAGCCCAGCTTCCAGTGATCTGACTTCCCTTGCGGGGTGTTGGAGTTCGAGTCTGGCAAAGAGATTCCTACCTCTCTCATTCTTCAGGTATGGAGCTGACTAGAACCTAGAGGGACTCTTGGCATACTAGGCATACTAGACTTAACATACTCTTAGTATACCATAGTAAGGAATACTTCACCTACTTCTTCCCTCTTCCTACACCTAGGTCAGGTTAGGTACATTGGGGTAGAATTAGCTTAGCAACGCATCGTATGAGTTCTCGCATTTTTAGTCTGTTATTTATGTAAATGCATATGTACTAAAAGATAATGCTATCGCAGTATTATTTATTTCTACTGCTCACCCTGTACATTATTTATCTTGCATACTGTCTTGTGATCGTAACAGCACATTTTACTTACACCAGAAACAAGACTGTTCAATAAATCCTTTATTGAAACGCCCGTCTATTTCTTTCTGTGTAACTTGGAGAAAACTAAGCATGCACGACTGAGCTGAGTGAAATAGTTATCTATTGTTTCCACGACTCTGGGACACGTTCTGATTCTAAAGGGAAACACAGTGGTCATGTTTTGCGGCTGCCAGAAACTACTCCCTTCTTGTTGTCAAGGAGTTTCTAGTGGCCTCTGAGCTAGCTGGCACAAGTAATTAAGTTTAATATACTCGATAGGGACATACTGACCTTAGTCCTATGTCAAACCTATAGGATATATTATTCCAATGCGCAGAGCCTATTAGGGAAATAGGAGCTACACTACATGGCGCCCAACGGTTTGGTAAGGCAGTAATTCAACGTTAGATACTGAGTAACTCAGCCGTGCCTTTTCTCTCAAGACCCCTACCCATATACTCCAAAAGACGTCTGGAGTGGGCAGGGTTAGGTATCCACCACGGCTACATAGGGCAGTACCCTATATATTAGCTGTTTGGTTTGCTCAACGTTGAACGATACAGTGTTCCACAATATTGTGCACATTATCTTTGTTTCCTTGAAACTTGTTCTACATTTTTCAAAAAACAAAATGCCTGGTTCCGACAATGAAGCCGGAAACAGTGGAGCTGCGGCTGATCCAGCCCAAGCAGCCTTTAACATTACAGGTTTAAACGAAACCGAGGAGGGTGTTATAAACATCCATCCAAATTTAAGAAGAGCCATCACTCTAAAACTTATGAAACATGGCCTACCACCAAGAGGCGGTAGAGCAGTTTTCGTGATAGAGGCACATGAATCCTTTCAGACAGAGGTATTCTATTCATGGGTAATATTTCCTGAATACAATTCAGTAACACACATGTTTCACTTCTACAAAGAAGATGAACCACCAGAGGAATACAGTCCTTTCGAGGATATAGAAATTCCATTAACATACCAGGAGCATCAGCTCTGGTTTAAAGGCGCCCTAAAACATCACAAAAACATTACTAGGCTCGGTCCACTAGGTAGACCAGGAGCAACATGGCCGATTTTAGCTGACTACACACCTCATCCAGACATTGAAGAGATGTCAGATGAGGAGTTACTTACTCAACTCACAGAGTTAATAAAAATTTACAGACAATTGGTCCAATATGTCATGCGGACTTTTACAGTCCGACCACCATTGACATATCCAAATCCAACTCCCCAACAGGGGAATACACTAAAAATTACACCACAGACTCTATACGCAGTCATGGGTAAAATGCCCACAAAACGTGAGCAAATTCCATTTTGGATAGCTCAAAAAATTACTCAAATCGAAGCAGTATTTCCAAATACTAGCCCGCATGAGAAACACAGAATCCTAACAATCAGTTTACCGATGGGGATCACACCACAACTGGAAGACTGCACCACTTGGGGCTCAGTCTTTGCTGCCATCTATACTAAAACACATGGTATTCCGTCAATTGCGGTAATACCTGATGTCCTCAAACAAATTCAAAACGAATACGGGGCAGAGCCTGCTCTAAATTTAGGTATGAAGTTACTGAAAAATTTCGACCAGGTCTCAACAATAATATTATCTAATATTAAAGGAGAGGCAGCAGCAGTTGCGATCCGCCAAAAATTGAGGGAATTCGATGTTACAGAACATCAAACTGAGCTACCCAGAATAATAGAACAATCTTATGCAGAATTAGGCAGAGATAGTTTGGGTGGAAGACCAATGAAACCAAAACTATCTGAAAGTCCTGAGAAGGACTCAATTAAACAAACTCCTACATCTTCTAAAAAGAAGTGGGAGTCTACTAAACAAAAATCAAACGAGAAACGTTCTCAATCCCGAGGTAGGTCTCCTCAAAAGGAGCCCTCTGAAAGGAGGTATAACCTCAGGAATAGGGATAATTTGAGAAAACCTGATAGGTATCAAGATACTGATACACGTTCCTCTCGTCCCTTTCAGATCTCATCACAGACTTCGGAAAGAAGAGGACGATCAGAACATAAAGAAGAACGCGTGAAATCGAAAGACGACAAGCACGCTCCAAAAAATAAAACAAAACCTCAATTCTCCAAAAAGAAGGTAGCAGGTCTGAAGATCAGACATGCCGAGAATACTGAGAACACAACTCAAGAACGGAGAATGGGCTCAGACCATGCTGGACAGTGCAGCAGAAGTCACAATAGTTCGCCAGAACCTGAAGGAACTTCTGGAGATAGTGGACTTGAATGAGTACATCACAGTAGAGACTGTAGACACCAGGGTTAGTACTCCACAAAAGTTATATGAAATAACACTCCGGATGGAGGGAGACAAACCTAGACAGGTGAAAGCACTTTTTTGGGAAAGACTATGAAGAGGCTATGACATACTTCTAGCAGAAAAGGACTGGCCACCACAATTTGTCAGGGAGTGCCCACACGGCGAGGACATTATTATGCCTGCCTTCTCCAACCATATTCCTATACATCTAAAATATACATATGCCAGGAAATGGGCAGTGGCCCAGGCCCCAGCATTATATAAAAATCATGTAGGATGGGATGAGGACTCACCTCACCATAAAATACATCTGAAACATGAACCAACTGCACAACGGCAGTACCCAATAAAGCAAGAAGCTAAAAAACAGGTCAGGGAGATCTTAGATCAACTTGAATACCAAGGGGTGATTGAAACATGCACCTCCTCAATGAACAATCCTTTGTTTCCTGTCTCCAAACCAGACAATACATATCGTCTAGTTTTGGATTACAGACACCTAAACACTTGTTCTAAAACTTTTGCAGTGCAAAATGCACATAGCACAGCATTAATGAATAACATTGTGCGGAAAAAATATAAAACCACATTAGACATCTCAAATGGTTTCTTTTGTCAAAACATAGCACCTGAAAGCAGGTACTTAACAGCATTCTCCATAATGAGGACCCAGCGTCACTTTTGTCGACTCCCACAAGGGTTCAAGAACAGCCCAGGTTTATTCTCAGCGAGGGTAACGGAGTTACTACAAATTTATGACAATGAGGCATTGTCCTATGTCGATGACATCTATCTGACAGACGATGACCTGGAAAAACACTTGAACAGGGTGAGCACCATTATACTGGGTTTCGCCTCTGAGGGCTACAAGTTCAACTTTAAAAAGTCCAGAATTGCCCATCTCAATGTCCTATTTCTAGGATATGAGCTTTCAAGTGAAGGCAAGAGCTTGGCAGCTAACTTTTAGAAAAGTGCGCTGCTCCAACCTCCAAAAACGCTAAAAACTTACAATCCATGCTGGGTTTCCTAAATTTTGGAAGAACTTACATACTAAATTATGCAGAAAGGGTTAAACCTCTCTACGCATTAATCAAACCTGATTTTTCAATCAAAAACTGGACACAGGAACACACAGAAATTTTGCGTTCACTCCAGGCTAACATGTTAGCAACAAATCACTTACAAACACGCGTAAGTCAACGCAATTTGGTGATCCGAATAATTTCGGGTCAATGTGGATTTACCTACTTAACCTTTAATGAGGGTGAGAAAATACCAATTGCATACAAATCCCATTTGTACACACAAGCGGAAATGCGCTTCAGTTCAACTGAAAAAATTCTGACAGCAGTTCAAACCGCTGTAGCAAAAGAAAGAGCCTTAGCCCAAGGGAAACGCATTATTGTCGTAACCCCAGTACCGGCTTTAGAAGCGGTCACAAAAGCAAGCATTCCAAATGCTAAAGCATTACATCCAAGATGGATACAATGGGTTAATTCTCTTGCTGCAACAGATGTTGAATATGTTTTTGATCCAGATTTAAAAACACAAGCATTCCTACAATATGAACAAGAATGTCCTCTGCCTACTGAAATTCTGCCTCTCGAACAGTACAAATTTATAATTTACACTGACGGATCCGCACAACCCGCAATAGGGAGTAAGCAAGCTTACAGTGCAGCGTGTGCAATCGTTAAAGGTCGCATGCGAGATGGCATCTTCAGACCTATGGTCACAAAAACTCAATCTCTAGGGGATTGTACAGCTCAGCGAGCTGAACTACAAGCATTCAAACTGGCACTTGAAAGTACAGATCGAGAATTCCCACACTAATAGTGTGCGATTCCTTTTACTGTGTTCAGTCGTATAATGACTATATACAAAACTGGCTTGAAAATGGTTTCAAAGATGCGAAAGGTGGCACAATAAAGCACAAATTGCTTTGGGAACAAGTAGTTCAGTTGAAAAACGAACTACCAAAGGCTCAAGTGATCCACACACTGAGTCATCAACGTGATGGCGTTCACGTTGCAGGGAATTCATTGGCTGACGAAGCCGCAAAGGGGGCTGTGCAGACGGCTTCCGTAGCTGCGATCACTCGTTCAAAAACAAAAATAGACGGTGAGATAATGTTGGCTGTCAATGCATCAAGCAAAGGCAGCAGTGCAGCGTTACCAAAAAAGTTTCCACTCAAGTACTCTTATGTAATTGATGCGAACAACGTTCCTTTTGCTCGAATCCCTGGAGTGGGGGATAAGGTAATTCCAAACATGGAACGTAGAGCAGCCTTGATTTATGAAACGCATTTGGGAGGGTCTGTCACATCAAGGGATCTCTAAAACAATTTTGACGTTAAAAGAGATGTACTGGTGGCCTGGAATGAATACAGAAATTCACATATTCATCAACAACTGCTTAGACTGTAAATTACAGCGAGAGAGCCACCAGACACCATGCTGCGAATGCGGCAGCCCAGTACAGACACCACTGTTAGACAACATTCGACTATCTACGCGCCTGCGTCCTACTGGACAAAGGCATTCCCGCAAATACTGAATCTAGGTTCCTATGGTTATGGCCTCAGCGCTCGGCTGACGCTCGAACTGTTATAAAAGATTTGCGAGTCTTTATCGGCACATACGCAATAGGCACGCTACATTCTGACCAGGGTCCTGCGTTTAGCTCTAGGGCTTACAAAGAAGCCATGGCCAGTCTGTGCATTGCATTGCGGTACTCCTCTCCATTCCATCCTGAGGGAAATTCTGTTGTGGAAAGGAAAAACCGGGACATAAAGCAGTCTATAACAGCTAGGGTATTAGGTTCGGGTGATGGGTGGGTCAAACACCTTAGTGGGGTACAGCGCTCATTGAACAACCTGCCAAGAAGTTCTCTAGGGGGGGGTCACTCCCTATGAGATCCTATATGGGACAAGAATGTGGGTACCAGACCTTGAACACGTAGGCACAGTGGTGGAAAATAAACCATTTGATATCAAAGATCGTTTGGCTGTTTTACAGGACTTAAACAAATTAAGAACGAAACAAAGCAACGTATTCCTACAGTCAACCACCACTGGGGATCAACCGGCTGTCCCAGCAAGGCCTGTCTGCATTCCAAAAGTTGGGGATCTAGTCAGAGAAAAAATTGTGGTCAAGAAGGAATTTGGACCTTCTTACAGACAACCAGTACCTGTCCTAGCAGTTCAAGGAACAAGAACAGTACTTCTGCCGCCCCTTGCTGGAAGAAAGGAGAAAAGATTTGTGTCCATCGACCTCATCAAACCACAGTATGTGGCCAATACTAAATAGTAGGCCTCGTGGACTCCGACCTAGTAGCAGACACACTCCTCTCGCTACTATCCAAGAGGTTCAGACTGAAAGACTGATAACAATCGAGAATTCAGCTGTAACAGACGGAGGACTAAGCAACAACGCTATGGAACTCATCCCTCTTGAACACCAAGTAACAGTTCGTCCAAATACACCTGTCTACACCAACGTAACAAGTGATGAACTGGTTCCAGTGATTTCTACAAATCCTGATGCAATTCCAACAATTGACAGAACTGCTTCTGGCTATTTCATTAACTTTGATACGTTCTCAGAAGATCCGAGTGAACCTGAAACGACGCCAGTGTCATTAAAATTCAAGCAGCAAGTAGAAGACTTTCTTCAATTTATGAAAAAGACTTATTTGGTTTCTCCATGGATTGAACTCTGGATTACATCTGGACTTTTTGTTTTCCTGCTCTGGCTAGCTTTGGTAACAACTGTAAGCGTGCTTATAAGTGGCAGATACATCCATGTGAACACTGAAGGAAAAGACGTAAATGTACTTTTGAAACCTCATGAATCTTCCCATCGTGAAGCAAGAGACTTGTCATCAGTGAACATCACAGCTGTTCCTATACAGGATGGTATAGTGTGGGACAAAACAGATTGATATCTTAGGCCCGAATGAACAATTGAACATTCCACATTTGTTTAAAATTTCACTAAGTGATCTAATTACGTCCAGTACCTATTCAGATGATTGGGACTTTGAGACTGTAAACTTTATAATGTTTGACTTAGAAAAATCTGCTGCATTTTCTAAAAATGAATATTTTTCGAGGGTTCATCAGACTATGAACAACTGTATTGTTATAATCACTATGGTCATTATTTGCATAAATCTGCATATCCAAGAAATGTGTTTATGTTTAACCAATTGGAACATTGTCCTACACCACCTAAAGGTAGTTCAAAAACATTTGCTAATAAGTTTCCATATTTTTCAGGATACAATACATCTGAACCAGAAATGTTTTACTATAAAAATGTAAACAAGACAGGACTGAAAATTATGTTAACAAATACGAAACAGATTTATTCTGCGTTTTTTAATGCCCAACTGTCTAGAGGTTTCGACTTTTGGAAAAACACAATAGACATAAAAACTGTGTGGGGTACTAAAGATTGGCAAGTGCAGGGGATAGAAGCTTTATTTAGAGCCTGCATCATCCCAGAACAAATAATGTTTTTGAATGAAACTATCCAACAAACATCTTGTCTTGGATTAGCCAAGATAAAAGAGATGAACACACCTTCTGTACCAACACCTGCCAGTGAAAATAATACAAAGGCAGTGGTAACAGTTGACAATATACTACAACTCAACAGATCTAATCCTGATTGGAAAAAATGGTTGATCTGGCCCACAGACACGAATAACTGTCAGGAAAGATTCCTGAATAAAACTCAGGGCTTTACTATTCATAGGCCAGACCCAAGATACGTCCAAAGACAACATCCGGGGGTAGTAACAACATACAGTGTAGGGAAATTATGCCTCGATTGGCTGCATAAGTCTACACTACAGGATGTGAAACAACACTTAACCTTACTTAAAAAGGACGCAGACCTTAGGGAATTCTTGCTTGGACCAAGAAAACCGCGTCAAAAACGTTTCATATATGCCGGCATTTATGCTGCTTATAATGAAGCTTGGAAGGTATCACAGATAGAGGCCGCAGAACGAATACGTGAACTTGATCGTATTAATTTAGAGAAAACACTCTCTGTGGTCGACAATGGGTTAACAACTTTGTCCTCCAGAATATATTCATTGGATGGCATTGTATCCTCTGCTATCGACATTCTAGAACAAGATTTGGCGATGTTACAACAAGGCCAATCTCAATTACGTTCTATTATGTTATTAAGCTGGACGCTGCAATCTTTGCGAGCGGGCTATGTGCCTTGGCGTTTCATCAACACAACGGCCCTGTTTGCAGAATACAATCTCACTGATAAACAGATCGAACTGGCACAAAGAGGAGCAAAGTATACAGTGCTGAGCATTGAAAAACTGGAAAAATTACCATTCACTGTGGCAGAAAAACCAGCTACAGAATGGCTTATTCATGGCAAAATAACATTACCTGTGAGTACTTTTCAGTTTCAGTATTGCCTCAGACAAATGCAAGCAGGCAAATATGAAAGGTTGGGAAAGGAATACATTAAGACATCTTGGGATTTACCGTATACATATAGATGTTGGAGTGGGGATTGTGAAGTGTTTTTGAGCGGTTCAAACTGTAAACTGGCACTGAGTGGTTCACTTATATGTCAAGACATTTCCTTGCACGGGGCTTGTAATGGTTCAGTGGAAAATTTGTCTTGCCATCAGCAGGGTACTCCAGCTGCTGTGATTAATCCAACGTTTGGACAACTTTCTAATGGGAGTTACCTCATGTTGAATGATCAGAGCTGCTGCGGAATGCTGCCAGGCATCCCATATCTAGTAACGGTCAACTCCAGGGTCACTTGCTGTATGCAAGTATTGTTTGCCCCAATAGACACAGTCAGGGAGTCGCCTCTATGGCCTTCGCTGAACGTCTCTTTTATAAGATTTGATACTCTAAGCAGAATGAAAGCCATGCTTTTACAGCAAACAGTGCCTTTGACCTCGGCCAAAGAAACCTATGATCTACAAGTAGCAAGGACTTCGGCTGAGATACAGACTTTAATACGTACAAACTGCCCTATACATTTCGTGGAAATGATATCACGTATCTTTAACATGTCTGATACAACCGGAATTGTACATGTATTTAAGAGCATCTGCTCAGGTCTGTTAGCACCTTTCCAGGCAATACTGGAATCATCCCGAACTTTGCACATTCGGTGTTTGGTGGCATACCATTAATTCTAGCACTTGTTGCCGGAATTCTATTTCTCTTCCTGTATTTGCGCTATGGCCAGCCTATTCGCAGACATCACTCCGAGCGAAATGGAGAAAGCTCTCCTTGAACGAAAGTGCCGTGAGCAAATAGTAAAGCTTTTGGGCATGACTCGTCTACGGGACCTTAATACAACTTGGTTCCTGTCGTTCAGACCAATCTGGCAAGATTGCATCTTACCTGTTCTACGATGCCTGCTATGCGGTGAAGAATGCGTGTTGGACACCTGTCTAACATTTCCATCAGCAACGCCAACGGATGTCGATACTCTGCTGGACCCGATAACGGCCCATGCTCTGTGTTGTCCCCAGAGGCTTCCTATCCTGCTGTCAGCATTCATTGAGATCTCACAGACGCTTCCGGCTGCTGCTGAGGTACGAGAAAGATCTACAGGCACACAGGTAACAACGGACGCGAACTTTGCTGCGGCAACCTATGCTGGAAGCAATGCTTCCCATCTCTGTGCAATTAATCTACTACACGAGGTGTTCCAACTGACACCAACAACCGTGGATGATGTTTTGTCTATTGAAATAGATGATCTCATGTTTACACCAGACCCGTGAACTAACACTGATTGGGCATACAGTGTTCCAGAGATGCAGTGACAATTTGGCCTTCATTTTTAAACAACTTGGAACTCTACCAAAATTGAACTTTTTCCCATTTTTTATGAACGAAAATGGCACATCGATCTGCTTAAAGTAGAACTAGCCTTATAATACAGACTTCAAGGTACTTCCACGGACACTTAGTCATCTTGTGTGACTAAAACAGTTCATTAATTTTCATGACATGAAATGAGAAACTTATCGATCATTTTTTGTCACATGTAAATATTACTGCTTATTTCATTCCAATTGCATTTATTTTCAAACTTTGTGCCTGTAATGAAAAGCAATGCTTCAAATGTACAGTACCTTTTGCATTCTAATAGGTTTTTTAAATGCCTTTTTTTAATGGTTTTATGAAAATTTTTAGAAATATGCGGTACTACATTTTAATGTTTAGCATTTTAAATGTTTAGCATTTTAGTATTATCGTACACACGAAAGAGGAGTGGGTGTTGTATTCGTCTTAGGGTATCCATAAACGGGCTTTCCAGTATCATGTCCTTATATAGGCACAATTCGCCCTGCCCTTATATAGGCATAAAATCCCAGCCCTTATTTAGGCATTAAACCATGCACTCCAAATACAGGCATGGTCTCTGACATCCGTCCACCCTAACGTCACAACGAGTTCATGAAGAACAGACCCTTAGGCTGCGGGAGTTTCCCTAGTCCAGGACTATTGATTTCTTCAAGGACTCATATATTATGCATGAACCATTATTCCTTAGGGGTTTATTCATGACGTCTTTCGCTGTCCAACTCACGTCAATGCTAACATTCTTAGGTGCTCTCAGGTATAAATATACCTTCCCTAGCCCCTGTAAACCAGAGGAGACCTCGACTTCAGAGGAGCCCGTTTCCCGGCCTGACGCACTGAGAAGACACTGCCTTCCTGCACGCAGAGAGCCCAGCTTCCAACTTCCAGTGATCTGACTTCCCTTGCGGGGTGTTGGAGTTCGAGTCTGGCAAAGAGATTCCTACCTCTCTCATTCTTCAGGTATGGAGCTGACTAGAACCTAGAGGGACTCTTGGCATACTAGGCATACTAGACTTAACATACTCTTAGTATACCATAGTAAGGAATACTTCACCTACTTCTTCCCTCTTCCTACACCTAGGTCAGGTTAGGTACATTGGGGTAGAATTAGCTTAGCAACGCATTGTATGAGCACTCGCATTTTTAGTCTGTGTTATTTATGTAAATGCATATGTACTAAAAGATAATGCTATCGCAGTATTATTTATTTCTACTGCTCACCCTGTACATTATTTATCTTGCATACTGTCTTGTGATCGTAACAGCACATTTTACTTACACCAGAAACAAGACTGTTCAATAAATCCTTTATTGAAACGCCCGTCTATTTCTTTCTGTGTAACTTGGAGAAAACTAAGCATGCACGACTGAGCTGAGTGAAATAGTTATCTATTGTTTCCACGACTCTGGGACACGTTCTGATTCTAAAGGGAAACACAGTGGTCATGTTTTGCGGCTGCCAGAAACTACTCCCTTCTTGTTGTCAAGGAGTTTCTAGTGGCCTCTGAGCTAGCTGGCACAAGTAATTAAGTTTAATATACTCGATAGGGACATACTGACCTTAGTCCTATGTCAAACCTATAGGATATATTATTCCAATGCGCAGAGCCTATTAGGGAAATAGGAGCTACACTACAGCATATAACCTTTCACAACACATCACTTATACCATCTAAAATCATAGCATTCATTACAACATTTATGACATTGCAAATCACATCTGTTGTTAGAACACGGTGCATGTAGTTAATGTAATGTGGCTACTGAGTTCATACCACAAAGAATTATTTGCACATCATAATCTATAATCCTGCCAAATTTCATACAAATCCGACTGACCGTTTGGCCCCTACGTGCAAGTGCAAAGTCGATGGAAAATGCATTAGGGGGAGGTTTAACGTGTTTTGTGACCCACCTCTTTTCTTTGTATCCCTTGACAAACCACCACCAATCTTTGCATCATTCTGTGCATAGAAAAACTATAGGTCTGCACAACTTCGTGGAGATTCGCCAGATGGGTGCAAAGTTATTAACGGGCAAAAATCCAAAGAATTCCCATTTCTGGCAACCCTAATTATAACTTCCGAGTGGCTACTTCCACTTTGTAGTATGTATAGTTAAGGATTAGTGTCTTTAACTTGTAGTAGTTCTCTAAATTAATTTAAACTTAAATTTAGTTAATTTTTACGTTTAACAATATTTACATTTTTAATAGTTAAATTAACGTACTTGTTATCTTTACAAGATTGAAATAATAGGGCTATAAAATGATTTATTTTTCTTGTTCATGTAGTTTTTATTGAAATTTTCAAAAATTGAACCAAAGGGAAAAAGGACGAGAAAAGAACAGCAAGAAACAATAACAAATAATAAGCTCAACATACAAGGAAAAAGGAAGGTTCCATTATACAGACATGCTGTGAGGGAGAAACATAAAGTACAAAGAGGAAGCTATATTGTTTTTTGATATACATTCTACTTAGGAGTACAGCTGGTAGAGAAGATGGCATACCATTATGTTGAGCACTATAATATACATATAAAACATATATTCATGTGTGCATTCTATGAGGTAACATAGCTCGCACTCTTAACATAATCCACTCATATCGCATTATTTTCATCTTAAAACCTTGGTTTGAAGCTCCTCTAATAGGGAGTGTGTAGCATGTTCAGTTTGATATAAACTCTGCATGATGGAACAAAAGAAGGAGAATATGAGCACAAGTGTATGTCTTAAGGGAAAATTGTCAGCACTGATTAAGTAGACTGGACTTATTATCACATAGTGGGACTATTAAATTATGCTCCCCAGATGTGTCTATATTCTGGGTTTTTTGCGCAATCTTCAGTAGCCAGACGGGAGTGCCAATTGTAATCACAGTGGTTCATATTTAAAGTAGAAGGCAGCAAGAGAGTCCCATAGATTCCTGTGGGGAGATCGCCAGGGTGAGGATTGTAGGGAGATATTATCAGGGCCTCTAAGGAAGGAAAGACATTTTTTTTAAGTCCTCTTACTATCTCCAATTTAAAGTAACAGGCACCTTGGGTACTGTGGCTACCATATATCTGTCAGATTGGACATTCTTCTTCTAGCAGATATTGCTTGGGCTATTGCGAATTCCGTTACCTCTCAGGCCCACTGCTATGAGATGTAATCATTGGACAGATCGGTTCAAAGAACGAGAATTCTTTGTTATATATATATATATATATACAGTAAATCCTATCGGCCAGTTCCCTCCTCGTTTCTTATCTTCCCACCTGTCCATCCTCTCAAAGAAGGCCACCGAGTTCTTCCAAACATGCCATAAGAGGGGTGAATTTTGGGTCCATAACTTGCATATCTCCCTTCTTGCAATCACAATGAGGTAGAACATCAAATCTCTTTGTTTTGTGTGCAAACTCGAGCCCCTCAGGTCTTGCTGCCTGATCCGAAACATAATCAGGACAGTGCTTACCTCCACCTCGGAGCCCAGCACATCAGATAAGGTCTTACCCACAGGTATCCAGAATCCCTGCAGCGTTGGGCAGGTAGCAAACATGTGTACGTCATCCGCATCGTTGCTTCCACACCGCTTACATTTGGAGTCGCCACCTTCCCTTAGTTTCGCCAATCTTTTCGGGGTCCAGTAGACTCTATACAGGGTGTAAAAATGGTTCTTTTTTAATGCAGCAGATTTAACTACAGTATATAGTGTAGATAAAGATACTTGCCACAAGTCTTCCATTTCGGCGTCCGGCAAGTATCCATCCCAGGTGGAGGAAGATGCTTTCAGCTTCGAGTTAGCTGCTGTGAGAAGATGTTGATTCCATAGTGCTACCTCCTTTTTCTTTGGTCGTGGGTCCTGGAGGTCTATCTCCATTTGATTAGATTGTGCTTTTATCCAATCTTGGGTCCTCAGCCACAGCCGGTTCCAGTACTCCCATGTCAAATTCTGTCCATCATCTAGCATCTGTCCCCATCTACTTATTCCGCTCTGTTTTAGTGGGAACGTGAGGGTGTCGAGCATACACTCCGGACTACCGGGAGAGTCCCATATAGGAGACAGCAGACTATGATATGCAATACCTAGGAGGGATCTGACCTCAAACCATGTTCTAGCCGCAGCTTGTAGGCATTTTAACCTAACCTTCTTACAGTATTTGGGAGCCCCAAATTTATAGAGAATCCCTCCTTAGAAATTCCCTCCAGCATTACTCTGTACATACCACCCACTGTGGTTTTATCAGGATTTAATAATAACATTCTACAATTTTTTAACTGTAAGGCGCAGCAATATAGCTGAAAGTCTGGAAGCCCCAACCCCCCTGCTCCCACCTTTCTCCTCAGTTTCTTCCATGAGAGGCGCACACCCTTATTGGCTCAAATAAAAGTTGTGATTTTCCCCTGCAATACTAAAATACTTTTCTTGTCAAACTTTAAGGGTATATTATCAAACAGAGAAGTAACCTTAGGCAAAATAAACATTCTCACCAGCTTAACCCGCCTAAAAATGGTCAATGGCAAATTCTGCCATCTTTTCAACAATTTCCCCACTTCTGAGCTAGTTTTCTCAAAGTTTAAAGCGGCTAATTTTTCTAAGTCCCTCGTTATGTTTATCCCTAGGTATTATATTTCTGTAGCGCTCTTTATTTCCCCTTCCTTTTGGTTCCAGATCATTATTTCAGTTTTTTTTTTTTTTAAACAAATTTTATTCGTCAAATTGCACATATGCAGCAGAGCTCTGTACCCCAGAAACTTCTGCAGAAGAAACGTATATCATCATGACTTTGACTTTTTACAAGAGCAAATCAAGGAAAAATGGAGAGCAATACAGATGAAAAACCAACAAAGAAACCATAACCCAACAACCCTCCCCCATCGCACTAAAGTCCACCCCAGAGCTGCACATGAACAGAAATAGCACCTTCTTCAATAAGCGTAGCCCGCCATTACACATAAGACTATGTCCTGCACCAACAAAATGGAGATTTAAGCCGGGTCCAGGGGCCCTGCCGTAGACACGGGCTCCAACTCCAAGCCACGGTAGTCCGCCCATTGCTTGCAGATTTTAAAATTATTTCAGTTTTTTCCTTATTAATTTTATATCCAGATAGAGCACCAAACGCTCTCGCCTCCGCTACAAGTTACGGGAGTGCAGAATGGACATCAGAGGGGAAAAGTATTAAGTCGTCCGCATACAGTGCAACTTTCCTGGTAAATGTGTCTACCTTAAAATTCTTTATTCTCTCATTCAGTCTGACACTCTGGGCGAATGCTCGATATACAAATCGAAGAGAATAGGTGAAAAGGGGCAGCCTTGCCTCGTCCCCTTGCTGATCCTAACCGGTGTTGATAGGCTCTCATTCACCAAAATACGTGCTATTGGCTTTCTATAGATCTTCTCTAGCGTGTCTATCAGGGGCTTACCCATACCGAAATTCTCTAAGGCTTCCATAAGATAACTCCAATTGACCCGATCAAAGGCCTTGGCAGCATCCACAGTTATTACCGCAAGGGGAACCCCCTTCGATATTGCAAAATCTATAGTGCCAATCAGGGCATGATTCAGCTCTCTAAGCTGCCTTCCGGGGATAAACCCTTTTTGATCTTTGTGTATTAAACTCCCCGCTACCTTATTAATACGTGCGGCCAAAATACTGGTGAAGATTTTATAATCACTATTAGGTAGGGAAATAGGACGGAAGGATTGGCATTGAGAAAGATTTTTACTAGGCTTCGGAATTAGTGTTATCACTGCCTCATTTCATGATTCTGGTATTGGATTACCCTCTATTAGAATTGAATTAAAAAGTTTAATCCAGATTGGAATAATCTCCTCTGCAATGGTAGAATAGACCTCGCTAGGAATAGTATATGGGCCAGCTGCTTTGCCTTTTTTTATTTTCTTTACTGCTCCCAATATTCCCCCCGTTATTTCCTCCCCAAGGAACCCTTTTTGCTCCTGAGACAATTTAGGGAGATGCTTGTCTTTATGCCAAGCATCAATACTGGCTCTATTTGTTACACTTTCTTCTGTGTATAATTCTTGAAAAAATTCTTTGAAAACCTCGCTTATCTTACTACTCTCTTCCGTAGTCTGTCCCGCATTGCCCACTTCTATCTTCCTTATATAGTTTTGGTTCCTCTCTAACCTTGCTTTCCCTGCTAGCAGTTTTCCACAGCACTCGCCCTGCAGTATATCTCTGGCTTTGCTGGCTTCCCACGATTGCTGAACCTTCTCTTCTATCTTTGCTTTAAATTCTGTTTGTAGGTTATCTAGTGTTACAGCTATCTTTTGCCTCTCTTCTGTACCCAGAGACGTGCTTTTAAACCTCATCTCAGTTCTCCCTATCCCTTCCTCTAATCTAAAGAATTCCATTTTCTCTCTCCTTGCCCAATTTATCGATATACTTTTTAGTGTCCCCCTTAGCCAGGCTTTGTAGGCGCCTTACCCACAGCTATCCAGAATCCCTCCAGCTTTGGGCAGGTAGCAAACATGTGTACGTCATCCGCATCGTTGCTTCCACACCGCTTACATTTGGAGTCGCCATCTTCCCTTATTTTCGCCAATCTTTTCGGGGTCCAGTAGACTCTATACAGGGTGTAAAAATGGTTGTTCTTTAATGTAGCAGATTTAACTACAGTATATAGTGTAGATAAAGATACTTGCCACAACTCTTCCATTTCGGCGTCCGGCAAGTATCCATCCCAGGTGGACGAAGATACTTTCAGCTTCGAGTTAGCCCCTGTGAGAAGATGTTGATACCATAGTGCTACCTCCTTTTTTCTTTGGTTGTGGGTCCTGGAGGTCTATCGCCATACTTTTCAGTGTCCCCCTTAGCCAGGCTTTGTAGGCGTCCCACACGATATGCAAGGGCATTGATGTCAAATTCCAGGAAAAAAACTCATCTGAGTCGTGTGCCAATTTTGCAACTATCCCCTCTGAGAGTAAAAATCCTTCTATTCACAGTCCATCTCCCAGGCCCCTGTGAAACCTTAAATTCAATTTTTAAAGACAGGGCTCCATGGTCTGAGAGGTGAATAGTGAGGTGTTACATTCCTACCACTCTCTCCACCTCCTTCCTATCCATGAAGAAATAATCCAATCTGGAAAAATTGATGTTTTTCTTGCTGTGAAAAGTATAGTCCCTGCAATTCTCCTTTGTTTTACGGAAAACATCGCACATATTGTAGTTTTCCAGCATATCCACCAAATATCTCCTCCTTCTAGGGGAGTTAATGTGTGTTCTTACCGAGGATCTGTCTAAATTATTAGCTAAGAGAATGTTGAAATCCCCTCCTAAAATGACAGGCACTTTAAAATCTACTAAGGCGGAAAACAGATTAGCCAAGTGTGAGATATCGTCAATATTCGGGCCGTAGTAGTTCACTAATGTATGCAAGTTCTGATAAATATTTATTTCTGCTGTAATCCAAGGCCCCCCATCATCGGCTTTATACCGAACTAACTCCACTCCTGACTTTGTTTTAAATATCAAAGCTACACCTTTGGTACAGTATGATTGATCTATAACGATTATACCTTCCACCCATTTTTGTTTTAGAAACAACATAAGTATTTGCAACATAAGTATTTGCGATCTATGCTGCTTTAAATATTGCAAATAGAGTACCTTCTCTTTTTAATCCTCAGCCCATTCACATTCCAGCATAGTATCTCTAAAGGCAGTGACCCCCTCAACCCCCGTGCTCATTTTATTTTTATTTTTTTAACTTTTTCCTCCCCTTTTCTCCCCTTTTCCTTCCTTCTTTCTAAGACCACTACTCCTAAATGGTGCTCCTACTATGCCAATTAGAGGACTTAACTTTTTATGATTTTTTTCCCACTGCTCCCCACCCCTAGTGCTCCCCCCCCGGGATCCCTCTCTACCCTACCACTAGGCCTTTCCATAGCCTATTTGAGCTATCCCCCTAAGGGAGATTTAGTGCTTTACTTCCTTGCTCTATTTTGTATTACCCAAACCCCCCCTCTCTTCATTAGCCCTATAAAATTGTCTACTTCTTCCAGATCATGGAAATTCTACATTTTGTTCTGCCACATCACCTTCAAGGTGGCCGGAAATCTGAGCTGTACTGTTGCACCAAGCCCTTTCAAACTTCCCATTCTATTTCCCAGTTCCCACTGTCTATCTGCAGTTTCTTTAGAGACGTCAGATCTAATCTTGAAGGTAACTCCTAACGCTTGGAGTGATTTCTCTTTCAAAGTCAGACTTAGAAGCCTCTCTTTTATGGTATAGGATTAGACGTTAACCAAGATCTTGCGAGGGCTTTTTCTTCCTGGGCGTTGTTTAAATGGATCCCTATGCACTCGCTGCATTTCTACTTCAAGATTGGCGAAACTCTCTTCCAATGGGAATACACTTCTCAGAAGTTGGATCACAAAAGATTTAATATCCTTTCCCTCCGCCCCTTCCTCAACCCCCAAAATGTTGACATTATTTCCCCTGGCATTATTCTCCAACCTTTCAAGCTTGTCCGACAATGATTTGTCTCTTTGTTCCAGGCGTACTACTTCTTGGCTGTTCTCTTGAACGACTAACTGTAGTTCTTTAAATTCAGATTCCAGAACCTGTGTACGTTGCCCTAGATTGTCTAGTTTTGCTTCCAAATTTGTGCACGTAGCCTGAATCTCCTTTTGATTGGCCTCTGAGAATGAAAAACGATCTTTAATCTCTTGGACAAGTTTACCCAACATCCCCTGAACCGAGTCTACTTCCCTTGGCTTCTTTCTTCCTGGCTCTGCATCCACTGTGGGGGTACATGGGATATCTCCTGCTGCCACCAGGTCACCCTCCCTCACCATGTTTGACTCATCTGTGTCTAAGCATGCAAATGCATTTTCTGTGGAGACTTCCGGGTGCACTATTGTGATGCCTTGTCTACCTGCTTCCACGCCTGCATTCATGACTCTTAAGTTCCTTGTGCTTTCCCTTGTGTAACTCTCGAAGACTTCACTGCTTCTCCCCCCCTTCTCCTTGCACAGATCCGCCCTGACCTTAAAATAAGCTTTCAGCGAGGGAGTAATTTTTGGGGGTTTGGACACTACCTGATCTTGCTTTTCCTTGTATTTCGGGGCTAAGTCAGCTCTAGCGGAGTCTTTACTTAGGTGCTTATTGGCCCTGGGCTTTATATGCCTAATTGTCACCTTCGCCGATGCGTGGGAGCTCTTCTTCCCAGACCCAGCTCTCTCGCAGTTTTCTACCCATTCAGAGTTATGTGACCTCAGAGCGTACCGGCTTACAGCCCCCTTTTGACCCCCCACCTGAAATCTGCCAACTTCCTTTGCTCCCTCTGCTACCGTATCCTGCCAGAGGCAAGTAGCTGGGGGGGGCTTTCCTTCTAACCTAGACTCGATGTCCATTAGGGCATATCTGCACATGCAGCCTCCTTCGCCTCCTGCACCATTCCTCCTACCAGCGCCCAATCTGCATTGTACGCCTCCACAACTGGTGCTGACTCTGCACACAGCTGCCCTAATGCAACGGCAACCTCCCGGGTACGCGCTCCAGGTAGCGCGGACACGCCGAAGCAGCACCGCTGGCGCGCAGCAGCGTGGACTCTCCCACTCAACCATCCACCCGAACGAGGGCCAAGAAATCCATGGGGACCCAGAAGCGAGAGGGGGTCATTGAGTACAGAACATCCCTACGCGGTGAGCAATCCTTCATTGGGCCACGCGAGTTCTCCCTCGGGGGTAGCTCCCGACCACACCTTCATCCGGCCGCCATGTTCCCTTGCTCCTCCTCCTCCGTTGCCATTCTTGCCACATCATGAAGGAGACTGCTTTGGAGTTCTTCCAATTATTAAGAATTATTTTACATGCAATTGTAAGCATCAAGTCCAAAAGGAAGTGGTCATTTTCTTCCTGTAGTTGGGGGTCTAGAAAGCCCAAGAGGATATAGGAGAATTCTCTGGAGGGCTCGATATTAAAAGCGTTTTTATACAGCTAAATATTTTGTCTCAGTAGGTTTGTAAAGTAGGGCAGTGGAATAGCATATGGGCTAAATCCCCTTTGTGTAGCTTGCAATTCCAGCAGGTCGGGCTTTGAATGAGATTGAGTTTAAAATTCTCGATGGAGTTCAATATGTTCAATTGATTATCATGAATTTAGTTTGGGACAGTAAAGGTGAGATCTTGTATGAGATAGGGATTTTATGTATCTTAGTCTAGCCAAAAGAAATATTCTTGGTATTTGGTTCTGATCCCCGTTTCAGTTCGTTACGAGAATGAGTTTTGCGTAGTTTTGGTTGTAGCATTTTATAGATTTTAGACACGACGTGACCCGATTTTAGGAGGTGACCCAATAGTGTAAGGATCATTGGATTTATAGGCAGTATTGAGTGTGACATTAGTTGGGCTTTAAGTTTCAAGAGCTTGTAAAAGTCCATGGTATCTAGACTAAAGCGTGTTTTTTTAATTTATTTATTTTTATTTGATTTTCATTAAATTCACACAACAAAATCCAAATTACAATAACAGTACAGACTTACATAAGACATTACATTGATAGTAAAGCAAGACATATGGAATGTCACAGTCTACAACACTGTCAGCAATAAAAGATGGCCCACAGTACCGGTTGTGCAGTATTCACATCCATCACTCAACATTCCAGTCAGTAGTTGATGTCTTCACATTTGGAGTCGTTCGTAAATAGTCTGTTAGAGTTATCCAATAATCTCTTGGTCTAGATCGGGCGGGGAGTTCCTCCTCATACGTCTTAATAGTGTCTCTGCAATATGTCATGTCCTGAAGCCATTGTTTGCTACTTGGATAGTGTCTACCTCCCCAGCATATGGACACCCTTCTCTTCGCCAACAACAATGCTATCACACAAAATTTGCGTTCAGTAGAGCGCAATCCTGTCACTAGTCCTAGCAAGCATATACGAGGCGTGCATTCTATTCTCGTTCCCAGCATATCACTTAACATCTTTGTTATCTCTTCCCAATATGACGAAATGTTAGGGCACGTCCACGCCAGATGTATGAAGTCGGCATTGTCTGTATGACATCTTTTGCATCGTGCGTCGAGTCTAAGCCCACATTTATGCAGTTTTAATGGCGTGTGGTAGATTTGGTGTAAATACTTATAATGTGTGATACGTAGGTTCCCATTTGGGGTGAGCATATCGGTCAGTGCGCAGCATGTAGCCCAATCCTCGTCCGAAAGCTGTGTCTTGTATTTTGTTCCATCTATCTAGTGCTTTAGAGGTGGTGTTGTTTATATCTTCTTGCAGGAGATGGTATAGTTTTGTGACAAGATGTATATTATGGGGATTCGTGATAATCATTTGTAATGCCTGCAATATAGGTGGTTCAGCAGGAAATGTGGTGTATAGGTCTTTTTATCGCACAGCGTAGTCGGTGATATGTAAATTTAAATAGGAGGGTTTGATTACTAATATATTGTAGGCTTTCAGTATCTTTGAAGGTACCGTCCTTATATAGATCTTCCATTCGATCTATACCTACCCGGTGTAATAATTCCATTCCAACTTTTTCCTGGGTTACCGATAGTGCTGGATGGTGTTGTAATGGCAATGCAGGCGCATATAGTGGGAGTTTATGCGCTAATTTTCCAATTTTCTGCCATGCTAGGTTCGTGGTACGAATTGTATTTATTTCCTGTTTAGCTACATGGTCGCGTGGGTGCGGGAGTATGTTGTGTAGTGAGATCGGATGTGCGTCACCATCCTCAACCGCCAGATGTGGCATATATCGAGTAGGGTGATACCAATGATGCGCATATTGCGCTTGTGCACATAGATAGTAGAGAAGAAAGTCTGGCACTTTAAAACCTCCTTTTGAGTAAGGCAGTGTGAGGGCACGCATCTCTATCCGGGCTTGTTTACCAGCCCAAATAAGCCTAGTTACTGTAGATGTTAATCTATGAAATACCGCTGTTGGTGGTGTTATGGGAATGCTATTGAAGAGGTATAGAAATTTAGGCAATATGACCATTTTAACTATTGCAGTTCTGTCTGCCAGTGATAATGGTAGTTGGATCCACCTGTCCACTTTTTCTTCCAATTTGCACAGGGCTGTGCCATAGTTTGTTCGTATGACCACTTCAGGGTCACTATGATACCAAATTCCTAAGTATTTAATCGGATCAGTCTGCCATTCTAATGGAAATTCTATCGAGCAGGGCTTGGTTAGTTCGGTTAGTGGAATGATTATTGACTTGCTCCAATTTATTTGGAGTCCTGATTGTCCACCAAATGTAATATATTCTCGTAATAGGGGAGGCAGGTTAATACTGGGGTTACGAACATATAATACCATGTCGTCAGCGTATAACGAGATGCTCAAGGGGCGTTGGGGAAATTGCAGGGCCGTATGTTTGTGGCATTGCCTTATTTTACACGCCAGTGGTTCTAACGTAATGGCGAATAATAGGGGTGACAGGGGACATCCTTGTCTTGTCCCACGTGTTATTGGTATCGTGTCAGATACATATTGGTTCACCTTTATTCTCGCAACCGGCTCTGTATATAATATTTTGATCCATGTAAGAAATATTGGGGGTAGCCCGATTTTTTGTAGGACTGCGAACATATATGTCCATTCAACGGAGTCGAATGCTTTAGCTGCGTCTAAGAGTACCGCGGCTGCCTGCATTTCTGGGTTTAATTGATGCGATAATGCAAATAGAGTACGTATATTATGGGCCGTAGAGCGATGAGGTATAAACCCCGATTGGTCCGGTAGTATAATATTGGACATTAAGGGCTGCAACCGCTTGGCTATTAGTTTCGCAATTATTTTTGTGTCTGTGTTTATCAATGAGAGTGGTCTATAGGATTCACAGAGTTCCGGGTCTTTCTCTGGTTTCAATAACGCTATGATCATGGCTTCCCTCAATGTGGGTGGTAGTATCTGTTTCTCGTGGGCATCACCATACATTTCCAGCATATGAGGGGCCAGCACATCGACATATTCCTTATAAAATTCACCCGTAAAGCCGTCTGGGCCAGGTGCTTTCCCATTGGGTAGTGTTTTAATCACTTCCGTTATTTCTTCCACTGTTACCGCCTGTGATAGGTATTCTCTTTGATTATCTGATAACCACGCTAGTGCAATATCATCCAAATATTTTAGAATTTCTTGTGTATCCATTGTGTTTTGTGTGGTATAAAAGTCCCCATATGTGTCCATAAAGGCCGTCAATATTCCATCTGTGTTATAGTGTATAGCGTTGTGTCGGTCTCTTATTTTAATGACTGCATGTGTTATGCGGTCTTGACATATTTTATTTGCTAAGGCACGTCCCGGTCTACCCCCTTCACCATATGTTCTAGCCACACTTCTTTTGGAAATGTATTTAATTTCATCGTCAGCAAAATTTTGGTATTCAGACATTATCTTTCTAATGTCCCCCAGTATAGATGTATTGCGTGTTCGTTCATATTCCTGTTCTAGGGCTTTGAGTTTGGTTTCACGTTGGGTGATTTGTTTTCTAATATCTTTTAGTATGCCTGCGTTTGTGCTTATACATACGCCGCATATGGTGGCCTTAAAGGCCTCCCATAATAAACTGGGATCTTCTACCAAAGGTTTATTCAGTAAAAAGTATTCTTCAATTGCTTGTCTTATGGAGGTGTTGTATAATGGATCTAGCAACGCCTTCGCATTGAATCTCCATACATATGGTGGTGGCACATAGTCAGGAGGCTCCATAATCAAGAGGACCGGTTTGTGGTCAGATAACGTTTTCGGTAAATTTTGTACATCTATTGTCCACATAGCCACCTTCTCAGTTGCGAGCCAATAGTCAATGCGTGACCAACTATTGTGCATGGTTGAATGGTGTGTTGCTGCCATGCATTGTGGGTTTCTTGGGCGCCATATATCCAGCATTTTAAATTCCGTCATTCCCTCGATAACACTTTGCACCGCCCGCTTATGAGGCTCTTTGGTATTGCCCGACCTATCTAATTCCTCATTGAGTGCCAGGTTTAAATCTCCCCCCCATAATAATTCCATGTCTGGAAGTTCTCTAAGTTGTCGCCATATAGCTTGAAAGAACTCGGGGTCATCTGTGTTTGGGCCATATGTGTTGATTAGACCTATATATTGTCCCCGAATATGACCTGTAACGATAATATAGCGCCCCATATCATCCGTTATAGTTTGGGCTATTTGAAATTGTACTCCTTTCCTCACCATTATGAGGACCCCTCTGGCATAACTAGAATACGAGGACAGTATCACTGACTCGGCCCATTTCCTACCCAGTAAGCTGTTGTTAGTTTTGGCTAGGTGTGTCTCCTGCAACATCACTATGTCGATATTGTGTCTATTCAGGTATGCAAACATTTGTCTAATTTTTTTGGGGTTATTTAGGCCTCTAATATTCCAGGATAATAGGCGTATTTGCGTGGATTTCAGTTTAGTATCGATACTCTAACTGTAAGTGTTGTACATAATGTGGCGTGTAAGAAACAGTCTGCAATATAGCACATCAACATTACTGCATTAAAGATTCTGCAGTCTACAATCCATATCCTGCTGTATGTGTACTTCGTAATCTGTAAAAACCAAAAACTTGACCCCTAATCCCCCCACCCACATCAGCAACCCAAACATGCCGAAGACATACCCTTTTAAACAACAACAATACTAACAGTTGCGGGGATCGCCCTCAGGGGGGTCGCTGAGTGCTCACATCTACACTCGTGCATACGAGTGTGGTCGGGGAGTATCTGATTAACTTGGTGAATACCCTGCAGCTCGTTACCCTTTTTTTATAACGGGGGCATGTGGGCAAGTGGTCCCGTGAGTATAATTACATTTCCAATCCTAACAATCTTAGTGCATTAATGATCCTGTACAGACATAGTAATATGTGTCCGAGGTATGCAATTGTACACCTATTGGTGAGTGGACCATTCTGATATATTACGATGACAGGCCTGTTGGTTACACAACATAAAAGGACTAGGTTAACGTGCATGTTTACCATAGAGCTACTTAACTTTGCGGCCCAGTGACTTAACATTCCCACTGTACATTTCCGTCTCTGAAGCAACAAGACACGTTTTATATATTACTACCTGCAGTAAGTATGACAGGCCGCAGCCGAACAGGCAGGGCTCGCGAGGAACACCATACACCAGGTCTGAACCAACTTGCGTGTTTACAACAATAATATTTAAACCTTGCGGCCTAGTTACTTAATACTCCTAGTGTACATGTCCATTCCTGAGACAGCAAGGCACATTGTATACATTACCACCTGCAGAATGTTTGTCAGTCTGATTCAGGATCAGTGGTTCTATTGGTTTGTAGTTTTCGTCTCGATATAGTCTTTTTTATGAAGTCTTGCACTGCTCGTGGTGTAGTTACAATTTTGGTTCGTCCATCATATGTTATGCGCAGCCGCGCTGGGTATAGCATCGCATATTCCATCCCCATTTCTCTCAATTTCTTTTTGGCGGGATTAAACTCTTTCCGCGCCGTCTGCACAGACATTGTGAAATCAGGATAAAAAGAGACATGAATGCCTTGATACGATATTTGTTGTTTTTCACGCGCCATGCGTAATATCGCATCTCTATCTCCGTAATTGAGAACGCGTGCTATGATGGGTCGTGGTGGGGCGCCCGGGACTGGTGCATTGGCCAATGTTCTGTGGGCTCTTTCAACAATAAGCACTGAGGAGAAGCTTTCCGCCCCGAAAATGTCACACAGCATAGTCTCCACATATGTTTCGAGTCGTCCCGTATTGGTACTCTCCGGAACCCCCATAATGCGCACATTGCGGCGAGATCTCGCTTCCAAATCTTCATTTTTCTGTTGGATCACTTCCAGTATCTTTTCTATCTCTGAACATTTGCGTGTCGTCGTGTGAGATTCATCCTCGACTGCTGATATACGCACTTCCGCTTCATTGAGCCTCTCTCCCTGCTTATCCAGTTTGGCCGAGATATTATCTACCCTCTGCGTAAGCGTGTCAAGTTTACCATTTATTGCCTGTAGACTTACTTGTATTGCTTGCAAGGCAGCATCCATATTCGATTGCTGCGTTTTGTCCGCGTCCAATTCAGTGTCTGAGTGTGCTGTTGTCGGTTTTGTTGCACGGCGGGTGTCGAAGGAGAGTTTTGATTGCTGTCTATCAGTTTTGCCCATGACCCTGGTGTTCCGTTTATATTAGGTGCAGTCGATTTATCCTTGGGTGTGCGGTTCTTGTGATATAGTCTATGGTATATCATACGCCTGTTTTTGCCAGCAGTATAACACAGTAAAAGTTTTATTTAGTTACCCTTGTAGCCGCTGAGTTGACTGCCTGTCCAGGGTGGTAGTCGTCCGTTATGGCAGTTTGAGGCACTATTTGCTGGTTCCTGGTACTTGGTGGGAATGCCCTATAATCATCTCCCGAGCATGGGTTTAGATAAGTGCAGGGGCACTGCGGCTACCAGTGAAGCGGCACTCGCGCCCAATATACACTATATCTCTTTGCCCGCATATAAGGCGGGTGTTGTAGAGCCCAGCACAACTACTCATAAGGATCAGGGCTTTGTGTGCAATCAATAGTTCGAAGCGTCCGTATACCGATGAGGTACACTATTCCACTGCCGTTCGCCGTCTATGGCTGCTCCGGGCAAGGATCGCTGAGCGTTCGGTATGGTGAACCACGGCGACAGGCCTTCTGTCCATCCACTTGCACGCAGGCTCCGCGGGGGTACGGCTCGGTGCGTATGGGCGGGGAGAGGCGGTGGGGGCACGCCGTTTACCCCCGGAGTGTGCTGCAATCAAATCTTTGTGCCCCTCTATGTGCAAGAGATTGTGAGCTAGAGTCCCATAGGGACACGATGTGATCCGAATTTCCGGGGCGCACCCTGTCGCCGTGTGCCGCAAACAGCCGCCCTCGCAGCCCTCGATCCGGCGTATTACGCCGTTCCCAGGGCAGCAGCGCACCTCCCCACAGGCCCACAGCCGGCGCACCAGAGTCTCCAGTGATGTGTGCACTTGGTCCAGTACAGCTGCCAAGGCACAAGTCCTCGGTTTCTTTCACCGGTGTTAATACCCCACAGCGCAGCGTCACACGAATCCCGCTTCTCTGATTTCTGGCCACATCTTTATATGACCGCACTCCTGTTCGTATCACGCACTTCCAAGCCGCCAGCAGTCTGATACTCACTCGTCTGGCCCTCGTAGGTGCGTGGTGGGATCCAGTCGATCGTTGGCGGCCGCAGCAGTGCGTCGCTAATGGAGCTTCATCCTGGCATCCATTACGTATACGCCACCGCATTCAACTCCGCCATTTTGTCTTCGGCCCGCTGCGCTAGGGGGCTCACCTGCGGATGCGATTTTCTACTTTGCAACGGTGAATTACACGCCTTTAACGCCGGCCAGCCGTCGGGCAGCAGTTCCGATATTGGTATTTTTACTCGGTTTTTACAGGGGTCACCAAATGCTAGTGTTCTTGGCTGATTATTGTCCCCGACCAGCGGAACGGCACTAGCGTGCAGCTATATCGGAGTGCGCCCTCTAGCGCCCCCGACTAAAGCGTGTTTGTAGGTTAGAGAAGGGTTCCGGGAGTTTGTCCGTAAAGAGGTCTTTGACTAGGTTTATACCGTTATTTGACCATTTTTCCCAGTATATCATTTCACTGTCTATTTTTAGGCTCGGTTGTACCAAAGTGAAGACAGATTGAACCTACTGATTTTTACGTCAGATTGGTAATCTAGGCGTAGGGGGGCTCGTGGCTCGTCTGTTGTTCTGGATGATATACTTAGAGTGAGAGAGGTGTGAAATGTTCATTGTTAATAATGCGGACAGGGGGATATTGTTTGAGTGATTTCTCCATATTCACCCAAGCCGGAAGATACTCTGGGTCATTGACAAACCAGTTGAATCCTTGTTTACAGAGGTATGCCGTTTGGTAATTTCTGAAATTGGGGAGGCCTAATCCGACTTTTTCTTTAGCTAGCTGGAGTTTTTTAAGAGAGATTCTGGGCTTCTTCCCATGCCAAAGCAAAGAGTTGAAGATACTGTCTATTTCTGTTATAAATTCGTTAGTTAAGGTCATAGGTAGCATGCTGGTTAGGTAGTTGATTAAGGGAGTGATCATCATTTTTAATGTTTCAACCCTTCCCCACCATGATAAAAATTTAGGTGACCATCCATCTAGAAGTGCGGTGAATTTTTTGACTAGGGAATTTTTGGTTGGTCTGTAGGGTGGTAATAAGATCTTTTGTAAATTCTAATCCTAAGTATTTGATGCATCCTGGTTGCCATGTCAGACCCGAACTTCCAATGATTTCTTTGTTGCCAATGTTATTGAGTAGTTTAACCTCTGTTTTATCTTTGTTGAGCGTATATCCAGAGATATCGGAGAATTCCTGAATTGAGGACATTAAGGCCGGGATAGCGGTATCTCCATTTTCAGAGATAACCAAACCGTCATCTGTGTATGCAGTGATCTTGGTTGTGTAATCATTGAAATGGAGACCTGAGATATCTTTATTTTCCCTTAGTTGGTATAAGAAGGGTTCTATAGCCAGTAGGAATAGGGAGGGAGAGAGTGGGCAGCCCTGTCTGGTGCCTTGTTTTAGGTTGAAAGGAGAGGAAATCGTCCCGCCAGCTCTTACTCTAGCGGTCGGATTGTGGTATAGGGCCATTATCATACGGATTAGATCCTCGCCGAGGTTACATTTCTCAAGCATTGCTCTTAGGCATGTCCAATCAACTTTTTTTAACGCTTTCTCAGCATCCAACGTGATAGCTACTGTGGGGGATTCTGTTAGTTTGGCCTTTTCTAAAGCATGACACAGTATTCGCGTATTGTTGGTGGAAAGTCTGTTTCGTAAAAAACCTACTTGTGATGGGTGTATAAGCTTGGAAATACGTTTCTGTAGTCGATTCACAAGGATCATAGTATATATCTTACAGTCTAAATTTATCAGCGATATAGGTCTATAAGTTTTAGGCTGTAAAGCGTCTTTTCCTTCCTTGGGTATTACCGTGATGATTGCTTCTGCCAGAGTACCCATTACCTGACCTGTGTCGGCAAAACGTTTGAACAGGTTCAGAAGAGGAGGAATTAGAGGAGAAGATAAAGTTTTAAACAATTTGGCATTTTACCTGTCCGGTCCAGGAGCTTTCCCCATTTTGAGTTTTTTAATTGTGTCAATGATTTCTTCTGAGGTTATTGGTCCATTGATTGAAGTTTTGTCTTGTTCGGATAGCGTTGGCAGTTTGCAATTACTCAAATAACTTTGGCGTTTAGAGACATTCAGCTTTAAATATTTGTCATATAGCTTTTGATAAAATTCTGTAAATATTTCCGCTATTTTGTTTTGAATCTAAAAATGCAGTTATTGTGTTTTTCTGGAGTTTGAATTCAAGTATGAGGCTAGAGTCTGTCCAGCTTTATAAGATTCACAGAGTCTGATACTTTTTTGTTTATTAACCCACATCCCCGCTCTAGAACTTATAATTTTATTATACTTGTATTTCTTTTTCACTAATTCATTTAGGAGTAGACCATCTCTAGAGGAGATATGCTTTTTCTCATGCTCTGTAATTTCTTTTTCTAGTCTCAGGAGATTGCTATTAGCTTCTTTATTCATGGCGGATCTTATTTTGAGGATCTCTCCTCTAAGTGTGCTTTTTAATGCCTCCCATCGCGTGAGGTCAGAAGTGTCGCCTGATTTATTTTCATTAAGAAAATTGCTAATCGCGTCTTGTATACTTTGCCTATTTGTTTCCGACGAGATAAATCCATCATTAAATCTCCAAAGGGATTGTTTTTTGTGAGAAGCTGGGTCAGAGATGGATAAGGTGATGCAAGAATGATCTGATATTACTCTTGGTTCAATAGAGGTTTGATCTATCCTATTTATGACGTTACCGGTTATGAGAAGGTAGTCAGTGCGTGAGTACGAGTTATGGGGATACGAGTGGAAAGTATAATCCTTTCTGTGGGATTCTGTGTTCTCCAGTTGTCGACCAGATTAAATTGCTTTCACATATTTCTAAGGATTTTGTGTGATTTATTGGCTCAGAAAGTGCAGTGTGAATTTCTATCCAGTGCTGGATCTAGAGGTAGACTGAAGTCCCCCGCAAGTATGTGTGTGACTGAATCAGGGATTGTCTCTTCTGCTTATATATGTAATCAAGAATCTTCCTTCTCTTGACTGGATGATTGATACCTTTTACATTCAAGGATATTATCTTAATATTTTGTTGGGTCGAGGACATCGGGGATGATTATATGTGGTAGGTTAAGGTTGAACCGTGTGTGTATATTCCTTTGTGAATGTGTATCTACATATCTCCTGTGGATTGTCGAACAAATATTTAGAGGTCTTCTCTTGCATGGATCTTGGTATAGTATCCTTAATTGATGCTTCTTCCTGATATTATGTCAAGTTGAAATTGAACTACTGGTGGTATAGAAGTAGAAGTATTTGTACTGTTGTTGGGCACTACATGGACTCTCATAAACATGTAAGTGCTGATCAATATTCCCATAGTAAGGCCATCTGGGTGATTGATGAAACTATAAATGACTAAAGAAACAATAATAATAAAATAAACAGAGAAATTAAGCACAAAAACAGAAAAAATAATATCGTAGCTCCTTCCCACCCCCAAACCCTCCAAGTAAAGAACAGGCACGGTGTTAAGAGCAAGAACCATTCCCTCAGAATAACAAGTATAAACATTTCTAATAATCTGAAATTACTATGTGAAGTTGAGGCTTATTCTACACCAATCTTAGATCTTGAGGCCAACCTGGCCAGTGGGTAAACTATTACTTGCACAAGCCACTATATGTAACCGACGGTATTTATTCTTATATTCCGGTAGCTCGCTTTACCAAAACATTTTGGGAAACAAACTTGAACAATCGTAACAATTGTGCTATCAAGCCCATAAGTTCTATGGGAGTACTTAATCATTTTATGCATACTTAACTATTATTGCTCCATAAAGTTGTGTATAGAAAAGCCATCTTTAGTGATCTAAGTCTAGTGGCAAATTGAGCAAGAGATCAATAGGATCTTTCCATTAAGGAAGCAAGGAGAGCACCAGCAATGAGACAAAAGGGCACCAGCGTGTATGGGAGACATGTATATCAGGTGACAGGGGGATTTTTCAACGATATCGTTTCTATGCTATCGTTTCTATGCTCGCAAACCTGTCAAGGTGTAACCATAAATTTCTTTTTTTTTTTAAATATATGTTTATTGGTATGTAACATTACATGAACAGTGTGTCACGCAACCCAAGACCTTTCCAGAAGCAGGTAAGTATCAATGGTGTTTGAGCAATCAATCAGAACAGTGTAACAGAAGTGCTACATATAATCTTTTATATTGATGACACGTGTCTCACATTTTTACATTATGTAATTATGTAAATGATAGTTTGAGGATGTGGTCTATCTCGCATGACCTCTTCACGTCAATCAGAAGCGCTCTAACTGGGTCTTGGGTAGTTCCCCTGGTATGTTCAGACACAGAGCCCCCAAATGACTCCTCTCAGGAGCTAAGAGGGGGGAGGTAGCTGGAATTAATCATAAGAAGTCAGAATCTATTCCTAAAGGAGAAATATGATATGTCTGTCCGGTAGTCAACTGTAGAAAGATAAAAGTAAAAAGGAACGTAAAACTTAACTAACGTGTCTCTGTGGGGTACAATCTTCAGCTGTGAGCAGGTAGGTCACGGGTTGTGTATTCTGGCTGTTGCTGGCCTCATGCATGAATCGTGAGGTATCCGAGTGATAAGTATACAAGTCTGGGAGTGGGGGGGGGTTGCTGTGTTGTGGATCGTGCACCATTTTGTGTATAGGCCGTATGTTCTGCCTCGTGTCATAGTACTCCTCTGTCATCAGTCCTCAGACTTTTGGTCAGTTGTTTCTCCTTCGCTCTCCCCGTCTAATTCATCTCCCTGGGCTCCATCTCCGTGCTCATCAGATCCACTCTGGTCTGTGTCAGTGTCGCCGCCTCGATGTAACCAGTTCCCCAGGATCTCTGCCCAAAGCTCGTCCAGGGGGCGTCGTCGGACTCCCCTGGCATCCTCCCTTCGAAGGACCCTTTCCTCTGCCCTCTCCCAGATCATAACATCCCTCACCCAAGTGTCAAACACTGGGCCTTTCTCCTATCTCCATGTAATTGCTATTCTATGTTTGACTAAGGTTAGTATTAGGTCTATGAACCTAGTACCCACTTTACGCGTTTTAGGTCTGGGGAGTCCTCCCAAAAGGCAAGCTTCCGTCGTGCAGGGAAGGGTGTGTCCCAGCGTGGAGCGGACTCGGCTGAGGACCGCGGTCCAAAAGAACGGAATGGTAGGGCATCCCCATGTCATATGACAGAAATCTGCATTGGGGAGACAACACCCTGGGCACTCCCGGGGTCCCCCACCACATATCACTTGCAGTCTTTGAGGCGTGAGGTATGTCATATGTAGGAAATTAAATTGTATATACTTTAGTCTCGTGTTGTGGGAAACCTTTTTAGGGTAGGCTAACATCCTGCTCCATTCCCTATCCATGATTTTACGGGCCAGAATTCCGTCCCACTTAGCCCTCAGAACCGTTAATGGTCTCCTCCCCATGTCATTCAAGGAGTGGTAGAACCACGTTACCAATCGTCTGGCTGAGCCCATAGAAAGCAAACACTGCAGCGTGTCATGGGAGGGGGGTTCATCCCGTCCATTGTCCCACAGATCCTTAGAAGTCTGCATTAGAGCTACATAATTCGGGAACTGGCCCCTAGGTAGTGCATGTTGTTCCACCAGCTCCTCCAAGGGTATGAGGGTGCCCATCGAGAAGCAGTCCCCCGCCGCCCTCCCCTGCCTCCGTCCAATCTGAAAGTTGCGCAGTAGTAAAACAGGTAACAGGGGTTCCATGTGGGAGGCCCACCAGTGGTAAGGGAGGTGCATATAGCAGGGTTCCCTAGGTCGGCGCCAGCTATGCAATGCTACCCATAACAAGGTGCTCTGGTGTGGAATAACCACATCCGAACACAGTAACCCAGACAGACATATTCCCTAATGAGGGGCCAGGCCCACCAAGTCCGAGGTGCCCTACCGGGCTTCGTCAAGCCATCTGGCTATCCATGGCAGCTGTGCTGCTAAATACTACAGTTCGAAGTCCGGTGCCCCGAGACCTCCCTTGTCTAGTGGGTGTCTTAGGACCACAAGGGACACCCTGTGACGACCGCTATCGCAGATTAGTTTGCGAAGTAAGGCATCTACTTGTTTAAACCAAGCGGCAGGTATTGTAACTGGGAGGTTGGTAAAAAAATATAACAGTCGAGGGAGCATCACCATTTTGGAAAGTGAACTTCGTGCCATCAATGATAGTCTAAGGGATCGCCATAAGATGACACAAGACCTGAGGGAATGAAAGGCTCCTCCCAAATTCCCTTCTCGAAGATCCTGCAGGCTGTGATAAATTTGAATGCCCAGATATTTAAAGTATGTAGGTGACCATCTAAGGTCCAAGGGAGAGTACGTCGGCTGTGGAGTTACCAGCACACAGGGGAACAAACAGGTTTTGGTTTGATTGAGGCGTAGGCCAGATATTTTCCCGAATTCCTCAAGGCGATTAATCTCGTCCTGCGCTCCATTGGGGCCATGTTCTAGGTATAGAAGGAGGTCATCTGCATAAAGCGAGAAAATGTTTCTGGCTGTCAACCTCCATGCTGCTTACCCCGCCTTCTCTCCGAAATAACTCTGCCAGAGGCTCTATGGCCAGGGCAAAGAGTAAGGGTGACAGCGGGCAGCCCTGTCTGGTACCTCTGAATATATTGTATGTGGTGGAGACCGCAGAGCCGGTCCTAACCTGGGCCATTGGACCAGTGTATAGTAAGATAACCCATTTAATCCAATCCTCACCCAATCCCATCTTTTGCATGACTTTTGTCAGGAAGGTCCACCTTATTGAATCAAAGACATGAGCATTGCCTTCGGTCGGGCCTGTACCTCATGATGATATAGGACATGGTGTAGTCGTCGGAGGTTAAGGGAAGTACTACGGTTTGGTATGAAACTGTTTTGATCTTTATGAAGTAGTACCAACATGTAGGGAATCAGTCTACCGGCTAACACCTTACTAAGGATTTTGAAGTCCATGTTGAGTATGGCCAGTGGTCGAAATGCAGCGGCGGATGCACCCAAAACTTTTGTTTTGGGGAGGGGGATCACAGTTGCACTCCTGATGTTGTCCGGTGGACCGCCTACGCTCAATGATATAGCGTAAAGTGTTTCTAGTTTTGGGGCCAAAGTACTCATGAAAGTAGAGTAAAACTCCGCTGGGAGTCCATCTGAACCCGGGGTCCTGCCGGTAGCCATCTCCTTATTGGTGTGTTGTATTTCTTGGAACATGATTGGTCCCCCAAGGGACTCATGTGCTTCACACGGTAGAGTCGGAAGGGGCAAGCGGTTCAGGAACCTGTCCTGCAGGCCCTCCAAGAGCGCCTCTGGGCGGCAGTAGAGGGTCTCCTAATCGGACCGGAATTCATCATTAATGGGTACCGGGGAGTAGATGTGTGTCCCTGTAGAGGTTGTTAAATGTGTGATTGGCGCACCGTGTAGCTCAGGGTGGACGAGCCATGCCAGTAATCTCCCAGATTTACCTTCCTCGTCGTGGGCTATAGCTAAATAGTTTCTATAATCTTGGCATCTCAGTCGCTCCAGTACAGCATTGCAGCTTTCCTTTGCCTCCAAAAGCTTCTGGTGAGTAGAGGTGTCTGACTCTAAGCTGTTATCTAATGGATGAAGGTTGCCGTCTAATGTGTGCACTTCTTGATTGAGTTCCCTACAAATACCCACTGACTGGACCATGCACGGACCACGGATCACGACCTTAAAGGCCTCCCATTCAATCAGGGCAGATGACGCAAAGCCTTGATTATTAGTAAAGTACTCCCTGATGGCTGTGTGGAGGGACTCTCTGTAACAATCGTACTCAAGTGCCACCGGTTGGAGCCGCCACGTGGGGATCGCTGGTCTGTCATCTATGGGGCGAAACCCCAGACTGTGGTCGGAGAGGGTGCGTCCCAGATATTCAGTGAAGGTTGCATACTGGCACAGCCTCTGCGAGCTCAAGAATCTGTCCAGCCTGGTGTGAAGGGTATAGATGTGGGAGAAGTATGAATAGACTTGGTCTAGACCATGTTGGGTGCGCCTAATGTCTGTCAAGTCCCAGTGATGCAACCAGTCCCGAAACCCCACTGCTATTCTATGGGCCGGTGCACCAGGTAAAGGGGCTGTGGAGCTATCCAATAGAACATCGGAGACACAATACAATTGCAGTCCCTTCCCTCTAGGATGGCTATTAAATGATTTCAACTATAATTAAAGTTTGTTTTGTAAAAAATATTCAATTTAATATGTAGGTATATGGTTGGGGCATGTGGAGTTGTGGTTTTTCATTTTTTTGAGGTTTAGGAATACGTTTTTTTAAATGCAAAGGTAAATGGGTTGTTAGTAAGGTAAAGGGTCGGGTAGTATTTAGTGGTTGTAGAAGAGTTTTTAAAGTTCAGGGATGGGTAACATTTAGGGATGTTTAGGAGTTTTTAGGGTTTAGGGGTAGGTAATATTTGGTGGTGGGAATGGGTTTTTAGGGATTAGGAATTGGAAACCTTTAGCTGTAGGGTATTTTTAGGGTTCTCAGGTAGTGTTTAGGGGTTGTGATATGTTTTTAGTGTTCAACAATCTTAGTGTTTAGGAGTAGTAAGGGTTATTATGGTGCAGGATGGGTACTGTTTAGCAGTTATTATGGGTTTTAGGATTCTTGGATCAGTAGTGTTCAGGAGTTGTAAGGAATTTGTAGGGTTCAGGGATGAGTAGTGTATAGGGGTGCTATCTATGGATAGTAAGGTTTTTTAGGGTGAAAGATGGGTAGTGTTTAGTGGTAGCAAGGGGTAGTTAGGGTTGAGCTATGAATAGTGTTATAAGTGAGTAAAGGATTTTAAGGTTTCAGCGATTGTTAATGTAAAGGTACATTATATTAACTACATTAAATAAAATTATTTTGTACAGCTTTGGATCTTTCATATATTTACATGCTTGCATCATTCCCCGTTGTCAGGCTGGGAATCCCTGGTAATCTTAAATAGCTCATCCACCTGATTTGAAACAATTTGAACGTAAGCCAATGAGGTGGCAGTCCTAGCTCCCCTGCTCCACCTAGAGACAACCATAGCTCAGATTTCTACCACACGTCATGTGTGAGGGAGTCCCCAAGGAGTGCTCTCCTCTATCCTCTCAGTGACCTTATCCTGTCACTTTTTCTGGTCTACGCTGGCATTTAACCAGCGCTACCTTCAGCTTTACAACTGCAAGTTGTTTTTAGGTTGTTTTTGGTGTAAACCCTCTTTCTGGGCCAGGTAGACCTCTCCTCTGTCTCCAGCTGCCATCAATACTGAGAGAAACAATCTTTTTTCAAATCTTTTTCTGCCTCTGGACATAAAAAAATACATACTGATGATCTTTCACAATGGTGTTTCCTACAGCTTCCTTCTCACCCATCATGGTGACTGTAAGCATGCCCTCCCGGATACTGGATTCGGAACTAGAGCTATTTCTCACCAACCAAGATGCCTTGGCGAATGCCTAAAGCCCTACAAAACTGGATGTGCATTACGTCCCTGATTTTGAAGAACCTTAGATGGATAGGAAACTTACCAGGAGTACAAGTAACATATCTACATAGCTGCCAATCTTCCCTCTTGTGGTGCTCCTCGTTAAGGTAGAGAGTCAGAGGTCTTTTGGTGCCTGTTTCATTTTTAGCAACTTTGCAGCTGATGATGTACACCTCTCAAATGTTACTTCCTGGGTGCCGTGCAGGGCAATCTATGCCCACCCGGCCTCGGTGCCTGCTCTGTCTACTTTACCTCAACCTCTTCCACTGCCTCCTTTGCCTTCTCCATCACCTTGACCTCTAAAGGACACTACTGCCAGAGAGGGTAACCTACCGCTTGTCCCACCAACTTCTATGGATATGGGAGAGGATTCATCTGATTCTGTGTATTCAGATTTAGAAGAAGAAGGTGAACTTCCACATGGAGATGACAAAGTTAATGAGGACTGGAATGGCTACATCATAACCAAGGAGGGTACCAACTCACCCATCCAACTAGATTCACCCACAGATAACATAGCCCGGTTTCATGTTCTAATGGAGAGCGGCGCGAAGAAGGTTAATCTACCAATGGATTTGGTGGCGCAGCAGTGCTTCTTTTATGTCTTTAAAAATAGCCATGCTAGACCATACATTCTATAACCATACTGGACTTCATCTGGTCAGAAGGCCTAAAATTGAAAACACCAGCTACATTTTCAGAGGTCGGAGAAAAAGACAGGGCCCCTCATTCTGCCCTTACCTGCCTTACTTGTCATCTGAAACCAGATTCTGTTATGTCAGTAGGCCAGCGCAGATCAAAGAACCTGATCACGCCATCATCAGCCTGGTCCACAATTTGGGTCAAAGGATTAGTTAGATGGCGGCAAAATCCATTAAAGCTGCTAATACAGTATCAGTATTAGAACATTATGATTGCCAGTTTTTGCACAACATTTTGCCTCTCCTTGACTTTAGTTCATAAAACAAAAAAGAGGCTGCAAAGGTCATTGTCCAAGAAGGAGCACTAACATCTGCAGCCATCATTGCTCAGTGGGCGTTTCCATTGCAGGTTTCCATCCAGTAGTAGGTGCAGCTATTTTAAGAAGGCAGGTATGGCTGAGGTCTACAGCTTTTTCTGTCCAGACGTCCAGGGATATATAGCCACCCGCAACCAAAGAAAAGGGTAAAGCAAATCGACCAGACAGAAGAGGTCTTGACTCTCTGCTGCTGCACCCTTCTTCTATCCGAATCTCAGCAGTTGGCGGGAAAATTTCACTTTTTGATACCCCATGGGAGTCCATAACATCAGACCAGTGGGTGCAGTAGATTGTACATACAGTGCATACTTTGGAATTCGTACAAAACTATCTGTCTGCCCACCAAAGAAGTAACATAATCCCCACCTTAGTGAGCTACAACTGGAAATTCTTCTCCTCAAGAAAGTGATAGAGATGATTCCAAGATACCAGAGAAACTAGGGATTTTATTGAAGGTTCTTTTTGATAAAGAAGAAAACGGGGCAATGGAGGCCAGTTCTAGACCTCAGAGAACTGATCAAGTTTGTGAAAAAGTAGTCTTTCCATATGGTTATGCTGCAAGTATTCCTCCTGATGATCCAGGGAAGAGATTACATAACCTCCCTTGATCTTCAAGATGTTTAATTACACATACCTATACAACGGAAGCACAGGATATAACTCGGCTATTCAGTGGCGGGGCAGCACTACCAATTCAAGGAGTTTCTATCTGGTTTCAAATCGGCACCTCAGATAATTACCAGTTGCTGCCTTCCCCAGATGGTCCTAACCTCTCGCGGAAGAAGCGCAACTGCTATAGGACTTAGTCATTTCTCACCAAGTCAATTCTCTGTAGAACATCTACCAGGGCACCACATTGATAAGGTGAGCACACTCAGTTGAACACTGTTAGACTGTCACAAGTGGGAGCCCCACCAAGCGCAAGTCGACTGCATCTTACAAAAGTGGGGTCACACCACAATGGATTTCTTCACCACCCAGATCAACCAGAAAAGCCTGTGCTACACCAGCGGAGTTTGGCAACCAGGAGCCATGGGCAATGCCTTTCTCCATTTCCTCTGATCCAGCGGGTACTGAGGAAGACAAAAGCTGATCACTGTGCCCTGATTCTCATTGCCTCCGCATGGCTATTGTGGTGCAGCAAACTTCTGCAACTAGCTGCAGCTCCACCGATTCCGCTGAAAATCCACTCCAGTTTCCTCTCTAGGCATAAAGAGAGATACTCCATCACAACCCAAATCAGTGAGCCTGACAGCATGGTACCTGATCTCTTAAAGTTCAGTCACTTGGATCTGCTGATGGAATGCAGAAGCATCCTGGTGCAGCCACGAGCACCAGCAACCACGAAGACATAAAATGCCAAGTGGAAGCATTTTTGTGTCTGGTGCAGAAGCAAAGGATTCCATCCAGCGTATTTGCAGCCTCACTAAATACTTCCATACTTTTAGCCATGATTGGTTTTAAATACTCGTCAATACAAGTCCATGTAGCAACAATTTCTAATTTGAAAAGAACAGGAGACACATCATCCACTCTGTTCTCGCAAAGAATCCTAGCAAAGTTTAGGAAAGGGCTCTTTAGAGCATTTACTCCTGTACAATGCCCTCCAGTGTCATGGGAACTCAGCACTGTCTAAAGTCAGCTTATACTGCCTCCCTTTGAGCTGATCCACAAACCGCATCTAAAGTTTGTCTCTTGGAGGACAGCCCTTCTCCTAGCACTCCTAGCAAGGAGGGTAGAAGAGAGGCAGGCATTCACTGTGAAAAAACGCTTTCTTAGATTCACAAGAGACAAAGTCCTCTTCCAGACCAATCCTAAATTCATATCTAAAGTCCTTACTGACTTCCATCTGAATGAACCTGTCATAATACACTCATTCTACCCAAATCCCACAATGTCAGCAGAAAGATGATTGCACTTGCTAGATGTACGCAGATGCATTCGATTTTATTTCGACAATACAAAGGACGTATGTTCATCAGACACGCTGTTTGTGTCCTTCGGTTAGCCAGGAAGGCACCAACCCCCGTCTGTGCAGGGGGTAGCTTGTTTGCTCTCAGCCTATATAACCTCATCCACAGTAAAGCGTGTGCTCAGGAAAAGAGTGATGGTGCATTCCACCATGTGCATGGCTATGACTGCTGCACTCTATGCTGGTGTGCCCTTATAAGACATCTGCTGTGTAGCTACCTGGAAGAGCAAGCATATGTTCACAAGGCACTACTGACTGGATGTGAACGCAGAAACCAATTAATCAGTGGGACAGGCTGTCCTCCCTATCTTGTTTCAAAGAAGATGTGCCTGTTTTCTGTTTTGTTATAATTGTTATAACTGTTATGTACTGCTTACTATTCGGATTCAAGCATGTGACTAAATGAAAGATCCAATACTGGAGAAGAAATTAGCTACTCACCTGTAATTCCAGTTCTCCAGCATTGATATTTTTCATACATTCCCTCCTCCTCAGCCTGAGGCTCATTTATTGTATACTCTACTCATACTTTGTGTTATGAAATCTGAGCTATGGTGGCCTCTAGGTAAGTAGGAAAGCTAGCACTTCCACCTCAGTGGGTGAAGTTTGGATTGTTTCAAATTAGGTGTATGTGCTACAATACAAACATATTTGTTGAGACGGATTGTCATTTTAGCACTGTTTACTGCTATTTAAGATTACCGGGGATTCCCCATCTGACAACAGAGATTGATTCAAGCATGTGCATATATGAAAGACCACAATGCTGGAGGAATGGAGTTACAGGTAAATAACTGAGTTCTTACATTTCAAATTATGTTATATTGTAATTAGGGCTCCCGGTTTTATGGTATTTACTTTTTCGACATTTCCGTCTGTATTTATCCATATTTATTTTTTGCTAATTTTGTCTGTATTTATCCATTTTTATTTTGTGTTTTCTGTGCAAATGAAGCTGCAATGGGTATTTTTCCACATTTATTTGACTGATAAATGTAAATTTGCATTTGAATGTCCAAATTGTTTCAGCAGTATACAGTGCAATAGCGTTATCTGAAAACACTTGCATTGTAGAATATCATAATTAACTGTAGAGCTGCACTTAATTGAGCTTAATTAGGAAACCTACTGTCTTTTTTCATCTCCCCTGCCTCTCAATCTGTACACCTGCTGACCTGGCACTCATGATTGACAGTAGAAAAAAACACCCAAAGACAACTTATTTTCTGTATTTTTCTGTATTTAAAAATAAATACAGACAGGAAAAAAATAGTTTTCTGTCTGTATTTATCTGTAAAAATCCGTAAAAACGGAAAACTGGGAGCCCTAATTGTAATTAAAAATATATCAAATTACATGTAAAAAAAATATTAGATTTACTAGGATTAAAGTACATATGTAAAGGCTAGAAATTATACTTACCAACATACCTGCAAAGTAAAAGCACTCCAAATGTAAGAAAGCACAAAGTAATGGTACTTCTGACATACCTACCATTATTCAGCCTGCGACCCTTTGAGACACACCTACAGGTAAGATGAGCGCTTTTAGCCCATCTCTTAAACTGGCCTTAACCCGGGTGATACTGTTTGCAAAATATAACATAGTGCAATACCCATCACTGTGTGATTTCTGATGCGCTCTGTGGTCTATTTGGAGTTTGCTTCTGTTAGCTCTGCACTCTTTTGTTGCTCAAAGAAAGTCGGTTTTGCTTGCTGAATTCTTTAAGAGGCCCATCTGTCATACAGTTCCTACAAATATAGCAGGACTGTGTATTAGACCAACACAAACTTCTTAGTATAGAGACTTAGTCCACATATACCATCAATGAGCGTGGGTGGGTTTCGGCTAGCTCACAGTACCACATCTAACCCCTAAACCAACCAGGGTAACAGATGTTGGCAACCATGAACAAGTCACTGATTCCCAAGGGATCAGTGGAAACCGATCTAATCCTTTCGTGTGTCACTCTTGCACACCCAAGATAAACACAAGAAAGTACAACAATGCATTTTCAAACATTTATTGAAATTATCTTATTCTTGCATAAAAAGCATGAGCTGCGATTATTAGAAAGATGAGACATTACTGTAATCAGCATTGTTAGAATGGTAAACAATATGAACAATTCAACCATGTTAATTGTTGTTAATGTTTGCCTACTCATTCCTATCTGTATTTAATACTATACTAAAGAGAGCCTAGCTGGAGTACCCTCTGACAGATCAGTTGGGATGGCCTAACCCCCATACCTTGGTCTTGGGTGTTAGGAAGCCAGTCGAAGTGCACAGGATGGAGGTCTGATTCAGCAGGGCTGCATCTCAGTCATAGTCTGCAGCAGTTCCGTGATAATTCCCACCATGGAAATGCTCCTGTCTAAGATTTCTAGCACAGAAACTGTTTATATATTGAAACGCTGTTCTTCTCAACTGTGGCCGAGGCGCAGAGCAGCTCATTTGGTATTGTCTAGCTAAAATGAAGTGGCTTCTAATAAGCACAGAAAGAAAGAAAACAGTGGCATCATATTCTTCATGTAAAACCCTGGAACTAACTGTGCGCATTACAGTGCGTCAGTGCCTATTGCAAATACACATTCACGTGTTAGCAGAAAAGTGTGGCAAAGGGCACCATGAGAAAGATGTCAACTTAAGGAGTTGAATCTAAAATGGAGACTACATGTGAGCCACACTACACATCCTCTCCCTCTTTGCAGCTTTTGTTTTTCTATCTTCCGTTCTGCGTTCTCACTCACTTGTTCTCTTTCCTCTCCCCACTCACACTCTGTGTGCTCCTACACTATCCCTCTCACTTCCCACACCACAAACTGGCCCTGCTCCCCTTCTTTTTGCTCTGCTTTCCCTCTTTACAGCCAATGTTTTTTCTGTCTTCCGCTCTGCGCTCTCCCTCCTCTCCACAGATGTTCTGGCACTCTCTCCCCCCTTAACCTTGCACCACTTGCTGGCTCTGCTCCCCTTTCCTAGCTCTGCTTTACATCTTTGCAGCCCCTGTGTTTTTTTCTATCTTCCACTCTGGACTCTATGTCTCCTCTTTCTCCACCCACCCCTGTGTGCTCCTGGGCCCTTGACTCCCTCAACCACACTGTCTCTGCCCTCACAGACCCTACTTACTACCTAAGACTGCTTAACAGCGCAATAGCTGTGTACTTCACTTACTACAGTCAAAGGGGCCCCTAAGGCATCCTCTGATTCACAGCAGAAGGAAGGGTGTCCGCATTAGATCTGCTTGTTGTGACAGATTTTACTTCTGTTAAATGTAAATGTTTGTGCACTGTGTGCAATTCTGGTAGCTGTTAATAAATCTTTACTGGCACAGTCTTCCTGCCTCTTTCCTTTCCTTTCCTTTCCTTGCCTCTCCTACTCCATTTCCCTCTCCCTACCTGCTGTACCAGACGCAAGAAATCTGAACACAAATTCCTCCTCCAGGTACATTCATTTGATGGTTGCTGGGCAACCACTAGGCTGGGCCTGCAAGTGAGCCTGTGAGACGGTCACATGACATCATTACCAACTTATTCTAGCCCTCTTCTCAAGGTGTCTCAGCAAATGGTGGAGAAGACAAGGGCGACTTCTCTGGTACGGCCTTGGGCCAGAAATGCTGCCCATTTTTGTACCTATACAAATTAACCTGAAGACATCCACAACAACGAACATGCACACAAGCTCTCAGCAAACACACACATGCCCTTCCCAGCAAACAAAGTCGCTTCAGCCAACCATAACCACCATTCATCTCTATACAACACTTTTACATACCCTTTTACCACTACATCCACACAAGCGACGCTTCACTTCTACACAAACCACACCTCTGCGCTAGACCCAAATCCATAACACCTACCCCCACTCTGCTAGTACTCCACTGTGTTTATATCCATACACCTCTCAATTTTACACACATTCTACCTTTCCTCCCTAAATCCTTCCTCTACCCATGCCAACTCTAAATATTGCTCATGCCTTCTCTCCCAACCCTCTACTCAACTTTCGATCACACCCTTCCCCTGCGCAATTGTCCTCTTCTTGCCCCGCAAAGCCCACAACAACACTCTTTCAACACTCCTCTACCATTAAGCTTACATCTTCCCCCTACTCACCATACAGCTAAATCTCCTGAGACCAGTTTATCCCCTCTCCCACTCTCCAGAGACTCATTTAACACGCAACCTTACATCCCCTCTGTTTCAACATCCACACCACCCAAATTCTTCACATTCAAATCCTGCATCTCCAGACACTATACCAATATCAGACAATACTACCCTACTAAAACAGACCCATAAACCCACACAATCTTTCTCTGTAAAACATATCAGACATTCCCTAATTCTCATTCATCCCTGATCATCAACAAACTTTCACTGTGTACTTAATGGCAACACAGATAACTCAAATGCTCACCCATCTATGCCTCATAGTATCCAAGCATCAAAGACATCAACCACTCAGTCCACAAATACACCAGACTCGTTCACACATCTAACATCTTTTGCAGAATTCAAAGTCATAAAAAGATACCCTCATGCTCAATCACCACTTCTTACTCATACCCCTTCCACCTTCAACATACCCAAAAGAAAGCCACTCCACACCACTCTTCGTAACCTCAGATTCCTTTGTCTACCACATAGCAAGCTACTAATCAAAGGTAACTCCACAGGCCAGCCCCTCAAATACAACCAATTTCCCCATCACCCACACACAAATACCCTGCAAAATACATTCTTAGCCTGTTGCCTGAGGATATCAGCACCCCACAACAACTCAATTTATGTCCTTCTACATATTACACATTAACTAGTAGCACACCACCTACAACATCCAAGGATAATACTCACTCTCCCTCAGGACAAAATCATACCACCCCCAAAACAGCGCCTTTAAACTGCCTACTAATAAATGCTCATTCTATGTCCAAAAATATGTAGCACATCTTCTACCAATTGACAGACACCAAACCAGACATACTCTTCATATGTGAATCATGGCTAGTGGAAGACATGACTCCAGTACTGCATGAAGCTGTTCAGCCAGGCTATCAAACTGTTACACAAAATCGCACAGGCAAAAGAGGAGGTAGCTTATCTATCATATTTAAATGAACAGCAGCTCTCACCAAACTGAAGGGTGTTTCCTTAAGGCTGTGAGATCCTCTTTGTCAGATGCCAACCTACCCCAACCTTCTCCTATAACTTTCTCCTTCTTTACAGACCACCACCTAGTAATGAAATATTGTTGTGTTATGTGTATTTGTAAATCAAGGGTATCCTGGCGCTGATAGTTCCCAGTCATCTTTCTGGACATTAGTTACCAAATATGCAAACCTATGCTTTGTTGGTGACTTGAACACATGGTTTAACAAACCTAGTATGCCCCACACCAGAACGATCCTTACTGGCCTGGACACGCTAAACTTACAACAGCTCGTTCCCAAACCAACACACACACATTACCGTATACACCTTAGATGTAATTTTCGACAGCCCAGGCCTAGTTGCATTCCAAAGGACTAGACCAGTCACGTAGTCAGACCTCCACGTGGCTGCCTTCCAACATCATAAGATAGCACAATTTACCCCAGCTGAACTCCGTCTACCTGCCACTGCATATCAACCTCGGAACAAGCTGAATTTGGAGGATCTAGAAACCCAGCTTACTTCCATACAGATCTGGACACAATAAACTAAGTCAACAAACTCTATTGGTGACTCCATGAAGATTTTGCTATATAAATCCCAAATAAAACATCAGAACATAACACAAGGGTCTCACGGACGTAACAGTATATTGCTTTAAAAAATCTGCCATAGTTAGAAGTTACAGGTGAAAATGTAGGTACAAACAGCTGTTTTTTTTCAACTCAGTTTCAATTTTTTTATTTTTATTTCAACTGTTAGTTTCTATAGGAAAACCTTGAATGATCTTCACAAATGACCCTTGCTGAATTCAGAATTTTATCTACTTTACAGGAATATATTGCTTTTTGGTATCCATTTTTGGTTTCACACTCATTTCTAACAGTAACTCAAAGGAGGTTGAAAGCACGAAAAATAGGCTATGTCCCAGTAAAATGCCAAAACTGTCTTTTGAGAGGGGCCCATATGTTTTCACCCTTTCTTCTTGCTTTCAAGCCCTTTTTTTCATATATCCTTTTTCTAAATTGTAGGTAGCTAATAATCTACCCAACCATTGCTGGGATCCAGGTGCCAGAGGATCCAGCCAGGCTGACCCAATGCAAATTCTTGCCACTGCCATTGCTATAAAAAGAAAGGGGCGATGATCCTCTGAAACATCATTGTTGCTGATTCCCAGTAGTATATGTTGGGCTGTTAGACTCATTCTTATTTTCAATGAAGTATTCATAAATTTTTCAATTTCGCCTAACCAAGTAGCTAGAATAGGGCATGTCGCAAACATATGTGTCAAATCGGCTACCGTGCTACTACAACGCGGGCATGTGATCCCGTCCTGACCCCCCCCCCCCCTTGGGCAATTCTAGCCGGAGTGTGATATAGCGAAAACAGTGTTTTGTAGTGTTGAGCCTGCAACCCTGCTGATCGAAGCACCGTCCTCCCCAATTCAAGGGACTCTAAAAATATATTCTGTGCTATGCCCAGCTTCTGTTCCCATTTGGACCCATGTTTTTCAAGGTCATCCTGAATAGGCGCAGTCAGCTTAGAGTATATCTGACTAATTGTGCACCCTTCTTCAGAACGGACCACATCCACAATATCATTGTTGTTAAAGCCCATTAGACCCCCTTTCTTTTGGGTTAGGTAGCTCCGGACTTGCAAGTACTTAAAAAAATATCTGGTATGTATCCCAAATCTAGTTTGTATGTCCCTAAATGTTAGTATACCCAATATGTCTAAAAGATCTCCTATTGAGCGGATTCCTGCTTCCTCCCATCTTCACATGATGTTATCTTGGAAGATCTCTGGCATAGTTGGGTTTTTAAAAAGTTGTGTATAATAGTTCAGCCGACCAAGCCCGACTTTCCGTTTAAGAGACGCCCAAATCTTAAAAGCTGCATGCAGGGTTTTGAACCTAACTTTTTTATAGTAGCTTGGCTCGCTATAGTTCAGGAAGCAGCCTCGTGCGGCCTCCCCTATTAGTAATTCATACACATCCTCTGATCCGAGTTGGTTCCTCTGCTCTTCTGTTGTCCCTCCCAGCAGCACCCGCATATATTGAAGGGTGGCCGCCCAGTAATAAAGTCTTAGATCAGGGACCCCCATCCTCCCTTCTCCCTTGTTAGTGTCATAAGCTTAAGTGCCCTTCTTGTCTTACCATGTGACCAGATAAACCTATTGAACATACTTTCTATTTCTTTGAACCAGGACTTTCCAAACTCCAGGGGTATAGTCCTGAAGAGGTATAATATCTTGGGAAGAAACAACATCTTTATTATATTACACCTACCTACAATAGTGAGGTGAAGATTGTGCCACCTGTCAAAGTCACTTTTCCCTTGCCTTATTATTGGAACAATGTTAGCCTCTACTAACTGCTCCAGATCCGATGTAATTTTTACCCCCAGATATGTAGCCATATTTTTGACCCTTGTATCCCCCAAAGGCAGACACACTATTGAAACAATTTGGGTTTTCTGCTGGTTGAGCTTATACCCTGAGACCAGCCCAAATGCTGCTGCTTCTTTACCTATTTCCTTAACTGCAGTTTGGGGGTCGGGTGTAACAACTGGCAAGTCATCCGCTTAAGCTAGGATTTTTATCTCCCGCTCCTGAAATCTCATGTGAGTGTCTGTATAGGTGTATGAGTGCATATGATAGTGCTGTACTGATGAGTGACCGCATGTATGAGTGACTGTATGGGTGAATGAGTGGATGTGTGTGTAGACCTAGGAATCAGTGAGTGGGTTGTAGTAACTGGTATTGGTGTGTCTATGGTTTCGAAAATGGTAGTCTGTATTGTAGAGTAGGTGTATCAAAGGTTATATTAGTGTGTGAGGCGGTGCATCAGATTATCACGTGGATGATGTCATCAGTGATGTCATCAGTGAGGTCACTGACCATGTCATGAATGATGTAATATGTGACGTCATCAGCAGTGCATTGCGGGTGCGCGAGTTATAGTTAGCTGAACTAACTATAACAGCCGAATTTCTCTGGTTTTGTACGAGTAAAATGTTCAACTAACTATAACGTCCCTGAAACCTATGGTTTTTTCAGTGAATATATATATATATATACCGGTGCTTACAGGGACGTTATAGTTAGGAAATGGAGCTTAAAAAACCATTGAAAAACCAAAGGTTACAGGGACTTCTAGTTTCAGTCTAGTAGTTTAGTAAGATATTAATTTAACGTTCCCCTTTGTATTCATTTGTTGAAAAAACTACATCAAAATGCATTTTCCTTGTTCACGGCGACACTGGAAGTTGCGATGACGCCGGTAGGCGTGACGATCGCTCCTCTTTTTAAAAAAGTGTAAAAAAACACATATATGCACACATTTTACAGAATTTTAGACACTAGAGGGTTATTAGTGCACTGTTTAAAATCATATTTTTCTAGGGGGTTTGTTTAGAAACCATCTTTAGAACTGATTTTCCTTTTTCACGATGATGCCGGACGCCATGAAAATGTCTGTAGCCGCAATCACTGCGAATACATTGCGAAATGACAAAAAAAAGCAAACCTTCAATAGCCACCACCACATACAAAACTTATAACTGCAAAATAGATCATAACCAACACACTAAACCGATTACTATTTAAAAGAATCTATAATAGCATGTATAACTCCCTTAATATCTCTAACACAGTATATAACTCTTTCAATGGAATCTGTGAATGTATGCATCACTGTATCCGTAAGTCTCTCATTCACTGTATAAGTATTTCAGTGGACCTGTGAGATGGTGCATCGGTCTATCAATAGTTCTGTAACGAACTGCATGACTGTCTCAGTGCATCTATGAGTGGATGCATCAGTGTCTCAATGGGTCTGTGTGATTCGTTGGATGAGTCTCTCAATCTGTTAGTAGGTGCATGAGTGCCTTTTGTGCATTTGTAAGAAAGTATATAACTGACTGGATCTGTGAGTGGATACATGAGTGTCTAAGTGCATGTCTCGTTGGGTGAGTGAGTGGGTGCATGAGTGTTTGAGTGGGTCTGGGACTGAGTGCATGAGTCTCTCAGTGGGTCTATGACTGGGAGCGTGAGTGTCTGAGTGGGTGCGTGAGTCACTGAGTGTATAAGTGACTGGGTGCATAAGTCTGTGAGTGGGTGTGTGAGTGACTGTATGGGTGTGTGAATGTCTGAGTGGGTCTGTGAGTGGGTGTATGAGTGTCTCAGTGGGTCAGTGAGTGAGAGCATAATTCTCTGAGTGGGTGAGTGAATGGGTGTATTAGTGGGTCTGTGACTGGGAGGGCAAGTGTCTGGGTTGGTCTGTGAGTGGATGCATGTACATCTGAGTGAGTCTGAGCGGGTGTGTGATTCTCTGAGTGAGTGACTAAGTACAGAGCTGACAGGATCTGTGACTGAGTGTGTGAGTGATTGTGTGGGTGTGTGAGTGGGTGTATGAATAGCTGAGTGGATCTGTGAGTTGGTGTATGAGTGTCTCAGTGGGTCCGCAGTGGGTGTGTGAGTGTCTCTGTGGGTCTGACATTACATACGTGAGTAGGTCTGTAAGTGCATGCGTAAATCTCTGAATGGGTCTGTACATGGGAGCGTGACTCTCTGAGTGAGTTTTTAAGTGGGTGTATGAGTATCCGAGTGGTTCTGTGAGTGGGTGCATGAGTGCCCAGGTGGGTCTGTGAGTGGGTGTAAGAGTCTCTAAGTGGGTATGAGACTGTGCGCATAGGTCTATGAGTGGGTCTCTAAGTAGGTGCATGACTTTCTGAGTGGGTCTGTACATGAGCACGTCACTCTCCGAGCGAGTCTGTAAGTGGGTGCATGAGCACCTGAATGAGTATGTGACTGGGCGCATGAGTATCTGAGTGGGTATGTGATTGAATGTATGTGTGTGAGTGGGTATGTGAATGGGTGTATAAGTCTCTGAGTGAGTTTGTGAGTGCATACATGAGTCTGTGACAGTGACCGGCAAGTGTGTACAAATATAAATATTTTTTTATATTTCCATCAATGTTCATGAAGACATTGTGATATTTGCGATGTCCCCGCGATGGCACATAGTGGGGCCACACTGGCGGTCGTTTCGTCGTCTGGAATATTGCACGCGATTAAAAAAGATTTGGACACACAACTTGTGTCACTAATACTCCCATTTTTCAAACAAGGGGTCAGAGTGTCTTCACCCTGACCCCTTATCTTAGCTTTGACACAAATGTTTAGCTACGGAAACCACTACCGGACGATAAAATGGCGGCCGCAATTTTCTGTTTAGGTTGCCTCCAGCCAATTAGAGCATTCCGGCTGGCACGCGCTTTCACGATTTCCCTCGAACACGTAGTGATTTTCCAGCGATCACCGTGAAACCGCCGCAACTTTCTGTTTAGATTGTGTCCAGCCAATCCGAGCATTACCACTGGCACGTGCTCTTGCAATTTACCTCGAACACGTCGCGATTTAACCGCGATCAGTGCGAAACCATCGCGAAAAATGCGCTGCGAGAGATATCACTATATTGTTCAGATTTAATTTCACAAAAACTACTGAACGGAGTTGCACCAAATAACAAAACGTACAATCTGCGTAACAACATCTACCTTTCTGCCAAATTTGGTGTAATTCCATCCAGCGGTTCGGGCTGTAGGTTCGACAACGCTTTCCTATGGGAATTAACATTACAAACGCACACTCATTTTGCGCCCCTATTTCTCGGTCCCCACTGCACGTATTACCTCCAAACTTTCCCTGACACACAGAACCTACTTTGACACTTTTGTTGGAAAATTTCATGAAGATTGGCGAAACGATGCTAAAGTTATAGGCAAGTCAAAAAATGCTTTTCCTATGGACACTAGTTCCTAACTATAACTACCTACTGGCAACTTGTCAGTAGGTTATATACATCTATAGATATAGATAGATATAGATATCTATATATATTATCTACTGGCGGTCGCCAGTAGATAGTTATAGTTAGGACCTATTTTCCATATGAAATCCGCAACATTCTATTTGAAATAACTTTTGCGCCGGTTGACGAATCTTCGCGGAATTCTCAAAACTTGTGGGGCGCTCCGGTCCGCTCCTATCCTGAAAGTTTCGGGGTGATTCGGCAAGCGGGGGCCGAGAAAAAAGGGGGGTCCCAAAACGTGTTTTCTCCATGTTAATTCCCATAGGAAATTTTAGACACGGCTACAGCCCGAACTGCTGAACGGAATTACACCAAATTTGGCAAAAAGGTAGCGCTTGGTTCAGAAAGCGACCTTTTTTTTAAATGGTGTAAATCCGTTCAGTAGTTGCGGAGAAATTGAAAAAATAAGAGTCAAAAAATCAATTTCCCATAGGAAACTTTAGACACGGCTACAGCCCGAACTGCTGAACGGAATTACACCAAATTTGGCAAAGAGGTAGCCCTTGGTTCAGAAAGAACCCTTTTTGTTAAATGGTGTAAATCCGTTCAGTAGTTCCTGAGAAAATCAAAAGTAAAATCACATATATATCTATGGCCGCTTAGGGTCCGCGCACCCTCCCGATCACGAGCTGCATGCTAATTGGCTGTCAAGTGGCTGTCAACACTCCAAATCAGGAAGTGTTAGCAGCCATTTTGTGCCTCGGTAGAACCGAGGCACAGAAACAAGTCGCAAAACGCAAAAAGGGGGCCGGGTAGAAACACCCTGACCCCCTAGGTCTGCTCAGGGGGTCCCACAAGGACCCCCTGGGCAGAAAAAAGCATTTTTTTAAAAAAAAAAATCGGCGGGATGCGCTTAGGGTGCGCGGATCCCGCCGTGATTAAAAAAAATCGAAGCGCGGTCTCCCGCGCTTCGAGGCTATTTTGCCCCCGAGTGGGCCAAGTCCCGGGGGCATGCGGGGGGTGGGTTTATATTTTATGGGGGGGCCTCAAAGGCCCCCCAAGCCCCGGGGACCGCCACCCCCCGGGGCTTTAAAAAAAAATGGTGCGGGAGGGCTCTCCGCCCTCCCGCAGCCCCGGGGACCGCCACCCCCCGGGGCTTCTTTTTTTAAATTAAATAACCTGTGTGGGGGGGCTCCAGCCCCCCCACACGCCCCGGGGACCGCCACCTCCCCGGGGCACTAATGAAAGAAATGTGGGGGTCCGTTTCGGACCCCCGAAGCCCCGGGGACCACCACCTCCCCGGGGCTCAGTTGATGTTGGGAGGGGGGCCGCGCGGCCCCCCTCCTGGAGCCTGTGGTGGCCCTGGGGACCGCCACCCCCCAGGGCCGGCTCCTGCAGTGTCCCGGGGTGCCTACCCCCGGGACACTGCTGTTTGCAATGGCAGGACGGGAGCTGCGCGGCTCCCGTCCTGTCATTGCAAACTTGCTTTGCTTCATTGAAGCGAGAGCAGGGAAACCTGCTCTCGCTTCAATGAAGCAAAGCAGATTGCTTTTCCATAAGGGGAGCTGCATGTCAGCAGCTCCCCTTATGGAAAAGCAATGCCGGCTCCCGCAGGACGCGGGGAGCCGGCGGGACCGTGCAGGGATTGGGGACCCCCCCACGGTCCCCAAGGAGTGGCCAGGCCCCGGGGGATGGGGTCCCCGGGGCTATTAGTGGCCTGAGGAGGGGGGCCACGCAGCCCCCCTCCAAATATTTTTATATTAAAAAAAAGAGGGCATGCCCCGGGGGATGGGGTCCCCGGGGCCAATAGAGGCCCAGGGAAGGGGGGCCACGCGGCCCCCTTCCCGTTTAAAAAAAAAAAAAAAAAGAAAATCCTCATGCCCCGGGGGATGGGGTCCCCGGGGCCAAAAGTGGCCGAGGGAAGGGGGGCCACGCAGCCCCCCTCCCATACAAAAAAAAATTAAAGAAAAAAAAAAGACCGGCATCGTGCCGGAGGCCCCGCCCCCTCCCTGCAGCAGTCTGCAAACGCGCCCCCTGGCGCGTTGTAAGAAGGGGAAGTAATTCCCCTTGAATACTGGGGATCCCTGGGGGCCAACTAGCCCACCAGGAACCTCCAGTATGCGCCAGGGGGATGCGTTGCAGAGAGGTGTACAGAGGCCACGCCCCTTTTTACACCTCTCTGCAACGCAGCTCTGGGGCGCTTTTTGGAGGTACATGGTGGGCTAGTTGGACTCCAGGGACCCTCAGGATCCAAGGAGACTTAATCCCCCAACTTAAAACGCGCCACGGGGCGCGTTTGCACAGTGGTGAAGGGAGGGGGCGTGGCTTCAGGTGACATGTGTGCAAACAGGCCCTGTGGCGCGTTTTAAGATGGGGAATTAAATCCCTTCAATCCTGAGGGTCCCTGGGGACAACTGGCCCACCAGGTACGTCCAGAAAGCGCCACAGAGCTGCGTTGCAGAGAGGTGTAAAAAGGGGCGTGGCCTCTGAACACCTCTCTGCAACGCAGCTCCCTGGCGCATACTGGAGGTACAGGGTGGGCTAGTTGGACCCCAGGGACCCTCATGATTCAAGGGGACTTAATCCCCCAACTTAAAACGCGCCACGGGGCGCGTTTGCACAGTGGTGAAGGGAGGGGGCGGGGCTTGAGGTGACATGTGTGCAAACAGGCCCCGTGGCGGGTTTTAAGTTGGGGGATTAAGTCCCCTTCAATCCTGAGGGTCCCTGGAGTCCAACTAGCCCACCAGGTACCTTCAGTAAGCACAACAGAGTTGCGTTGCAGAGAGGTGAAAAAAGGTGCGTGGCCTCGGAACGCCTCTCTGCAACTCAGGTCTGTGGTCCTAACTGTAGGTACCTGGGGGGCTAGTTGGGCCCAAGGGACACTCAGGATTCAAGGGGACTTAATCCCGCAACTTAAAACATGCCACGGGGCGCGTTTGCACACATGTCACCTCAGGCCCCCCCTCCCTTCACCACTGTGCAAACGCGCCCTGTAGCGCGTTTTAAAAGGTAGTTTTAATCCCCCTGCCCTATTATGTACTAGGGACTTACAGAGGAGGTCATGCTAATCACAGGGGTACCCCAACGCATAGTGTTCCCTAGTGTATGTAGGTGTTTTCACTGTATTCTAAGTGTGTTTTAGCATAGCACTGGCTCTGGTTAGTCAGAGTCAGTTACCACCAGTACACGTCGGAAAAAGTTGTGGGCACAGGATGATTTTGGAACAAGGCCTCTTTCTGCTCCTCTGTTGGTTCTTTCTGCACATCTTTTGCTTCTTCCTGCACCTTTCTTCGTCTTTGTGGACTTCTGTTGCTTCTTTCTGCATTTCTTTTGCTTCTTTCTGTGCGTTTTTTCTTCTTTCTTCACATGTCCTACCTCTGTAGGCATAGTTAGAAACTAGCATTTAAAAAACCTTTGAAATTCACTTAAAAACCATAGGTTTCAGGCACGTTATAGTTAGAAATTAGCATTTAAAAAACCTTTGAAATTCACTGAAAAACCATAGGTTTCAGACACGTTATAGTTAGAAATTAGCATTTAAAAAACCTTTGAAATTCACTGAAAAAACCATAGGTTTTAGGGACAGGTATAGTTAGTTGGACATTTCACTCGTACAAAACCCGTGAAATTCCCCGTTATAGTTAGTTCAGCTAACTATAACTCGCGCCCCGCAATGCACTGCTGATGACGTCACATATTACATCACTCATGACATGGTCAGTGACATCACTGATGACATCACTGATGACATCTCAAATGACATCACTGATGACATCACTGATGACATCATCCATGTGATAATTTGATGCATCTTCTCACACCCTAATATAACTTTTGATACACCCACTGTAAATTACAGACTGCCATTCTCAAAACCATAGACACTCCAACACCAATAACTACATACACACTCATTGATTCTTAGGTCTACACACACACATCCACTCACTCACCTGTACAGTCACTCATACTTACGGTCACTCAGTACAGGACTATCATATGCACTCATACACCTACATAGACACTCACACACCGCCACTCATCCATAGAGGTACTCACACACCTAGTCAGTCATGCAAATAATTAATCACACTGCCATTTACTCACCTATACAGTTATACACACACCAGCTCACTTACTCATACAAATACTAGCACATTCTTACGCTCTTATACAATCACTGATACAAGCACACACTCATCCATACAGCCACTCTCACAATCACACACTCTCACTTATAGCCATTTATATACTCCAACACACATATATACTGCCTTTGACATATGTAGTTACTCACACATGTACCACTGACATATACATTCACTCACTAACACACCCATACACACACTCACCCACTCATACAGTCCATCACAGATGCACTCTTGAAACCATGCACCCAGTGAATCACCCACTTACACATCTATGCACAGAGTCACACACACCCCACCCACACAAACACTCAGGCACCCAATACAGATACTCAGACAACCAATCAATAACTCATATAGACACTCATGTAGCTATTCACAAACCCATGCAGCCGCTTACACAACAACAGACAGACGGATACAGACATTCACACAGTTTAGTCACTAACCCATGCATTCAGTAAGATACGTTTAATCACTCACTTATAGAGTCAGTCACGCACCTACTAAATCATCCATCCAGACACTTATACACCCACTCATTCTTCAATACACCTTGGCATATATATTAAACATATTTAAACTTTACAGAAACACACAGTCACTGGATGATGTCATCAGTGATGTCATCAGTGATGTCATCAGTGATGTCACTGACCATGTCATGAGTGATGTAATATGTGACGTCATCAGCAGTGCATTGCGGGGGCGCGAGTTATAGTTAGCTGAACTAACTATAACGGGGGAATTTCACGGGTTTTGTACGAGTGAAATGTCCAACTAACTATAACTGTCCCTAAAACCTATGGTTTTTTCAGTGAATTTTAAAGGTTTTTTAAATGCTAATTTCTAACTATAACGTGTCTAAAACCTATGGTTTTTTCAGTGAATTTCAAAGGTTTTTTAAATGCTAATTTCTAACTATAACGTGCCTGAAACCTATGTTTTTTTTAAGTGAAAATATATATATATATATAGATAGATAGATAACTCATAGTCCTACATTTCTTTATGCAGTATACACAGAGTATAACCATAAAAGATGCAGTACAGTAAAAACAGATAAAAACAATATGAACAGAGCTATATGTAACTGAGCACATAAAAAATAATTAATTTCCTAATTATCAAAGGATATACACCTAACGTATCTGCATGTTATTAAAATTTAGTGGCAGCCGGATGACAAGATCAAAATACAAAGCCAATGAACTCAATTGGAACGAGGTCTATACAACGATGCAACAAACAAAAGTAAACCATAAATGCCTATCACTTCATAGAATATGTTTTATATTAGTATAAACATAAAAAGATAAAGTATCAACTGTACAAATTTACGATTCAGGCAGATACATGAAATATATAACCAATGTAATTTTCCCACTATTTGCCATAGATGATCAGCGGAGAATATATTTTTATAGACCATCCAACATATATATTCTGTTTGAAGGAGCTGCAAATAAAATAAAGCTGGTCTGCAGCACCTAATTTTCAAAATCTTTAAAGTTGAATTAAAAACTGTTTCCTTGAGATAGTATATAACTTACAAAAAATTGAAAAGTGTAACAGAGACAGACTTGTTGTCGAGTCACACGGGGAAGGCTCTAAATTGGAGCCATGATAAGTGGAGCTTGGGTAGGAAACCAAGTAATGTGCAGTGCCAACCTGAATCTAATCAGGTAAAAGTGTTGTGTATGGTAAGATGCCAATGTGAGAAATGGTTCCATAGTATTGTAGTAACGAGGGGAAGATATCCAGTTACCCTCTTTTTTCTTTTTCTTTTTCATGTGTTTGTTGGGCTTTTATGGTGAAAAACTCATGTTTTAGTTGTTTTTTTAGAGATATTAACTGTTAACAGTGGGTTATGGTAGTAGCAGTCCTCTCTCCCCAGCAGGGCAAGATGTTCCTTTACATATCTCATCCAAATAAATTTAGATGCTTTGTCTGAAGACTTACAATCTTTAATTATAGTTTGGTTAACTAAAGTCTCCTGCTTAACCCAAATTGATCTCCAGCGCATCAGGGGAGCTAATTTAACATAGTCCTCTAGTGGCACTAGGCCCAATCCTTTGTGACAAAGGGTAATAGGGAGGCTGTTTGGGACTCAAAGAAGTTTCCTTACAAACGTGTTTTCAGCAACTTGCAGGTCAGTAATGTCACACTAGCCCCATACTCCGGCACCGTGGATAGCCATGGATAAACATCGTACAGAGCAAATGTTAGCCATAACATCTAAAGGTTTCCTACCCAATTTCCCCTCAAATTTAAAAAGAGCTGCAATAATTTGGTTGTCTTCTTATTGATATAGATATATTTATAAATGTAACATTTAGGATTATTAGAGAATCCATGCATGTTTTGCATCCGGTTGCATGCATTTCCACCTATGTAAATATTTCTATGTGCATATATCTTTGTACTTGAGACTAGGCATTGTATAAGGATATAAGAATTATTTATAGTATACAAAAAAATAAAATGTAAAAACTGTCATGCATATCACAAATGTATGTGATTTACACACATACACACACACATATATATCTCATGATTTTGTTTGATTTTTAGTTTGATAAAGCGCTCAAATGCCCTGGGGCGTCTTGGTGCTGCTTCTGACTTTAGGAAGAGGCAGATTCTAAGAGATTTCCTGAAGGACAAGAGGTCCCGACAGTTATTGAAAATCAATTTTTGAAAAAAAATTCAGAATAAAAAAAAATTATGAAAAAACTGTCATGTATATGGCAAATGTATGTGCTTTACACACACATATATATCTCATGATTTAATTCCCTATTTAGTTTTGTAAAGCTCTCAAATGCCCTGTGGCGTCTTGGTGCTGCTTCTGAGTTTAGGAAGAGCCAGATTTTAAAGATATACTGAAGGACAAGAGGTCTGGACAGTTTTTTTTTCTTTTTGAAACACAATTTTATTGATTTTATTAGTTATCTTATAGCATATTTGTTACAGTAATTCGTCAGCGGGCAAAAAGAATCATTAGATCATTTAGTGCTGTATATCTAACAATGTATCTCTCTCTATATATATATATATATATATATATAAGTATTTTATTATGTTCCCTCTGATATCTGACCGTTTATATATTTGTGCAAAGTGATTTATCCACTTTTATAAATATACGGTCTTACAATGCTTGGTGTTACTGTTATAAAAAAATTCCAAACGAATATATTCTATCAAACCCCATCTTGTTTCCTTCCCTCCTCCCACCCGTATTCCTGGCTCACCCACGTAAATTGAATCCCGGGTCTGGGTTACATATTCCCATATATGATTGCTATTTTCTAGCTATTGTATATATCAACTAATTCCTAATTGGTAGACATTATATAGTGTATGGTACTGGAAAGACTCAGTTTTTCAAACCGCAACAGAGGGGGGTGGTGATGCTATATTTTGGGGAGCAGGGGGCCCCAATGGGTCCGCAGCCTTTAGTGTTTCCAGCATCTGATCCCATTCCATAGAAATGGGTATTTTACGCAACCCACGGAGTTCTTCTTTTCTAATAATAGCACTCTCTGCCCCACCCCATCGGGTCATTTCTGCGTGCCAGGTAAGTGGCGTAAGGGGGAAGACTGATTTCCACCTCATTGTGATGGCACATTTCGCTATGAGGATAGCCATGTCTGCAAATCTATACCGTACTTTCTGTCCTTTCGAGCGACGGTGCAGTCCCAATAAGCAGCTTTCTGCTGTTGTCCAAACAGAGGTGCCCGTCGTTTCCTGTACCAGGCACCCTATTTAGTGCCAGAATCCCCTCAGACGCGGGCAGTCCCACAGCATATGCAAAATATCTGCGTCAGGCGTCTGACATCGAGGACAGGGGACTTGTGCGTCTGGGTATATACAATTGAGGCGATGTGGGGTAAGATAAGCCCTATGTAAGATCATATATTGTATGTATTTAAATTTAGCATTTCCCGACACATTTTTGGGGAATTCCAGTATTGAAGTCCATTCCTTATCAGTAAACTCCCTACCCAAGTCTCTCGTCCATTTTTCTCGCAGGGATGTAAGTGAGACCCCGCGTGTGTCCTGGTGCCTCTGTATAGCCAGCGGGTTAGGGTGGCGTCCCTCGCCCATCACATGTACTGCATATACTAGTTCATGAGTAGAAGGCTCCCTACCGTCTGGAGACCAGCATCGTTTAATATAATGGGTGATGGTAGCATAAACAATGTTTGGGGGACACCTTGAGTGTGGGTGAAGTTTTCATGATCCGCTAGTGTGCCGTCTATGAACAGTGCTCCTACCGTTGTTACTCCTTCTTGCACCCATTGAGAAATCCTGCGTCTAGTAATTACCCCGGTCGCAGTGGGGATCCCGAGTAAGGGGATAGTGGATGAATATGGGGGAATTTGTTTGGTATATTGCAGCGTCCTTCTCCAGTATAGGAAAGCTGTTTTAAGTAAAGGGGGAGTGGTGGGCGGAAGTCTAGCGTCAGGTATTAGTAGTGTATGGAGTATTCCGTGATTCAACATTTGTGGTGTGTAGCCGATCTCGTGTAGGTTACGTCCAGCAAGCCAATATGACAGCCATTGTAGCTGACTGGCCATGCAATATGCACGAAAGTCAGGGGCACCAAGTCCCCCTTCTTCAGACCGCAATTGCAATTTTGCCAGACTCACCCTCTTGCGTCCTTTTCCCCAGATGAGTTCCGAGAAAAGGGAGTCTAGTGTTCTGAAGATTTTGACGGGAATCAGTATCGGCAGATTAGTAAAGAAATATAAAAGTCGTGGGAGCATCACCATCTTAGAGATGGCTATTCTACCCATCACCGATAGAGGTAATGATGTCCAGAAAGAGATCTTGTCCCTTAATGATCTGATTGCTTTCATCAGGTTTCCTTCTAGAAGGTCCTGAGGAGTTCTATATATCTGTATGCCTAAATATTTGAAAGTTTGTGGGGCGGTTAATAAGGTGAAATCTCCGAATGTGATAGGGTCTGGAATTACTCTATGTTGCATAAAGAATGCATGTGACTTATTCGCATTGATTGCCAGCCCCGAAACACGTTCAAATTGTCTGAATATGCGTGGAATAGGTTCTATGTCTCCTGTTAGGTCCTTTATATAAAGTATGAGGTCATCGGCATATGGCGACACCACATGTGTTGACTGTCCTAGCCGGATTCCTATTTTTTAATCTTTCCTTCGGAGTTTGATGAGTAGGGGTTCTAGAGCTAATACAAATAGTAGTGGCGATAGGGGGCAGCCCTGTCTTGTTTCCCTAGCTGCTGGATAAGGGCGAGATATATGGGAACCAGTACGGACTCGAGCAGTAGGGGTAGTGTACAAAGGTTCGACCCATTTCAAATTGCCCATCGGAATGCCAAATCTTGTTATGGTTGCCAGCATGTATTTCCAGTTTAATGTGTCAAACGCCTGCTGTAGGTCGAGGGAGATACATCCAGTTGTACAGGATATTTCAGATGCAGTCTCCATGACATAGTGCAAACGCCTAATGTTAAGGGATGTGTTACGACCAGGTACAAATCCGCATTGGTCAATATGAATTAGGAAGGAGGCGGCGGGCCAGAATTTTGCTAAGTATTTTGTACTCGGTGGGCAATAGGAAGAGCGGGTGATATCCTGACATATCACGTGGGTCATTGTTTGGCTTGGGAAGGGAGGTGACCAGGGCTTGCATAGTAGTCAGTGGGAGAGAGTGGGCCTCTTGTGCCGACTTATACAATCTTTCAAGGTGTGGAGTTAATTTATCTGCGTAGGTAAAATAGAATTCTGCTGGCAGACCATCCAGTCCCGGGGTCTTATTCCTTGGGAGCTCCCTAATAGCCTCTTTTATTTCAGCCCTTGTTTTTTTTTTTTTTACTTTTTTTTATTGACTTTTAAAGACATATTCATAATTACAATTAACATCATTATCGTGACAACAGTAAAGGAATTCCACCTTCTTCCTAGGCGCATAAATAAACACAATCTACAATATTCTCCCCTCGTAGATGGACAGGGAGGCATGTTATCAAGGAAGGAGATTATATCTTGGTACGGTCTTCCCCATTCTAGCCGATTATCATCAGTATCTTGTAACTTGCATGCAGAGTCGCCAATCCCTCCCTCCCCCCCTCCCGACATGCAAAGGAAACTCAAGGTCCACCAACCATCGATATCCGAAACATAGGTCCCTGCCCAGTCCACTTTCTCCCCCATGGCCCAACCCTCTGTTGAGCCCACCAGCTGTAAAGAAAGCGGTTATCTCCCTGAATCTCTCAATAGTGGAGGACCTCACTCACTACAGGACGGCATAACCATGGTCGGGGTAGGGAAGGCCAACCCAACTTTAAATCACTTTATAGTCACAGTAACCAAAAAGAAACAAAAACATTCTATTACATAACTGCCGGAGGTCTATGCGTCTCAGCACCTGAAATTGCAGATATATCCAACCGTTTATCCTGTGCTGGGGAGTGTGGGGAGGAGACAGGGAAGAGGGGGGGAAACGTCCAAGCCCGCCCAGCAAGCCAGCAGGGCAAGGAACCAGACCCTCGTCCATCGGTGAGTCTACTCCCCAGTCCCGACCACTTCGTTCTGACTGTCAGGGTCCATCGTCTGCCTTGACTCTCATGCCCAAATTATGTCCCCCCAGGGTTCCGCATACGGCTTGCGCCTCTTAGTTATCCTATCCTCTGCTATCAGCGCCTCTTCTTCTGCTCTTGCCCAGCACGAGACATCTACCTCCCATGCAGTCACCAGTGGCGCAGTCTGTGATTTCCAATGGAGAGCTATCCTCCTTTTGGCCAGGAGGAGGGCCAAATCGGCAAACCGGTGCCCCAGCTTGCGCGACTTAGGCCTCAGGAAGAGACCCAGGAGGCAAACCGCAGGACTGCAGGACAACGTGCGCGCTAGCGTCCTGTTGACCATGGCCACTATTTTACCCCAATATTCGGAAAGTCGCGGACAGGACCAGATCATATGATCAAAGTCAGCATCTTCCAGTGAACATCTGGCACAGGTCAGGTCATCTCTGTGATAGACCACATTCAGCCGGTGTAGAGTCCAATAGGTTCTGTGGAGAATGTTAAATTGAAGGGCCTTAAACGCTGTATTTCGTGAAACTTTCTTAGGGCCTGCGAGGGCTTTTTGCCATTCTTTATCAGTTAGGTGTCTGTTCAGCAAGTGTTCCCAACGGCCCCTCAAGCCCAGCAACTCTCGAGGCGCCAGATCCCTGATCGCCAGGTAGAGCCATCGTTTCAGATGCCCCGCCGATCCCAATGTCATGACTGCCTCCAGTACTGGGTGTGTGTCTGGCTCGTCGGTACCCACCCCCCACAGTTCCGACATTGCCCCCATCACCTTGTGATAGTTCAGGAATTGCCCCGCCGGAAGCTCATGATATTCTAAAAAATCATCCAGTGGAAGCCACTCCCTGTCCCTATAACAGTCCCCAATTGTCCGCAGTCCCGCCTCTTCCCATCCCGGCAATTGACGTTGCGTAAGAGGGGGGCCCATTCCCGCCTGGGGAATCCCCCTGAGGGGGAGACTTGGAGCGTACAGTAACCTATCCCTGGCGCGAGATACACATCTATCTCAGCACTTCACCGCCACCGAGAGTAGAGTTCCCATATTGTGTAGCTTCTGACGCTTATTTAATAGCCTGAGAATCAACCGAGAAAAGGTCGCCCCCGCTGGAAGCGAGAACGTGCTCAAGTCTCTGCCCTCCAGCCATCTGGACAGCCACTGAAGCTGGGCCGCCAATAATAGGCTTCAAAATCCGGGGCCCCCAAACCGCCATCTACAATCGAAAGATATAGAGTCTGCAGCGACACCCTATTGCGGCCACCGTCCCATACCAAGTCCCTTAAGAGTTCATCTAACAGCTTAAACCAGGATTTCGGGATCAGGACTGGAAGATTAACAAAAGAATACAATAGCCGAGGCAGGACTATCATTTTAGACAAGGCCAAACGGGCCATTATGGGCAATTTAAGGTGCGCCAAAGGCCACTTGAGGCCTCAGCGTCCTCAGGGCCCCTCCCAGATTGCCCTCAAACAAATCGGTCTGCGTATGGTAAATCTGAATCCCCAAGTATTTGACAGACACTGGTGCCCAAGTCAACGTGGGCGGCAGGCTTAAGGGTCTGCTCATCTCGGGGTGGAGCGGGAACACAAAAGTTTTCCTCCTGTTCACCTGCAGGCACGAAAAAGCTGCGAACTCGTCCAGGATAGCCAGTACCGGATGGATCCCCGTCTTCCCATCCCTCAGGTATATTAACACGTCGTCGGCATAAAACGAAATGACATGATGGACCCCGTCAAGGGGTATCCCCAGCCTCTCATCCTCTCTCCGGACTCGCTCCGCCAGGGGCTCCATAGCCAGGGCGAAGATCAGCGGGGATAAAGGGCACCCCTGTCTGGTCCCTTTGTGAATGGGGTAGGACGCCGATATCGCGGAGCCCGTGCGCACTCGGCCCACGGGGTTCCCATATAGTAGCCGAACCCAGCTCAACCACCCCTCTCCCAGTTGCATCTCACCCATTACCGCCAGCAAGAAATCCCAACGCAGTGTATCGAAAGCCTTCTCCAGATCAATCGCCACCACCACTGCGTCTGGTCACTCGCGCAGGTCTGGATGAAACATAACGTGGTAAAGCCTTCGAAGATTATTGGACGTCGAGCGCGCGGGAATGAACCCACTGTGGTCCGCATGGACCAACGTACGCATAGTAGGGAGAAGCCTCAAGGCCAAAGCCTTGCTTAAAATCTTAAAGTCCAAGTTCAACATAGAGAGAGGCCGAAATTCGGTTAAGTTAGCGTGGGCCGTCTTAATTTTGGGTAACGGAATCACTAAGGCTTCCCGAAGCGTGGGTGGCAGCTGTCCCTCGTGTAATGCAGAGGCATACATACGTTCCAGCTGTGGGGCCAAGACGTCCACGTAAGCACGGTAAAATTCAGCCGTCAGGCCCAGGCGTTTTCCCACGGGCCATTTCCCGAATTGCCGCCCGAATTTCGCCCGCCTTAAGAGGCAAGGCCAGCTGCTCGCTGGCGTCACTATCTAACTGTGTCAAACGTTGTTCAGCCAGGTATATCTTCAGTGTTTCCCCATGCGGCGGCCCCGGGAAGGCGTAGAGCATCTCATAGTATTCCCTGAACGCGTCGTTCATTGCCTTCTGGGAAGTTAGAACGTGGCCCTGGAAATCCGTGACACTCACTATAGGAGATCCCCTACCATCTGGTTTAATTAACCATGCTAGCAGTCTCCCAGCCCTTCCCCCCTCCCTGTGCTGCGCGGCCCGATACGCTTTGAAATCTAGGGTCCGCTGTCTGTCCCAGGTGGAATTGTACAGGCTCCTCACTTCTGCCAGTTTCCCTTGGTTCTGGGCCCCTCCAGCTATCTCCAAATCCAATGTCAGAATTGGGGCCTCCAAGTCATCCAGTTCCTGCGCGACCAATCTCCTCGTTCCCACCGCCCTGCCCAAGTAATGGCCCCTCGTCACCACCTTAAATGCCTCCCACTCCACCAAGGGAGAGCTAGCGGTACCATGGTTGGACGCAAAGTAGTCAATGAGGGCCTCAGATAAGCCCTGCCGGAAGCCATCATCCTCTAACATGGTCAGGTTCAGACGCCATCGTGGGATCGGTGCTCTCTCAGGGACTGGGACAAACTCCATAAGCAACGGGCTATGATCAGAAAGGGACCTGCCCAAGTATTCCGTACCAGACAACATGGGGGAGAGCGTGGTTGAACAGAAAAACATGTCAAGGCGAGTGTGCAAATCATACAAGTGAGAATAGAACGAATACGCCCTTTGAGTAGAGTGCTGTAGCCTCCAAACATCCTGCAGGTCCCACCCCGTGGCCCAGCCCCGGAGCCCCCTAGCTGTGGTGGCCGCCCAGCAACAAGCGTTCATGAGGGAATCCCGCCACCACCCCAGATAACCTATCAAGAAAGGAGAGCTGGTCTCGATTAGGCCCATATATGCTACCCACCGTGATTTCTTTCCCTTTCAACGTGCCAGAAACCACAAAATACCTCCCTTCGCTGTCTACCACCTTCCGGGAAAGTTGAAAAGAGACCCCCGGTCGAACCCACACCAAAACCCCACGGGAGAAGGCTGAATACGTAGTTGCGAAAAGCTGCCCTCGCCACCGTCGGCTCAGGCGCGAAACTTCCACATCAGCAAGGTGGGTTTCCTGCAGTAACACCACGTGAGCCCCCCTGCGCTTAATATAGTTCAGGATCTTATATCGCTTAGACGGGGACCCCATACCCCTGATATTCCAGGTCATAATTTTAAACCCCTCAAGATGACTATCCGAACCCGCCATCAGATCTCGCGCCACTCCCCCCAAACTCTCCCACCCCAGCACCAATTAACCGAGACACTCCAGACCCCCCGGCCTAACACAACAAACCCAAAAACACCAACTCCCCATCCCAAGAGCGGACTGACAACGGTCAGCTGCCCAAACTCGCACACAATTCGCATGGTGGTAATGTATACCAGTTAGGAAAGGCCCAAGACAAACCGGGCTAGGACCTGCCTGGGGGCGTAGCGAGCAAGTGCAGTGTACTTTGACTATGTAAAAAAAGATTTCTCACATTCTTACGGTGTCAGCCCTAAAGGGCCGGTCCGGCCCGAGCCCGGGGGCACTCACCCAAACCCCTCCCCCCCGCCACCCCACCACTCTTATCTGTCAACAGCAAAATGATATCTCCTCGGCAGCTTTCCCAAACCACCAGACAAAGAGAGAATGTAAAACAGAGTGGAGGTCAGCAGAGAGAAGAGAGAAAGGAAAGCGAAAACGGGAGGGGAAAAAAGGCCCACTGCAGAACAGCCAGCACTACATGTCGTTTGAGGTCTGCGGGGTCACTATAGGCAACACTCCACTTGTGGCCTGGGAAGTATCCGAGTCCGTCTCCTCCTCCCCATATTTCGCTTCAGAGTCTTTCTCCGACGAGGAGTCTCTAGCGTGCATCAGATGGGCCACCGCCTCCAGCGCCTCAGCCCTTTCCACCGCTGTCTGGGACGGGCTCGGTCTCTTGGCCTCCCTCCTCCTTTGACGGCGCCTCATCCGCTTCCCCGGACGCTCTACTCCGATAGGTGGGCGCTCGGCATGTGGCCCGGGGCGACCTTCCGCCTTATAAGATTCAACCCAGTCCCAGGCATCTTTGGGGGCTTCACAAAAGTGTGTCTTTCCCTCCAGCATGATCTTAAGCCGGGCCGGGAACATCAAAGAGTGCTGCACCCTTCCTCGCGGAGAGCCTTCTTAACTTCCAGAAAGGAGGAGCGGCGTCGCTGCACCTCCAGCGTGTAGTCGGGGAACAAGGTGACACTGCTGTTCCCCACACGTGAACGGGCCTGACTCGCGTGCCCTCCCTGAGCAGCAGGTCCCGATCTCGAAAGTGCAGCAGTCGGGCCACCACTGCACGGGGCGGACGGCCAGGCGCCGGTGGACGAGCGGGCACCCATTGGGCTCTCTCCAGAGTATAGAACGAGGAAAGGCCCCGAGGGGCCACCACTTCTTTCAGCCAGGATTCTAGGTAGGCGACCATGTCCTGCCCTTCCACGCCCTCCGGAAGGCCCACCACCCGCACATTATTCCGTCGATTGCGCCCTTCTGCGTCTTCGGCCCTCTTTTCCAATTGCTGGACCTTGCCTGCCAGCTCGCCCACCTGCGACGTCAGAGCCCGCTGTGCCAGGGCCAATACATCCAAGGCCGATTCAGTCTGCTTCACACGATCTGACAATTTAGCATGTTCTGCCCGCAGCAGGCCAAGGCCCACCGTCACCGTGCTGATGTCTTGGTGCAGGGTCGCTTTGGTGTCTGCTATGGCTGCAAGGATTTTGGCCAGCTGTTGATGTACAGGTACCTCTGGCTGATCATCCCCGGACTCTTTCGCAGCAGTGTCAAGCTTGCCGTCTTCCTGCTCCGGCGGTGGACCAAGCTGCTTTCCCCGCGGTTTCCCCATCTCAGATGCCACTCACTCGCCTTGGCCCGCGCCCTGTGATCCCTAGGGGGGCAAGGTGCGTTCGCTAGGTTCATCGACGCCCACCACTCCAGTGCTGCAATGCCCCCGTTGGGGTCTCCTCACACTCCCGTGTGTCGGTCCCCCACTTGATCTGGGGCCAGGGCAATCCTCACCCTTCTCTCCCCTGAGGCCGGCAGCGACGGGGGCGCCCCCCTCGATGTTGAGGCATGCGGTCGCAACCCCCCTGGGACAAAGGGGGAGGGAAAGAAGTCCAAGTCCGCCCAGTCCAGAGCTTACTCCCCGCTCAATGCCCACAGTCCCGGAGGCCCCCGCCTTGGGCCATCAATGCTCCTCACCTCCGTGTCAGCTCCCGAAGTTCCCGGGCCGGGCGCCTCCTCAGGCCCCAGAGACAGTAGCCCCCTCTTCGAGCGCGTGGCCTCAATCCTCAATGCCGCTCGGCGGCCAACCCCCAGAGGCACCGCAGCGCCACGGCCCAACCTCCTCAGGCCGACCCCAGGCGACTTCCACCACCTCCTGGGGGGCACCCCGATCCCCCCGCCACAGTGGGGGCAGGAGGCCAGGCGCCGCCAAGCCACACAAAGTCCCGCACCAAGGCCGGTCCCCACGCAGCTGCCGCTCGATGGACTCAGACCTGGGCTCTCAGGCCGTCTCCGGAACCAGGGGCACCAGCCAGGCAGAGAGAGGGACTCCTCCGGGGACCGGGCCGCTCAGCAGCCCCGCAGAAAATGGCGCCTCAAGCCCCCGCTCCACGCAGGTCCTCAGCTCTCCCCCTGGGCCTGTTCTTCCCAGCAGCACAGCACACAACGGGCAAAAAGCAGCCGGGGCCCTCCGGTCCAAAGGGCTACGTACCCGGGGGTGAGTCACAATCGGGGGCCCCGCTGCGCCGTAGTTCGCCTCCGCAGTGGGCCGCTGCTCACTCCGCCGACTCTCGACATCTCCCACCGCCGCCTCAAGCTTTTGCAGGGACGGGAGGCCACTAAATCCGGGCACCCGGGCACCTCACTCCACCGCCACCGATCAGCCCAGAGCCCCGCACTGAGAGCCTGCCACGCTCCAACTGGGGTCCGTCAGCCAAACACCAGGTCGCCTCAGTGCGTCACGGCCAGCCCTCGACTCACTCTGCAGGGCCACGCCGCCATCTTAGGGCCTCCTCCTCCCGCAGCACAGCTCCGCTCCGCTAGGGCTCGCAGCCGGTTTTCGAGCCCGTACAGTAATGCGAACCGCTCCCGCAGCGGCCCCCCACTGTCACACCGAGCTCTCGCGCCCCCCAGGCTCGGGCGGATGCACCGGTAAACAGGAGAATTGACGAGGCTGGCGCGGAGCTCAGAGCTCACGCAGACCTCAAAGCTCACGCGTCCATCTTCTGCTCCGTTTTATTTCAGCCCTTGTTATTGGATTCTCTAATTCTTTTTGGACGGCCACTGTCAATTTGGGGTAAGTCAAATTATCTAGAAGTGTCTCTATATGTTCCGGTATTTCAGCCATGGGGGCACTATATAGCGCCTCATAGTAATTACTGAATGCAAGGTTAATCTCTGCCTGAGTGCGTACTATAGTGCCATCCGATAATGCTATTTCTGGTATTGGGACCGGGAGGGGGGGGGCGTATCACGTAGTAGACGCGCCAAAAGGGTGCCTGATTTATCTGCTTCTGCATGCCTGTTGGGTATACGCTCGATAATCAATCAACCGGAATTGCTCAAGAAGTTTGGCGTATTGTATTCGTCCTTCTTGTAAGTTCCCTTATTTAGAGGGATCGTTACTCGCGTCTAGTTCAAGTTTATTTAAAGAGGCCTCGAGTGGTGTAAGATTCTAATGTATTTCCTGACGGGCCCTCACCGTTGCTCCTATTGCTGTGCCTCGGATTACTGATTTAAATGCCTCCCACTATATTAAGCGAGAGGAGGCAGAGTTAACATTTTCTTTAAAGTAATTGGTAATGGTCGTTCCTAATTTATCACGAAACACCGCATCCTCTAGCATTTGTGGCCATAGTCTCCAGGTTGGGACCGGGGTGGGTATTTTCCCCCACTCCAGGGTGATTTCAAGTGGATTATGGTCGGAGAGTGGTTTTCCAAGGTACGTAGTCTGGAAGATTTGGGGCGTGATAGATAGGGAGCAGAATATTCTGTCCAATCTAGTGTGTAGTTGGTGCAATGGAGAATAGAAAGAGTATTCACGGCTAATAAGATTTTGGAGACGCCATATGTCTTTTATCGCCCAGCCCTCAGCCCAGGACTGTAGAAATTCCGCCTGCTTAATGGAAGCAGCTCCCCGAACCGGGGGGTGGGTGCGATCCAGCTGAACATCTAGAATGGAGTTATAGTCCCCCCCTAGAACCCATGGAATGTCAGCCCAGTCCGCCAGTACTATGTTTAGATTAGTAAGAAAGTTATCCTGGTCGTAATTTGGAGCATATACACTGCCAATAACTATAGGGATGCCGTCTAGTGTACCGTGTATAAAGCTTGTACCGCCCTAATGTGTCTATACGCTGCTCAGTAATCACAAACGGTACCCTGTGTCTAATCCATATGAGTGTCCCCCTCGCAAATGTGGAATAGGATGTGGTGAATATTTGGCCCCTCCATTTTTTGCGCAGTTTAATTGCTTCAGAGTCGGTAAGATGGGTTTCTTGAATTAGGGCAATCTGTACTTTTCGTCTGTGTTAGACTTGGCATCTTTTGGCGTGTTTCCCTTGACTTTTTGCTTTCTGACATCCCGGTTTTGACTCTGTTTTTGCTGGTGTAATGATTCTGCGCACTTTCCTCACTGCTGTCCAGTGGGAAAGTGCAAGTGCTCCTGTATAAAATGTGTTATGGATTGGCGTTTCCATGATTGGCCCATTTGGTTTATGTGTCAGTCCCTTGTAAAGTGCACTCGCGAGTGCCAGGGCCTATAGACCAAATGCTGTTGGTGGGCTGCAGCACTGGATTGTGCCACCCACGCAAACAGCCCGTAAAGTGTAACTCGGGCCTGCCATTGCAGAGCCCGTGCGCAGCCTGGGGCTGCCATATCGACTTGGCAAGTGCACACACTTGCAAGTCCCTAAACCTTCCCTTTTCTACATGTTAGTCACCCCTAAGGTAGGCCCAAGGTACCCCTGTGGGCAGGGTGCGATGTATGCGAAAGGTAGGACATGCCCTGGTGTGTGTGGCATGTCCTGATAGTGAATTACAGCCTAGTTCGTTTTTCACTATTGCAAGGCTACCTGTTCCCCTAGGCCAGAACGGGCAGTTTGGATTATTACAGCTTATAATCCTAACTGACCCCGGGAACATGGTAGAAATTCGAGTTTAGTATGCCTGGACTCAGAATGATAAAATGCATCTTTTAGTGAAGTTGGTTTTAACATTCTGTGTTTGAAAATACCACTTTTAGAAAGTGGGTATTTTCTTGTCTAACCATCCAAGCCTGCCTCTGCGAGGTTGTGTATTCCTTGTCTGGAGTGTGAGTGACAGGGGCTGGGGGATGCCAGGAGACAGGGTGAGTCAGCGCAGAGCTGAATAGCAAGACCTACATGTAGATGGGTGGGAGGAGTTGCACCTGGGCCTGAATAGGACAGTGCCTTCCCTCCACAATGCTGGCTCCACCTCCTGTGGTGCGTCTGATGTCCCTGGCCTACTCACTGAAAGAAGGGACGGAGACTTGTCAACAAAGTGCTCCAGAACTGGTTTGGACTAGGCAAAGGCCTCTCTGCCTTCAGAGAACAAAGGAATTTGGGATATAAATATTGGGGCCCTGACCCAATGAATTTAGATCTCGCTGGAATCAAGGAACCTGCCAAGACAAAGAGCTGGAAGAGCTGCCAGGAGGAGTACTGCCCCTTTGCTGTGTTGTTGCTTTGTTGGGTTGGCCCTCAGCTGCTGCTTCTGCCTTGGACAGTGAAAGGAAGGAACTTTCTACAAACTTGTGCTGAGTATCTCCAAGGGCCTGGAACCGAGCTGGCCTCCTGTTAAGAAGTCTCAGGGACTGCAAAGACTTCACAAGCCTCTGGGTACCGCTTCTGAACGCTGTTTCAGTTGCCACAGAGGAAGGGAACCGCAACCGACTCCGTCTAACCGAATCCATCCCTGGCCGGGGACCTGTTTGCACCGCAGACCGCATCGCCCGCATCGCAACCCTGGTCTCACCGTGGGCGACGTCCGACGCCGCCAACACCGAGCCGCTGCTTGCACTGCGACCTGTGGGCACCGCAGTTCGCATCGCATCGCTGAACCAGCCGGACCCGACGGACGCGGTCGCTGCAACTGGCTCAATAGTCGTGACCGCACCGCATTTGGGGCACCGCTCGCACGTCTGCGACGCACCGCTCCAACTCGCACCGCTGTCCGACGCCAGCTCCCGCACTCCGGCTTGGTCGCCTGCATCGCAACCTGTCAGCACCGCATCGAGCATCGTCTCATCCTGCATCGCACGCCTTGGACTCACCGACTCCGTCGGCACGACGCTCATCGAGCCGCTGCCTGCACCGCATCGAGGGACACCGCACCTTGCATCGCTCCGTCTTGCACCGCAACCAACGCCGACCGGCTCGTACACTCCGTACCAGCCACAACGAGAAAGGTACTGTGACCGAGTCTGTTCACGACTCTGCTGGCCCGTAGCGACGCGGTCGGCTGGAACTGTTGGACTCTGTGTAATTCAGCATCGCGGTAGACCCGGACGGGGCTACCGACTCGCATCGAACTTTGCTTTTGTGTTATTCCTGCAAAGAAGAAATTACCTTATCAAGCATTCATTTTTAAAGTATAGTATTGTGGATTTTTGTCGTAATTGGTCTTGTCTTGAGTATATAAAAATATTGGTTATTTTTCTAAACTGGTGTGGTGTCCGTTTATAGTGCTTACACTGTATTACTGTTGGTTAAGTGCAAATGCTTTACACACTGCCTCTAGAATAAGCCTGACTGCTCGTGCCAAGCTACCAAGGGGGTGAGCAGGGGTTATTTTAGGAGTGTAACTCCCTTACCCTGACTAGGAAGAAGGGTCCCTACTTGGACAAAGGTGCAAGCCCTTGCCAACTAGAGATCCCATTTCTAACATTGGTTGTCAGCGGTGAGGATAGGACTTGTGTTTGCACTTGACTTACAGTGATTGGTGTGCACTACTACCATATCGCAGACCATTACGTACCACATACTGGTTCTTTTTCTTTTGGCCTATTTTTGATCTTGCCAGTTTTCAACTCACTACTTTTGTCATGCCTGACACAGCGGCATCATCCGTTGCATCTCTGGAAATTATCTTTGAGGAGGATAGGTTGGAAACCTACGCCGTAAAGGAACTACGAGCAATTTGTAAAACCTGAAAGTCCAAATTAAAGGCCTCACAAGGAAGGAGGAGCTACAGAAGGCGCTGAGGGCCTGGTAGCAGCCAGACATGCCAGTGGGCAGCCTGGTAATCTCAGTGAGGAGGTGGAGGAGCCTATTTCCAGGGTGGATATGCTTTGGGTAGGGGGAACCCGCCAGGTCAGGCAGCAGCTGTCTGTCCCCAGAGGAGCTGGAGGACAGGCGGGAGGCAAGGCAGTTTGAGCTGCAGAAGCTCAGGCTGGAGAGTGAGCGGGAGGAGAAGAGATTGGCCATAGAGGAGAGGAAGATGCTCTTAGAGCATGAGAGAGAACTGAAGGAGCTAGAACTTAGGAGTAAGTCAGGCTCAGATGGTGGCAGCAATTCGTCCAGAAAGGCAGACAGGATTGTGCACATTCCCAAGAATGTAGGCAAGGAGTTCAAGAAGGGGGATGACCTACAAAGGTGGTTTCAGGGTTATGAGGCAGCCATACACATGAATGGGGTCCCTGAGGAGAATTGGGGAGCAGGATTGTGGCCACTTTTCCCTGAAGAAGCAAGGGATGCTCTGATAGCTTTGGGTAAGGGGTATCACCTCACCTATGCTGACATGAAGGATGCCCTTCTCACGAAGTATGGTCTTACTCCTGAAAAGTAAAGGGATCAGTTCAGGTCCAGTAAGAAGTCTGATGCCAACACTTGGTTGGAATGTGTGGATGTGTTCTGCAGGTCTCTGGATGGTTGGGTGAAGGGCAGTAATGTGACAGATTTTCAGGGGCTCTACAACTTGATTGTATGGGAGCACTTGTCTAGTCTATGTTTTGCAGATCTGCGCCAGCACCTAGTTGATAGTAAGCTAACTGACCCCAGGAAGCTTGCTATGGAAGCGGACCGCTGGGTGAGTACCAGGGTCCACAAGAAAGCGTTTGGGGGAGACTCAGCCAAAGGTGGGCAGGGTCCCCAGCAGAAAGGTGGGGGGGGACAAGGGTAAAGCACAGGAGTTCTCTAAAGGGCCCCAAACTAATACCCAGGGTAAAGGTTCCCAGCCCCCGGTGATAAGAAGAAAGGGGTCTCTACAGGGAAGCCTGTTGAGACCGGTCCCCGCAAGTGCTATGCATGTGACCAGGTAGGTCACTTTAAGGGGGACCCCAAGTGCCCAGAGGGGACACAGCCACCCACCGGTGGACAATCCAAAGTGTTGGCTAGTGTAGCGCTTGGGGAGGAGGGGTGCCCACAGGAGGGTGGGATCCCGCAGAAATGACCCTTGTCTCACTAGGGGACAGTGAGATGGTCCCAGGAAACCAGGTGCCCCTAACACAAAGAAATATAGCACCTGGGTGACCATTAATGGGAACAGGGTAGAGGCTTTCAGAGACACTGGAGCCAGTGTGACCTTAGTCCGGTGTCACCTGGTGTCTGAGAAGCAAGTAGTCCCCGGGGCATTCCACCAAGTAGTTGCTGTAGACAACTCAGAGCGCCAATGTATGGTGGCGCAGGTTCCCTTTGAATGGGGGGGGGTCTCGGGTCCCTTGAGGGTGGTTGTGAGCCCTACCATGCCTGTAGATTGTCTGCTAGGAAACGACCTGGAGCAGTCCTTATGGAAGGAGGTTGAGCTCAGGTCTCACTTGGAGATGCTTGGGTTGCCAGAGTGGGCATGCGTGTCTACTCGGTCAATGGCAGCCAGAAAGGGTGATCAAGAGGACTTGGAGCCTGGAACAGTGGCCCAAGTCCCTGCCAAGAGAAAGGGCAGGGGCGCGGGAAACCGGCCCCCGAAGTTCCCACGGACCGGGAGGAGGCGGACCTCGAGGGGGACGCCCGGTGCCTACAGGGGAGCAGGTAGCCGAACTGGGAGACATCTCTGAGCTGACCCATTGGCAGCAAGAAGGGGGTCCCACCAGGGAGGAGTTCTGCAGGGAGCAGAACGAGTGCCCTACTCTGGAGGGTCTGCGGCGGCAGGCTGCAGACCAGGCAGCTGGTAATCAGTCCGGGTCACATCTGATCTACTGGGAGAGTGGTCTCCTATACAGTGAGCCTAAGGTTGCTGAGCCTGGGTCAGCCCGTGTGCTGGTGGTACCCCAGCGCTTCAGGACCTTCCTACTGGGTCTGGCTCATGACGTGCCTTTGGCAGGACATTTGGGGCAGGACAAGACCTTTGACAGGCTTGTCACCCACTTCTTTGGCCCCAAATGCGAAGGCAGTCAGATGCACACTGTAGGTCTTGCCAAACTTGCCAGGCAAGTGGTAAGAGTGGGAGGAAGGTCAAAGCTCCTCTCCAACCTTTTCCTGTTGTTGGAACACCCTTTGAAAGGGTAGGGATGGATATTGTGGGGCCAGTGGATCCCAAGACAGCCATGGGCAACAGGCACATCCTGGTCTTGGTGGACCATGCCACCCCGGAGGCAATCCTCTCAGGACAACGACGGCGCCAGTGGTGGGCCGGGCGCTAATGGGGATCTTTTCCCGTGTGGGATTCCCGAGAGAGGTGGTTTCTGATAGGGGGACCAGTTTCATATCCAAGTATATGACATCCCTGTGGAAGGAGTGTGGTGTAACCTACAAGTTCACCACTCCTTACCACCCACAAGGAAACGGTCTGGTGGAGAGATTCAACCAGACCTTGAAAGGCATGATCAAGGGTCTAACAGAACCCATGAGGCGTAAGTGGACGTCCTCTTGCCATGCCTACTCTTTGCATACCGGGAGGTGCCTCAGAAGTCTCTTGGGTACAGCCCCTTTGAGCTCCTGTATGGCCACCCTGTCAGAGGACCTCTGAGTTTGGTAAAGGAAGGCTGGGAGGCAGCTCCCAGGAAAACTCCCCAGGATGTATTTAGCTACATGCTGGCCTTTAGAAACCAAACTGCCCACTTCAGGAAACTCGCTCAGGCGAACCCAGAAGCAAGCCAGGAAGAAATGAAGAGATGGTATGACCAGAATGCCACTCTGGTCGAATTTCAACCTGGGCAAAAGTGTGGGTCATGGCCCCAGTGGCACCTTGTGCCTTGCAGGACAAGTGGACTGGGCCATATGAGGTAAAGGAGCGCAAAAGTGACGTCACCTACCTGGTGGATTTGCAAGCTCCAAGGAACCCTTTGAGGGTCCTTCACGTGAACCGCCTCAAGCCCCACTTCGAGAGGTCCGAAGTGAGTATGCTCTTGGCGACAGATGATGGGGTGGAAGAGGAGAGTGAGCCTCTCCCTGACCTCCTGTCTACCAAGGAGCATGATGGGTCAGTAGAAGGTGTGATCCTCTCCCCTACTCTGACTCAGGAGCAGCAGGGGACTGTCACCAGTTGTTGGGACAGTTCGCCCCACTGTTCTCTCTGACCCCCGGTGTTACTCACTGGTGTACCCATGACGTGGACACTGGTGACAGCCCTCCTGTGAAGCACAAGATTTACAGGTTGACTGACCGGGTCAGAGCCAGCATCAAGGAGGAGGTCTCTAAGATGTTGGCGTTAGGGGTGATTGAGCCCTCCCACAGTCCTTGGGCCAGCCCAGTGGTCTTGGTCCCAAAGGCTGCTGCGCCCGGTGCCACTCCAGAACTCCGGTTTTGTGTGGACTACCGTGGGCTCAATGCCGTCACCGGGACTGACGCGCACCCCATCCCCAGAGCTGATGAGCTCATTGATCGGCTGGGAGCTGCCCGGTTCCTCAGCTCGCTTGATTTGACGTCTGGGTACTGGCAGATTGCCTTAACCGATGGGGCCAAGGAGAGATCAGCGTTCTCAACCCCAGAAGGTCATTACCAACTCCGGGTGATGCCCTATGGGTTGAAGAATGCCCCTGCCACCTTTCAGAGGTTGGTCAATCAGGTGTTGGCTGGGCTGGAGGATTTCAGTGCCGCCTACCTGGATGACATTGCTGTGTTCAGTTCCAGCTGGGAAGAACATTTACAGCACCTTGAGAAAGTGTTGAGGGCTCTGCAAGGTGCAGGCCTCACGATCAAGGCCAGTAAGTGCCAGATCGGGCAGGGTTCTGTGGTGTACTTGGGACACCAGGTAGGAAGCGGCCAGGTGGCGCCCCTACAACCCAAGATTGACACCATTCTGGCTTGGGAGCCCCCAAGACCCAGACAGAGGTGAGAGCCTTCTAGGTCTCACCGGCTACTATAGGAGATTTGTTAAGGGCTATGGCACCATCGTTGCCCCCTTAACAGAGCTGACTTCTAAGAAGCAGCCCAGGAAAGTGATCTGGACTGAGTCCTGCCAGAAAGCTTTTGATGCCCTGAAGGCAGCCATGTGCACGGCGCCCGTGCTCAAGGCACCTGACTTCTCCAAGGAATTTGTCGTGCAGACTGACGCCTCAGAGCATGGTGTGGGAGCAGTGCTCTCACAACTGAACGAAGAGGGCCTGGATCAGCCTGTATTCTTCCTTAGCAGGAGACTACTTCCCAGGGAACAGAGGTGGAGTGCCATAGAAAGGGAAGCTTTTGCTGTGGTCTGGGCGCTGAAGAAGTTGAGACCATACCTGTTTGGGACTCACTTCCGGGTTCAGACAGACCACAGGCCCTCAGATGGTTGATGCAAATGAGGGGTGAGAATCCAAAACTGCTGAGGTGGTCCATCTCCCTACAGGGAATGGACTTTACGGTGGAACACCGTCCTGGTACAGAACACGCCAACGCAGATGGTCTGTCCAGGTTCTTCCGCCTTAGTGAAGAGAACTCCAATGGGGTTGGGTAGTTCTCCCTACTTTCAGCTGGAGGGGACATGTGTTAGACTTGGCATCTTTGGCGTGTTTCCCTGACTTTTTGCTTTCTGACCTCCCGGTTTTGACTCTGTTTTTGCTGGTGTAATGATCTCTGCGCACTTTCCTCACTGCTGTCCAGTGGGAAAGTGCAAGTGCTCCTGTATAAAATGTGTTATGGATTGGTGTTTCCATGATTGGCCCATTTGGTTTATGTGTCAGTCCCTTGTAAAGTGCACTGCGAGTGCCAGGGCCTATAGACCAAATGCTGTTGGTGGGCTGCAGCACTGGATTGTGCCACCCACGCAAAACAGCCCGTAAGTGTAACTCGGGCCTGCCATTGCAGAGCCCGTGCGCAGCCTGGGGCTGCCATATCGACTCTGGCAAGTGCACACACTTGCAAGTCCCTAAACCTTCCCTTTTCTACATGTTAGTCACCCCTAAGGTAGGCCCAAGGTACCCCTGTGGGCAGGGTGCGTTGTATGTGAAAGGCAGGACATGCCCTGGTGTGTGTGGCATGTCCTGATAGTGAATTACAGCCTAGTTCGCTTTTCACTATTGCAAGGCTACCTGTTCCCCTAGGCCAGAACGGGCAGTTTGGATTATTACAGCTTATAATCCTAACTGACCCCGGGAACATGGTAGAAATTCGAGTTTAGTATGCTCTGGACTCAGAATGATAAAATGCATCTTTTAGTGAAGTTGGTTTTAACATTCTGTGTTTGAAAATACCACTTTTAGAAAGTGGGTATTTTCTTGTCTAACCATCCAAGCCTGCCTCTGCGAGGTTGTGTATTCCTTGTCTGGAGTGTGAGTGACAGGGGCTGGGGGATGCCAGGAGACAGGGTGAGTCAGCGCAGGGCTGAATAGCAAGATCTACATGTAGATGGGTGGGAGGAGTTGCACCTGGGCCCTGAATAGGACAGTGCCTTCCCTCCACAATGCTGGCTCCACCTCCTGTGGTGCGTCTGATGTCCCTGGCCTACTCACTGAAAGAAGGGACGGAGACTTGTCAACAAAGTGCTCCAGAACTGGTTTGGACTAGGCAAAGGCCTCTCTGCCTTCAGAGAACAAAGGAATTTTGGATATAAATATTGGGGCCCTGACCCCATGAATTTAGATCTCGCTGGAATCAAGGAACCTGCCAAGACGAAGAGCTGGAAGAGCTGCCAGGAGGAGTACTGCCCCTTTGCTGTGTTGTTGCTTTGTTGGGTTGGCCTGCAGCTGCTGCTTCTGCCTTGGGCAGTGAAAGGAAGCGAACTTTCTACAAACTTGTGCTGAGTATCTCCAAGGGCCTGGAACCGAGCTGGCCTCCTGTTAAGAAGTCTCAGGGACTGCAAAGACTTCACAAGCCTCTGGGTACCGCTTCTGGAACGCTGTTTCAGTTGCCACAGAGGAAGGGAACCGCAACCGACTCCGTCAACCGAATCCATCCCTGGCCGGTGACCTGTTTGCACCGCAGACCGCATCGCCCGCTCGCATCGCAACCCTGGTCTCACCGTGGGTGACGTCCGACGCCGCCAACACCGAGCCGCTGCTTGCACCGTGACCTGTGGGCACCGCAGCTCGCATCGCATCGCTTCACTGAACCAGCCGGACCCGACCGACGCGGTCGCTGCAACTGGCTCAAGAGTCGTGACCGCACTGCATTTGGGGCACCGCCACACGCCTGCGACGCACCGCTCTGACTCGCACCGCTGTCCGACGCCAGCTCCCGCACTCCGGCTTGGTCGCCTGCATCGCAACCTGTCAGCACCGCATCGAGCATCGTCTCACCATGCATCGCACGCCTTGGACTCACCGACTCCGCCGGCACGACGCTCATCGAGCCGCTGCCTGCACCGCATCGAGGGACACCGCACCTTGCATCGCTCCGTCTTGCACCGCAACCGCAACGAACGCCGACCGGCTCGCACACTCCGTACCAGCCACAACGAGAAAGGTACTGTGACCGAGTCTGTTCACGACTCTGCTGGCCCATAGCGACGCGGTCGGCTGGAACTGTTGGACTCTGTGGTAATTCAGCATCGCGGTAGACCCGGACGGAGCTACCGACTGCGTACGAACTTTGCTTTTGTGTTATTCCTGCAAAGAAGAAATTACCTTATCAAGCATTCATTTTTAAAGTATAGTATTGTGGATTTTTGTCGTAATTGGTCTTGTCTTGAGTATATAAAAATATTGGTTATTTTTCTAAACTGGTGTGGTGTCCGTTTGTAGTGCTTACACTGTATTACTGTTGGTTATGTGCAAATGCTTTACACACTGCCTCTAGAATAAGCCTGACTGCTCGTGCTAAGCTACCAAGAGGGTGAGCAGGGGTTATTTTAGAGTGTAACTCCCTTACCCTGACTAGGAAGAAGGGTCCCTACTTGGACAAAGGTGCAAGCCCTTGCCAACTAGAGATCCCATTTCTAACAGTCTGTTTAATTGAGCGTGGATTCTATGGCGTTTATGCACTGAGCCCATCCCCCTAACATTCCATGTTATCACTTTGTAGCCATTCATAATTTTGTGTGGTTGTGATACAGTAGCCCAGGTGTGTACGATAAGTAGTATGTGCATTATGAAGTCGGGCGAGCCAGGAACCCAACAAATCTATCTGAACTAAAAAAAAACAATACTAGGACTAGCGCTTGAACTATGCTGGTCCAAACATCATACAAAACAGTCTGAGGTTCCATTCGGTTACTATATGCAGTTACTGCAGGGGGGGTGGTTCCTGTACTTTGCATAATGCCTCATTCTCAGACGGAGCTACACACATGCCAAAATTCTTGATATAAAAAGGAGTAGGAAAAACCTGGGGAGAAAAAGACAATATACATATGCATTAACAATGTCTTAGTTCCCTTCGGTACGCCGGGCCATACATCAGTGACCGCAGGGCTTCATTTCCAAGTTCCGCACATCTTTAGCCGAATAAGTCCTGCACTATTTGTGGAGTAATCGAGGGGAACAAAGTGTCATTACTTTCAGAGTCTAACAGATTATCGTCCGAGTGTTCCGGTGACGATGGTTGATTAGTCTCTCGTATGGAAGCATCTGCTACCAATGCCGATTCCTGCCCCCGCAGGGCCTGCTCCGGTGACTGGTTTTTCGTGGGGAAGCTACGGGCCGATCTGTTCCAACGCGTTCTCGGTGCTCGCTTTGGATCCTGACGTATCTTCTGGTCGATACTGTCAAGTGTTTGAGAGGAAAGGGTGGATTCCAGCCAGTCATTTGCTGCCTCCGGACAGTCAAAAAAGTGGGATTTTTGGTTATACATGATTTTCAACCGAGCTGGAAACAACAGAGCATATTTGAGATTTAAAGCTTGAAGTTTCTGTTTCAATGACTGTGTAATCCAGATAGAGGCAAATCCGATGGTTTTCGTATTGTATAGGTGTCTTTTCCCTGGCTTTTTGGAGTAGGAGATCGCGGTCTTTTTAATTTAGAATACGGGCTATCATTGGCCTAGGTGACGCCCCCGATGTTGGCCTGCCCGTCGGGATCCGGCGTGCTCTTTCCACGCAAAAGAAATTCGACAGCCCCTCTGGGGCTATTTGGTCCCGCAGCCATTGCTCTATGAATTGTGGTTGCATTGGAACCCTCCACGAGTACTGGCAGTCCTATTATACGGACGTTGTTGCGTCGGGCCCTACCCTCCGCATCTTCATCCCTGTCAAGGAGTCTTACTAATTGTCTTTGTATTTGGGATATATGTTCTGTATGCTCTTTGTGTTGCGTTAGTAGTTCCGCCAGGGTCTGTTTGTTACTTTTAACCGTTTCTGATCATTTGTTGTGGTCAGCCCGAAGGAGAGTGAAGCCAGTGGTGAGAGTGCCGATTTGGTGCTCTATAGATTTACGTGAGTCTCTTATTTCCTAAAGGATTAGGTCTAATTTGTCTGGGGCGGGCGTCATATTTGTCAGAGGGACACAGCTTACTGATGATGCTTGAGAGGCTGTATCTGAGTCTCCTTGGGTCGGAAGGTCTACTGGTGGCATTTCCGACGTTTTACCCTTTGTGCGCCCCATATTGTCGCATGCAGAGAATATTCAGTGCTATTAGAGCTGTCCCTGAGGCGGCTTCGATAGGGTGTGCTCTACGTTACCCCTTGACCATGTGGCACGGTACAATTCGGGTCTCTGCACTATGAGTGTGCGTCGTGTGATACCAGTGAACTAGGTAGTCAGCCCGTGTAGTAGCTCAGTGGAAGTGTCACATCCAAAGGGGATAATGTGTCCCCAATGTCGGATATTGGCGCTGCGGCGTAGGAGCTCTCAGCTATGCAGCTCAACCCGTCCGGGGTCTATGGCTTCATAGGTTCTCTCTTTAATGGGTAGTCCCCAGAGCCGCCCAGTCGGTGGCCTATAAATATTACTGGCTTCAGGCCGTACTGGGAAGGTACAGTTTCAGGGTAAGTGATAGCCCAAACGTTTGCCCGGTAGTTCTCAACACCAATGGGGGAGAAGGTTATTCTACAACACAGTAGATCAGCTAGTGACCCATTGTCATACGTTCTGATCCCCTCTTTCAATTAGGCCCCATCCGGCGTGTTTATGGGCGAGAGATCAACACTTACGCTCCACTCAATTCAGCATTTGGAGTCACTTTCATGCATCCTGTTCCGGTGACCAAGGCAAGAGGGCACACGGCGTCAGTGTTATTACAGGCAAGTCTGTGGGTTAACGTTATGCGTCCAGTCCCACGTTACCTCCGGGGCCCTCTCGCATCTCAGTCCAAGTCGGGAAGAGCCGCACTCAAAAACACACCAACCCCGCGGCCCCAGGATAGCGCCACCTCACCTCTGATCACTTGTTAGGGAGAGCCTCGGGGGTTTACAGCCGCAGTCTGCAGCATCACCACAAAGGCCGCGGGTTGGGTGCTCCGATGTTCGCCACTGCAGGCGGTTCCTCAAACCTCAGCCAAGACGTGGCAAATCGCAGGCAATCAGCCGGAGGCCAAGGCCAGCAACAGCGTTGTTCGGAAGTCACGCCAGGGGTCTGTGACGCTCAGGGACGCCCCCGATGGGGTTCCGGCCACTCCCCAGAGCGCTTCCTGTCGGGCCTCCGGCCAGCGCCAGCTTCACTCGGTCCATGTCACCAGTCCAGCAGGGCAAAGGCCTCGGACTCCAGTGGGCATCGCCAATGCCGCCAGCGTCAGTAGCTGTCCTCCTTCATTAGCGACTAGAAAACTTTAGGTCCCCGAAGGACCCCATCCGAGGCAATGCGGAACGGGACTCAGAGCCAGTTGGTGTTCGACCCCGGGCCGGAGTCCTCGGGTCAGGCCGCACCCACCAGCCTCGTGGAGCATACGCAGTATGGCGCTGCTTTCTCGCACAGAGTTACTCTGCACTGCGTGTTTCCCCGACGTCACCCTTGCTGCTGCGTGTTGTCGATGGGGTCCTGCATGAGCAGGGGGAAAAATTACGGATGGATGGCCCCAGGTTTCAGCGGTAACAAAAGGATAGCTGGGTCCTGCATTGGAGCTCCGACAGTTTGCGGCCGCCATGCTTGGCGGTTAGCCACGCCCCCCCCGGTCTAGACAGTTCTTCAGATTCATGGGGAGAGAGTTCCACAACTTTGCCTTTCCCAAAAATAAACTTTTACCTCCCCATGATGCTCGTTTAATCTTGGGCATCACTAGAAGCTTAACATCAGAGTATCTGAGTTACGTAGATGGAGTATACCAGGTAAATCTAGCCCATAGGTAGACTGGTCCAACATTATGTAATGCTTTAAAGGCTATGCATAATGCTTTGAATTCTATTCTTTTTTCCACTGGAAGCCAGTGCAGCCTGACCAGGGCCCTAGACACAGATTGATGTTTAGGAATTCCTAACAGAAGACGAGCAGATACATTTTGCATCATCTGGAGTTTGTGGAGAAATCTTTTCTGAATACCCATGAGGTAAGGCATTACCGTAATTCAGTTTGGATTAGGCTAGGGCACTACCGTTTTTTGAAGATCTGGTGGGATGAAAGGGCAAATCTTCTTAATGATTCTCAAAGTAAAGAATACAGAGGATGCAAGGGCATCAACCTGATCTTCATAGGTGAGTTTACTGTCAAAGACAATTCTCATATTCCTAACTTTTCTCCCTGGCAAGGGGAGTACACCCATTTCCTGAGGCCACCAACTTGGTGACCAGAATGAGTTCTCATTACCTAGGAGAAGGACCTCCTTTTTCCTGGAGTTAAGCTTTAAACAATTAACCCTCATCCAGCTACCTACCTGAGCCATGCAAGTACTAAATCTTGATGCTGGGTCTTCTGGGTTGCTGAATACCTATACTGATCTACAAAAAAGGAGCTAAAAACGACCCAGGCAATTACAGGCCCATCTCGTTGCTAGACAGCACTTCAAAACTAATGGGGCGTTTATTATTACATAGGCTAGAGAAGTGGGCTCATGAGAAAAATATATTGATTCCTGCCCAATATGGTTTTCAGCGTGGGAGGGGTACGATCGACCAATGCTTAAACCTGAGCCTTATTATAGAGAAATACGCTTGGGCAAAAGGTGGGAATCTCTACTTGGCCTTCATGGATCTCTCTGCAGCATTCGACTACGTGAACCACCGTAAACTATATGAGATAATGGAGTCCATGGGGGTTGACCTCCCAATTCTTACATTCATCCCGCAATCATATTCTCAGGCTACCTCATCTGTGCGGTATGGTAGGGGCGGGGAATGTACCCGGTCATTTCAGATCTTAAGGGGGTTAGGCAAGGATGTGTCCTTGCCCCATTCCTGTTCTCTCTATATACGAACGGGGCTGAGGCAGCTTTGGTGGGTATTACATCGGACATCCCGAAATTTGGCTCTCTATCGCTCCCACTGCTTGCCTATGCTGATGATACTGTCCTGGTTGCTAGAACAGACAGGGCCCTGCAATCTATGATAACAGCATTTGCCTCTTTATGACTTCCCTTGAGTTGAGGGTCAACGAATCGAAATTGTTTGTTTTAATAGCAGACCCCATAGAGCGCGGGAAAGCACCATCCTTTCACCTAGAGGCCCGCCGATTAGAAGTAGTACACTCTTTTCCTTATCTTGGAGTTATGTTTGATACGGGTCACACTTGGGCTAATATGGTCAAAAATAGAGCAACAGTAATGGAAAGTAGAATGGCAGCCATTACTAAATTTGTTAGGAAACTGGGTACTAAACCAATAAGAGTCATAAAGAACATATATAACGCCAAGACGATCTCAGCCACTACTTATGGAGCAGAGGTGTGGGGAATGTCTCCAATTGAGCAGTTACAGATACAAGAAGACAAATTTCTGAAGCGTTTGGTTTCTCTTCCGGTATTATCTTCCAACTTCAACTATCATGCGGAATTGGGATTCCACTACATCAACGATTTAGTAAGGTTTGCCCCATTAGCACTATGGCACTCAATTTGGAGGAGGAACCCGGTATTTCTAACCCAATCTATTATAAAGGACTGCCTAAATTTAGACAATGTGCAAAAAATAGAATGGTTAAATTATGTAAGGTTAACATTGAATTCTTTAGATCTGGTGGAGTTGTTTGAAAACCCCAGCGAATGTCTGCAAGTGTCCAAGAACCATTTAAAGGAAAAATTTCTCTCAAAGATGGTGCGAGAAAGAGGAGTTAAACAAAGACAAATCAACAGTTAGGATATATTGCAATCTCCCGGTCTTAGCGGAGGGAGATTACTGTTATATAGAGGAAATCCAGAGCCTATATGTAACGTCCCTGTAACCTTTGTTTTTTTCACTGAATTTCCAAGGTTTTTGAATTCTATTTGCTAACTATAACGACCCTGTAACCTTTTGTTTTTTTAAATGAATTTCTAAGGTTTTTCAAAATCAATTTTCTAACTATAACGTCCCTGTAACCTTTGTTATTTTAAGTGAATTTCTATGTTTTTTTAACTAGTAGTCACGTTTGCAGAGTGGAGGACAAAGGGGGCGGGCCTCCGACCAGCTTGCAGGAATCCTGCTGTGTTGGGCTTACTGGAAGTAACAGGAGCGCTTCTGGGCCCCCAAGAACCCTCCGCATTGAAGAGGACTTCATACCCCAACTGGCAGTGCACCAGGAGGCGTATTTGCAGAGTGGTGGAGAAAGGGGGCATGGCCTCCGAAGTCCTCTCAGCAGTCGCACTCTGTGGGACTTACTGGAGGTAACAGGAGGGCTTGTTGGCCCCCAAGTACCCCAGCAGCCAAGGGGACTTCATCCCCCCACCAGCAGTGCGTCGAGAGGCGTGTTTGCAGCGTGGTGGAGAAAGGGGGCATGGCCTTTGAACACCTCTCAGCAATCCCACGGTGTGGGACTTCCTGGAGGTAACAGGAGGGGTTGTTTGCCCCCAAGGACCCTCAGCAGCCAAGGGGACTACATCCCCAACCAGCAGTGCGCCAGGAGTTGCTATTGCAGAGTGGTGCAGAATGTGGGCGGGGCTACAGGTGTCGGGCTAGTAGATTTTTCTTTTTCTTTTTTTAATTATAAGGGAAGGGGGGCCGTGTGACCCCCTCCCTTGGCCGATTATGGCCCAGGGGACCCCGCCCCCCTGGGCCTGGCTTTTTCTTATTTTAAATTGCCCTCCTTCCCTGGGCTGATTCTGGCCCCCAGGAATCCATCCCCCGGGGCCTGCCCTTTATTATTTTGTAAACATGAAGGGGAGGCCGCGTGGTACCCTCCCGGGCCGATTTTGGCTCAGTTGACCCCATCTCCCAGGGCCTGGCCTCTATACTGGGTGCCCTGGTCCCTCCCAGGGAACCCAGTCATTTTCGTTGGGGATTGTGGGGGGAGCCTGAAGGCTCCTGCAGTCCCTGCCAGCTTCCCCGCGTCCTGCAGGAGCCAGCATTGCTTTTTGACAGAGGGAGCTGCTGAACATGCAGCTCCCTCTGTCCAAAAGCAATTCTGCTCCACTTTCAATAAGCGAGAGCATTTTACATACTCTTGCTTGCTTAAAGCGGAGCAGTGTTTGCTATGGCTTGGCGGGAGCGGTAATGCTCTCGCCATGCAATTGCAAACTGCAATGTCCTGGGCACCCTGGGACATTGCTGGAGCCGGCCCTGGGGGGGGGGGTCACCAGGGCCAACTATGGCTCCCCCTCCATTGTTTGATTTAACCCTGGGGAGCTGGTGGTCTCTGGGGATGCGGGCCTCCCAGCAAAAATATAACATTTGCCTGTTGGGAGATGGCGGTCCCCAGGGCAACCTCCGCATAAATTAATCAATATGCCCTGGGGAGGTGGCGGTGCCCGGGGCTTTAAGGCTTATAGGAGGGGGCCCCATGCGCCGCCCTCCTACATACATATTATAGACATTTCCCCGGGACCTGGCCTACTCGGGGGCCGGTTCAAATCAAAGCGGGGGAGCCCGCGCTTCATTTTTTATTTTTTTATTTTCGGCTTGAGTCACGGATCCAGCACAACTCCCGGTGAAAAGATATGCTTTTATGGCCCTGAGGTGTCCCTGTAGGACCCCCCCCCCCCCAAAGACCCGGGGGGGGGGGCAAGGGTGTTTCTACCCTCCCCCTTTTCTTTTTTTTAATGTTTTTTTCCTGTGACTCGGTTCAACCGAGTCACAAATTGGCTGCCAACACTTCCTGGTTTGCAGTGTTGGCAGCCAATCAGACCTCAGCACGAGATCAGAAGGGGTCACGGATCCTCCGCGTCCCTATATATACAACTGTAAATTTCTTTAAATAACTCAGCAACTACTAAACTGATTTACACCATTTAAAGAAAAAGGTCGCTTTCTGGACCAACAGCTACCTTTCTGCCAATTTTGGTGTAATTCCTGTAGCCTTGTTTAAAATTTCCTATAGAAATTAAGATGGAGAAAATGTGTTTTGGGACCCCCCTTTGTCTCGTCCCCGCTTGACGGATCACCACAAAACTTTCAAGACAGCAGCTGAAGTTAGGGTCAAACTAGTTTTGAAAATTTCTACGAAGATTCGTCAAAAGACGCCAATGTTATTGGCAAAACTACATCCTAACTATAACTACCTACTGACGACCACCAGTAGGTGATATATAAACCAGTAACCCAATTTCCTACTATATATATATATATAGTAGGAAATATATATAGTAGGAAATTGGGTTACTGGTTTAGGGGTAAAACCCTACACAGGAAGCAAACACAGTTCTTGTAAGCGAAGCAAACCCCAAATTAACCTGTTTCTAACCGTCAGGTAGCTTGGCACAAAAGGGGTTAGGCTTAACTTAAAGGCAATGTGTAAAGCATTTACATAGCAGACAAACAGAAATAAAGTGAAAACACAACACTGGAAAAATCCTACACCAATTTAGAAAAATAAAATTAAAATGTGATAAATTATTTGAGACCAATACAACAAAAATGCAATCAGTAGAACCGGAGATATGTAATTTTAAAGATTTAGGTAAAACTTGTGCCTAAAAGAACAGGACAAAGTAACAAGTTCAGGCCGACTGCGATGGAGCAAGGGCCAGATACAGTGACCCAGTTAGGCCCACTGAACAAAGTGCCTTAAATCCTGGTTGCGGAGCATTGTGAGATCTCGCATTGAGGATGCTTCGCGCAGCAGCAGTTTAAGTGAGCTGCAGGCCGAGATGCGAGGCGCTGTGTCGTACAGCTGTGGTTCTGATGAATCCGATGCAAGGTTCTGCATCGATGTTGACAATGCCGTTAACGGAACTCCTGCGTCGGGAATGCACTGCACAGTGGCAGTACCAATGAGCTGCGGTAATGCGATGTCTTGCATTGGGGATGCTTCAGGCAGCGAATGTTCAGGTATGGAGCTGTAAGAAAATGTGATGCACCGCATCGGTTCTGCCCAAAAGATCAAAGCTGGACTGGCAGAGTACCTCCAGGGGTCCAGGACTGGGGTGGCACCACTTGGGAGGCAAGTCTCATGGCAGACAGAGTCCAGGTGTTGAGTTAAAGGTGGTTGGAGCCTGTTCTGTTTTTGAGGCTCTGATCCAGCAGGCCACCCAACTAGCCCTTGCAGTCACTCCGGTGGTCCTGGGTTCAAGATGCAGCCCCTTTCACTCAGGCAGCAGGGTAACAGAGAAGCAGGGCAGCAGTTGCTCTTTCAGCAGAGCAGCACAGCAGTCCTTCTGAGTCTATGACTAGGGGTGTACTGAAGAGTTGGGTCGAAGAGTCCAATATTTATACCTGGTTGCCAGCTTTTAAGTAATAGAATGTTCTGAAGGTTTCCTCCCCAAAGGGGTTTGGAATGTCCTGCCTCCTTGGCCTTGTCCCCAGCTTGTCTGTGTGCACAAAATACGTGTGTGAAACCCTTTGTGATTGTGCTGAGGCAGAGCCTTTGTGATGTGCAAGTGTGGTAGGTGACAGTTCTGCACCCTATCAAGTCAGAGATGGCCCATTTTGCTAACACCGAATCCCCTTTGTCTTCTGATGGCTGACAAACCACGATTGGGTCAGTTGCAGACCCCTCTCCCTTCCCCAAACGGAGGTGACTGCGGTGACGGATGCGTCACTTCAGGAATGGGTGGCCATCTGGTCAAAGTGGAGTTCAGAGGACTCCTGTCTCCGGCGGAGTTTGAGCTCCACATCAACCTGTTGGGGCTTTGGGCGATTTACTTGGCATTGAAAGCCTTTTCTTCCTTCGATTAGGGGAAGGCTTATTGCAGGTGTTGACAAACAACACCACCGCCATGTGGTACTGTAATAAATTGGGCGGGGTGGGGTTGTGAACTCTTTGTCAATGGGCTCTTCATCTCTGGACATGGCTGGAACACCAGAGCATTCCCCTGGTGGTTCAACACCTGGTGGGCTTCTTGAATGCCAGGGCGGACAAACTCAGCCGAAGATGCCTAGCGGATCACGAATGGCGTCTCCATTTGGAGGTGGTGCAAGGACTCTTTCAGCAGTGAAGAGAGCCTTGGTTAGATCTGTTTGCCACCGCGGAGAAAGCGCAATGTCAGCAGTTTTGCGCACTGGAGTTTCCAAGCGACTCTCTCTCGGATACGATTTTTGTCTCGAGTGGAACTCTGGCGTCCTGTATGCCTTTCTGTCAATACCACTCCTACCCAGAGTTATCATGAAGATCAGGCCAGACCGGGCCCAAGTTATTCTTGAAGCTCCGGATTGGGCACGGAGAGTCTGGTATCCTGAGCTGTTGAGCATGACCATCGGTCCTCCAATCAGGATGCCATCAATGGGGGCTTGTGATGCGAAATCCTGCATTGAGGATGCGTCACACAGCAACGGCTCAGATGAGCTGCGGGTTGCGATATGATTTTCTGCATCGGGGGTGCATTGCGCTGCAACGGTTCAGGATACAGGCTGCCAGCACCAAATGGTTGGGACAAGAAAATGCCAACTGCCTAAATGTGGCATTTTCAGAATTATGACTCAAAATCCAACTTTACCATTAAAAAGGGTTTTAAATTACAATTCATTAGACCCCAAACGCAACCTCTCTACCTGCTCCCAATTGAAAGTTACCACTTATTAAATGTAATAAGGTAACCCAATGTTATCCTATTGGAGAGGCAGACCTTGCAGTAGTGAGAAACAAATGTATGGGTTTCTCACTGCCAGGATATGTAATAGATCAAAGTACAAGTCCCACTTTTTAAATACTTGGTACTTAAGTGGGTGGCACAGTTAGTGCTGCAGGCCCACTTGTAGCATTTAATTTACAGGCTCTGGTGCATGTAATGCCACTTTAATAGGGACTTATAAGTAAAATCAATGTGTCCATTGGTTGTAAGCTAATTTCACCATGTTTAAAGGCGAGGGCACACACACTTTAGCACTGGTTAGCAGTGGTGAAGTGAGCAGAGTCCTAAAAGGCAACAAAAATTGTTTCAGAAAACAGGAAGATTAAAAAAAAATGTTTGGGGATGACCCAGCCAAGTCCAAATTTTTTAAGTCTATGTATATTTATGAATAATATACATGTGTATGTCCGTCCATGTGAATATTATTACATGGACGTACAGATAATGGATATATATATATATATATGTGTGGTGTGTACAACACTCCACCAAGCCCGTGGCTGCGGTGCATCAGAACAAAAGGGCATGTCGGTTTTCAGCATAGGCAACTTGAACATAACATCCAATCCAGACCCGCTTCAATTACAAGAACGGGTTCCGACACTGCTCGGGCTCACCACAAAAGAATTCACGGCCACACCACAGGACTCCAATGATCTTTTCTCCATATGATTTATTGAATTGCACCTTACAGACGCGTGTGACGAATTTGAAATCAGCACCATGACTGTCATTGGAGGACTTGAGTGGCCATAGAAAGAGGACTGTCACAATACCTAAATAGTACTTGATCTCATGCAGCCAAATTTCGCATATTTGTCAGAGCAAGTTTAGTTGTAATAACCTGTGCCTCGTGCTTCAAGATAAAATATCACATAACAGTTCTTTCTCCCAAAGTTCTAATTAGCACGCGTTTCCAACGCGAGTCATGGCTGTAACTCGGCAATCTTTCTATGGGGCCACTCAAAATTGATGTCTCCTTCAGTGTACCCCTCAGTGCATATCCGTAGGTCCGCATTAATCCACATCTGCCAGCACACTACGCAAGCGTGAGGTACAGTGACCTCCGCTTAAAAACATAATAATGGCCTGACTCTTGTCAGTGGGTGCGCCAGCCAGTCATTAATGTGTCTGAGTCGCCAGTGGCTGACTTTGATTTTGAACAATTGCAAGTATTCCGTTGTGCAGTACAGTACTGCTTTCCTCTCTCCCCAATACATCAAGATAACGTGGGGCGGCTTAGCGTACTCCCCGGCATCTTCGGACACACTGGGCACATCACCAACCCGACTCAATCTCCATTGTTGGAGGGGCTCCGCAGCATGTATTTTTGTACAACACTCCACCAAGCCTGTGGCTACGGTGTACCAGAACGACAAGACGTGTGTAAGTCTTTATATCAATCAATCAGTACTTGTTGAGTGTTCTGCCACCACTCTCCAATACACCCAACACTGCGGGAGTGAAGAAAGTCCCAGTCCACTACCCATGCCTTAACCACTATCGCCTATATATGTCATGGCAACAGCAGGGAAAAGGCACCGGGAGAAGGTGGGGGAAAACAAGGAAAAGAAAACAAACAAGGCGGAACATCCGTCTAGGCTCCCCCCTCTCTGGCTGAAGATGGAATGTAGGGAAGGAACTGGTAGCCCCTAAGGAAGGAAGAAGAAGAAGGTATTAAGCAGTGTGCTACAGAAACCACCATAATCAGGTGCACAGTCATAAACAGGAAGATAGGTGCTTCTTACCCCTTTTTCATAATCTTTTTGCCAAGAGGGTAGAATAAGTCACCTAGGTTCTACTCCATTCTGTTGAGGTATAAATGCGGTGGAACCACAGGAAATGCAAATAAAGAAATGATCCAAAATCCAATGATGCCATTTGCCACCTTCTCAAAACGGGAAGAAATACCTGAACTAGGCAAAAAAAACGTTACTTTATAATAGTGGAAAGGGATCCCTTTTTGTTGCTGGTCTCTGACACGCTTCGTAAAAGCGTCCAAAAAAACGACAGTGACAAGCTACAAAAAATGAGGAAGCAAAATCCAAGATGAGACGGGGACACAAAAAACGTTCCACCCGTACTCATCATCTAGTGTCCAAAACAAGAATATCCAAAATCCAGGGTATTTCGGGGAATATCCACAAGATATCCACAAGAACGACCTTACAGGAGGCAGGATTCAGGGTCCCACGAAGGAAATCCACCGCAGAGCAGAGTTCCAAGATGCCGAAAGATCGCCGGGGACGCTGCAGGCAAAGACCTTCCGGTAGCAAGAACAGGAAGCGAAACTAAGCGAAGAAGTGAAGGTGAGCGGTGTTTAATACCCGCAGCCTTCACACTGCAGTCGCCGCAAGTGCACCCAATCACGTACTCAGTGCACACAAGAATAGGGAAGAAAAAAAAAAGGAATAAAGAAAAAGAACAAGAGTCCTGCGGGCCTCCCGCTAACCACGAGACCCAACAGTACCTCCTCCCAAACGCCCCCTCACAGGACGAGGCTTGGACGGATGACGTGCATGAAATAAACGCACCAACGGAGGGGCACGCACAAAACTGGCAGGTTCCCAGGTACGATCATCAGGGGTATAACCTTTCCAGTCCACCAAATAGAACAATCTACCACGCCTCCTCAGAGAATCCAGAATAGCATTGACCTCATATTCCTCATGTTCATCAATCACCACAGGAGGAGGAGGGGGCAAAGCCTGGGAGGTCCTAGTGTAAGGTTTTAAGAGAGACGTATGAAAAACAGGGTGAATCCGGTACTCAACAGGTAAGGCTAATTACATGGCCACAGGGTTCACTACCTGAATTATCTTGAAGGGACCCACATACCGAGACTGCAACTTCGTAGGGCCTCCCAATCTCAGGTGTTTAGTGGCTAACCAGACCATATCCCCTGGAGCATAAGAAGGGGCTGGATAGCGATGTTTATCTGCCTGCTTCTTCATACTGAGTTTGGCTGCCAATAGATGTTCTTATGCTTTTTCCCAAATTTCCACCAAAGCATGACTCAAGGTGTTTACTGCAGGTACCCGCCCTGAGGGTTGGATAGGTATAGCCTTGGGATGAAACCCCATAGAACAAAAGAAAGGGGTCATACCCAAGGCTGAATGTATGCTGTTGTTATATGCAAACTCAGCTATAGGGAGCGCTGTTACCCAGCTGCCTGTTAAAGAAGTCAATAAACAATGTATATACTGCTCCATAGTCTGGTTAGTACGCTCCGTTTGCCCATCCGTCTGTGGACGATAGGCGGAAGACAACCGATGCTCCATTTTCGGCGAGGAGCACAACTCCCTCCAGAAATAGGATATGAACTGCGCCTCCTTATCAGACACAATGGCAGTGGGTATACCATGCAACCGTAACACCTGAGCTATAAAAACATCAGCCAATTCTCAAGCTGTAGGCACCTTTGGCAACGGTATAAAATGTGCTGTTTTAGTGAACACCAATATGATAGTACATCTGGCTTCCAAAGGAAGATCAGTTTCAAAATCCATACTGATAGTATGCCAAGGAGAAGTGGGTACGGGTAAAGGATTCAACAGACCTGTGGGGGGGGGGTGTGTGAAGCTTTACTGACTGCACAAACAGGACATGATGCCACAAATATCTGTATATCATGCCCTACCGTATCCCACCAAAACCAACGATGACAAAACTCCTTGGTCTTGGTCATCCCCGGATGTCCAACTAGGGAGGAGGAATGACACCAGGTAAGCACTTGATTTCTCAATTCTGGTGGTATAAACAATTGTTCACCATGATACAACATTCCATCCTGTAACTTAAACAATGGACTAGTCAACCACGGAGTCATGTCAAAGTTTCCCAACTCTTTCTTCACCAACACAAGAAATTCATCAATGGAGACACACCCCACAATCTTCTCCCCTGAGATCTTAGGTCTGTCTACAGGAACTGACACCTCATCAAAGGGAGCCACATGTATACGAGATAGGGCATCAGATTTAACTTGCTGTACAGCAGGTCTATATGTGATTGTAAAATCATATTCATTAAAAAACAACACCCATCTCATCTGCCTTTGAGTTAGAGCCCTCGCAGATCGAAAAAACTCCAGGTTTTTGTGATCTGTGTATATCGTGATGGTATGCCTGGCTCCCCATAGATGATGTCGCCATTCCTGAAAAGACATCTTGATAGCCAGTAATTCTCTTTCGGCCACAGTATAATTCTGCTCAGCCGGTAACAACTTCTTAGAAAATAATGCAATGGGATGCATGAGTCCTGTATCTACATCCCGTTGGGACAATACCCCTCCCACAGCATATTGTGAAGCATCTGCCTCCACAAAAAAGGGAAGGACCGGATCTGGATGTATAAGAACAGGGGCTGTAGTAAACTTTTCTACCAATTGTTCCAAAGCTGACTGGGCTGCAGAAGACCAAACAAAGGGCACTCCTTTCCTCAAAAGGCTTGTCATAGGTGTTATGATGTCCGAGAAATGGGAGATGACACTGGGGAAGAGGATGGTCTCACAAATCCAGACGCCAACATCTCATCCAAATAAATCCGCAAATGACGCTCCTCGGGTTCGGACAACGCATAAATGCGACTACATGGCAATGTAGCCCCTGGCATCAAATCAATACGACAATCAAAATTCCTGTGTGGGGGAAACACACTAGCTTGATCTTTGTCAAATACATCAATGTACTCTGCATAGGGGGAAGGAATACCACTATTTTCTACACAAGCGCCCACTGCACAGGTTAATGGTAAAACCCAATCCGTAGCCTCTCGATAACAATGCTGCAGACAATATTCCGAGTCTAGTGTAACTGTACGCCTCACCCAGTCTATTTTCGGGTTATGAAGCTGCAACCAAGGTACTCCAAGTATCACCCCAAAAGAAGGAGCATCAATAAGGTCAAAGCTAACAGTTTCAGAGTGCCCATTATCACAAAGTAACAGGAGAGGTTCAGTTTGCCTGGTTATCGACCCGGATGATAAATCTGTACCATCAATAGCTCGTACGGGCTCGGGTTGTTCTTTATACACACAATGAACATTCAGTCCTTCAGCCAACCGTACATCCATAAAGTTCCCGGTAGCACCGGAATCTAGTAACACAGAAAAAGTAGTCCTCCTGCTTTTTTGTAAAACCAAACTAACCGAAATAGTAAAATGACGTGGTACCCTTTGAACTGAACCTGCGATAATATATGGGCTACTGTGAACTCCTTCTTCAGGGTATGATATGCTTATGTCTTTTTCATAAAAGCCACTGCCTTTTGACGTAAAACTGGAAGGTTTCACAGGACATTCACAAGTGTAATGCCCACTCTTCCCACAGTACGAACACATATTGTGTGCCCGTCGTCTTTCCTTCTCCTCACTGTGAGTGGACCCCGCACCCCACTAATCTGCATAGGTTCAGGCATGGATTTTGACCCTACGGATTCCTTTTGCTCCCCTCTGACAACCATCACACGGGATGCCTGAAACCGGCCCTTCTCCCTTTCCGTTCAGACAACCGATGGTTCAACTTAACCACCAAATCAATAAACTCTACACAATCCTCTGGAGGATTGACAACCTGAGATACAATATCCTTTAACTCTTCACAAAGTCCTTGATAGAACATTGAAGTCTTTTTTAGGTCTCGCCTAGCGACGCAGCGCATGCGCTGCTCGCTTGGCGAGATCTATTGTTGTCGATTTTCTTTTGCGAAGGGGGACAGAACATGTGCACGCGTACGGAGGACAGGAGATGTGCACGCGTACGGCTCGTGGCGTTAGCACAAGGGACAGCAGATGTGCACGCGTACGGAGGACAGTAGCGTTGGCACAAGGGACAGCAGATGTGCACGCGTACGGAGGACAGGAGATGTGCACGTGTATGGCTCGCGGCGTTAGCACAATTCCTGCTCGCCGCTCCCTCCCATCGTCTCCTGCTGCCACAGCACGATGATGATGATCATAATATTTGTATTCTTTTATTACTATTATATTATTATCAACTGAAAAATGATGCTCGTGAACAATCCCCACGCCTGTGTATCCCTTAATTCACAAATCTCCAAATTATCCCAAAACCTGATATTTGATTTAAGGCATTTAATCGCCCTGTACTATAGAGCCTTTCGCCGTCCTGAATGCATGGCTTGTGTTCATTCACAAATCCCAGAGACGGGCAGACAGCAGCCCCGGGGGCGGGTGATGTACATGACGCCATGCCAGGCGCATAACACATGCCCCCGTATCCCCCGCGGTACAGGGGTGCCCCGAGCTGCAGGGGGCCCCTTAGCACAGTACTCAGGCCAGAGAGCTTCGGATTAAATCCGGAGCGGGGCCCTCCATGTACCTTGCAGGGGGCCCTCAACTGTCGTTACGCCACTCCTTGCTACTCTCCTTCCATCTACATATTGTATGGACAATCATTGATATGCAAACTTACTTTGTAGAAGTCCACATTAAGTCTTGAATAATAACGTGTTCTTAAAGGAACAAAACCGCGCGTTCTACCCCAAGTCTCTGGCAGTAAGCACTGTAAATCACAGGTGTTACTACTGTCCACTTTAAGGTTGTTAAGTTATCGGCCTCGGAAATATAGAGAGCGCTGAGGTGAGCCCTTGAATTCCTCACTCACAGATCACCGTAGATGCCAGCGGCCAGCGGTTAACGTACAGAGTTTTAGCTTCCTAGTACATGGTTGCGAATATGACGCAGGGAGTACCGTGAAGGTGTGCTTTTACCCCAGGGCACAGCTGTGAGCTTGTTTTTATTCAAATGAACTTTCTAAACACACAGGTAACTTGGAATTTCTCAAGGCAGCACAGCGCGGAAATAGAAGCCACTGTTTAGGGGGAGGTCACAGATTATTTTGTAGAATCTCTGCGCTGCTTCAGAATGTACAACCGCATAAAAAGCGGCGCAAAGCTGCGCAGTATGGCAATACACGCGCTCGCGATGCGGTCCCTGGTCCCTCCCCGCGTCTTTAGATATTGCTGGGCAATTCGAATACTGCATTTTATTCCAGACGCTCTTGCTTCTGTGTGGTTATTCTAGGCGTATAAACAATAATATGTTTTTTTGGGGGGATGGGGGTTGATAACTAGCTACGGAGCGCGAGGAAGTGAAATGGGTTGCTACCTGAAGCGCCTCGAAGATTACTAGGAAAGTTTGAATTACTTATGCTGCATGGGATCACAAATCATGCGGCATGTTATCCGATGAAATAAGATTTGGCTTTATTACGTAGCTACATTTACATTTAAATGTCCTCATTTGGGAGAGAGTGAAGTGCTATACAGAATACACACGCTCCTTAAGAAATAACACTGCACTGGAAGCAGATCCTCACAAACATATGCTATTTACTAACAGTTTATAGTACTGTCTTGCCTGATAGCACGGGAACATACACTTATTATCAACGCCCTTCCCTCTCTCCCCACCCACCCCCCACCAAGAAAACGGCCTTTGTAAAGCATGCTAAGTGCTTCACACAGCAGGCACTAAGCGCAGGTGTACACACGCCTTGTGATAAAACTGTTGTATTTGCTCTTCGAGTCATAGTTATGGGGTGGTGGTTATGGCATGTTAATTTGATCTTGATATAGCGCGAACGACTCGACCCTGAAGGGACGTATTAGCGCTCTGACACATAGGAGATGAAAGAAGCAGATAGTTAAACAGCCTCGTTTAAGGTGTATTTAAAACCAGAAACAAGGGGCCATGCACAAATCAACAGTTGCTTTCAATCGCCGATCAATGCATTTTGAATCAAAAACGTTTTTTTTCAAAATCTGCAGTCGGTGGCGTATTTTGTATCAAGATCTGCAAATGACCCTTTGCAGAATAAGCTGCAGTATAGCATTTAATAGGCATGACTATTGCTTAATAAGGTGTTTTATATGGCTTTTCGAACTGCTCTTATTTGAATTGTTGTAAGCGCTCTAAGTAACTTTTGTTATTGTTACCCAATGTAATGGGTCTGAATCTACCAACCTGGGAAGGCTGGAAGGCTAAGTAAGCTTGGCCAAGATTCGAGCTTCCAACCTGTAGGTCACCCCTTGTTTCAACATCGAACATTCACCCCACTCGGCCATCCTGCCAGCCCTACCGCATTTAAACCAGGACCAGTTCTATTCACTTCAGAAGGATGAGAGCCAAGTCAGCTCCGTCAGTGTTTGAACCCGATACTTTGAGGTCACTGCAAGAGGAACACAGAGACACTTGGGCATCTCACTTCCTTGCTATTAGTAGACAAATTTACAGGAGCTATGAGTAGCCAATTCTCAGGATCAAAGCAAGTTTATTCTTCCGTAATTGGTATTTCAACCAGGTACTCAACAGCCTCGAGATGGCTGCAATGTCAGGACTGGTAATTTAATAGCATACTCGACCCTGCCATGGCTGATGTAGAATGAGCCCTATTTTACAGGGTAATTCTAGCCCTTTTACAACTGATGTGTAATAAGGCATATTCTAACTTGGTACACTCAGCCTGTCATGCATGATGTATACAAGCCAATATTTTAACATCTGGCTATAAGTATGTTTTAACAGTGGAGCCAGTAAATGCTGCTATAGGTGGTACACAATGAAATAATCACAAAAGACTATTACATACTGGTTGTTTTTGGGGGGGGGTTTTATTTGACCCATGGTATCAGAGCGCTTTACATTAGCACCAGTTGTGATACAGACTGACACGTTCATTTTTGTTGAGCACGGGGAGATTAAGTGATTTGCCCAGAATCACAGGATGTTGAGCGTCGTTGCCGAGACTCCAACCCGGTTCCCAGCTTCGAGGTCGACCGCTCTAGCCATAAGGCCACATCCTCTCCCACTGTTGAGATAGCAGATGCTGTTTTCCTTTCTTGAGCCAACCATGTGCCATGAAGAAGCCCTTTGCTAGCATGAAACGTGTTAATTTGTTAAATGTTATGAATCCTTGTTCGTCAAATAATAGCTTGACAGAATACATGGGGCTCAGCCTTTTTTCTGAACTTTTGAATCCTCTCTGGTCTCCTTTGAACCAAATCAGCTCAGCTCCAGCAGTGAAATATTCCCCCTGTGAGGTCGAGGAGGCGAACTAACAAGACGAGGTGTGAATGACGCACTCGTTGAGCTGTCCTCATTTATGCATTGGTGTCCAATATAGGTTCAGGATGTCACGACCATAGTTTGATTACAAGGATATCCAGGACAGTAAGTCCACATACAGTGAATCTAAATAGAACTCATTTACATATCCAGTCGTTCTGCTGCATGCAAAGCTGGCATTGGCTGAAACTCTTGGATACACCATGAAATAGCAAACGCATATGTTACTGCGTAATAACCGGGTTCTGTGTAAAAACAGGGTTCTGTATCTGACATGTGAGAAATTGTATGTTTACAGGATTATGATGTGCTGTCATAGAGAAGGGAATATTAAAAGCTGTTTAAAATCTTTTTATTAAGGAGTTAGAGCAAGGACCGCCATTGGCTTCTCGTAGATACCTCTGTCTGTTGTCATAGAGATGCCACAGGGTTAACAGTATTTCAGAAAGTACAGAGAGTACTCCAGGTGCTGGCATAAATGACATACTTGAAACTATTTTTCCAAAGATGTTGTGGACACTGTGCCTGAGACATCCTAATACCCTTTCTGTCTGAAAGTTATTTAAAAAAAAGCGTTATGACGCAGCAGTTCTTTGCGTCACAGCATTTTTTGCACAACAGCTGCTGTACAACATGGCTGAAATAAAACAAGCATTTGCAATGCAATAGGTCTCGCATTTACGCGAGTTTAAGCTATTGGCATCGTAAATGACAATGGCTTTTATTTTTGTTTTAAAAACTAAAACAAAAATAAAAGGTATTGTTATTTGCAATGTCAATAGCTCAAACTTAGCGTAAATGTGAGACCTATTGCATTGCAAATGCTTGTTTCAAGGGGCCAATGTGTTTCAGAGACGAGGCGGTTAAAGGAGGAGATGTAGACTAACAAGTCCTGTTTCCCTTGTCTTAACTTGAGCAGTTCTGTGTCACTAGCCTGCATAAAGGCATGCTTAGCAAACAAACGACGCATCTGCTCCTTGAAAGCAGGAAAATTATACAATATAGGGTCATCACTGTCCACCAAAGGAACAGCCCACATCGCTGCTGTTCCTGCTAAATATGAAATAACAAACACAACCTTAGCTGAATCATCAGGGAATGCGGTGGAACGACACATAAAGTGCAAATGGCATTGATTCATAAAAACACCAAACTTATTACTATCCCCTGAAAATCTTTCTGGAACTGCCAAAGGAACCGGAACAGGAGTTGTAACCGTGATTGCTAGAGGAGGACCCCCACTAGCCCCTAAACTAGGGTTCCGGTCAAACTGAAAGGTAGCGGGCTGTACTACCGGTCCTTGCGTTTTAGAAGATGGACCAGAACCTTTCCCCCAGGGATGTTCCCGAGTTTTAAAGAAGTTCAATTCCTGGTGCAACCCATGATTCTCTAGCCTCAACTCCCGTACTTCTGTCTGAAGGGTAGAAAGAGCTAACATCAATTCCTGCATAGAAGGACCCCCCAGCTCCCCAGGGTCTTTAGCCATATGGTTCACGTTTTCCTGATCCATCTTTGCTCAGGCAGTGTATAATATTCGTGGGCTTGGTTTTCTGTTCTGCCACCACTCTCCAATACACCCAACACTACGGGAGCGAAGAAAGTCCCAGTCCACTACCCATGCCTTAACCACTATCGCCTATATATGTCATGGCAACAGCAGGGAAAAGGCACCGGGAGAAGGTAGGGGAAAACGAGGAAAAGAAAACAAACAAGGAGGAACATCCGTTTAGGTTCCCCCCTCTCTGGCTGAAGATGGAATGTAGGGAAGGAACTGGTAGCCCCTAAGAAAGGAAGAAGAAGGTATTAAGCAGTGTGCTACAGAAACCACCATACATACATAATCAGGTGCACAGTCATAAACCGGAAGATAGGTGCTTCTTACCCCTTTTTCATAATCTTTTTGCCAAGAGGGTAGAATAAGTCACCTAGGTTCTACTCCATCCTGTTGAGGTATAAATGCGGTGGAACCACAGGAAATGCAAATAAAGAAATGATCCAAAATCCAATGATGCCATTTGCCACCTTCTCAAAACGGGAAGAAATACCTGAACTAGGCAAAAAAAAACGTTACTTTATAATAGTGGAAAGGGATCCCTTTTGTTGCTGGTCTCTGACACGCTTCGTAAAAGCGTCCAAAACCCACAACGACAGTGACAAGCTACAAAAATGAGGAAGCAAAATCCAAGATGAGACGGGGACACAAAAAACGTTCCACCCGTACTCACCATCTAGTGTCCAAAACAAGAATATCCAAAATCCAGGGTTTTTGGGGGACCATCCACAAAAATGGCCTTACAGGAGGCAGGATTCAGGGTCCCACGAAGGAAATCCACCGCAGAGCAGAGTTCCAAGATGCCGAAAGATCGCCGGGGACGCTGCAGGCAAAGACCTTCCGGTAGCAAGAACAGGAAGCGAAACTAAGCGAAGAAGTGAAGGTGAGCGGTGTTTTAATACCCGCAGCCTTCACACTGCAGTCGCCGCAAGTGCACCCAATCACGTACTCAGTGCACACAGAATAGGGAAGAAGAAAAAAAGGAATAAAGAAAAAAGAACAAGAGTCCTGCGGGCCTCCCGCTAACCACGAGACCCAACAGTACCTCCTCCCAAACGCCCCCCCCCCCACAGGACGAGGCTTGGACGGATGACGTGCATGAAATAAACGCACCAACGGAGGGCACGCACAAAACTGGCAGGTTCCCAGGTACGATCATCAGGGGTATAACCTTTCCAGTCCACCAAATAGAACAATCTACCACGCCTCCTCAGAGAATCCAGAATAGCATTGACCTCATATTCCTCATGTTCATCAATCACCACAGGAGGAGGAGGGGGCAAAGCCTGGGAGGTCCTAGTGTAAGGTTTTAAGAGAGACATATGAAAAACAGGGTGAATCCGGTACTCAACGGGTAAGGCTAATTACAGGGCCACAGGGTTCACTACCTGAATTATCTTGAAGGGACCCACATACCGAGACTGCAACTTCGTAGGGCCTCCCAATCTCAGGTGTTTAGTGGCTAACCAGACCATATCCCCTGGAGCATAAGAAGGGGCTGGATAGCGATGTTTATCTGCCTGCTTCTTCATACTGAGTTTGGCTGCCAATAGATGTTCTTATGCTTTTTCCCAAATTTCCACCAAAGCATGACTCGAGGTGTTTACTGCAGGTACCCGCCCTGAGGGTTGGATAGGTATAGCCTTGGGATGAAACCCCATAGAACAAAAGAAAGGGGTCATACCCAAGGCTGAATGTATGCTGTTATATGCAAACTCAGCTATAGGGAGCGCTGTTACCCAGCTGCCTGTTAAAGAAGTCAATAAACAATGTATATACTGCTCCATAGTCTGGTTAGTACGCTCCGTTTGCCCATCCGTCTGTGGACGATAGGCGGAAGACAACCGATGCTCCATTTTCGGCGAGGAGCACAACTCCCTCCAGAAATAGGATATGAACTGCGCCTCCCTATCAGACACAATGGCAGTGGGTATACCATGCAACCGTAACACCTGAGCTATAAAAACATCAGCCAATTCTCAAGCTGTAGGCACCTTTGGCAACGGTATAAAATGTGCTGTTTTAGTGAATACCAATATGATTGTACATCTGGCTTCCAAAGGAAGATCAGTTTCAAAATCCATACTGATAGTATGCCAAGGAGAAGTGGGTACGGGTAAAGGATTCAACAGACCTGTGGGGGGGGTGTGTGAAGCTTTACTGACTGCACAAACAGGACATGATGCCACAAATATCTGTATATCATGCCCTACCGTATCCCACCAAAACCAACGAAGGCAAAACTCCTTGGTCTTGGTCATCCCCGGATGTCCAACTAGGGAGGAGGAATGACACCAGGTAAGCACTTGATTTCTCAATTCTGGTGGTATAAACAATTGTTCACCATGATACAACATTCCATCCTGTAACTTAAACAATGGACTAGTCAACCACGGAGTCATGTCAAAGTTTCCCAACTCTTTCTTCACCAACACAAGAAATTCATCAATGGAGACACACCCCACAATCTTCTCCCTGAGATCTTAGGTCTGTCTACAGGAACTGACACCTCATCAAAGGGAGCCACATGTATACGAGATAGGGCATCAGATTTAACTTGCTGTACAGCAGGTCTATATGTGATTGTAAAATCATATTCATTAAAAAACAACACCCATCTCATCTGCCTTTGAGTTAGAGCCCTCGCAGATCGAAAAAACTCCAGGTTTTTGTGATCTGTGTATATCGTGATGGTATGCCTGGCTCCCCATAGATGATGTCGCCATTCCTGAAAAGACATCTTGATAGCCAGTAATTCTCTTTCGGCCACAGTATAATTCTGCTCAGCCGGTAACAACTTCTTAGAAAATAAGGCAATGGGATGCTTGAGTCCTGTATCTACATCCCGTTGGGACAATACCCCTCCCACAGCATATTGTGAAGCATCTGCCTCCACAAAAAAGGGAAGGGCCGGATCTGGATGTATAAGAACAGGGGCTGTAGTAAACTTTTCTACCAATTGTTCCAAAGCTGACTGGGCTGCGGAAGACCAAACAAAGGGCACTCCTTTCCTCAAAAGGCTTGTCATAGGTGTTATGATGTCCGAGAAATGGGAGATGACACTGGGGAAGAGGATGGTCTCACAAATCCAGACGCCAACATCTCATCCAAATAAATCCGCAAATGACGCTCCTCGGGTTCGGACAACGCATAAATGCGACTACATGGCAATGTAGCCCCTGGCATCAAATCAATACGACAATCAAAATTCCTGTGTGGGGGAAACACACTAGCTTGATCTTTGTCAAATACATCAATGTACTCTGCATAGGGGGAAGGAATACCACTATTTTCTACACAAGCGCCCACTGCACAGGTTAATGGTAAAACCCAATCCGTAGCCTCTCGATAACAATGCTGCAGACAATATTCCGAGTCTAGTGTAACTGTACGCCTCACCCAGTCTATTTTCGGGTTATGAAGCTGCAACCAAGGTACTCCAAGTATCACCCCAAAAGAAGGAGCATCAATAAGGTCAAAGCTAACAGTTTCAGAGTGCCCATTATCACAAAGTAACAGGAGAGGTTCAGTTTGCCTGGTTATCGACCCGGATGATAAATCTGTACCATCAATAGCTCGTACGGGCTCGGGTTGTTCTTTATACACACAAGGAACATTCAGTCCTTCAGCCAACCGTACATCCATAAAGTTCCCGGTAGCACCGGAATCTAGTAACACAGAAAAAGTAGTCCTCCTGCTTTTTTGTAAAACCAAACTAACCGAAATAGTAAAATGACGTGGTTCCCTTTGAACTGAACCTGCGATAATATATGGGCTACTGTGAACTCCTTCTTCAGGGTATGATATGCTTATGTCTTTTTTCATAAAAGCCACTGCCTTTTTTGACGTAAAACTGGAAGGTTTCACAGGACATTCACAAGTGTAATGCCCACTCTTCCCACAGTACGAACACATATTGTGTGCCCGTCGTCTTTCCTTCTCCTCACTCGTGAGTGGACCCCGCACCCCACTAATCTGCATAGGTTCAGGCATGGATTTTGACCCTACGGATTCCTTTTGCTCCCCTCTGACAACCATCACACGGGATGCCTGAAACCGGCCCTTCTCCCCTTTCCGTTCAGACAACCGATGGTTCAACTTAACCACCAAATCAATAAACTCTACACAATCCTCTGGAGGATTGACAACCTGAGATACAATATCCTTTAACTCTTCACAAAGTCCTTGATAGAACATTGAAGTCTTTTTTAGGTCTCGCCTAGCGACGCAGCGCATGCGCTGCTCGCTTGGCGAGATCTATTGTTGTCGATTTTCTTTTGCGAAGGGGGACAGAACATGTGCACGCGTACGGAGGACAGGAGATGTGCACGCGTACAGCTCGTGGCGTTAGCACAAGGGACAGCAGATGTGCACACGTACGGAGGACAGTGGCGTTGGCACAAGGGACAGCAGATGTGCACGCGTACGGAGGACAGGAGATGTGCACGCGTATGGCTCGCGGCGTTAGCACAATTCCTGCTCGCTCGCTCCCTCCCATCGTCTCCTGCTGCCACAGCACGATGATGATGATCATAATATTTGTATTCTTTTATTACTATTATATTATCAACTGAAAAATGATGCTCGTGAACAATCCCCACGCCTGTGTATCCCTTAATTCACAAATCTCCAAATTATCCCAAAACCTGATATTTGATTTAAGGCATTTAATCGCCCTGTACTATAGAGCCTTTCGCCGTCCTGAATGCATGGCTTGTGTTCATTCACAAATCCCAGAGACGGGCAGACAGCAGCCCCCGGGGGGCGGGTGATGTACAGACGCCATGCCAGGCGCATAACACATGCCCCCGTATCCCCCGCGGTACAGGGGTGCCCCGAGCTGCAGGGGGCCCCTTAGCACAGTACTCAGGCCAGAGAGCTTCGGATTAAATCCGGAGCGGGGCCCCTCCATGTACCTTGCAGGGGGGGCCCTCAACTGTCGTTACGCCACTCCTTGCTACTCTCCTTCCATCTACATATTGTATGGACAATCATTGATATGCAAACTTACTTTGTAGAAGTCCACATTAAGTCTTGAATAATAACGTGTTCTTAAAGGAACAAAACCGCGCGTTCTACCCCAAGTCTCTGGCAGTAAGCACTGTAAATCACAGGTGTTACTACTGTCCACTTTAAGGTTGTTAAGTTATCGGCCTCGGAAATATAGTGAGCGCTGAGGTGAGCCCTTGAATTCCTCACTCACAGATCACCGTAGATGCCAGCGGCCAGCGGTTAACGTACAGAGTTTTAGCTTCCTAGTACATGGTTGCGAATTTGACGCAGGGAGTACCGTGAAGGTGTGCTTTTACCCCAGGGCACAGCTGTGAGCTTGTTTTTATTCAAATGAACTTTCTAAACACACAGTTAACTTGGAATTTCTCAAGGCAGCACAGCGCGGAAATAGAAGCCACTGTTTAGGGGGAGGTCACAGATTATTTTGTAGAATCTCTGCGCTGCTTCAGAATGTACAACCGCATAAAAAGCGGCGCAAAGCTGCGCAGTATGGCAATACACGCGCTCGCGATGCGGTCCCTGGTCCCTCCCCGCGTCTTTAGATATTGCTGGGCAATTCGAATACTGCATTTTATTCCAGACGCTCTTGCTTCTGTGTGGTTATTCTAGGCGTATAAACAATAATGTTTTTTTGGGGGGATGGGGGTTGATAACTAGCTACGGAGCGCGAGGAAGTGAAATGGGTTGCTACCTGAAGCGCCTCGAAGATTACTAGGAAAGTTTGAATTACTTATGCTGCATGGGATCACAAATTATGCGGCATGTTATCCGATGAAATAAGATTTGGCTTTATTACGTAGCTACATTTACATTTAAATGTCCTCATTTGGGAGAGAGTGAAGTGCTATACAGAATACACACGCTCCTTAAGAAATAACACTGCACTGGAAGCAGATCCTCACAAACATATGCTATTTACTAACAGTTTATAGTACTGTCTTACCTGATAGCACGGGAACATACACTTATTATCAACGCCCTTCCCCTCTCCCCCCCCCACCCACCCCCCACCAAGAAAAACGGCCTTTGTAAAGCATGCGAAGTGCTTCACACAGCAGGCACTAAGCGCAGGTGTACACACGCCTTGTGATAAAACTGTTGTATTTGCTCTTCGAGTCATAGTTATGGGGTGGTGGTTATGGTATGTTAATTTGATCTTGATGTAGCGCAACGACTCGACCCTGAAGGGACGTATTGGCGCTCTGACACATAGGAGATGAAAGAAGCAGATAGTTAAACAGCCTCGTTTTAAGGTGTATTTAAAACCAGAAACAAGGGGCCATGCACAAATCAACAGTTGCTTTCAATCGCCGATCAATGCATTTTGAATCAAAAACGGTTTTTTTCAAAATCTGCAGTCGGTGGCGTATTTTGTATCAAGATCTGCAAATGACCCTTTGCAGAATAAGCTGCAGTATAGCATTTAATAGGCATGACTATTGCTTAATAAGGTGTTTTATATGGCTTTTCGAACTGCTCTTATTTGAATTGTTGTAAGTGGTCTAAGTAACTTTTGTTATTGTTACCCAATGTAATGGGTCTGAATCTACCAACCTGGGAAGGCTGGAAGGCTAAGTAAGCTTGGCCAAGATTCGAGCTTCCAACCTGTAGGTCACCCCTTGTTTCAACATCGAACATTCACCCCACTCGGCCAGCCTGCCAGCCCTACCGCGTTTAAACCAGGACCAGTTCTGTTCACTTGAGAAGGATGAGAGCCAAGTCAGCTCCGTCAGTGTTTGAACCCGATACTTTGAGGTCACTGCAAGAGGAACACAGAGACACTTGGGCATCTCACTTCCTTGCTATTAGTAGACAAATTTACAGGCGCTATGAGTAGCCAATTCTCAGGATCAAAGCAAGTTTATTCTTCCGTAATTGGTATTTCAACCAGGTACTCAACAGCCTCGAGATGGCTGCAATGTCAGGACTGGTAATTTAATAGCATACTCTCGACCCTGCCATGGCTGATGTAGAATGAGCCCTATTTTACAGGGTAATTCTAGCCCTTTTACAACTGATGTGTAATAAGGCATATTCTAACTTGGTACACTCAGCCTGTCATGCATGATGTATACAAGCCAATATTTTAACATCTGGCTATAAGTATGTTTTAACAGTGGAGCCAGTAAATGCTGCTATAGGTGGTACACAATGAAATAATCACAAAAGACTATTACATACTGGTTGTTTTTGGGGGGTTTATTTTGCGCGAACTTGACCCAAAGGTATCAGAGCGCTTTACATTAGCACCAGTTGTGATACAGACTGACACGTTCATTTTTGTTGAGTACGGGGAGATTAAGTGATTTGCCCAGAATCACAGGTTGTTGAGCGTCGTTGCCGAGACTCCAACTTGGTTCCCCAGCTTCGAGGTCGACCGCTCTAGCCGTAAGGCCACATCCTCTCCCACTGTTGAGATAGCAGATGCTGTTTTCCTTTCTTGAGCCAACCATGTGCCATGAAGAAGCCCTTTGCTAGCATGAAACGTGTTAATTTGTTAAATGTTATGAATCCTTGTTCGTCAAATAATAGCTTGACAGAATACATGGGGCTCAGCCTTTTTTCTGAACTTTTGAATCCTCTCTGGTTTCCTTTGAACCAAATCAGCTCAGCTCCAGCAGTGAAATATTCCCCCTGTGAGGGTCGAGGAGGCGAACTAACAAGACGAGGTGTGAATGACGCACTCGTTGAGCTGTCCTCATTTATGCATTGGTGTCCAATATAGGTTCAGGATGTCACGACCATAGTTTGATTACAAGGATATCCAGGACAGTAAGTCCACATACAGTGAATCTAAATAGAACTCATTTACATATCCAGTCGTTCTGCTGCATGCAAAGCTGGCATTGGCTGAAACTCTTGGATACACCATGAAATAGCAAACGCATATGTTACTGCGTAATAACCGGGTTCTGTGTAACAACAGGGTTCTGTATCTGACATGTGAGAAATTGTATGTTTACAGGATTATGATGTGCTGTCATAGAGAAGGGAATATTAAAAGCTGTTTAAAATCTGTTTATTAAGGAGTTAGACCAAGGACCGCCATTGGCTTCTCGTAGATACCTCTGTCTGTTGTCATAGAGATGCCACAGGGTTAACAGTATTTCAGAAAGTACAGAGAGTACTCCAGGTGCTGGCATAAATGACATACTTGGAAACTATTTTTCCAAAGATGTTGTGGACACTGTGCCTGAGACATCCTAATACCCTTTGTGTCTGAAAGTTATTTTTAAAAAAAGCGTTATGACGCAGCAGTTCTTTGCGTCACAGCATTTTTTGCACACCAGCTGCTGTACAACATGGCTGAAATAAAACAAGCATTTGCAATGCAATAGGTCTCGCATTTACTCGAGTTTAAGCTATTGGCATCGTAAATGACAATGGCTTTTATTTTTGTTTTAAAAACTAAAACAAAAATAAAAGGCATTGTTATTTGCAATGTCAATAGCTCAAACTTGCGTAAATGTGAGACCTATTGCATTGCAAATGCTTGTTTCAAGGGGCCAATGTGTTTCAGAGACGAGGCGGTTAAAGGAGGAGATGTAGACTAACAAGTCCTGTTTCCCTTGTCTTAACTTGAGCAGTTCTGTGTCACTAGCCTGCATAAAGGCATGCTTAGCAAACAAACGACGCATCTGCTCCTTGAAAGCAGGAAAATTATACAATATAGGGTCATCACTGTCCACCAAAGGAACAGCCCACATCGCTGCTGTTCCTGCTAAATATGAAATAACAAACACAACCTTAGCTGAATCATCAGGGAATGCGGTGGAACGACACATAAAGTGCAAATGGCATTGATTCATAAAAACACCAAACTTATTACTATCCCCTGAAAATCTTTCTGGAACTGCCAAAGGAACCGGAACAGGAGTTGTAACCGTGATTCCTAGAGGAGGACCCCCACTAGCCCCTAAACTAGGGTTCCGGTCAAACTGAAAGGTAGCGGGCTGAACTACCGGTCCTTGCGTTTTAGAAGATGGACCAGAACCTTTCCCCCAGGGATGTTCCCGAGTTTTAAAGACGTTCATTTCCTGGTGCAACCCATGATTCTCTTGCCTCAACTCCCGTACTTCTGTCTGAAGGGTAGAAAGAGCTAAATCAATTCCTGCATAGAAGGACCCCCCAGCTCCCCAGGGTCTTTAGCCATATGGTTCACGTTTTCCTGATCCATCTTTGCTCAGGCAGTGTATAATATTCGTGGGCTTGGTTTTCTGTTCTGCCACCACTCTCCAATACACCCAACACTACGGGAGCGAAGAAAGTCCCAGTCCACTACCCATGCCTTAACCACTATCGCCTATATATGTCATGGCAACAGCAGGGAAAAGGCACCGGGAGAAGGTAGGGGAAAACGAGGAAAAGAAAACAAACAAGGAGGAACATCCGTTTAGGTTCCCCCCTCTCTGGCTGAAGATGGAATGTAGGGAAGGAACTGGTAGCCCCTAAGGAAGGAAGAAGAAGAAGGTATTGAGCAGTGTGCTACAGAAACCACCATACATACATAATCAGGTGCACAGTCATAAACAGGAAGAAAGGTGCTTCTTACCCCTTTTTCATAATCTTTTTGCCAAGAGGGTAGAATAAGTCACCTAGGTTCTACTCCATCCTGTTGAGGTATAAATGCGGTGCAACCACAGGAAATGCAAATAAAGAAATGATCCAAAATCCAATGATGCCAGTTGCCACCTTCTCAAAACAGGAAAAAATACCTGAACTAGGCAAAACAAAACGTTACTTTATAATAGTGGAAAGGGATCCCTTTTTGTTGCTGGTCTCTGACACGCTTCGTAAAAGCGTCCAAAAAACCCACAACGACAGTGACAAGCTACAAAAAATGAGGAAGCAAAATCCAAGATGAGACGGGGACACAAAAAACGTTCCACCCGTACTCACCATCTAGTGTCCAAAACAAGAATATCCAAAATCCAGGGTATTTCGGGGAATATCCACAAGATATCCACAAGAACGACCTTACAGGAGGCAGGATTCAGGGTCCCACGAAGGAAATCCACCGCAGAGCAGAGTTCCAAGATGCCGAAAGATCGCCGGGGACGCTGCAGGCAAAGACCTTCCGGTAGCATGAACCGGAAGCGAAACCAAGCGAAGAAGTGAAGGCGAGCGGTGTTTAAATACCCGCCGCCTTCACACTGCAGTCCCCGCAAGTGCACCCAATCACGTACTCAGCACACACAGAATAGGGAAGAGAAAAAAAAAGGAATAAAGAAAAAAGAACAAGAGCCCCGCGGGCCTCCCGCTAACCACGAGACCCAACATTGAGCATGGCTACTCAACTGTGAGCGTCTCATGGCGCGGGTGGGGGGGGTTCGAGTGGATGCTGGTCAGACTGGGCGCAGTAGTTCATTCGAAGAGCAATGTCTTGAGATCCTTCCTGAATTGTGTCAGAGATTGGGAGAGCCTGAGATGGAGAGGCATGTCGTTCCAGGATTTGACGGCGAGTTAGGAGAAGGATCTTACTCCGGTCCTGGTCTTGCGGATCCGAGGGACAGTGGCGAGGGCGGGATGGGCAGAGCGGAGGTGTCTGGTGGGTATGTGGAATGAGAGGCAGTGGTTCTGGTATGCTGTTCCCGCTTTGAGGAGGGCTTTGTAGGCGTGCCTAAGGAGTTTGAAGGTGACTCTTGTTGACTGGGAGCCAGTGGAGTTCTGCTAGGTGTTCGAAGATGTGGCTGCGATGGGGGATGTTGAAATTCTGAAGTTTCCTGAGGAGTTTCAAAGTGGCGCCTGCATAGAGTGCGTTGCCGTAGTCGAGTCTGCTGCTGATGATTGCGTGGATGACCGTCTTCCTTGTCTCATTGGGGATCCATCTGAAGGTCTTCCGAAGCAGGCGAAGAGTGTGGAAGCATGATGAGGTAACGGCTTTGATCTGTTGGTTCATGGTGAGCGAAGAGTCCAGAATGATGCTGAGGTTTTGTGCGTGGTCAGTGGGTGTGGGGGGTTCCTAGCTCGGCGGGCCACCAGGAGTCTTCGCAAGCGGAGGTGTTGGGCCCCAGGATGAGGACTTCAGACTTGTCCGAGTTGAGCTTGAGTCAGCTGTGTCTCATCCAGCTGGCAATGGCTTTCATCCCTTTGTGAAAGTTGTTTCTGGCGATGTTGTGTTGGTTGGTGAGGTAGAGAATCAGCTGCATGTCATCAGCGTAGGAAACAATGTTGATTCCATGGCCCCTGACGGCTGCGAGCGGGGCCATGTAGAGGTTGAAAAGCGTGGGGCTCAAGGAGAAGCCCTGAGGCACTCGGCAGCTGATCTTTGTGGGTTCCGAAGGGAACGGGGGAAGTCTGACTCACTGTGTTCTACCGGTGAGGAAGGAAGGTATCCTGTCCAGGGCTTTGTTCCAGATGCCAGCTTTGTGGAGTCTCGTGATTAGGGTGTGGTGAGAGACAGTGTCGAAGGCAGCCTATAGATCGAGGAGGATGAGAGCTGCTGTTTCTCCCTGTTCGAGGAGGGAGCGGATGTCGTCGGAGAGGAGGGCGTTCTCGGTGCTGTGGTTGCTTTGGAAGCCGGATTGAGAGGAGTCCAGGGCGAGGTTGGCTTCGATGAACTCGGAGAGTAGGCGTTGATGGCCTTCTCAATGACCTTGGCTGAGAAGGGGAGCAGGGAGGTGGGCCTAAAGTTCTTGAGGTATGTTGGGTCGGATGATGGTTTCTTCAGCAGGGGGTTGATCTAGGCGTGTTTCTAGTCGTTGGGGAAGGTTGCAGTCTTGATGGAACAGTTGATGGTGCGGCGTAGTTCGGGGCGATGGTGGTGGCGGCTCGGTGGAAGAAGTGGTGCGGGCACGGATCCTGAGTGAATGCTCTTCATGGTCTTGAGGGTGTCGTATGTGGTGAGCGGGGTCAAGTTGAGCAGGATCTGTTGAGGGGCATTGTCGTCTCATGAGGTAGTGGCGGGAGTGATCTTGTGGTGGAAGTAGGTGCCGAGTTTGTTGCAGAGGTCTTGGGAGGGTGGGACTTCTGTGGTCTCACTGTGGGGTTTGGCGATGGTTTGCTGTTGTGTGCGTTGGCGTTGATTCTGATTTGAAGGGCCTTTTCTTTGCGGTCTTGAGTTTGGTGTGGTGGGTTGAGGCTGTGGCTTTGAAGGCTGCCTGGGTTTCCAGAGTTGTGTTGTTCCTCCATCTCTTCTCGAGCTGTCTACAGGTGCATCTGGACTCCTGGAGAGCGGGAGTTAACCAGCTGGCTTTCTTGGAGTGTTGCTTGGCGGATACTATCTTGAGGGGCGCCAGTGTGTTGGAGCAGTTGGAGATCCATCGGTGGAGGTTGTGTGCTGAGGTATTGGCGTCTATGGATGTCGGCGGTGTAGTTGTGCTGAGGGAGGCGGTGAGATGTTCTTCGGTGACCTTGTTGCGGCGGGAGGGGCTGGGTGTGTTGGTGTATGGTGGGTTTCGTGAAGGCGTGATGAACGCAGTGGTGGTCGGCGGTCCAGAAGAGCTCGGAGGTATGGCTGTAGTGTAGTGTGGTTTGTGGCCTCATTGTCTACATTTCTAAGTTAGCTTAGGCCTGGCTGCCATGATGCCTTTTTTGCACACGTTACTCTGTGACTTTGTTTTTCCAGACTCTGCTTGTGCCCGGCTATATTAGAACTGTCTGCCTTTTTGCCTTTCACCTTTTCTCATGTTCCCTGTGGGTTTCGTCTACACACTATGTACAAGGTCGAAAAACAACGTCCCTTGTTATTGCTGATCTGGTCAGACCCTCGCACTTAGACATAACATGAAATACAGCTGCACTGGAGAAATTCGTGTGCTTTTAATATTGTGATCTCCCTGTTGGTGGCACTTGGAGAAAAACCTTTCCAGGGAGAAGACCTGTGCTTGTCTGATGATGTAAACCTTGCATCTAGATATTGAGGTATGGGGGTCCGCCAGACAAAGCCCAGAGGTCTTCTATTTTAATAATAAACTAGTCACTAGCACGGGGAGGGTGGTAAGGCAATTTAGCCCTATATCCACTGTCTTTATAAAATGCTGTCCCCGTTTGTATTCTATGGAATTGTAACCATGCTTATTATTTTATCGTTATGCATTATGCTGATAGTACTGGCACGTGTACTTTATCTTAGAGCACGATAGTTGAAATAAACATTTTAAACTATACTGTGTCTCTTATTACGCCCGTTGTGGACAAGTATGAGTGAGTTATGAAAGAGTGTTCTTGCTCCCGTGATTCCTGAGAGAGTCCGTGTTCTGGGATGTCTAATCATTGGTAGCTTCGCTGTAGTACGGAGAACGAATGAGACGCTAAAGCTAGTCGGATTGGGATTGTGGGTACTAAGGTGCATGGTTGGTACACCACTATACACCGAGGTCCTATTTTCCTGTGCATAGCTCTGTATATGTGCAGAATCCCCGCAACATGGCGCCACCAACGTGGTGGGCTTCTTATCTGTGAGACGCTTGAGTAGTGCTTGTGCTTGTCCACAATAACCTTCGCTTACGCTTCCGGAAACGTATGTGAGGGTGATACCTCCTATATTGATGTTTTTATAGGTTCTTTCAAGCTTGAAGTTATTAAAAGGTGTTTATGTTAATCCTATATTGCGCTGCCACACACTAGGTTGTTGATCATTCCTGGTCATAATGGCCGCGAATGTAAATATCCCGGCACATAGCCGCGCTGCGCTCCGGGCTCATTTACTGGCTTATGGAGTGCCTGACGCGGTGTCGCTCTCATCTTTGTGGTGCAGGCTGATCCGGCTCACCACTTTGAGGTGTTTTACTCTTGGGTCACTTTTCCGGCGGTGGAAGGAGCTGACAATTTGTTTCATGTTTACGCTCCCACTGCCCTACCCAATGCTTATCGGCCAAATCAGGCTCTTGAAGTACCACTTATGGCATGGCAACACCGTATTTGGTTTAATGGCGCCCTCCCACATCCGGTCACCCCGGTTCGTTTAGGCCCCTTGTCAATGGAGGGGGCCACTTCGCCAGTCTTGGCCGGGTATACCCCACATCCGTGTTATTTGACGCTTGCGGTTGATGAACTGCGCGCGTTGCATGTGTCTTTAATCCGCGTGCACAGAGCCTTAGTACAATATGTTACAGGCAACGTCCAGGGAGCCCCTCCTGGAGTTGCGGCGCATCCAGCTGGACCGGGCGGTGTAACCATAAGTCCCGTCATGGTTAATTCGGTAATGGGCAAGCGCCCACAGAATAAGGATGATCTGCCTTATTGGCTTGCAGAAAAATTTGACCAGCTGGAGGCAGTTTTTCCGAATACTTCTCCTGTGGACAAACACAGGATTTTGACGATTAGTTTGCCGAAAGACTTAATTCCCGAGTTGACAGAATGCAACAACTGGGGCAAGGTATTCGCAGCAGTGTATGCGAAGTGTTTCGGCACTCCTTCCATGACGGTTCTCCCCTCTGTAATTAAACGGGTGCAGGATGAACATGGCCCTGAGGCGGCTGTGGAATTGGGGATGAGACTGGTGGGAGTGATCGATGTGGTGGCTGATCTAATCCTTGCGAACGTCAAGGGTGATGCAGTCAACTTTCAAGTCGCAAATGCTTTGGCTTTGGTCCCGGAGCCGGACAAGCCACGCGAATTACCGAAAATTATTGCACAGGCTTATAAAACCATTGGCCGCAATAGTTTGGGGGTTAAGCCTTTTGCTAAAACGCAAACTCAATCACACCCACAGCAAAAAACCCAGTCTGAGAAAGAAGAGAAACCGTTCTTTTCTAAAAAGAACTGGAAGTTGAAGAAACAGGGTAAGCAACAATCAAAACCAGGGTCGCGTGCTGCATCCCCGGTTTCCGTATCTTCTGAACGCACTTATGATTTGCGCGACAGAGTGAGAATTAAATATCCAGATAGATTTCAAGTCCCTGACCCGCGTTCTCCTCGTTCTTCACAGGCACCATCGACATCCCAGACTGGTGGAGGAGGAGATCGCCAGGATAGAGGCAGGGGTCGTGAGGCCCCACAGGGACGAGACCAACCTCAACAACCAGGCCGAGGGAAACCAGACGAATTTCCACGTTCTCGCCCACAATTTCAGAAGAAAAAAGTTGCAGCATTAACAGCGAGGTATGCCACAGACGGTGAGAATGAGACTCCTGAATTGGACGTGGGCAGTGACGCTGCTAGACAGCGCCGCGGAAGTTACCATAGTGCGGGAGGCACTGCGTCCTCATGTGGAGGCAACAGCAACTGATACTTTCATTACTGTCGAAACAGCTGACACCCGAGTGGCACCCCCTGACAGACTATTTAATATTGTCATTCAGATTGAAGGTGACATTGAGCGTGTTATTAAAGGGAATTTTTGGGAAAATCTGACCTCCTCTTACGACATTTTGTTGGCAGCAGCAGATTGGCCGCCCCCATTCGTACTTGCTGCACCGAGAGGGGAGGAAGTAATCGTCCCGAGCTTTTCGCATCATGTCCCCAAGGACAAAGCGGAGGCGTTAGCGGCTGAATGGGCTGGGGCCCTGGCTCCGGCGCTATACCGTAACCACGTGGGCTGGGATGAGGATTCCCCCCCCCAAGATATACCCTTGCGGTCTCTGCCACAGCCCCAACCCCAATATCCCCTCCGGCGGGAAGCTAAAGGTCCCGTTTCTGATGTTCTGACACAGTTAAAATATCAAGGAGTAATTGAAACATGCGTATCACCAATGAATAATCCCCTTTTTGCGGTTTCTAAACCCGATGGGTCGTACCGTTTAGTTTTGGATTACCGACATTTGAACTCTCATTGTCGGACCTTTGCGGTACAAAATCCCCACCGTTCTGCGCTCGTAGACCGTCTTGTTCGCAAAAAATATAAAACGACACTTGACCGATCCAATGGATTTTACACGCACAATTTGTCCCCGGAGTGTAGCCAATGGAGTGCTTTCACTTCCGGTGGAAAACAATTTAAATGTAGGCGTTTGCCCATGGGCTACAAGAACAGCCCGGGAGTCTTCGCCGCCCGTGTTGTCTCTTTGTTGGACAGCATAGACCCAGATGCGTATTCGTACGTCGACGATATATATCTGACGGACGACGAATTATGGCCGCATCTTTCCCATGTGGATCGCATTATTCTTGAATTTGCGGTCTTAGGATACAAATTTAATTTTGCCAAATCTCACATCGCAGAATTCACTGTTTTGTTTTTGGGCTATGAGTACAACAATGAAGGTAGGGGCTTAGCTCCCCATTTCTTGGAGAAGTGCGCACTTTTGCGCCCTCCAACGACCCTGAAGAAACTTCAGTCATTACTGGGATTTTTAAACTTCGGGCGTTCTTACATTCCCGAATATGCCCAGCGTATCAAGCCTCTTTATGCCTTGATACAACCTAACTTTTCGAAGTCATGCTGGCTTCCTGAGCATTCCTCTATACTGCACTCTTTGCAGTCTGATCTACTTGAATCTAAGTTCTTGTTGACTCGTGATAACCACACGAATCTGATGATTAGAATTGTGCCAGGGGCAGTGGGTTTCACGTACTTGACGTTTAACGAAGGTGACACAGTACCTATTGCATACAAGTCGCATCTTTACACTTCAGCTGAGTTGCGCTTTTCCTCTGTGGAGAAAGTTTTGACTGCAGTGCAAATGGCGATTCTTAAAGAACGCGCACTGGCACAGGGAAAACGCATTTTGGTGGTAACACCGTATCCTGCCCTGGAGGCGGTGACGAAGGCAAGTGTACCAAACTCTAAGGCTTTGCACCCCCGTTGGATACAATGGGCTACATCTCTGATGTCCCCGGATGTCACTTTTATTTTTGATTCCTCTCTTCAGACACAGGAGTTCTTGCAGTATGAATTTGTTCATCCTCCTCCTCTGTCTTTGGTACCGCTTGAGGAGTACAAATGTATCATTTACACCGATGGTTCGGCGCAACCGGCCAAGGGTTCTAAGCATGCTTATTCCGCAGCATGTGCTATTGTTGCGGGTACTATGGTGAACGGTGAGTTCAAATCGAGTGTGGTGCACATGCAGGCGCTAGAAGACAGTACTGCACAATTGGCCGAGCTGCGTGCTTTGGTGCTCGCACTTGAGTTCGCGAATCCAGACGTGACGACACTTATTGTATGCGATTCTTACTACTGTGTTCAATCCTTCAATGACAACCTATTCTTTTGGTCTCAAAACGACAATAGAGATGCTAAAGGCAGCACAATTAAGCATAAAATGCTTTGGGTTTGAGTGGCAGATCTTAAACAACGTCTGCCTCGCACACAGGTGATTCACACTCTTGGCCACCAGCGTGTGGGCGCACACGCGGTCGGTAACAATTTGGCAGATGAAGCTGCCAAATCAGCAGTAGCCACGTGCTCAGTAGCAGCAGTTACAAGATCCATGACAAAAATAGATAATGAGATTTTGGCAGCTATTGCTGCAACAAAGGAAGGTGCTAATTACCCACGGGGTTTCCCTTCCAAGTACTCTTATCACTTAAGTCCCAAACAGGTTCCTTACGTACGAATTCCAGACGTTGGTGATCGGCTGATTCCCAACGCGGACCGCAGAACTTCCTTGATAACGACCGCACACGAAGGCTTGGCTTCAGCCCATGCTGGCGTGTCTGCGACTGTTTCCATATTGCAGCAGCGTTACTGGTGGAGAGGTTTATATAAACAGACCCATACTTATGTGCTTTCTTGTGACGTTTGTCAGCAAATTAAGCCTTCAACGGTTACACGACCACCACAAACACAGCGCTGCATTTCTAACAAACCTTTTGGGTGTGTTTACCTGGATCACTGCGGTCCATTTTCTTCTGACACTGCATATAAATACATCTTAGTTGCAGTAGATTCGTGCACACGTTTCATCTGGGTTTGGCTACAACAAAGTGCTGACGCTCGAAATGTCATAAGGGATTTGCGTGTCTTTGTGGGAATTTTTGCCTGTGGCACCTTCCATTCCGACCAGGGTCCAGCGTTCGCCTCTAAGGCGTACAAGTACGCGATGAGGTCACTGGGGGTGCTAGTGTAATTTTCGTCTCCATATAGGCCTGAGGGCAACTCGATTGTGGAGCGAATGAACCGTGACTTAAAGCAATCCTTGACAGCTAGAGTCTTAGGTACTGGCAGGAACTGGCTGGCCCACTTGTATGGCGTGCAACGTGCACTTAATAATCTCCCTAGAAGATCTCTGGGTGGGCGGACCCCATACGAAATGCTCTTTGGCATACAAATGTTTGTGCCAGACCTTGATGGTCTAGACATGGCTGCGAATGCCGCAATCTTTGATGTAGATAATCATTCTACTATGTTGCAGGACTTAAAAGAGACCCGTGACAAACTTGCAAACGAACACTTGCCTTCAGCCACTGACGCTGCGTTGCAGATTCCGGTTGCCGGCTGGCTTCCGAAGGTTGGAGATCTGGTCCGAGAGAAGGTGGAGAACAAAAAAGAATTTGGCCCCTTTTATCGTGCACCGGTTCCAGTTCTTGGCTTGAAGGGTACTCGTACAGTCATCTTACCACCGCTTCCTGGTCGCAAAGAGAACAGATACATCTCAGTGGACAATGTCAAGCTACAACATCTGGCCGATCCTGAATAGCGTGACACCTGCGGTATCATGTCCAGCCATTTCAAGGACTCCTGTTTGTGGCCCTCCAGCCTACACAGACACTGATGTTGCCATTGAGATGGTCGCTTTGCCTGATCGCCTGCTCAACTTCCCGGCTTCCTCCTGCAACGAGGACACCGAGTATGCATACCCCGCAAATGAGTCGGTGGCTCATTTACCTACAACACCACTGAGCCCAACCCGTTTTTCCTTTGATTCGGCTTCCACCTCATCACTTATCCCGTCCAGCTTCAGTATTTTTATATCCTGGTTCAGAGACAATTTTTTGATCCCACCATGGACATACATCTGGTTGGTACTATTCCTGATTTTCCTGTTCATGTCCATTGGCTTTGTGACAGTTTTTTTCTTGCTCATCAATGGTCACTATTTACCAGAACGCTCTGCAGTACACTGTGTCGCTGGAACTTTGGCTCCGCATTCTTCATCTCACATCATGAAGCGTGACCACACATTTGTGAACATTTCCGCTATCCCAGTAACTGATGGCATCATGTGGGATGCTGTAAATTTCCAAATTCATGGACCAACCGAGATTATTACTGTACCGAATGTCCTCCGTGTTTCCATGGGTGATGTGGTAAAAAGTAATATTCATTCTGACGATTGGGATGTGCATGCCGTTGAATCGTTATTCTCTGATTTGAAATATTATGCTGCTTTTAATGCTGAAGATTTGTACTTAAATTCTGCAAGTTATGCTGATTTATATTGTTACCAGCATTGGGGCAACCATTTTCTCCACAAACCAAGTACTCTTCGGGGTACTTTTAATTACACCCAATGGGAACATTGTCCGACCCCTTTACCAGGTAGCTCCCAAACACTTAGAAGTAAATTTACTTACTTTACAGACTTTGATAGATCAAACCCTGGGTCCTATTATTTTAAATTGAACATTTCGTCAAAGCAGAAGGTCATGTTGACACACACCAAATTGCTATATTCGAGTTCCTTTTTGGACGCATTAGCCGTGGGTGGTTATGAGCACTGGAAGGACACCATTGACTTAAAATCTATTTGGGGCACCAAATCATGGCAGGTACGCGGTACGGAAGCCTTGCACCGTGCTTGCCTAATCCCGGCCCAAATTTTATTTTTAAATAGTACGATCTATCAAACAACTTGTTGGGGTTTGGCTACTTCCAAACAATTGAATGCACCCTCCATTCCCGTATTGTCTTCAAATCCCAACGAAAGCTTGCATTTCAATATTTCCCTTGCAACTTTGCAAGCTTTGTTTCAAAATAATTCATTTAATATTTCTACGTTTGTTCAGTCACCCTGGTTGGCTTGGCCCATAGCATCAGATGCCTGCCAACTACGTTTTCATGACTCTGCTCCTGGTTACAAACAGGATAGGCCAGATCCAAGGTTTTCTGACTCTCGTACTGTTACAACATATTCTGTTGGTAAATTGTGTAAACCGTGGTTGCAGCACTCTTCATTAGATTCTGTAAAACACCATTTATCCCTCCTATCAGGCAACATTGATCTGTCCGATTTTGTTCTAGGGCCTCGAGGTCCTAGACCCAAAAGATTTATTTATGAGACTTACAATGAACTCTGGAAGCTTACGCAAATTGAAGCTGCTTCCCGTTTACGGGAAATCGATCAGGCAAATCTAGAAAAAGTGCTCGCTGTTGTTGACAATAGTATTAATACCCTGTCTTCCCGCATTTACACATTAGAGAATATTGTTTCATCTGTTGTTGATATTGTACAAGATGATGTGTCTGTGTTATATCATGGTCAGTATCAATTGCGTTCAGTGATGCAGTTTGCATGGACGTTGCAAACATTGAAAATGGGCAAAGTTCCATGGCATTTTTTAAACACGTCTGCCTTGTTCTTGCCATTTAATTTAACTGAAAAACAGCAATTCATGTCCATGAAAGATGCAACATACACTCTCTTACATATCGAAAAGATAGAGCCGTTACCATTCTCTGTGGCGGAGACTGACTCTGCGGTGTGGCTAGTTCAGGGGGTTATCGCTTTGCCTTTTTCTTTATTTGAGTTCAGTTCCTGCATGAAACATTATCCTGTTGGCCGTTTTCAGCCTTTAGGCAGTGCCTTCTTGCATGAACTTTGGTCCCTGCCTTTCATGTACAGATGCCTTAGGGACAGAAAGGAGGTCTTTCTCACAGGAGTCTTGCGCTTCAACAGTGGGTCATTCCCTAATTTGTAAAAACATTCAATTGCACGGGGCTTGTAATGTTTCTGCTCCGAATCTTGCTTGTGTTTTAAAGGGCATTCCGGCACCGGTTATATCGCCTACTTTCACTGTGCTTGCAAATGGTAGCTATCTGCTTCTGAATAATCAAGACTGTTGTGGAATGCAGGCAGGCATCCCCTACATTGTAACGGTTTGAACACCGTGTTGTATGCTGCAAAAATGTGCTTTTTCCACCCCGCACGACATGATAGATAGTTCCATTTGGCCTTCCATACCCACTTTGAAGGCGGATTTCAATAAATTGAGCAGAATAAAGGCGCTATTATTAAACCAGGAGGTTATGCTCACTTCCGCACGGGAGACCTTCGTCCTCCAGGTGGCTAGTACCCACAGTGAGATACAGGCTCTTTTGAACATGAACCTCCCACAACATTTCGGTGAACTGATTCACTGCGTATTCAATGCTTCTAATACCGAAGGTCTTGTACACTTTTTTAAAGTTGTGGGCTCTGGCCTTTTAACCTCCTTTCAAACTATATTTGGTGTAATTCCGGCTTTTATTCATTCTATTTTTTCCAGCGTCTTTGGCGGCCTCCCATTGCTCCTAGCCTTAGCTGCTGGAATATTACTTTTAATTTGTTTGCTGCGCGATGGCTGCACTTCCTGGGGGCCTACTCGACCAAGGTCGACTCCGGATGCTCCGTGAACGTATGCTCATCAGCTTCGGCATCCTACCATTGGCGACACTCAGCGTGTCCTATAGACTTTCTTTTCGCTTTGCGTATTTCACTTGCGTGCAACCTGTGATGTCTTGCTTACGATGTCCTTTCTCTTGGTCCTTGGATGTTTGCCTCTCCAATACGTCTCAGTCGGACCCGGATTTTGGCCAGTTGATGGGCCCCTTAGTGGCCCATGAACGGGAATGTTCCGGCACTGGATTGATGGCGCGTGCGGCTGCATATCTGGGCGGCTGCTCAGAATCTCCTACAACGAAGTTATATTGAGTATCATGCAAGTTGTCCCGCAATGCTGATCACTGCTCCCTATTATGAGGCACATGAATGCAGTTTTGATTTGTTGAACTGGATGGCATCTCTTTTTTCAGACGATACCAATGATGTCCTCTTGGAAGGTGTGGCAGTTTTCTGCACATACACTCTATTGGATTAGGGACCTTCGCTTTCAACGAACTGCATTTCTGGATTTTTTTATTTTTGTCCTTTAGTGCCCTGATTTCTGGCCCCATCTGGAATTTTTGTTTGTCCTGAATTTTTTTTCATTCACTGTCCTTCATGGGGACTTTTCATAAATAGACGTTTACATTCTGCTCCATCTATTTGAACTGTGTTTTCGTCCTATGTCTTGGCCTATGGCCTGACCAGGGGAGGGTGTAGTGTGGTTTGTGGCCTCATTGTCTATATTGCTAAGTTAGCTTAGGCCTGGCTGCCATGATGCCTTTTTTGCACACGTTAGTCTGTGACTTTGTTTTTCCAGACTCTGCTTGTGCCCGGCTTTATTAGAACTGTCTGCCTTTTTGCCTTTCACCTTTTCTCATGTTCCCTGTGGGTTTCGTCTACACACTATGTACAAGGTCGAAAAACAACGTCCTTGTTATTGCTGATCTGGTCAGACCCTCGCACTTAGACATAACATGAAATACAGCTGCACTGGAGAAATTCGTGTGCTTTTAATATTGTGATCTCCCTGTTGGTGGCACTTGGAGAAAAACCTTTCCAGGGAGAAGAGCTGTGCTTGTCTGATGATGTAAACCTTGCATCTAGATATTGAGGTATGGGGTCCGCCAGACAAAGCCCAGAGGTCTTCTATTTTAATAATAAACTAGTCACTAGCACGGGGAGGGTGGTAAGGCAATTTAGTCCTATATCCACTGTCTTTATAAAATGCTGTCCGCGTTTGTATTTTATGGAATTGTAACCATGCTTATTATTTTATCGTTATGCATTATGCTGATAGTACTGGCACGTGTACTTTATCTTAGAGCACGATAGTTGAAATAAACATTTTAAACTATACTGTGTCTCTTATTACGCCCGTTGTGGACAAGTATGAGTGAGTTATGAAAGAGTGTTCTTGCTCCCGCAATTCCTGAGAGAGTCCGTGTTCTGGGATGTCTAATCATTGGTAGCTTCGCTGTAGTACGGAGAACGAATGAGACGCTAAAGCTAGTCGGATTGGGATTGTGGGTACTAAGGTGCATGGTTGGTACACCACTATACACCGAGGTCCTATTTTCCTGTGCATAGCTCTGTATATGTGCAGAATCCCCGCAACAGTAGATGATGTTTTCGCTGGTGGAGAAGACTGGGTCGAGTGTGTGTCCTGCTGTGTCGGTCGGAGGGTTGACTAGCTGCTTGAGTCCAATGTTGGCGAGGTTCTCCAGAAGAAATGCGGTGTTGTGGTCATTTGGGTTGTCCAGGTGAAAGTTGAGGTCGCCGAGTAGGATGTAATCGGTGGAAGCGAGAACCTGGTGTGTGATGAAGTTGATGATGGCGTCGGTGAAGGGCAGATGGGGGCCAGGAGGTCGGTAGATGAGGGTACCGTGGACGGTGGTACTGGGGTTGGTCTGGACCTGGAAGTGGAGATGTTCTGTAGGGTCGTCTGAGTGGGTGGTCCAGTGGAGGGAGGTCTTGTTGACGATGGCGATGCCTCCTCCTGGTCTGTTGTTTTGATCCCTGCGGGTGAGCTTGTAGCCGTTGGGATTGTCGATTGCGATGTCTGGGCCCGACCCAGGGTTCGTCCAGGTTTCCGTGAGGAAGGTGATGTCGGGGGAGACGGAGTCAGGGAGGTCCCAGATTTCTGTGGCATGTCTGTGGAGGGAGCGCATGTTGAGGAGGACGTGTTGAGGATGCAGGTAAGCCGGTCAGGTGTGCTGTGGGTCGGCCGGGCGGCGGGCAGAGCTGAATTGCAGAGGTGGGTAAGAGTGCAGCTGCAGTTTTAGCAGGAGAAAGACTGTTGAGTGTCCTTCGGTGACACTAGATGGCAAGCGGCATGGCGTCCTGTGTTGAAGGCGAGGAGGGTGCCGGCGTCGTATCGGTGGAAGGTCCGAGAACCAGAGTCAATAGAGCTGGGCACGGTCCAGGTGTGGACGGGCGCAGACGTGCTCGCCTTTTGCGCGCCCGCTGCGTGGCTGCCATTAAGTAATGTGGGGGGGAGGGCTGGACAGCTGGGAAGCGGGAAACGTGGCACTAGGTAGGGGGCGGGGCTGTGGGAGTCGAGCAGGGGCACGGCGCAAAGAGAGAGAAAAAAGTGAAAAACAGCAAAAAAAGGGTGAAGAGAGAAAAAAGAGTGCAAGGAGGCAGAAGGCAAAAGGACAGAAAGTTGACCAGCAGCAGAGCAACAATGCTCCCCACTAAACCACCAGGGATGAGGCGCAGGCAGGAGCCATGCGGGTGGAGGAGGGCCTTGAACCACCAACCAGTGAGGGTCAGTGAGCCTGCAAGGGGCAGAAGCTACCAGGCGGAGCTGCGCAGGAAGGGGAGCAGATCACTGACAAGGTCATATATGGATTTATATGCATTTTTCTTATTTCCCAAAAAACCTTTCTTCCGCTGCCTTTCACTCCACTCTCTGACTCATCCCAAACCTTTCTGTCTACAATGAAATTCCAAACATGTTTTCAAAACTCTTCCCTCTTTCTACCCGGTTCAACCAACTAACAGGCGCACGTCTACCACTCCTGATAACATCTCACATCTTCCCTTTGCTAATCCACTTCAATTTATTTATCCCTGTTCACAACACGAGTAAATGCATGAGATCATAAGAGCACAAACTTTACAAACTTAACACGATCTTACAAGAAAAAGGAAGCATATATTACTTATTACTTTCTATTTACCTCAATCAAGCCTTGGATTCTAGAGCAGAGTGCTTCTCGCCATCACCAGAGGTAGCAAGGTCTATATAAATACAATTTACAATTACAGTGTAAATGCTCCTGATGTAAAAGCCAGGAATGTAACAACTGATATTCAAAATTAAACTTCTTTTTGATTTTCTTTCACTGAGCTACTTCTGAGGTTGATAAACTTGAAACCTTTCATTTTACATGCTAAAATCCTTGTTATTTTTTTATCAAGTTGTGTTTCTTTTGGACTTATTATAAACTGAACTGAGTTGTATCATGGCACCCATGAATTCCTACATCAACATATGTGATGTAAACAGGTCATACATTTATATAAGAGGCAGCTACAGCAGCAGAATAGGTTAAATTATTTTGGATATCGAACTTTGGCATAAACTGGTTGACTTCAAGCTAATACCAAGATTGCATAGTGACAACTATGTGCTTCTTCTAACAGTACTGGAGAACATGATTCTGACCCTGATTCCCTATCATGTTATCTGACTCACTGCTAACACTACGGAATAATAGAAGATCTGTTAAATGGCAGAGATTAAAAACCAACCCTGATGGTCTCATGTAAATTTGCAACCTCACATCGATTCCCGTAGGCATGAAATTACCACCACTCAGCGACATCTTTCTCTGTTCAAGCAATTGAGTGATCTTTGTTAAACCATGGTGGATGAGCGAATGTCAAAAAGCAAAATCCCTCTTGATTGCAACTATTAAATCATGTTATTCACTCAACACAATAGAAGCCAGACACACACAAACTTATTTTGGAAATCAGCAAGCAGAATTGAAATGATAACTCTTGGTTGGATCTCTTAGAAACTGCCACAAAAAAGAGATAATACCGCATTTTGGCACATTATAGCACATGGCAACCTTAATAGCAGTAGTGATACTTAACATTTCACACAATTGCACACCTGGGTAAAGCTCTTTGCAGATCTGTATACCAATCATAATTCTGATACAGCTCCAACCTCCACTGATTGCCAACTTTAATTAGCGAATCCAACTGCTGTCTCTGATACCCCTGAGCTGGTCTCATACAGAAAAGGTCTTTTAGAGATTATGAATATTGATAAGGCCTATATCATACCATTGGTACGCCATGTAAAATCTTGGCTGACAGCCTTGGGGCTGGAAAATCTCTAGCATGATCTCTTATCTATCAATAGGGCGACACAGGATATTGTAAAAGTTGCCTATTGGGATCATGTGTTAGAATAGTGGCACAGGACTGCAAAATGTGATGGCCTCACAGAAAAATATCTGGTCGTTAAACCTACACCCTTTTTTTTTAACCCTACATGGATGAAATTTTCTCACACTAGGCTAGAACATTGTATATTAGATTTAGATTTGTAATTCTATTTGTCAACAGTTTCAGATGTAAACGGAAGTCTAGTCGCGGTGAACATGGAATTTGTAAAACACGTAATGATGCAGTTGAGATGATGGACCATGGTTTATTCTTCTGCACGTGTATAAAAAACTGCAAGATGGAAGTGGATAATACCACGGTGTCCGAACCGGGTATTAGACATTATTGATTTGCATCAAGAGTATTCAATTCAGACACTACTAGCATGTTCATTGTTTTTGGCTTGACCAACTTCTTATTCTCTGGCTTTGAAGAAAGTGGCAGGTGCTTTTATTTTGAACTACCGACACAAACCAGTGTTTCTTGTACAAAGACTTGTTTATTTGTTACCTGTATATGAATCATGTAATATATATATATATATATGTAAACATCTTTCCACTTGAGTGAAAGAGACGGCACTCCGGGGCAGAAGTAAATTAAATCTGTGTATTGGTCACTCCAGACAAACAGGCCACGTTTCGGCTGCACAGCAGTCTTGATCACATATATATATATATATAACAAAAGACACCTTCTCTTTGACGAAAAGATGAGAGGGACACAGCGGAGCACGGTGAGGCAGCCTTTATTAACCTTTATGGCATGACGCGTTTCGGAAATACCTTTTTCAAATGCCAATGTTCTAATAGCTGATAAGACTGCTTGCGTGTCTTAAAATAATCCAGCCTCTCCTTCAATGAAGTGAGCACACCTTGCCCCCATGTACTCTGGCACCACCCATGCAGCTTGAGTTGGAAAAACTGCATTTCCCACAATGCAGCACAATGTTAGGCCGGGGCGGGTGATACTTGTGGCCAGGATTGTAGTTACTCACAGTGAGTGAAAGGCCAATTTGAGAGCGTGGTCAGGTGAAATATGCAGCTTAGGTTGAAGAAAACTGCCTCACTTGCCCCTACTTCCAGCCGCACTTTCCCACTTTGGGCCAAAACCGGAGACGACGGCACAGTGTCCACGCCTCTCCATACAGTGATGGACTGACTCTGCCAGCAGTTCTTCTTCCCTCGTGGGTCGGGTGGCGGTTCTCAGCTACCGATCCCTCGGAAAAACGAAAGTGTTGCCACTGATGCCTTTGCTGCCGAGAACGCTTGACAGAAGGGTCCCTCTTGCGTGCCAAAGACCAACACGCTAAACATAACAAAAGACACCTTCTCCTTGACGAAAAGATGAGAGGGACACAGCGGAGCACGGTGAGGCAGCCTTTATTATATATATATATATATATGTATTATTTTAATCTTTGAAATAAACAATAATGGATGCATGACCTACATCAACAGTACCTTCCACACTGATTTTTCTGTATTTCTGGTGCCTTCTTTTGGTACCAGAGCTTTGCTTGTCAGCTGTACGAAGGCTAAAACATCTGAGTACCTACGTCATTGTATGGAAGAGATCTACTGTGTAGATGAACACTTTTCAGTGTCTTGGAGCATTTATTCGCTCCTCTGGCACGTGTTCAGAATCAATAATCAACTTAGTGTCATGCTTAAGGATTGATTACCTAAGCACACTTTCAGTTGGTGCCAAGGCAGCAATTGAAGTTTAAAATACAAAGTAATAAATATATTAATTAATAGTGGCAAAGACTTCTTGCCATAACGTTTACTTGTATTAAATAAGCAAAGGTGAGTAATTTTGTTGCCAGGCTCCTTCTTTGGGGAGATCAGTAGGGTGTACCTTTATCTATGTAATCATTTTGTATTTATGGGCAATTCCTGCATCTATGGGAATTTATTTGTGTAGGCGCATGCACATGTATAAAAGCATGCATTTGGGGGGTGGCCGGGCAAGATGGCTGAGCGGACGTGAACCGTCTCAGATCCCGGTCCACAATACAGTCCCAAGCCCACGAACGCCTGTATAGCATCGCCTACCTGAAGGCAGAGGTGGCGGAGAGGATGAGGACTTCCTAGAGCTCGACCAGAAGACTCAGGGTGCGAGAGGGGACGCCCCCTGAGCCATATCGCAGTGCCGACCAACCCGCCGAGAAGCGAGACAAAATGGCGGCCACCGTGCGCCACGGAGACGCAGGCTCGTAGGAGCCTCCCCGTTACCATCAGAACACCGCCAAAGGGTTGCGGACTCACGGTGGCATCACTGGGGAATCGGCGGAGTCGTTGCCTATCGAGACTCGAGGGGTGAAGCTCCGATGCCGGATGACAGCGAACGAGGCGGACGACGCCTGATTCATTGAGGGGCTCCGGCTCCACCAAACAAGTAAGGCATAGGGTCGGGGCGCAACCCCTCTGGAATTGCAGAACAGCAGGAACGCGGGGGGCACTGACCGGCCAGGCCAGACAGCCAAAGTAGAGGCACGCGAGCTCCAGGCAAGTCCATGCCCAACTTTAAAATGGCGGCCGACCCCCCCAATGCACATTTGAAAATGTGAGGAGCCCAGCACAATCACTACGCATAGCAAATGGCGTGCTAAGCTCTCTACTACAACGCAGCCCTAGAGCACCCACACCAAAGGGACCCTCAGCTTGCCCAGCGATCCCATCAGCAAGGATATAGATCTCTAGCGGCCCCGCGGCCTGATCCAGCCCCTCAGGTCTGGCTGTCGCCCCACACAAGGCCCGGTGCACAGACATCAAAAACGAGGGGACACCGCAAGCGATCACAAACACGGCACCCAGAGGGGGAGAGCAGCGAACACTCCCCACAGCCCCCCACGACACCCACAGCCTTTTGATAGATACGGCGCCCGCACCTATGCCGCCTAAGAAGGCGACGACTAAGGTATCCATATTTCATAATCCTATGCACAGTACTTCCGGGCCATCATTGAATACACGCACGGAGACGGCAACGGTCTAAGACGCACTCGTCTAGATCCGGACGAAGGGATAACGACCTGGGTGTCCATTACCAAAACGTAAAACTTGAGTGAAAGAACACTTCACAATTTTGATTGGGGATAATTCAGGGAAACTGCAACAGGCATAATCCACGACAGTAGGAATCGGAGGTCGCCTTATGCACAGCCGGGACGGAAGTAGAACCGGCGGGGAGAAAGCTTATAAATATCGTCCATCTGATCTACAGCCCTGAAGAAGTCGAATGGGATATATACCCAACGACGAAACACGTGTTGGCTGGGCAATTCTACTGAAAATAAAGGAAATAAGAACATCATACATCCATAAAGATTGAAAAGAAACTTTATTTGTTGTTAATGTTGTATTTGAATACAGTGATAAAATGCAATCACAAATGCAAATGAATAGAGCGTGTGCATAGGATTATGAAATAAGTTTACAGTGGACCACGACAAGGGTCCCGTCTGGAGGGTTTAGGGTGTTAGTTTCCCTCACCGTTTGCACCGCACAAATAACTCACAAGAAACTGCGCATACTCAGGAGGCGCCAGCTCCGCACTAAGATAAACACCCCACTGTTAGTCTATACGACTAAGGTATCCAACTTCTTCACTCCGACGGAGAACAGGCAGACACCGCCCCACGGCGATCCAACGGACAATATGGCCCTCACGAAGGAGGACTTTCTGGCGTCCCTACGAGACTTTAAGACGGAACTGAGCACCGAGCTCACTCAGGACATCAAAGCCTCCATCGAGCAACTCAAAACCGACCTAAATATGCGCATGAGCTTGCTTCAGCAGGATGTGGACCCAGTGGGTACGAGAGTACTGGATCTGAAATCTCAGTCTCAAGAGCTGGACAAACGGACAACTGCCGCCCACAATAAGATACAAGACCTCCACCGCCAATTACAGCTAGCGCAGCTGAAATCAGAAGATTTGGAAAACAGAGCGCGACGAGACAACATTCGAGTCAAAGACCTAGAGGAAGGAGCAGAGGGGTCGGATTTGGAGGCCTTCCTGGAAGGTCTGTTTGCGGAAATTCTCAGCCCACGCCAACTTAAGATTAAGCTGGAGAGAGTACATCGAGTAGGGGGCCCGACAACGGGTGAACGACGGCGAACAAGAGATATCCTGGCGAAATTCCACTCCTTTAAAGTAAAGGAAGCGGTTCTACAAGCGGCCCGGAAAAAGAACGATATCTCCTTTCAGGGGTTCAAATGCAGCGTCTACCAAGATCTGGCGCCCGCAACTCTGGCACGACGGCAACAATTTAGACCCCCTCACTGCCAAGCTGCGGTACAATCATATCAAATACAGGTGGTCATATCCCTTTGGCCTAATTTTTTAACTTAATAATAAGACTCAGCACGTCACTGAGCTCGAAGAAGGACTGAAAATGTTGGGCCTACCCTCTACCGAGGCTGGGGACTCGCAAGAGTCAGCGAAGGGGACGGATCGCGGAGGCATTTACAAACCACAATGGAACACCAGCACGGGAGGAGCTCATAAATGACCACACCTACCAAGGAACTGTGCACCAGACACTTTCAGCTACCAGGGGAGCTGCGATTCCACTAAAGAGACCTCACTTGTTCGGACACTGAACTTCCAGAGGACGCTGGTCAATACTTTACTTCGAGTTGGAGGCTACCTTTGTCTACGTGTACTTGCAGGCCGATAGTTGGTGACCAATCAAAACAGCTGGGACGGGCATGGACAGGGACTCCGGTCGAGTCATCCACCAACATTCCCGGACGGGCGATGACTCCCACATGGGGAGTCCTAACACCCAATCGACAACCTTCAATGTTGGTATGGTTGGGGTTTTTCTTTATGTTTTTGTTGGGGGGGAGGGAGTTGGGGGGATGGTGGTGGCTAACACGTTACATCTTTCAGGCGCACCAAAACAGACACATCTTGGAACAGACACACTCACTACTGCAGGCGTGACTGGGTAGCTCATTCCCCTTAGCAACCAGGGCCAGAGGTGACGCCATGCATCAGGGGGATAAGAGAGCAAGGGACGACACAACACTGTACCAATGGTACTTACAATAGGGTCGTGGAACGTTAAAGGTCTTAATTCGCCACAAAAGCGACAAAAAGTCTGGAAATACCTCCCGGACCATCATTTCGATATTGTGGCTCTTCAAGAGACGCACCTACAGAGGGCCGAGGAATCGAGGCTTCGACACAAACAATATCCTCTTATATATAGGTCCTCCGCACATACCAAACACCGCGGGGTCGCACTCCTTTTTCATAGTTCGACAAAGTTCCAGCCAGTGTCCATTCAGGCAGACAAGGAGGGTAGGATGGTTATGGTCAAGGGCTTTCTGAGGGGTAAACTGTGCACCTTTATTGCAGCTTACGCGCCTAATGTTGGCCAGGCGGGCTTTTTAACTACACTATTAGATAAAATGGAAGGTTTTGCAGAGGGCCCAACAATCCTTCTGGGGGATTTTAATCTTACCTGGCAAGTAGACTTAGATAGCACCCAATCTCACAGATCAGAAACTAGCTCCTTCTCCACAGCCATTAAGCAAAGGATGCACGATTTGGGCCTTAGAGATGCCTGGCGTACCCTATACCCTCAGACTAGAGACTACACATTCTACTCCCATGTACACCATACATATTCCAGAATTGACAATATTTTTCTCAGTCAGAACACGCTAGGCATTCTCCGGGAAGCCAAGATCTTCCCTCTCTCCATCTCAGATCACTGCCCCATCTCGGTTTGTTTACACTGGGGAGGGGCCTCGTCTACAACGCCGAAATGGTACTTCCCGGCCTCACTCACAAGAGACAAGGTGTTGCGTACTGAATTGCCAGAAGCGATTACACAGTTTTTCAACTTAAATAGGCCCGAAGATACCTCATTGTTCAATAATTGGGATGCATTCAAGGCAGTCATACGAGGAAATAGCATAGAATTAACTCCACCCTAAATAGACAGCGAGCTAAGGAGAGAGAAAGTCTAGAAACAGAACTGGAACTAGCGGAAAAGGAACATAAGAATAAACCCACCAGGGGCTCACTACGCGCTCTTACGGCACTGCGGGGAAAGCTTAAGGCAATTTACAATAACCGGGCGGAACACACACTATTAAAACTTCGCCAAATTTCCTACTCCCAGGGGAACAAAATAGGCAAACACCTAGCGAGGCAATTGAAAGAGAAGCGTGAAAGAGAATACATTGGAGGCATTCAAGACGGGAAAGGCGGGCTGGTCCACACAGATAGGGGAAAAGCTGACATTTTTGGATCCTTTTACAGGACGCTCTACACTGGGGAATCACGGGATGTTGAGCTGCAAAATTGTTATCTTCAGGCTCTCTATTTCCCTCAGGTCTCCCAAGAGTGGAATTATAGACTTACGGCCCCCATAACCCCAGAAGAGGTGGGCGCAACCATTGCTTCCCTTAAATTACATAAGGCCCCAGGCCCAGACGGGCTGACGGCTCCATTCTATAAAACCTTTGCGCCCGACCTCATACCGCACCTCGCGCGTCTTTTTAACAAAATGGCGGAGGATGGAGGGGTGACACCTTCGATGGCCGAGGCAGTTGTCACAGTCATCCCTAAACCAGGGAAAAATGTACACCTGTGTGCCTCATACCGGCCCATTGCCCTCTTAAACTTGGATGCAAAACTTTACATAGCCATTTTAGCTGCCCGACTGAATGATCTGATGCCAGACCTCGTCCATCCTGATCAATCAGGCTTTATAAAAGGGCGACAAACTCATGATAATGTAAGACGAATAGTACATCTCATTGAGAAAGTCACCAAACGGAAGATTCCAGCTGTACTTGTGGGGTTAGAATCCGAAAAGGCCTTTGACAGGTTGGACTGGTCCTTCTTGTTTCGCACACTCGCGCACTTTGGCTTCGCAGACAAATTTATCACTATGATCAAGACTAATTATACGCAACCATGCTCTAGAGTACAGGTTAATGGAACTCTCTCGGCCCCATTTTCTCTAACGAGGGGAACTAGACAGGGATGCCCGTTGTCCCCCTGCTGTTTGCTCTCAGCATTGACCCACTGGCGCTATGCATCCGGGAGGCGCCGACGATTAAAGGGATTTTATTTGGCGGGGATACCCACAAAATCTCGCTTTTCGCAGATGATGTGCTTTTATCTCTCACAGACCGGTCGCTCTCTCTCCCCGCACTACAGTTAGAACTGGCCAGATATGAGGCAGTAGCGGGTTTCAAGGTTAACCTCGATAAATCGTATATACTTAATCTAACAGTCCCCAATGATGAGGCTGGCACTCTGCAGACTCTTTCTCCACTCTAATGGGCCAGCCGCTCCCTTCAGTACTTGGGAATCCAGTTGACTCCGCGCGTGGAAGGACTTTACAAAACTAACTTTCCGGCCGCTCTTCTCCAACTCCAAAACGATCTTAAACGTTGGAAACCACTCTTTATCTCCTGGCTAGGCCGCATACATGCGATCAAAATGACGGTACTCCCTAAACTTTTATATCTTTTTCAGGCATTGCCTATTGAACTCAAAAAGGAATTTCTGCCTAAAGTTAAATCCCTGATCACACGGTTTGTATGGCAGAGGGAGAGGGCCCGACTGTCCTTTTCGATATTGAGACGCTCTAGAACGGAGGGTGGAGTAGGATTGCCTCACCTTGGCCTTTACAATATAGCTGCGCAATTACAGATTGTGGCGGAATGGTCGAAAAGGGAGTCGGAGAAACATTGGCTCCATATGGACCGAGCCATTGCCGGGAGGACAATCTGGGACCTCATATGGAAGCCCAAGAAAGATAGGCCAGCGAATGCTTATATTAGCACCCCCACCCGCACTACCTTAAAAGTGTGGGACTCTATATCCAGGGATGATCATTGGACCACGTTTCCCTCCCCCTATACACCGATACACTTCAATCGGACCTTCCCCCCAGCACTTCAAGAGGGACCCTTTGATAACTGGAGAGAGGGCGGTTGCATTGCGCTTTTCCATCTATTTCACAATTATGACATTCTCACTTTCGATAACTGCAGACGAGAGTTTCATTTAGAACCTGATGAACACTTCCATTATCTCCAACTCAAGCACTGGGCTCTTACCCCACACATTCGTGAAGCGGCTACCAGAGAGAAAACACGCTTTGATACATTTGTGTTGAAGGTAGGCTCTATGAGAGGGGTGATTTCATTCCTATATAATTCTCTTTTGTCATCCACACACTCTCCTCGTCCTAGGTACATGGATATGTGGGAGGGGGTAATACGAAGGGACATACGTGATAAGGAATGGGCCGGGTTGTGGTCAGATATAACGAAATTTAACCATTCTCTGGAACTCAGGGAAGCCCACTTAAAAACATTGATGGACTGGTACCTCTATCCCGCCAAGCTTAAAAGATCTTTCCGAATACATTGGATAGATGCTGGAGGGGCTGCGGACTACTAGGCGATTTCCAACACATTTGGTGGGATTGTCCCACAATAAGACCGTTCTGGGAGGAGATTTTAGCGCAAATTAAGAGCATGTTGGGCTACCCGATACCAACCACCATAGAAGGGGTTCTCCTAGGCATCCGCGATCCAGCTCTCGAACACCAAACCAAGGCAGATAAGGCCATTATGTGGACATGCATAGGGGCCGCGAAAGTAACAATCGCTGCAGCATGGAAGAAAAAGGCAGCTCCCACTCTGTCACTATGGCATTCCCGGCTCTGGAAACTACTCTGTCTCAAGAGGATGACAGATATCTTCCGCGATGATTATAAAAGTTTTGAATACAAGTGGGGACCTCTGGTTGCTTTTCTTACACGAGGGTTACCTTTGGCCGTCTGTCCCCCCTCAGGGGTATGCATCTCTTTCAATTTTAAATGTATATCGCCTGAATAGACCATGAAACTCCGCTTTTCCACGCATCCGCCACCACCCATGTTGTTTGTTGTGAGGGGGGTGGGTTTTTATTTTTATTTTTTATTTTTTGGGGGTACCTTCCCAGTTGGAAGGTTTAAAGTAAAATCCTGTCGCAAAAGAAAGACGGGTTGAACATATGTATTCTTACGGTGGGGACACCCCATGCCTTTACATTACTAGACACTGTACTTGTTCCACTAGGTTTGTAACGCTAGAAGACTTGGACTTGGACTGACCATACGGTTTCAACTAACACTGCGATGCTTTGTATTACGGCTTGGATACGGTTTTTGATGTACTATACGAAGTATATGCTAAACACCAATAAAGAAATGTTTGACAAAAAAAAAAAAAGCATGCATTTGTTACTATGAATGTAGATTTACAGTCTCCTGTGTACTTGTTATGTAGGTTTCTACATGCATGTTTGTATATATACTCTTCTTGCAAGTTATCTTCAGATTATGACAGTGACTCTACCAAGGAATGAAGCAATTGTATTCCATGCTTTAGGTCTCCAATTTGTGGACAGTCGTCCCGCTATGAGCTAGTTACGGCTTGAAATTCATCTAGATTCACTTGTTGTGAATTAGTCCGCCATCTAGTGGTTGGGCTTGGAATACCGACAAAGTTGACTGAGATGGCAAGGTTTTTGGTGGACCGTAAGCTTGTACGGGTTGGCTTCCCATTACTGCAAGCTAGAAAGATCTGTGTCTGCACTGTAGACTTCATCTTCAGGTTGCTTTTTTCATTGTTTCCGAAGTACAAGTTGCATCAGAAGCAGAGAAAGAGAAAAAGCAGCTTGCTGGTCAATTAAGTTTTCCAGCACCTAAATTTGGGGCCCAGAAATGCATTGATACAGTTGTGTGAGGATGCTATTTGCATGGTTGTGAAATGTACCTTTTTAATAGATTTTTGAGATTGATCATCGACTAACCATCTTTTACGTTTTGCCTGAAGTGCTCCCATCCTAAACAGTGGGTACATTTACAGCAAGGTGGGATCTGCGTCTTTCATTAGACCATAACAACTTGTGTGTTAGACTTATGTACATTTAATCTCACAGGCCCTGAGAGCAAGGAGAGAGAATTGTTGGGCTGTTTATACGCTGGTATCCGAACCAAGACCATTTTTTTCGAACTGTTCATCTTCATCCGTCTAACATTTTCAAAGCAGAGCACTCAGATATTGTAGAATCCAAGTCTACTCAGACGCCTAAATACATATTATCTGAAGATGGGTGTTGATGTCCAGGATCAAACTCAGGGTCTGAACAAAACTTGTTCCTCATTTTGACCATGCTGAAATGCCCAAATCCCACACCTCAACCTGAAAGACCCATCAGAGCAGATGGATATATTGAGAGCTATAGAAAAACCCACATATGTAAATAACAGACTCTGTCCCTTCCAGACAGGAGCAGCACCTGAATGCAGACACTCCAGTTGATGCTTTGCTGAAACGTGCACTTGCGTGGAAAAGACCTCAAAACAAATGCTGCTTTGGGCGCTGAAGGAGTGATGCTGACTGGCTGAGAGAGGCTGCTACCACGCCCCCTTGCTTCCTCCTCCGCCAACGTCAGACGCCGCGGAAGCTGAGCGGTGTTCGCCGATGCCGCCGAAAAACTCCTGGAGAGGCTGACCGTCATCAATGCTGATGCTGAGACGGAGAGCTTAAGCCACGGAGGCCCCCTGCAAGGTCACGCCACACTCGCGACTCTTTTCCAGCCTCGCCGGCTCCCCGCATCACAGCCACGGTGACAGGAGGTGACAGAAGGGAAAGCTGGGGCTCCGGCGAACTGAGGGGAACTGAGCGCGAGAAAGAAAAATCAATGAATAGCAGCTGACGGCGACAGCCTTTTACAAAATATAAGGCACAAGGCAGAAGGCTGAAGACTCGCAGATGGGGGTAGTGCATTGGGCACCCCCAGTTTGGCCCCTCCCCCCTTTTTTTTATTTTTTTGGTATTTTTCGGTCTCTTAACTGAACCATCGCTGGACCACCAGGTTTTCTCTCCAAGTAGGGGTAAGTGGGGGTCTTTTTTTCTTTTTCCCTTTCTACTGGTATATGGGGGACCCCCACACACCACATACTACTTGGTTGAGGACCGCTGGGGAAGCTCCAAGGGGCAGTTCTTTGGCCAATTAACTGGAGGGACACTTTGATTGAGACATTATGCGAAATCTTACTAAAGGAGCTAAAGGTTTTGCTCAATCTGAATCCCCAAATCTGGGCCAAAAAGGAAAAAAGCGCGCAGGTCAGGCAGCAGCCCGTTCCTATCGTGCCGCAGCCTTCAGGAAGGATTTGCCCCTACATACTGAAATTGCTGAGATGGCAAGCACTGAGGCCGCCAAGCAAGACCACCAGGGGACAGAGCTTGATTCAGCAATTAGCCCGAAAGAGGTGGCCTCCTCTAGCGCCGATATATTCAATCTTTCGGATTCAATTAGAGCATCAAATTCCATGCTGGATGGAGCAGTAGGGGAAATTAAAGATCTTAGAAAGTACCCTCTTTTCTTTAAAGCTAAGCCTGGTTTGTCATCGGGGGGGCTGGCGCAGGATACGGCAGGCAATGATCCCCTAGCAGTGGTTAATTCATTGGACTCACGTCGGGAGTCTCTAAACTTGGCTTGCCATTCCCCCTCATTGGCGTCAGGCCTTCAAAGAGACGTAGAGGATCTTGGGATTTCTGCCGTTCAGCCCATCCCGGTGGTCTCAGGGACATCAGCTAGGTCTATGCCAGCGGAGTCAACTCCACCAGACCCAGAGACCTTTCAGTCAGAGGACCGGCCTAATTTGATTTTGACTAATCCCTCACAAGACACAAGCTCTTTTTCCATGCAATGGGACACCAAAAGTCTTCTTAATTTAATTCTAGAAGAAATTCGGGATTTGAAGGCCTCCCAATCGGCCGAGATTGCGGTAATTCATGCCCGCCTGACCAAAATTGAGGAAAACATGGCCCAGATCCCGGCACGGTTACAGGAGGCCGAAACCAGGATCTCGCAATTGGAGGACCAAGTGACATCGATGAATCTAAAAGTCGCCACTTTCCAGAGCCAGAAAACCGCTCTGGAATACAAGTTGGAAGAGTTAGAAAACCACTCCAGGCGTTCCAATCTTCGTATTTTAGGTATTCCAGAGGGCATTGAGGGACAGCAGACTCTTCAATGGGTTGATTCATTTATAAAGAAAAGCGTCCTCCCAGAATTTAATGGCGACCTGACCATAATGCGAGCTCACCGCGTTCCAGCACATCTTCCTCCCAATGCCAAATTCCCACGGACCATCCTTGTCAACTTTGGGGACTTCAGAGTTAAGGAACAGATCTTAACACAGGCCATTAAACAAAGACAATTTACCTCAGCAGAAGTCCCACTATGCCGTATTTTTTCGGACATGTCTGCCTCTGCAGCTAAAAGAAGGAAAGAGTTTGTTAAATTGTTACACCTTTTTAAAGAACAGGGAGCACAGGCGATGATAGCCCAACAGAATAAGCTGAAGGTGCTCGTCAAGGGCAGATTCCATATCTTTTGCAGTGTCCCGGAAGCACAGGAACTTTTGCATCAAATTTCCTCGGAGAAATCTTAATGACGTTTGGATTCTGTTCCCTTTCTTTCCTTCTTACTTGGGAAGGGCAATGAGCTGTTCGTAGGTGGACTTCTGCTGTTTTCTTTTTTTTTTCTTCTCTCTTTCCCTTCTCTCTGTTTTTTTTTCTGTTCTATTTTCTATTTTTCTCTATTTTGGGGGGGCCTTTCTCCTTTTTCCCTTTTTTTTTTATACACTGTTTAGCCCGTGTTAAGTTGCTTAATGGTAGGGAGGGGAGGGGAGGGGAGGGAGCGAGGGCGTGGGTTGTCTGGTAGCATCTGGCACTAAGTCATTGTGCCAATAGTAGGGTGGGTGTGTTAGCGTGTCAAGGTTGAGCAGGTATGGCCATCTGCTCACAACGACATTGGGTGGAGGGTGGAGTCACAGGGGTGGAAAGGGAGCATGGGGGAAAAAATGAAATCCATATTTTAAGTTTACATTCATCGGACTATTGTTATGTGAAAGTAAAAAAGGGGCACATGTCCTCTCGACTAGAGTCGGGTTAGAGGCTCTTCTTCTTCCGAATCAGTGAAAGGTATATTTTTAGATTATGTGGATTCTTAGAAATTTGTCCTCTCCATGTAAATGGGAAATAAGGAGATATTGAAAGTGGTTTCGTTCAATGTGAATGGCCTCAATAACAAGAGGAAAATGCGGGCCATTGAGGCTTGGATTAAAACAGAGAATCCCTCGGCCATTCTAATACAAGAGGCCCACATTCCAGCTGGTAAAATCTCAGATTTTGCAATGTTTAGATCTTGGGCAGCCTATAGGGGTTTCTCCTCATCCTCTGCAGCACATAGGGGTACGGCGATTTTTCTTAGTAAAAAATTCCAGGCTGAGGTGGTTAGCTCTGCAAGCGATCAAAGTGGTAGATGGTGTTGGGTCACCTGTAACATGGATCACCGGCCTTTGACGCTTGCTAGTATATATGCCCCGGTAGAGGATAATCCTCTCCCATATGAGGAACTTTTTCAATCATTAATTCAAGTTCCGGGAGATCTGATTGTGGGGGGGGATTTTAATTTGCTAATGAACCCCAATATTGATTCCTCATCTAACTCAAAAAAACAGTCAAAACGTAAAACTTTTAAAACTGTACATAGTTATAGTTCGATGCTCGATCTTGTCGATCCCTGGCGAGCTGCATTTCCTTCGGAAATTGCTTATACCTGCTTCTCAGGGAGATTTCACACCTTTTCACGTATTGATTTTTTTCTTATTTCCAGGAAGTTGGTGTTTCTACAACAGAAAATTCTCCAAAATGGTTTTTCAGACAATGCTCTGGTGGTTTTAGAGTTAGCATTGGGTAAAGGCAGTTCATTCTCTAAAAGGTGGTCGTTAAATCGACAATATTTGCTAGAGGAAAATTGGGTGGCTACTACTAAAATACAAATCTCAGAGTTTTTCGAGCGAAACCATGATTCCGCACCATTCCACGTGATATGGGATTCGTTCAAAGCTTTTTTTCGAGGCCTAGTCATAGGTAAAGATGCAGAGAATTCTAGAAAAAGGAAGGAAGAAAAGCGGATACTAGAACATAAAGTGCAAAGAGCTCTGGATAGATTTCTCTTTAATCCCTCGGCCTCAAATAAACGTCAGTGGGATCAGGCTAAGAGGAATTTGACTGAAATATACTATGTTAAAAGTGATTCCCTTTTCCAACAGGATAGGCAAAAGATATATGAAGAAAGCAATTACACAGGGAAATTCTTGGCATGGCAGGCTAGGGAACGGGCCGCAAGGAATCAAATATTGGCATTAAGATGCCCCACCTCTGGCTCTCGTTCTGAGGATTCAGAAGAAATAGGAGATATAATGGTCCAACATTACAAGAATATTTATGGCCAACAACTATCAATAGATATATCTTCTTTGGAAGATTTTCTTCAGGAATTTGAAGTGCCCGTACTATCGGAGGAGGATAAAGGGCATATGGTGAGTCCTTTTACAAAAGATGAGTTAGGAGTGGTCATTAAAAATCTCTCTAATGGTAAAGCTTGCGGCCCGGATGGTCTGCCAGCCGAATTTTTTAAAACTTTTTTAGATGTAATTGTGGATTATCTACTATTAATTATAAATTCAATTTTAGAGGGTGGTCCTATTCCGTTGTCATTTAGAGAAGGAAGTGTAGTCAGTTTTTAAAAAAAAGGCAAAAATAGTGAAGATCCCAACTCATATCGTCCTATTACTCTTTTAAACTCCGACTACAAAATATTAACTAAACTTTTAGCTAATCGTTTTAATGGAATTGCTTCATATTTAATTCATCATGACCAAAATGGTTTTATTGCTGGAAGGCAGCTTGGCACGAACACGCACTTTTTAGTGGAGGCACTTGACTATTTTGATACCCAGAAGATACCAGCATTAGTGCTGTTTTTAGACGCCGAAAAGGCATTCGATTTGGTGATCTGGGAATCTTTATTCTGTATCCTGGGTAAATTTGGTATCCCCTCTAAAATCACGGGGTTGGTTGAGAGGCTATATTCGAACGCTGAGCGTAACATTATTATTAATGCCGTTAAGGCTGGTCAAGTGAAAGTTAAAAGGGGAACCAGACAGGGATGTCCGTTATCCCCGGTGCTGTTCGCCTTTTTTATTGAGCCCCTCGCGATAGCCATAAGGAATAACATGGATATCTGTCCTCTGCTTCCAAATATGGGTAAAATAAAATTATATGCGGACGATATCATGCTCATCATAAAGCCAGAGATGGAAGTGCAGGCAAAGGCCTTTCAGATTTTTGAACGCTACGAGGCATTTGGTGGGTATAAAATTAATTTTAAAAAAACTGAAATATTATTATGCGGTGGTGGGGCATCCAGGGATCTACACCCCGATATCATCTCATGTTTAAACACAAATCCAAAGAGATATCTAGGGGTTCACTTCTCACCATTGATTTCGGAATTATATGACTTAAATTTTGCTCCACTACTGCGAAAAGTTCAAGATCTGTTTACTCGATGGAACTCTCTTCCATTGACTATTTTAGGTAGGGTGGCTTTGATTAAAATGTCAGTGCTTCCACTTTTTAATTTTCTCTTTTCAGCAATTCCATGTGTTTTAGTTAATTCCTTCTTTATGAAATTAGAATCTATGTTTACATCTTTTCTGTGGGGCAAGAAGGTCCCCCGAATCGCACTGAGCACTTTATATGAGGGGCGGGCAAATGGTGGGTTAGCTCTCCCCAATCTGAAGGAGTATTACTTTGCATATTTTGCACAATATATGTCTAGATTTAAGCAGGAAACGCAGTCGGGTTTTTTTGTAATTTTTTTTATGAATCTAATCTGCAAGGAAAATCAGATCCACTGCCCACTATCAATTTTTAGATCTCCTAAATTAGTACGCTATAAGTGTTTACATTGGTTTTATCATAAGCGTCAGGCACTGTATAGAAGATATTCTATCTCAGTAATTAATTGTTCAACTCCGATAGCGGGTCTTATTTCCTTTGCAGGAATTAAAGATTCATCTACAATCATTCAAAATTGGACTAAGGCAGGGTTTCGGAAACTTTCGGACTTCCTGCCGAATGATAGATGGTTAAATATAAGCGGAATGTCTCGATTAATCCCCCGTGATTTTCTTCTCCTAGGGTCATATAACGTTCTTAGGAAGTTTCTTAGTAAATTGGACCTGGCCCAGATTATTTATCAGAAAAGTTTAGTCCATGATTTATTAGAAGACACGGTTTTAAAGAAACCTGGGGAATGGAAAAAACGTCTAGCCTCAATCAAAGGGAAAGATTTAGAAGCGAAGGCTAAAATTAAATGGGAAAAATATGAGGAGTTGGAAATTACTGCGAATGTCTGGTCTACAATTAATAAATTAAATTTCAGTACGGTCAGAGGGGCTAATTGGCAAAGGATGTTATTTTTTAGTAAGTGGCTAATGTATCGAACCCCTAGCTTTATAGCTAAGGCCTACCCAAATCAATCGGGGCAGTGTTTCCGGTGCCACAATTACCCTTCCGCTAATTGGACGCATATAATATTACAGTGCCCTCTGATCCAGAAATTTTGGATCGACATTTTTGAGTATTTAGCAACAGATTGTATATTAATAAGTGAGCCCAATGCTCTGTTGATAGTGCTGGGTTATGATCCAGACCTCAGCCTACCAGACAAAACGATTAAACTCCTATATATCGGAATGGCCGTCGCCAGATCACTTCTACTTCAAAGATGGCGAACGGATTTAATACCTTCGAAAAATGAATGGGTTCGGAAAATGGCACAGGTCAAAAGGAGTGAACGAGCGTATGCCTTACGAACGGGTGGGCTGAAGAAGTTTGATAAGATTTGGGCTGAGTTTTTTTAATGGCGAGGCTTAAACTGTAGAACCGGTATCGGAGCTCTCTTTGGTAGTGTCCTGAATTTTATGAGTTTTAGGAAAAAATAGTAATATGGTATTTCGTTTAGAATAGTTCTTTCGATCTTAAGTAAATTATATAAGATCAAGTCACACTCGTTATATACCTTTTTACTTGGTGCATATTCTAGGAATGTAAGAACTAAGGATCTGTTCAAATTGATAGTATTATGTGGCAATGGATTTTGTTTTATGACAATGGGTGTCTTTCCTTGTGGATTGAAAATTTAGTGCTCGATTAGGTGTTTTTATGTTAAATTATATGTCCTGCAATTCTGATGTTATTGATGAATTTTCATGAATGTATATTAAGAGGTTCATTTATGGATTTCAATAGAAATTATTATTATTATTTTTTTTAAATGCTGCTTTGATGCCCAAGATAGAACAGACTTCTAGTGGACTTCTACTCATTGTTGGAAACATAACTGAGGCATGCATGAAAAGGTTGATTAGTTTGATCATTTAGGGATTAATTTACGTCTACGTGGTCTTGACGAGAGCACCCATAGAACCCTTATTCCAAATCAGAAGGCAGTCCTTGTATTCAATTACAGAATGGGTGTATGCTCCACAAATGCTCTTAGTGTATTTACACCACAACTCCTGTGACTGTGGACAGCTCTTCGGCAGAATGGTGAGGACACAAGATGGTACAATTCTCAGTGTTCTCGGAAATAGCTTTTATAAGAGAATTTAAACCGATACTGTATTTTGTGAAGGGTAGTTCTGAAAAAGTATCTGCTTTGCTATCTAAATTACTGGAAGACGTGGGTCTCCTTGAATCCCTCACTCCCCCTTTGACAGTGAATTTCTTAACATCTCTTCAGGGGTAGAGGGGCTCATTTGAAGAACCTCCTTTTCAGGTCTTCTAGTCTACTCTTGGTTAGGCTCTTCAAGTTTCTTGCCAATAATTTAGAGGTTACTGAAGATTTACACTACAACCAGCTTGTATCGCTCCCGCAAACAAAGCGGAACAAGATCAGTGCTCCTTCCATAGAGCCTCTTCACTATGTTTTTGCACCATCTTTAAAGTCTGTCGCTGTTAGGAGCTCACAAAACACAGACAAACTTCTTAAGGCGACACTTTGCAGGTGAGCGTAAATATGAGAGTGTAGCAAAGAGCCTGGGGAATGCTCCTAAGAGTACTTTCAGAAAGGTAGAAAGCAAAACATTTCAGTTTTACATTTACATCAGTTCCTTTCCTTCCGTGCCTTCCATGGATCAGGAGCTCCACTCCCAGATTTGTCGGTTTGCCTTGCCAGGTAGGTCGCTCCCCCACCACACAGCTCCGCCTGTGCTGTCTGCCCGCTGCTCCTGTAGGTAAGATCGCCCTCCGCTTGTGGCCCCGGTGCCAGTTTTGTCTGCTTGTCTCCCCTTTTCCTTTCTGTGCCCCTCGCTGCCCCACTGTTGTTGTGCCCGTGATTTGCCTGCTCTCCCCCGTTTTTCCTTCTGTGCCCCTCGCTGCCCCACTGTTGTTGTGCCCGTGATTTGCCTGCTCTCCCCCGTTTTTCCTTCTGTGCCCCTCGCTGCCCCACTGTTGTTGTGCCCGTGATTTGCCTGCTCTCCCCCGTTTTTCCTTCTGTGCCCCTCGCTGCCCCACTGTTGTTGTGCCCGTGATTTGCCTGCTCTCCCCCGTTTTTTTCCTTTCTGTGCCCCTCGCTGCCCCACTGTTGTTGTGCCCGTGATTTGCCTGCTCTCCCCCGTTTTTCCTTCTGTGCCCCTCGCTGCCCCACTGTTGTTGTGCCCGTGATTTGCCTGCTCTCCCCCGTTTTTCCTTCTGTGCCCCTCGCTGCCCCACTGTTGTTGTGCCCGTGATTTGCCTGCTCTCCCCCGTTTTTCCTTCTGTGCCCCTCGCTGCCCCACTGTTGTTGTGCCCGTGATTTGCCTGCTCTCCCCCGTTTTTCCTTCTGTGCCCCTCGCTGCCCCACTGTTGTTGTGCCCGTGATTTGCCTGCTCTCCCCCCGTTTTTTCCTTTCTGTGCCCCTCGCTGCCCCACTGTTGTTGTGCCCGTGATTTGCCTGCTCTCCCCCGTTTTTCCTTCTGTGCCCCTCGCTGCCCCACTGTTGTTGTGCCCGTGATTTGCCTGCTCTCCCCCCGTTTTTCCTTCTGTGCCCCTCGCTGCCCCACTGTTGTTGTGCCCGTGATTTGCCTGCTCTCCCCCGTTTTTCCTTCTGTGCCCCTCGCTGCCCCACTGTTGTTGTGCCCGTGATTTGCCTGCTCTCCCCCGTTTTTCCTTCTGTGCCCCTCGCTGCCCCACTGTTGTTGTGCCCGTGATTTGCCTGCTCTCCCCCGTTTTTCCTTCTGTGCCCCTCGCTGCCCCACTGTTGTTGTGCCCGTGATTTGCCTGCTCTCCCCCGTTTTTTCCTTTCTGTGCCCCTCGCTGCCCCACTGTTGTTGTGCCCGTGATTTGCCTGCTCTCCCCCGTTTTTCCTTCTGTGCCCCTCGCTGCCTATCGCCATTCCCGCCGCTGCGCCTCCTGCGGCCCCGCCCCCTGACTGCCCATTCGCTGCCCCTGCCTCCCGCCTCCCAGCTGCTCCTCCCTCCCACCTCCCCATAAATGGCGGCCGCTGCGCGGTAGGAGAGCGACCCTTGACCTTGCCAGGTAGGTCGCTCCCCACCACACAGCTCCGCCTGTGTTGTCTGCCCGCTGCTTCTGCAGGTAAGATCGCCCTCCGCTTGTGGCCCCGGTGCCCGCTTTGTCTGCTTGTCTCCCTTTTCCTCTCTGTGCCCCTCGCCGCCCCATTGTCGTTGTGCCCGTGATTTTGTCTGCTCTCCCCTTGTTTTCCTTTCTGTGCCCCTCGCTGCCCCACTGTCGTTGTGCCCGTGATTTTGTCTGCTCTCCCCTTGTTTTCCTTTCTGTGCCCCTCGCTGCCCCACTGTCGTGCCCGTGATTTTGTCTGCTCTCCCCTTGTTTTCCTTTCTGTGCCCCTCGCTGCCCCACTGTCGTTGTGCCCGTGATTTTGTCTGCTCTCCCCTTGTTTTCCTTTCTGTGCCCCTCGCTGCCCCATTGACGCTGTGCCCGTGATTTTGTCTGCTCTCCCCTTGTTTTCCTTTCTGTGCCCCTCGCCGCCCCATTGTCGTTGTGCCCGTGATTTTGTCTGCTCTCCCCTTGTTTTCCTTTCTGTGCCCCTCGCTGCCCCACTGTCGTTGTGCCCGTGATTTTGTCTGCTCTCCCCTTGTTTTCCTTTCTGTGCCCCTCGCTGCCCCATTGACGCTGTGCCCGTGATTTTGTCTGCTCTCCCCTTGTTTTCCTTTCTGTGCCCCTCGCCGCCCCATTGTCGTTGTGCCCGTGATTTTGTCTGCTCTCCCCTTGTTTTCCTTTCTGTGCCCCTCGCTGCCCCACTGTCGTTGTGCCCGTGATTGTCTGCTCTCCCCTTGTTTTCCTTTCTGTGCCCCTCGCTGCCCCACTGTCGTTGTGCCCGTGATTTTGTCTGCTCTCCCCTTGTTTTCCTTTCTGTGCCCCTCGCTGCCCCACTGTCGTTGTGCCCGTGATTTTGTCTGCTCTCCCCTTGTTTTCCTTTCTGTGCCCCTCGCTGCCCCATTGACGCTGTGCCCGTGATTTTGTCTGCTCTCCCCTTGTTTTCCTTTCTGTGCCCCTCGCCGCCCCATTGTCGTTGTGCCCGTGATTTTGTCTGCTCTCCCCTTGTTTTCCTTTCTGTGCCCCTCGCTGCCCCATTGACGCTGTGCCCGTGATTTTGTCTGCTCCCCCCTTGTTTTCCTTTCTGTGCCCCTCGCTGCCCCATTGACGCTGTGCCCGTGATTTTGTCTGCTCTCCCCTTGTTTTCCTTTCTGTGCCCCTCGCTGCCCCATTGACGCTGTGCCCGTGATTTTGTCTGCTCTCCCCTTGTTTTCCTTCTGTGCCCCCGCTGCCTCTCGCCATTCCCGCCGCTGCGTCCCTGCGGCCCCGCCCCCTGACTGCCCATTCGCTGCCCCTGCCTCCCGCCTCCCAGCTGCTCCTCCCTCCCACCTCCCCATAAATGGCGGCCGCTGCGCGGCCGCGCCGCTGGCGCGCCGAAGGCGCGCCTAAGGCAAGCCCGTCTGCGCCCGTCCGCGACTGGACCGCGCCCAGCGCCAGAACCCCTGGATCCCACCGATGCAACACTACTCGACGGACCTACGACGCCGCCACACTCACCGCACTCAATGCCGGCCGGAACCCTGCCTGCTACCGAGCCTCACCGAGACGCACCCACGGACCCTTCACCTGCCAAACCTGCCGATTCACCTGCCCCCTGACGTGCACCACCTCCGCCAAGTCGAGCAACAGCAGCAACCACCTGAAATGCATCCTGCTGAACACCCGCTCCGTCCACAGGCACGCCGTGGAACTCTGGGACCTGCTCGACGCAACAGCACCGGACATCGCCTTCCTCACCGAAACCTGGATGAACGCCTCCTCAGCGCCTGACATCGCCATAGCCATCCCGGATGGATACAAGATCACCCGGAAGGACCGCGTCAACCAGACGGGAGGAGGCATCGCCATCGTACACAAGAACACCATCCGCATCTCGACTAACTCCGACGAGACCTTCACCGCCGCCGAACACCTACACTTCCAGATACACACGGACCCCAAGACCACCCTCCGAGGCACCCTCATCTACAGACCCCGGGACCACGCACACTATTCAGCGAAGACATCGCAGACTTCATCAGCCCGCACGCCATGCCCTCCGCCGACTACATCCTCCTAGGGGACCTCAACTTCCACCTGGAGAACAACAACGACAGAAACACCACCGCCCTGCTGGACAACCTCGCCAACCTCGGACTCAAGCAACTGGTGAACACGCCCACCCACTACGCCGGCCACACGCTTGACCCCGTCTTCTCGTCCAGCAAGCACATCTCCTTCAGCCACGCCACCGGACTCCACTGGACCGACCACAGCTGCGTCCACTTCAGCTTCAGAAAGACTGCGACCCACCACCACCCGCAACAGGCTCCCCGCCGGAGCTGGAGCAAGATCACCGCCGAGCAGCTCACCGCCTCCCTCAGCCAGAACACACCCACCGACACAACGGACCCAAACGAAGCAGCCAGCAACCTCGCCAAGTGGCTGACCGCCTGCGCCGACGACCTCGCACCACTAAAAACCCTCCCAGCAGACCCGGAAGCAAGAAAACCCCTTGGTTCACCAACGAACTCAAGGAATCCAAGAAGAACTGCCGCACTCTCGAGAAAACCTGGCGACTCGACCAGACCACAGACAACAGGACCGCCCTCAAGCACGCCACCCGCAAACACCACCAGCTGATCCGTGCCACCAAGAAGTCGGCACTCAAAGAACGACTGGACAACAACGCCCATGACAGCAAGGAACTTTTCAGCATCGTCAAAGAGTTCTCCAACCCCAGCGCCGGAAACAACGACATCACCCCCTCGCAAGACCTCTGCAACTCACTCTCCGCGTTCTTCCACCGCAAGATCACCGACATACACAACAGCTTCGACGCACAAACAACGCACCCTACCGCCGAACCAATGCCCGCCACCACCACCCTCTGCAACTGGACCCCGATCAACACCGAAGACACCACCCGCACGATGAACTCCATCCACTCCGGATCACCAACCGACCCCTGCCCACACCACGTCTTCAACAAAGCCGACGCCACCATCGCACCCCATCTCCGGGACATCATCAACTCCTCCTTCCACACCGCCACCTTCCCGGAGAGCTGGAAGCACGCCGAGCTTACCGCCCTCCTGAAGAAACCAACGGCGGACCCCACCGACCTCAAGAACTACCGCCCCATCTCGCTCCTTCCGTTTCCGGCCAAAGTCATCGAGAAGACCGTCAACAGACAGCTTGCCGCCTTCCTCGAGACGAATGGATCCCTCGACCCCTCGCAGTCCGGGTTTCGGGCCAACCACAGCACCGAGACCGCCCTTATCGCAGCCACCGACGACATCAGAACCCTAACCGACAACGGGGAAACAGCTGCCCTCATCCTCCTGGACCTCTCCGCGGCGTTCGACACCGTCTGCCACCGCACCCTAGTGAAGCGCCTCAGCAACATCGGAATCCGAGAGAAAGCACTGGAATGGATCATCTCGTTCCTCGCCGGAAGAACCCAGAGAGTCCGCCTCTCCCCGTTCAGATCCGAAGCCACCGAAGTCATCTGCGGCGTTCCACAAGGATCCTCACTCAGCCCGACCCTCTTCAACGTCTACATGAGCCCCTCGCAGCCATCGCACGCCGACACAACCTCAACATCATCTCCTACGCCGACGACACCCAGCTGATCCTCTCCCTCACCAACGACCCCACCACCGCCAGAGCCAACCTGCACGACGGGATGAGAGACGTCGCCGACTGGATGAGGAACAGCCGCCTTAAACTGAACTCAGACAAGACGGAAGTCCTCATCCTGGGCTCATCACCCTCCGCCTGGGACGACTCCTGGTGGCCCCCGGCCCTGGGCACCGCACCCAAGCCAACGGACCACGCACGCAACCTGGGCTTCATCCTGGACTCCTCCCTATCGATGACCAGACAAGTCAACGCCGTCTCATCTTCATGCTTCAACACCCTGCGCATGCTCCGCAAGATCTTCAGATGGATCCCCACTGAAACCAGGAAGACCGTCACCCAGGCACTCGTCACCAGCCGACTGGACTATGGGAACACCCTCTACGCCGGAACCACAGCCAAACTTCAAAAGAGACTCCAGCGCATCCAGAACGCCTCCGCACGACTCATCCTGGACATCCCCCGACACAGCCACATCACCGTACACCTGAAAGACCTGCACTGGCTCCCCGTCAGCAAGAGAATCACGTTCAGACTCCTCACCCACGCACACAAGGCCCTCCACGACCTGGGCCCAAAGTACCTCAACGACCGCATGTCCTTCTACACGCCCACACGCCAGCTACGATCAACCAGCCACGCCCTCGCCACCGTACCACGCATCCGCAGAACCACCGCCGGAGGAAGATCCTTCTCCTACCTGGCGGCCAAGACCTGGAACTCCCTCCCCACTCACCTTCGGCGAACCCAGGACCATCTCGCCTTCAGGAAGCAGCTCAAGACCTGGCTGTTCGAGCAGTAACTTACCCCCTCCCCCAGCGCCTTGAGACCCTCCCGGGTGAGTAGCGCGCTCTATAAATGCCGTGATTGATTGATTGATTGATTGATTGATTGATTGATTGAATGGTTTTCCACTACTTTTAAACGATTTCAAACCAGAGTGCTAGGTAACTATCTCCCCACCCAAAAGGACAGGTGTGAAACCATGTCGTGCATATGTTGGTTACAGACCGACACAAGATGTGTCTTCAGTCTGGGCTCGAGCTACAACTCTTAAGCCATGCGATAAATGTGCCCTCATGATCCGAGACTGGGAGGCAAAGCTCCATGTCACCCAACACAAAAATAAGTGGCCTTCGCGCAAGTCCTGCTTCTGATCCAAGTCGCTAACGCGGTCCCATAACCATTCCCTCTAACGCTGAAATAAATGCTTGAAGCCCTTTGATAAGTCGTAGTTAAAATCCATGCACAAGAAAGCTAAGCTACTCCAGCCTGCCACTTTGACTGCAAAGAGAAGTCCAGAGGGATGATGTCAGGTGAACCCTGTTGAGGTATCCGGTCACGGAACAGATTCCTCAGCTGATCCTCATGCGCCTTGGACCATGGCCAACTCCGCAGCAGATCGAGGGTTTGAAAAACCCCAAACTGTAGATATTTGGCGGACTTCTGGCTCCCTCTAGTGCACCTTTGGGTCCCACAAAACTGCAGTGCCCCCCAGTTGGGTTACCACCTGCAGGTTCACTCCAGAGCTATCTGGCTCCTTGGGACCCAATACTGAGTCATTGCTGACTTCAGTACATACTTTCTATGTCCCTGAGATCCATGCCGGACCCTGAATGTCAGAAGGGATAAACTGAGCAGGCGGAGTCTCGGAGATAACGTGTAGCAACTACATCCCTGAAGTGGCAGTGGATGTCTTCCGACAATGGGGAGAATCCTGGCTAGATTTTTGCTCCACCATCATGTTAAATGTTTTGCACGTTCGAGTTTCCACAAGAACATTAGTTAGGAGATGTAGATGTATTCAGGCTGGAATGGAACACTGCACTCCTGTACACTTTCCTGCCCCTGTCTCTACTTGCCAGAGGTCTTAACAAGATCAGGAACGAGCGTCCCAATGTTATCCTAGTGGCTCCAGACTGGCCAGTGGTACCTGGTCCTTCTGCACATAAGTGATTGTCCCCACATCAGGCTACTGCTTCGCGAGGGCCTCCTGTTTTAGCAACGGGGCAAGGTCCTCCACCAAAATCTGCTCACTTAACATTTACATGTGTGAGATTGAGAGATGGCAGTTGACTGTGTTTGATTTGTTGCCTGAATTGGTGGATGTCATCCTTGCAGCCAGGTGCATTTCCACAAAGTCCAGTTATGTGATGCGCTGGGACAGATTTGTGGCCTGGTCTGGCATTCGCAAGACTGTTTCTTGATAAGCAAAGCTGTCGGACGATCTTTTGTTTTTTTTATCTTTGGTCTAGCTAGGCCTTGCGGTAGGCACTACTAAATGTTTCTGGTTACCCTTTTCGGCCCTTCTCCATTTGCTGGACCAACTGTTCTTATTTAAATCCTCCTATTGCAGTAAGAGTTATAAAAGGTTTGACATATGTTAACTCCTAACCCATTTGTGGTGGCCCAGTGGGACCCTATTTTGGTATTGACATTTCTTCAAGCCAGTGCATCTCTGCCTATTCCATTCCCCAACTTTAACCCCTTCGCTGCCTTTTTGGGGCTATTTGGGATAGTTCGCACTTGGGCCCCCATAACTTTTTGTCCACATAAGGTATCCACGCCAAATTTATGTCTTTTTTTCCAACATCCTGGGCATACTAAAGGTATCCAGGGTTTATGGATTCGCCTGGAGGGGACCGAGAAATTTGCCAAATTACAGCAAAAGTTGGGTTTTTGGGGGAAAAATGAAGAGAAAATTGCTGCAGAAGAAAGCGTCTGTATTTTTCCACTGCAAATGGTATCAACAAAGGGTTTGCAGTGGTAAAATCACCATCTTCCCATCTTTCAGAAACAGGCAGACTTTTGTCACAAAAACATATTTTCAGCACAGTTTTGCCATTTTACTGGGACATAGCCCATGTTTACTATTTTTTGTGCTTTCAACCTTCTTCCGGTTAGTGGTAGAAATGGGTGTGAAACCAGTGGTGGATCCCAAAAGGCTATACATTTTTGAAAAGTAGACACAATTCTGAATTCAGCAAGAGGTCATTTATGTAGATCCTTTAAAGTTTTCCCATTGAAAGTAACAGTTGAAATAAAATAAATAAAATAAAATTGAAATTCAGTTGAAAAAAAACAGCCGTTTGTGCCTATGTTTTCACCTGTAACTTCTTGTAACTATGGCAGATTTTCGAAAGCAATATACTGTTACGTCCGCTATACTATTTTGGCTGCGGGTATTTACAGGGCTCTACTATTCTATGTTACCCTGAGTCTCCCGATAAAAATGGCATCTCACTTGTGTAGGTAGGCCTAGTGCCCGTGACAGGAAACTGCCCAAAACGCAACGTGGACACATCACATTTTTCCACTGAAAACTGACCCTTTTTTTGCAATGTGCCCAGCTGTGGATTTTGGGCCCTGGCTCAGCCGGCATCTAGGGAAACCTAGCAAGCCTGTACATTTTTTAAAACTAGACACCTAGGGGTATCTAGGGTGGGCTGACTTGCGTATATCTCACCAAGTGTTTTGACCCAGAATCCCTTGCAAACCTCACACTTTGACTAAAAAGACAAATTTTCCTCACATTTCAGTAATTGAAAATCCTGCAATCTGCGGGGAGCCGCAAACTTCCACCCACCGGGCATTCCTCCAAGTTTCCAGATAAAAATACTACCTCACTGTTGTGGGTAGACCTAGTGCCCGCGACAGTAAATGGCCCAAAATGCTATGTGGACACATCACATTTTTTCACTGGAAACTGACCCCTTTTTTTGCAATGTGCCTAGCTGTTGATTTTGGGCCCTAGTTCACCTGGCATCATCGGAAACCTAGCAAACCTGTACATTTTTTAAAACTAGACACCCAGGAGAATCAAGGGTGGGCTGACTTGTGTGACTCTCACCAGGTTCTGTTACCCAGAATCACTTGCAAACATCAAAATCTGTCTTAAAAACACATTTTCCTCACATTTCTGTGATGGAAAGTTCTGCAATCTGCGGGGAGCCCCAAACTTCCACCAACCCGGCATTCCACCAAGTTTCCTTAGATAAAAATGGTACCTCACTTGTGTGGGTAGACCTAGTGCCCGCATCAGGAAACGGCCCAAAATGTATTGTGGAGACATCAAAATTATCTGTCACAAAACAACCTGGTTTTGCAGTGGGGTAACCTGCGGCGTTTTTGGTCCTGGTCCCGGGCTTGGCTGCCATCTAGGAAAACCTACCAAACCCAGACATTTCTGAAAACTACTCTCCTGGAGGAGGCCGTGGATGTGTGGCTTGTATGGATCCCCCAACGTTTTCTTATCCAGAATCTCCCGCAAACCTCGAATTTAGCTAGAAAAAAAACCTCACATTTCCCTCACATTTTTGTGTGGCAAAGTTGTGGAATCACTGTCCGGCACAAATTTTCTACCACCCAGCGTTCTTCCAGGTCTCCTGATAAAAAATGCTATTGTGGAGACATCAAAATTATCCATCAGACAACGTCCTGGTTTTGCATTGGGGTCACCTGCGTTTTTGGTCCCGGGCTCGGCGGTCATCTAGGGAAACCTACCAAACCCAGACATTTCTAAAAACTAGACACCCGGGGGAGTCCTGGGAGGTGTGGCTTGCGTGGATCCCCCAACTCTTTCTTACCCAGAATCCCCTGCAAACCTCATATTTAGCTAAAATGATCACATTTTCCTCACATTTCTGAGTGAGATCACCACACCGGCACAAATTTCCTACCACCCAGCTTTCCCCTCAGTCTCCCAATAAAAATGATACCTCACTTGTGTGGGTGTCCAAAGCAGAGTCAGCCTAAAAACGTATAAAATAAAACTGCGCTTATGAACGCACTTAATCTCTACACATTTTTGGCCCTTACCTGTCATAGTCACTTAGCCCACCCACACAAGTGAGGTATCATTTTCATCGGGAGACTAAGGCAGGGCTCGAAAAATCCATACACCCACTCACTGTGGCGAGCCAGATTTAATCCAGACGAGCTATTTTTAAGGCCTACTCACCCGTTTTTGCGAGCTCACAACAGGTGTTCTTCTTGCTTAAAAAGTGAATGAGACTGCCTAAATACGTGCCCCCTAATAAAGGGGAGCAACCCTTGCCCAAGGGGCTGCTCCCCAACAAGGCCAAATCAGTTATTCCCTGGTGGCTAGTGGCTTCTGCCCCGGCCTAAAAATATGGCTGATCTGCCCCCAACTGGGGCAGAAATGGCCAAAATACATGTCCCTTATAAAGGGGAGCGACCCTTGCCCAGGGGGCCACTCCCCAAGATGGCTAAATCATTCATTCCCTGGTGGCCTCTGCCACCCTTCAGGTCAGATTGGGCTAAAAATAAGACCGATCTGCCCTAGGGAGGCAGAAACTGCCAAAATATATAGCCCCTCAAGGGGAGCCACCCTTGCACAAGAAGCCACTCCCAAAACAATATTCATGTAGAAAAACATCCCTGGTGGCCAGCGGCTTCTGCCCCTTTGGGGGCAGATTGACCTAAAAATATATGGCTGATCTGCCCCCAAGGGGTGCAGAAACGGCCAAAACAAATTGCCCCCTAAAGGGGAGCAACCCTTGCCCAAGGGGCTGCTTCCCCAAAACAAGCAACTTCAAGTATCCCTGGTGGCCTAATGGGCATTCCTGCTGCACTATTGAATCCCCACCCATGATCGTGAAGGAGGAATGCACTGCAAAGAGACATTGTGGGAAAGAAAAAACGTTTCCTTTCCCCCGATTCCTCTGCGCACTTCCAACCCTGCCCCCCACCTCCCCCCGAGGAGGAACGCACCTCTTCCTCCAAGGCGCGCTTCAAGCAAATGGCTTGCAGCACTTCGTCTGCAGCTTCTAATGACGTTGGTGCGCCGTGCGCTCTGACGTCATCAGTTGTCTGTGGTGGCAGCGGAAGCGTTTCCGCTGCCATGCATCCTTGGGGATGAAAAGGGGTGGCCCATGAAGTGAGCGCCAGCTCTTCCCCTGTGGGTGGGTGCCAGGACGGAACTTATTCGTCCTCTGCAGCATGGGCGAGAACAGTACCGTTCCGTCCTCAGCACTGAAGGGGTTAAAGAGATTTCCTCATTGCGATTACATCAGCTCATCATGTGAAGTTCAGGCTTTTTCAGTGTAACAGCCCTATAGCACTTTTTTCTTGCACAAGTTGGTAATGAGGACTCTGCTGGCATTCTTGCCAAAAGTTGTGACTCTGGGCCATATGTAGGTGGACTAATACTGGTCGGTAACGGCCGAAAATCGGCAAATTTCCCGTTACCGACCGGTATTTAGCCCTTTGCGATGTAGGAGGCCGGATTTAAGGAGTCGATAATTTACCGATTCGTTATTTTAAGGAATCAGTAAATTACCGATTCCTTAAATCCTATGTAGGGAGCACTCAAGTGAGTGCATTTTTGGTTTAAGGATTCGTTATTTACCACCAACTACAAGTTGGTGGTAAATACCGAATACCTTTTAAAAAGCAATTTCGTGCTTTTTTAAAAGTGCCATGTGGCAGACATACATGCCCTTAGGGCATGTATGTGCGCCACATGTGCACACATGCACGATTCAGGGGTGCAACAGGATGTCAATTTGACACCCTGCCACCCTTGAATATGCTCCCCTATTACCGATTCGGTATTTACCGAATCGGTAATAGTGAATGGCTTCCCATTCATTCCTATGGGCCTCCAGGCCCATAGGAATGAATGGGAAGGTATTCCTTATTACCGATTCGGTAAATACCGAATAGGTAATAACGAATATTACTGAATCGGTAAAATTTACCGAATGTTTACCTACGTTCTATTTACTGATTCTTAAATACCGAATCGGTAAAATTCGGTATTTAGGAATCGGTAAATAGAAATTACCTACATATGGCCCTCTGTTCCACATTGGGCAATCCATCACAGTGCCTGCTCCCTCTCATCCCTCGAAGGAGGAGGAGAGGCTTCATTGACAGGACTCCAAAAAAGGCTTTAAGCTTTTACATTGATTGTACCAAGGACCAATCAACTTGTTGTGGGGTTCTCCAGAGCAAAGAAACGGAAGCTGTGCAGAAGAGGACAATGTCAAGTTGCATGGTCCTCTGCATTAAGCTCTGCTACGCACTGGCCAAGAAGCAGCCCCCGGAAGGTCTGAAAGAACATTCCACCAGGGCTAAGGCGGTAACCAGTGTGTTAGCTCGCTGAGAGCCTGTCCTTGCCTCTGCCAAACTGCATCATGGACGTCAGTGCATACGTTCAGCCAGCACTACTTCCTTGACAGCCAGGTCTGGTGGAAAGGCCATTTTGTCCGCTCGGTCTTACAAGACTTTTTGGTCTGAGTTCACGCCACAGACCCTCCACCTGTGGAGGTACTGCTTTACTATCTTGTCTAAGGTAAGGAATCTGCGGTTAGAAATATCCATCAGAAGTACAGGTTAATTAACTTTGGTAATGCTCTTTACGGTGGATACGCTGTCATACTGCAGATGGCTCGCTGCCCTCCCACCTCTCTTTTCTGTTTATTGATGTCTTTTTAATATATAAAAAGGGCCAAATTAGGATTGACTACACTGGGACAATACGTTTTTCATGCTGTGTGTCTGAGGGTGCGGCTAGGGAAAATGAAGACACTGACATCAGCATGTAGGGAGGGCACTTAGATTTGGCTCTGTTCCGTCACTTCGGGCAGTGTGGAGTCAGAATAGAGCCACATGGCACCACCTAGAAGCGCATGGGAGTACTGCTCTCTGAATTGTTCTGTAAACAGTCTGGCCCCTGTGAGTATTATAGTGTGAGGAATCTGTAGTTTGTTAGTTTTGAATCCCAGGATGATATGCAAACTGGACAACTACTCTTGTACGCAAGTATTTTTTCTTTCTTTCGCAGCATGCATGTGGACACCTTACGAGCGCATGCATCTCACTGTCCCTTAGGGAATCTACATAAAGACACGCAAGTAATGAAGAGAGATTCTCCAGGGTAATTCACTTGAACCCATTTATTTGATAGCTGAAGTGCTTAACCATCCACTTTTAGTTTACCCAAATTGGCAATGTAACTAAGGGTCAAACAAACTGTTTCAGAAGTGCACAGTGACTTATTAAATAGTGGTGTGTGTACAAAAAGTGCCAATAAATAGTATCAATCATTTTATAAATATACTAATTCTCTACAAAATACAAAATGTAATCGCTCCTTCAACCCAAAAAGTCAACGTTCGATCCTTTTTAACAATAAATGTGGCTGCTCATCATTTGACGGACTACTCTAAGAACATCCCCAGTTCTGAAACAATACAAAAGATTCAATTCATCATTCCTGTGTAACCCAAAGCCTTTGTAGACTCCAGGTTTTATACAGGTATGTGGTGATGTCACCGGAATGTATTGTGTGTGATGTCACCTGGAATGTAATGTGCCGGCAGGAGCACGCTGCCTGTTGCGTGTCGCGAGTGACAGTTGCTGCCTGTGCCTCTGGTCAGACGGGAAGGCTCTCTGTACTGCCAATAAATACTTTTACTGGATCACCTGGCTTTTGGTGTTACTTCCGAAGAAACCCACATCTAATCTTAAGACTGAAATGTTTCACAATAATCCTCAGGTGGTGGTTTTCCAAGATGATATACTAATTTTTTCATGAACTGAAGCAGAGCATGATATAGCTCTTGAGGTGTTTAGTATCCTGGAGAAAAGAGGTGTGACTTTACAAAACAATAAGTGTACATTCAAAGCAAAAGAAATAGAGTATTTAGGACACATCATCTCAGAACATGGCATTAAACCAAGATCTGGATTAGTCAAAAGTATCGTTGAGGCGCCGGCACCGTAAAATAGGGAACAACTCATGTCATTTCTAGGCATGTGTGAATTTTACGCTAAATTTATGAAGGACTTTGCCAAGGCAACTGAATGCTTCAGGGCATTGTTGAAAAAGGAGCAGTATTTTTGTGGTCCGAGGAGGGTGAAAAGGGATTTCAAGCAATAAAAAATCACATAGTCAAAGCCCCTGCTTTGCAACCCTTTGTGGAGGGTAGGCAGGCTGTTGTCACTGTAATGCATGTGAATATGGCTTGGGGGCAGTACTCTCACAATGTGAGGGTAATAAAGAACACACAGTAGGGTTTGCTTCAAGAACACTACGTCCTGTAGAACGAAAGTACTCTGTCATAGGAAAAGAGCTGTTAGCATGTGTGTGGAGTGTAGAGAAGTTCAAACAATATCTATGGGGCAGATCTTTTGTTTTGAAGACGGATCATCGACCGTTAGTTGACATCTTGTCTGGTAGAAAGGTGAAACGTACTACTGCTCGTTTAGCAAGGTTGTCTGCCAAGCTCCTGGAATATACTTTTACTGTTGAATATATTCCAGGAGGAAAAAACTGTTGAGCAGATTGTCTGTCTAGGTTGCCATTTGTAGATATGGAGGAACAAGACTGGGAAATGGAAGTTGAAGAATGTTTTGTGGCCTGCATTAATCAAAGCAGTCTGTCTATAGCTGAAGACGAGTGGATAACTGCTGTTGGCAATGATATCTCTCTAAAAGAAGTCATGTTCTTGATTAGGAAGGGCTGGCCCAAAGAAAAGAATCGTTTACCGGAGTTACTAATGTATTGGAAAATTTCTGATGAATTATCAGTTGAGGGTGGTAAGGTAGTAAGGGGAGACAAACTAGTTCCACCTGAATGTTTGCGGCAGAAAATAATTTCTGCAGCCCATGTGGGTCATTTAGGTTCTACCATTACAAAAAGAAAGATCAGAACTGATTTTTGGTGGCCAAGAATGGATACTTAGATTTATGAGCTTGTACGACAGTGTGTGAGATGCAACTCTAGTAATAAAACATTGGTCATGGAGGGAGTTGTTGAGTCCTTTGTTTCTCCACCTGAAAGGGCCTGGCAGAAATTAGGAATGGATTTTTTAGGCCCGTTCCACATGCTACCTCAAAGTATGAGATATTTCCTGGTTTTAGTAGATCTGTCTAGGTGGGTTGAAGTGGAGCCCATTAACTTCCGACTACAAAGAGTGTGATCAATTGTCTGAACAAAATATTCCTCAGAGAAGGTTTTCCAGAGGAAATTTTGACAGACAATGGAGTTCAATTTGTTTTGCAAGAAATCAATCAATTCTTACGTACTTGTGGAATTAAGCACATCAGAACTCCTCTCTATCACCCACAAAGCAACTGCAAGGTGGAGCGGTTTAACAAACTGGTTGTGGAATGTGTGCAAGCAGCCTACAGGAGTAAGGCATGTGTTCTTAAGGCTATAAAAGATTTGGTGTGGTCATACCACACAACACCACACGTTGCTACAAACATCAGCCCGTTTCAGCTTATGAGGGGTAGGAAGGCTCCCACACAGTTGTATCCATTTTGGATGGTTAAGACTTTCCATGAAGCGTGCAATATGAACCAAGTATGGGAATTAGCAAACAGAAAGTCAAGCGATGTCAATAAAAAGGATTGTGGATCTATAACTTGCAGGGAGGCACATAAATTGAAGATCGGGGATTGGGTTAGAGTTAAGAATCCAATCTTGGTAAGAAAAGGTCTATCTAAGTTTCTGGAGCCTCAACAGGTTTGTGAAATACGTAAAAATGCAGTGAAACTGTCCAATGGGAAGTGATTGAGTACCTCTCGTGTGGCACGGGATCCCTGTGTACATCCCAAGAGCGTCTGCCAAAAAAGAGCCACATCGCAATCCTATTCTTACTGTCAATGTGTACTTCATGGAAAAATTTATAGCAGTCTGCTCATGAACTCTTGAGGCACCACTCCTTCCTCCAGACCCAAGTGAAGTCCTTGTCTGCCCTTACTATTCATTTGCTGGCTGTTCCAGGAAGCTGCAGAATTGCAGTTATTTGATGACGTTTTCATGGTTCTTGGACTCCACATATTTTTGGCAATCTGATATGAACCTGGTCTGCACAAACCATTGACAACTGCCTCACATTTCTAATCTCTTCTTTCCCTTTCACTGAGGTCTCCCACCAGTGACGTTAGTTAGCTGTTGCTTCTTGTGCTAATTCGATCTAACCTTTGCTTCCCTTTCAGTGGTTACCAAGGTCTCATAGAATGCATGCTGAAGTCCCTTCCCAAAGAGAGGATTTTGCTGAACAAATGTGTCCAGACTATTCACTGGAAGGGAACCTTCAAAGGACGGTACGATGAGCGCATCTTTCCCATCCAGCTTGAGTGCGAAGATGGGGACACTTTCAATGCGGATCACGTGATTATCACTGTGCCCCTGGGTGAGGCCATGCTTTCTATGCCTTGTGTTTCTGATGCAAGGGAGGATGGTAGGGTCAATTGGTACTGATATTTCAAATGCAAAGAATTCAAATTTCACAAACTGCTACATTATTCTGTCTTCTTTTTGTTCTGAGCCCCAAGTAGATCAAGAAAAAAGTATGCCACAATTCATCCTCACCCCCCCATGAGCTGATAAGAGCATAACAGCCTTTTCCACAGGCACTGCTTTATGGTCAGAGCGACAACAATACCCCTAGACTTTTTAAGATCACACTCAAATGTTTAGAACTGAGTTTAGCTATGGAAATTGATTTCTCTGTATTTAATTTGCCTTTTTTAGGTCTTGGCTAGACACCGCATGCGCTGTTTCGAAGAAACATGTTGTATATATTTTGTGGGCTTCAGCCCGCCCATAGGCTTCCCATTTGCTGTCTCTGTTGTCGCTCTTATATTCTTTCTCCCCATTTGCCCATGGCATGTATTTGTCATGCCTCTTCCTGTGTTTAGCCGTACCGGAGAGCATGGACCAATAATTATACTATTCCTCCACTGCTTCCATTTTAGGATCTGTTTCAGGAACTATTTTTTTCTTTGTTAAAGAGCACATAACAGATGAGCGCTCATGTTTTCCCTTGCTGCTCCAAGCTCCTCTGTAACCAGGCTGTAAATCTTGTTCTTATCTCAACACATTTGCTGTGGATTTAAAAACTGAACTCAATTGCCAGACGCTGTTTTCCTAGTGCGCCTGTTTAGCTATTTTACACATGATTGGTGTACGTCAACACTCCGGTCCGGTATCGGTATGATATACTTGTAATTCTGCGTGCCCTTGATTGACTTTCAAAACATGTGGTTAAATCACACTTCTATCACTTCAATTTAGGGATTTTATTTGGGTGTGTTTTTAAAAAGAAAATCAAGCGATGTTTAAGCGCATGTTTTAAAAGTAATTCACATGCATTCATAATGTAATGTAATGTTGCACCTGCAAATCAAAGTTAAATACTTTTAACATACTGCATTTATTTTTTATTTTGATTTGCCAGTGCAACATTACTTTAAATTCTGAGTGCATCCTATTTAATTGCAAAACATAGGCTTAAACAAAGGCTTTTAATCGCATGATTTTCTTTGTAATGTAGGAATCTAGCTCTCTATATACTATACCAAAATGAGGTATAATTGCAGAGAGTCCAGTGGATCCCCAGAGGCTTTACAGAGGCTAAAGAAGATAATACTAATGCTCTCTTTTGTGGTAGTGTGGACGAGCAGTAAAGCTTATAAGAGGGTAGTGCTAAACATTTGTTGTTCTCAAAGAGGCAATAAATGAGACATGCACTCCATGAATAAATCTGAGACCAATTTATAAAAATAATACTTGGTTATATTTATTTTGTAGAACCACAGAACTTTGTCTCAGGTAAATATGTTTCTCAATAGTAATGCTATTCAATACAAAAAAAGTAGACAGTGCAATTCTTAGACTTTGCAATGTTAACCTAGGGGAGGAGGAAAACATTCAGCATGCAGGTAGGTAACATCGACTTACAGTTCCAGTCTTTGGAGGTTCAGGCAAGTACTGGGCAAAGTTCAGAACAGCACCAACAGTACACCACCAGCGGCACGCGGGCGGGTGCAAATATGGGGTTGGGCGCCCAATACAAATCAATGGAGATTGCTGAAATCAGAAAGAGGCTTCTTACAGGTAAGTAACAGTGGCTTAGGGGACTAGTCTCCAGGGGGTGAGGCAAGCATTGGGCAAGGTCCAAAGCAGCATCAACAGTGAACCACCAGCGGCACTGGGGCGGCCGGGTGTAGGGTGCTAACACAACGTCGGGCACCTAATGTAAGTCAATGGAGAAAGGCCAGATCAGAAAAAGGCTGCAGGCTCAGGACAGGAGGCCGGTTGGGGGAACCCAACAGCTGGAGAGGTAAGTTGCAATACTCTGGGACGCAGGGACATCTTTGGTCCTCTTGACCAGGGTGCAGAGGTGCCTTTTGGTGTTTGAAACGGCTTACCGGGGCAGGTCGCATCTCAGGGGATTCTCCATGCAGAGGCTGCAGGCGACGTCGAGGAGTCCAGGAGGGGTCAGCCAATGGTGGACTCGGGCCCTGGAGCACTGGGGAACCTTGTTGGTGCTGGTTGGCTCTTCAATTCGGGCCAGAGGCGTCAGTTGCAGAGGTGGAACCGGGTGTCAGGTTTCACGGTTCCTCAGGTCACAGCCGTTTTTTAAAGTTATTTGTTACTAATCATTAAAATGTATAAATGTGTTGAGATTTAGCCCACTAGCTTACATGGTTGTAGCACTCTGTTTCTAGGCAACCTCCAGTTACCTGGGCTTTTTGCATTCATCTCACGGAGACGGATAGGCTTCATCACAGAGTTTGCACACCTAACTTGATTACTCAGAATAATTTCTTTAAAAATAGAGTGCTTTGTATCAACTCTTTCATATTAAGTTTTTTCTGCTCTACAGAATACTGTGCACCACTTACAAGTTGTCTTTTGAAGATATAGTGCACTTAACTGACAATAAAGCAGACACGAAAGCATATACAGCAGACATTAATTCTTTAATCCAAGAAACCAGGACCTTTGATAAATCACCAGGCACAGTTACACAACTTCTAGGACAATCCGAATATGTTATGAAGAAAGAAATCAACCAACGACTTCACGCCACAACACTTATTCAGTACCACAAGGCACAAAGCATACCCCGGGGTTTAAGAATTGCGCTGACACCCATGCTGTTTAAATTTAACAAAAACTTCATGTAGCGCTGGTACGCGATCTTGAATAAACGTTCTCTCGATCTTATACTATTGATTATTGAAGAACTGTCCATGATATTGAAAGTCCTGTCTTCTGAGATTTATGATCTCAAAACACAATTGGAAACTAGGGTTGATACCGATACCTGGAAGGTTACACTTGACAAAATCAGTCAAAAGCTTGATGAACATGCCAAATTAATTCAAGCCAGGAAACTTCACAAATTTAAAGGCAACACTATTGATTACAAGCTAGATGAGGTTTACACATGGGCAGAGAAATTCGGGTGTATACTAAATCAGATGGAGCAAAATTGGATTAGAGTTCAGTATCAGATAGTGAGACAAAGTCTACTCGCCATCAAATTACAGAAATTAGTCAGATTGTTGAGAAAGCATTTACATCCACTAAAGATCCAACACAACTCAGAGTGTCTTTTTTATTGAACAGCCAGGCTGCAAATCAATCCCCAGAGTCAACCCCTGAACTACAAACACTAAACGTAGGACCTGCAGAGGACAGGGTAAAACAGGTTAAAAATAGAGAAACGCACTCTCAGGAACCAGTTGAAAACCTAGTTATAAATATCTCATCTCCTCCATTGAATTCACATGAACTAGCAGTTCTCAACAAAGGGACCTCATTCATACCCACATACCACACTAATACATTGGAATGCGAGATAGCATTATTCAACTTCATGCGAAAACTTTGATCATGCTCAACCTATCTCCATCAGAAACCATCTCAGATATACCGGAATATGAAGAATTTAAACCCAAGACCACATTCATGTCTCCCATTTCTCATAAAACACTGAATGCGTTTGAAACCCTCTTGAGGATGGATTTGCAAAACATTAGGTTCGAGGCATGTGAGCTGTAGATCACATGCTGTGCATAGCCCGCTATCTAGTGTTGGGTCCGGATGTTTGCACTTTGTTTTTGTTCGAAGAAGTCTTTCCTAGTCACGAGGAAGGTGACTCCTCCTTTCGGTGATAGTGCGCAAGGGCATCGACTACATTGTTAGATTGTTTTTTTCCGCCATCCGGTTCGGATGTTAATTGCTGCGCTCTGGTTCGGCACCGTTTTCGGGTTTCCTTCGACGCGCAATCCACTACCCTCAACGGTATTGTTTCTCGATCGTGTTTCCCATTCTCTGCATATTGTTTACAATCAAACATCTTCGATCGGAAAACTTGTGGAGAGCCGTTGGGCCTACCTGCGCCGGGCTCGCTAGCAGTCGATGGAACGGACTCCATTCAAGCTCTGTCCCGGGTGTCGCGCCAAGTTTCCGCGCACCGACCTGCACGAAGTGTGCAATCTCTATTTGTCCCCGGAACACGATGAGAAAGACTGCAACACGTGCTGATCGTTTCGTTCAATGAAGACGCAACACCAAGGCGGCTCCGTACCGGACATCTTCGGCGAACATTCCGACAGTGAAGAAACACACCCTCAAGGAGCCGAGGAAGAGGAACATGTCTCCGTGTCGGAGGCCTACTCCAACATGGAAGAAGAGGAGCAAGTTACACCTGGTCAGCGTACCGTGGGTACAGAAACCCCCTTGCCCCAACAACCAAAGACAAAAAAGGCTCCAGTCCTTCCTCTGCCTGCGGGCCAAGGTCGGCACCGAGAAAAAGTTTCGAGCACCCCGCCCGCGGGCCCGGTGCCGAAACTCAAAGAAAAGCCTTCCGGCTCAGGCTCGAGTCGGCCCCATACAGGCGCCGAGCTCCTCGGCGCAGAAATCCAAACACGTCCTGGTCCACGTTCCATCTTTGTCGAAGCCTAAATCTTCGGTACTGAAGAGTTCGGAGCCGAAACTTTCGACGCCGAAAACTGCAAGTAAATATAAAAAGACTCCGACAATAGAGCCTCGGTCCGATGTTCCACCTTCGGATCCGAAACAATAAGAACTGGTTATTAATCCAGATACTGGACATATTCATGCCAAATTGCCTGAAAAAAGGAAATTGGCCCAACAGGATGAGCACCACATGCCCCTGAAGAAAAGGAATGTGGGTACAAACCCTTCACCACCTTATGTGCCACCTCCTTCACCTACTAATCCTCAATTACTCATCACACCCAATAATTCACCACCACCACTATCACCTGATCCACAGGATGAAAGAGATGGGGATGGAGATGAGGATAGGCCACAAGATGTTGACCCATGGGAGGATTATGATACTGTTCCACCCACAGATACTGACCCTGACTTATACCCGTCCAGGCCATCACCACCTGACGACAATATAGGCTACATTGAGCTTCTTAATAGGGCTGCTCATTACCATGGGGTGGAACTACATAAGGAGGCTTAGAGGAGGACTTCTTGTTCGAGCCCTTAAGCTCCACTCATGCAGATGAGGTTTTTAAAGATCTTGTAAGGGCAAGAATCATCACGCCCAGGGTTGAGACGAAATATAAGCCAGCACCTACTGACCTTGCCTACATCAAGGGTCAGCTGCCTTTAAACTCTCTTGTGGTTTCTAATGCTCGCAAGAGAGCTAACTCACAGACCACAGGTGAGGCACCTCCTCCTGATAAGGAGTCCAAATTAATTGATGCCTCTGGCAAAAGGGTAGCCTCACAAGCAGCTAATCACTGGCGCATTGCTAATGCTCAGGCTTTGCTAGCCAGATATGATAGGGCTCATTACGATGAGCTAGAAAAACTTATGCAATTTCTGCCTGATGAGCACAAATCTAAGGCAAATGATCTTATCCAGAAGGGCAAACTTATCACTAATACCTCCATCAAGTGCGCATTAGATGCAGCATACACAGCAGCGCGTGCAGTAAACACCAGCGTACTGCTACGTAGACACGCATGGTTGAGTATTTCAGGTTTCAAACCTGAGGTACAGGCCTCCATTCTCAATCAGACTTTTGATAAGGAACACCTCTTTGGTCCAGCAGTTGACACCTCGCTGGAAAAAATGAAGAAGGACACTGAGGTCGCAAACTCCATGGGGGCTTTACAGTTACCTGCGAGTAGGGGTTCCTTTCGGCGCTCCTTTTACAGGGGTGGCTCCAAAAATATTACCACAGAAATCCCCCCTCCTCTTACAAAGGCAACAACCAATCGCCCTCATCAAGAGGCTATTTTAGAGGAGGTTAACAGAGGAAAAAATGGTAAGGGAAGAGGCAGAGGCAACTCCACACGCACTTCCCCCGCAAATAACAAACAGTGACTTCCTTCCGCTAACCCTCAATCATTCCACTCCTGTAGGGGGACATCTCTCTCAATTTCTCCCTGTCTGGAACACCATCACCTCAGACAAATGGGTTTTACAAATTATCCAATATGGTTACTGCCTGGAACTTACAGACACTCCCCCAAACATTCTTCCAAGATCACACGCAATGTCACAGGAACATCTTACCCTTCTAAAAAAAGAAGTTCTCTCTCTGTTGGAGAAAGGAGCGATAGAACCAGTCCCATTAAAACATCAAGGGACCGGGGTATACTCCCTGTACTTCTTGATTCCCATAAAGGACGGCTCTCTCAGGCCTATACTAGACCTCAGAGAACTAAATCTATACATTAAGTGGGACCACTTTCACATGGTCACTCTCCAGCAAGTGCTCCCGCTCCTTCAACAAGGTGACTTTCTGTCCACTCTGGACTTAAAGGACGCCTATTTCTATATCCCAATACATCCTGCTCACCGCAAATACCTCATGTTTGTAGTAGCAGGCCAGCACTATCAGTTCAAGGGGCTCCCATTCGGAGTAACTACCGCACCCAGAGTTTTTACCAAATGCTTGGCAGTAGTCGCAGCTCATCTTCGAAGACAACACATTCACGTCTTCCCACATCTGGACGACTGGCTCATAAAAGTCAGCTCGCAAGAAAGCTGTCTCCGTCACACTCACAAAACAGTGCAGTTGCTCCACAATCTTGGATTCACAGTAAACCTGTCCAAGTCCCATCTACAGCCACCCAACACGCAGGCATATCTGGGAGCCACAATAGATAAACAAAAAGCTTTGTCCTACCCCAATCCGACCAGAATCCGCAACATGCAGACTCTACTCTGCCAGTTTCAGCCACAACACTCATTGCCAGCTCGAGTGTTCATGCAATTACTTGGAATGATGGCGTCTTACATACTAATAGTTCCTTACGCAAGACTTCACGTGCGTCCCCTTCAGGAGTGCTGAGCACGTCAGTGGAGCCAGGCTCAAGGTCTGTTATCAGATCAAGTGTTGGTGGACGGCCGCACCCATCGCTCTCTGCAGTGGTGGAATACACAAAACCTTTCAAAAGGGCGGCCCTTCATAGACCTGGTTCCACATATAGTGCTAACAGCAGACGCATTGCTCACTGGTTGGGGAGCTCATCTCCAGATGCATACAATTCAGGGCATTTGGAGCCTGCAGCAAAAGCAGCTTCACATAAATCATCTAGAGCTGCTAGCGATTTTTCTAGCGCTCAAAGCGTTTCAAGTTCATCTAGTAGGCAAAGCTGTCCTGATCCGTACAGACAACATGACAGCAATGTACTACATACAAAAACAGGGGGGACACACTCTCCAGCTGTCACAACTAGCACAGACCATCTGGAGATGGGCCGTACATCACAGAATGTTTCTCCTTGCAGAACACCTTCCTGGAGTAAACAATCAGATTGCAGATCTGCTCAGTCGTCAAAGACAACAGATCCACGAATGGGAACTCCATCCTCAAGTTCTCCTCCCATTCTTTCAAATGTGGGGCTTTCCAGACATAGATCTGTTTGCCACACATCTAAACGCAAAATGCCCAAGCTTTGCGTCCAGGTATCCACACCCATTGTCCAAAGGCAGTGCACTATGGATGAACTGGTCAGGGATATTTGCTTACGCTTTTCCGCCTCTCCCACTCATTCCATTAGTGGTTCGGAAGCTCCATGACAGTCCATGACACTAATCCTAGTTGCTCCCACATGGGCCCGTCAACCCTGGTTCACAACCCTGTTGGAGGTATCAGTAGTTCCTCACCAAAAACTACACATTACTCCCAATCTCCTCACACAGAACCATGGAGGGATAAGGCATCCAGATCCCACTCATCTCAGCCTTGCGATCTGGCACCTGAAATCTTAGAGTTTGGCTACCTCAATCTTCCCCCAGATTGCATGAATATCATCAAAGAGGCTAGACGCCCTACTACAAGAGCATGCTATGCAGCAAAATGGAAGCGGTTTGTGATATACTGTAATAACAATCAAATCAATCCGCTGGACGCTTCAATCCAAAACATCATTTGCTATCTACAGCGTTCCAATTTAGCGTACACATCCATACGCTTACATCTTGCTGCAATAGCCACATATCTGCAGAACAGACAATATCTGTCTCTTTTCAGGGTGCCTGCTATTAAAGCATTTATGGAAGGACTTAAGAGTCATTCCCCCAAGGCTTCCACCTGCTCCGATGTAAAATCTCAACATCGTCCTTACCAGACTCATGGGCCCACCTTTTGAGCCATTGCACAGATGTGAACTACAATTTCTCACTTGGAAGGTAGCTTTCCTCATAGCCATCACATCTCTGAGGAGAGAGGGTGAGCTTCAGGCACTAACCATAGAAGAACCATTTTTACAAATACACCAAAACAAAGTGGTTCTTAGGACTAACCCCAAAATCCTACCTAAAGTCATTTCTGCCTTTCATATCAACCAATCTGTTGAGTTGCCGGTGTTCTTCCCTCAACCAGATTCCGTGGCAGAACGTGCTCTTCACACTCTAGATGTAAAAAGAGCAATACTATACTACATTGAAAGGACAAAACCTTTCCGTAACACCAAGCAACTCTTTGTTGCTTTTTCACCACCGCATAAAGGCAATCCCATATCAAAAGCAGGTATTGCACGGTGGATAGTGAAGTGCATCCAAATATGCTACATTAAAGCTAAGCGCACATTGACAATTCCCCCTAGAGCGCACTCTACACGCAAACTAGGGGCTTCTATGGCATTCTTAGGGAACATACCCTTAGATGACATCTGCAAGGCTGCAACATGTTCTACACCACACACATTCACAAAACACTATTGTGTGGATGTGTTAGCAAAACAACAAGCTAGTGTGGGCCAAGCAGTTTTAAGAACACTATTTCAAACTACTGCAACAGGTACAGGTTAGCCACCGCTTAGGAGATAACTGCTGTATAGTCTATGCTAAAGCATATGGTCTACAGCTCATATGCCTCGAACGGAAAATGCTACTTACCCAGTATGCATCTGTTCTTGGCATATAGAGCTGTAGAGTCATATGTGCCCACCCGCCTCCCCGGGTACCTTTATCTGTTGCAGTATTATCTTACTTAGATACACTATACATGGACATCTCTTTCTACTCTTACGAACTCCATCATCACCCTTACGGCAAAACAATCTGGGGATGGAGTCGATGCCCATGCGCACTAACACCGAAAGGAGGGGTCACCTACCTCGTGACTGTAAAGACTTCTTCGAAGAAAAACAAAGTGCAAACATCCGGACCCAACACCAGATGGTGATCTATGCTAAAGCATAAGACTCTACAGCTCTATATGCCAAGAACAGATGCATACTGGGTAAGTAGCATTGTCCTTTGAGTATGTCAGGGAAATCGCCTTTCGTGGCATATACCCATCCAGAAGCCTATCCTCGAGAGGCCAGGCCTCGGGAGGGGTCTCCCCTCTCGGGAGCGCCTTCTCCAAGGCATGTCGTACCTGTAGATACCGGAATCTCTCAGTTTCCGCCAACTCGAGCTCTTGTTGCAGAGTCGCGAAGGGCACTACCTCCCCCTTTTTCCATAGGTCCCCCACCCGGGATATCCCAATTGATATCCCATTTATCGAAACCCTTCGTTATCCAGAGGGAGCCCAATTGTTCCGTAGCCCACAGCGGTGTGGCCAGCGTGATGGTTTTTGCCCAACCCATACTCCTTTGTACCGTATGCCACACCTGAACCGAGTGCTCAATGGTGCCTGTCAGATGGAATTTCGGGGGCCTAGAATATAATGCCTGTGTGTGATTACTCCCGCGTAACAGCCACCTGTCCATAGCATACCCCGGATCGTTCTGAGGTCGGTATATGCAATGGTTGGCAGCAGCTAGTTGGGCCGCCCAATAGTACTTTTTAATATTCAGTAGCCCGATTCCCCCATCGTACCAGCCCTTTACTAGTTTTGGGAATGAAATTCTTGGTAGGCTATTTCCACAGAGCAACGTTCTCTGTGCACTTTCCACCGCTCTAAAATATGACGCAGGGATGGAGTTAGGTGAATTCTGAAGGACATACAAAAAATGAAGCAACGACATCATCTTGAAGAGCGCCGCCCTGCCTAGTAGGGGCAGTCGAAGAGCCTTCCAGTGCTCCACATCGTGTCCCAGCCGCTGTAGCGGCGGCAACAAGTTAGAGGCATAATATAGTTTAGGATCTTTAGTAATAAACAGTCCAAGATATTTAAATCCGTCTGTGGCTATCTTCACCGTACATTCTTTGGGCAGGGGAGGCGGGTTTCCATTAAACTAAAAAATAAGCGATTTTGACCAGTTTATGGTGTATCCGGAGTAGGTACCAAAGTTAGTGAATATGTTAAGAACCCTATGCAGGGATCTCTCTGGAGAGGCCAGGTACAACAAGATATCATCTGCATAGAGTGAGGTACGATCTTCCCATTCCCCCGTCCAACGCAATCCCCGAATTATAGGGTCTTTCCGGATCCAATAGGCCAGTGGCTCTAACGTCAACGCAAATAAGAGCGGGGACAAGGGGCAACCCTGTCACGTCCCCCTGTGGAGATGGAAAGTGGCTGATTTTTTATTGTTAACAACCACTTGCGCAAGGGGGTCAGTATATAGGAGTCGTATTCCAGCTGATAAATTTAGGTCCAAACCCAAGTTTCTCCAGGACGGCAAAAAGATATGGCCATTCTATGGTGTCAAACGTCATGGCGGCATCCAAGGACACTACCATTGCGTCCTCTCGTATGGTATTCACCCTTCCCATTACTCTGTGCAGTCGTCGCAAGTTTAGAGAGGTGTTTCTTGACGGCATAAAGCCCGATTGGTCAGGATGAACTGATCCGGAAATAACCCGTACCAGCCGGGTGGCAAGCAACTTGGCCAGGATTTTGACCTCTGCATTCAGCAGTGATATAGGACGCTATGAAGGAGCATTTATTTCTGGGTTTTCCGTCTTTATATATCACTACCAAAGTGGCTATCCTCTGGTCTTGCGGAAGGTGTCCCTTCTGAAGACTTTCCTCATACATTGCCTTAAGGTGAGAGGAAATTCTATCCAGCCGCAGCTTGTAAAGCTCGATCAAGAGACCATTTGGGCCCATTGCCTTCCCCGTCTGGAGGGCACGTATGGCCTGAGCTATTTCTTCCTTTGCGAGGTCTTTATCTAGCAAAGTTCTATCATCGTCCGCTAGCACCGGTAGATGCATTTCGGACAGTAGCCCTATCACTTCCCTTTCCTGCCTGGTGCTCCTAGATGCGTAGAGCTGTTCGTAGTATTTGGCGAATTCGTCCGCAAAGTCTTGCGTGTCTGTTAAACAGCCACCAGCGTCCACCAACAGCTCTGTGATCAGCCGGCTTGCCAACTCTCTCCTGTCTAGCCAAGCCAACGGTTTCCCTGCTTTGTCCCCAAGCTCGTAGATGCGCTCTATCTTGTGCCTATTCAATGTTCTTGCCAAGTCCCTCGCCTCATTCCTATACTCCTCTTTCTTTAGATTGAGAATATGTGTCTTATCCCGCTCGCCTGATGTAGTAAGTTCCCCCTCTAATTTCAGTATCTCTTCCTCTAACCTGAGTAACCCTGCATTCCTTTCCTTTTTTGCTCCTGCTATCTGGGACACCGCGTGACCCCGGATCACCATCTTGAAGGCTTCCCAAAGGGTCTGAGCAGATTCAACAGATCCCTCATTCTCTATAAAATAATAATCTATTTCCTGGGTGATTTTCAGCTTTATCTTCGGATTACGATGATAGACCTTTTTGCCAAAAAGGCTTCCACAAGTGGGAGCCTGCACAAGAAGTAGGGTGTGGTTGTTATTCCTGCTAGTTTTGGGTGCCCAAAAGGCCCATTGTCCTATTTCAGGCCTTTGCTCTCAGCTTCTTACTCTTCAGGGGCAAATTTAGAATGCTCACACTGGCCCAGGTCATGTCTGCCCCGACCCTGGGGAGTCGATGGCAGTGTTGGAACTGCAGGACACCTATTTCCATATACCTGTCCTGCAGGCCAGTCGGCACTACCTGCGGACCGTGGTGGGAGAAGAACTTTTTCAGTTCGCTGTGCTCCCTTTTGATCTCACCAGTGCCCCTGGGTGTTCACGAAAATGAGTGTGGTGGCAGCAGCTTACCTTCTGGGGTCAAGGGTCCCGGTCTTCTCCTACCTCGAAAACTGACTGTTAAAGGAAGGCTCGCCCCAGGCAGTTATCATCCACCTCCAGACTATGGTGAATCTTCTGTATTTTTATGGGTTTACTATCAACATGCAGAAGTCCAACCTGACTCCTTCTCTGACTTTCCCCTTTGTCTGAGCTATTGTGGACAAAATTCAGTTTTGTGCCTTTTCCCCCCCTGTAAAGGAGAGTCCAGGATATTCAGGCTATGATACCAATTTTTCTTCTTCTGTCCTAGATCTCAGTGAGGTTGACTCTGAGGCTGCTGGGATTGATATGTTCATTCATCGTGATGGTCAAGCATGCTAAGCTCTGGCCTGATCTGCAGTGTGATCCGAAGCCTCAGTGGGCCCAACATCAAGGGGACCTCTCCAACCACGTCCAGATTTTGGAGGAGACTGCACAAGATCTGCAGTGATGGTTACTGGACATCATTAGCATGTTAAAAAAAAAGAGTAGCCCAGGCACACCAGGCCTGGCACCAAAGTACCAAAGTACCAAAGTGCTTTCTTCTTTAGGCTGCTGTGCACGTGATCAGGCAAACTGCAGATACTCAAAGTGCGAGGGAGCCAATGGATCAAGTAGGCTGGCCACTTGCCTCATGCTGTTTACTGTGGTGGTTGGAAGCAAGATGTGAATAACACTTGAACAGACTACTCAAAGAGAATTGACTGAGGATTGACTGAAAATCCCTCAAAGTATATATAGGCATGTATTTTTGAGAACATGAGGCTCATAAGACTGCACTGCTACTCAATATGTTTCTAAATCAATTTTTGATTTTCTAGTAGATTTCAGTAACTTCATTCTACTAAAAATTACAAAATACCAAATGGCACATTTACATAATGGGCATATTTTTTTGATTGGAGAACTATATGTCTCGGTGCTTTTGGAATTCAGTGCTGTTGCACTTAGGGAGATATTTGGTGTTTATGAATTTTAATGAAGTTATAATGGAGAACTGATGTTACACATGTGAGTCTCTAGCATCTCTTTGGGGTATTAAGTATTGAGGTCTTTGTTGGCACAAATCTTCTTTCTGTGAATCATCATAGAGGACATAGTGTTGTTAAAATATGAACATTTGCGGTAGCCAAGTAGTCTGGTGTAGGTCACTTGCTGATCGAATCTTCTGTGTTGCCAGCTCTGCAGGCAAGATAGTCACCGGTAACAGGCATGGTCCCACTACACAGGCGTCAGGTGAATAGTTTCCCATGACAACAATTCTTTGAACACATTCTCCCAGTTTAGGAGCCACCTCTTACTGTTTAACTTAATGGAGCAAGGCACTGAAGATAGCTGTGGAGCAACACACCATGTTAAATTTCAGCCCACTATCAACTTTCCCCAGCCGGCCACCTTTTTGTACCAGCATCCCCTCGTTAACTCCACATTCATCGCTCCAACGTTACTTCATGAAACAATATATGCAGCCCATGAACCACACATTCCTCATAGCCACCAGTCACCTCTCTTCAAATTGACCATTACGTGAGCCACTGAGGGCTCAGCACATCTGCCTTTACCCACATCCATAGTTACAGTTTCAAATCACACCTCATGGTTGTCTATCCTTCCACAGTGTCTTTTCTGTCTGTATCTAGCTGCCATCCTGGCTGGCCTTCTCTGGAACCCGGTCATCATCATCTTTTTATTAGATTATCAAAAAATCCATAAAAGAACAATCAATGTTAAAATACACCACATATAATACAATAAAAAATATGCTACTGATTAAAATGTGCATAAGCACAGAGACTCTTTGGATCCATAAAAACAATGCATTGTTATACATCTTTATAAAGATGCCCTCAGCTGTCTTTGTTGTCCCCTTATAAAACATGCTATTGAAAAGCAGATGTGCTCTTTGTGCAGCAACTGGATATACAGCAGAGCTGGGCGAGCTTGTGTAAAAAGTCTACACTGCAGCAAAGGTTTAATAAAAGTCCTTCCGAGATTACTGTTAATAACGCAGAACAGAATAAAAAGGATGGTGACCTGCGGAGACACTTGGTCGCAGCCACAGGGACTTGAGATTATTATTTTTCACATGATTAGAACCTCCCTATACTGCCAGTAAACAATGCAGCAAGTTAAGCGTGGATCTAGTTAACAAATACCGATGGTCGATGTTGGACACAAAAGATAGATATGGTTCATCTCGCAAGGACGTCTTCAGTATAATAAACTCCCAAAAACTGGGTTTTGATCGTTCAGAGCTGTCCCTGTCCTGTTGTGTGCAAGAAACAAAGGCTTTTGTTTGTCCACCCAATGTCTCCTTCTGTTATGTTCTCAAGGTGGCCAAAGAGTTCAGGACGGCATAAGGCTGTAAATGAGGTCTTAATACATTGCAACCATGGCATATGCATTGCTCTGTCTAGCCCTAGATAATCCCTGAGTACTAGGTGGTTTAAATCTGTTTCTTTTTAGACCAGATCGCTAGCCACCTTAATAATGGATGAAGGGCGAGAGTATTGGACAGGTAGATGTGATAGAGATATCTACTATGGGTGTCAGACTGGATCCGGAAGATGTTTCGTGAGCAGTACCCCTGGGTGCCGGTAGGTGGCGTCGGTCACCTCCGCGTGGCGTCGTCCGCACCAGAAGTGACATCCACATCACCTATATAGGTGCCACCTTGGCGCGCTGACATCAGTTCTTTTCTTTTCGCGCCAGCCATCGCTGATCTGAGAGAAGAGCAACCCCTCTGTCAGTTTTTGACAGGATTTTTGCGACGTTTTGTTGACCTTTTTTTTTTTTTTAACAACAAATTTTATTGATTTTCAAGGTACCATATGGGCAAGGCCCAGCGAGCATCGAAGCATGTATAGATACAAAATACACTAGCAAGGCACCGTATAACATCCCTAATGGTGTCTGCAGAACTGCAAACCCAAACCCCCCGCCCCCAACCACGCACCATACATCACATATACAACATTATACAAACGTAGTGTAATCTTGCTTCTTCACCTCTACACGACCCCATTAACCTATATCGGTGAACTGCTCTACAACCAGCCTATCAATTGGATCTCGGGAGCCACTGACTCCAGGAGTGACAAGTCTATGCCACGGTACGTGGCCCATCTGGCCCAAATCTTTTTATGTTTTTGCGGACATCCCCGAGCCTGAAATACTGCCACTTCAGCGGACAGGCACCTATCCATTGCTTTCTTCCAGGGACCTATACTGGGTGGGAGTGTCGCCATCCAATGTTGAGCAATGTCACGCTTAGCTAGTGCAAGCCCTAGAAACAATAAATGCCTTTTATATCTGTTCCCCCCAATGTCCTCGGTACTGTGTAGGAATATCAATCGAGGGTCTGCAGGAATGCGCCATGCCAGCACTTGCCCCAAGCAGGACCTTATGCCCGACCAGAAATGTTGCAGTGCCGCACAAGTCCACACAGTGTGGAGGAACGACCCCTCATCCGAATCACATCGGAGACACATAGGGGACTGAATAGCCCCCATCTTGCAAAGGCGCAGACGTGTAAAGTAAATCCTATGGAGATATTTGAACTGGATCAGTCGATATCGGGTGGAGACCGCAGAGTACCAGGGGCTAGCCAGTGCCTCCGCCCAGTCATCATCTGTCAGTGTGGGCACATCTGCTTCCCACACCGCCTGGGTCCGGTGTATAGTGGTTGTGGAATGTGTGATCAGTGTTTGATAGATTTGACGAGTCTTGTGGGCACCCAGGTCCCCCATGAGCAACCGGCCCTCCAACGGGTGGAACTCCGGGAGACCTGTGAGGCCCCGTATCAGAGGGGATATAGCGTGGCGGAGTTGCAAATATCTGTGGAATTGCGTTTTATGGAGGCCGAAATCAGCCTGTAGCTGCTGAAAGGATTTGAGTGTGGACCCCTGCATTACATCTCCCAACACAGAAATCCCAATGTCATCCCACCTACGGAAGCCCGCCAGAGCCACGACTGGCCGAAGGTGTGTGCCGCGCCAGAGAGGCGTAGCACCGGTGAGTTTGCCCCACCAGCCCATCTGTCGGACCGCTCGCCTCCAAATCTGAATGGCCGTCCTACATGCCGGGGGGAGTTCCGTCAGAGACGGGGAGCTATACAAAAAGTGGAGTAATGGGGTTTCGGCCATGAAGAGTCGTTCCACAGCGTAAGGCTGGGTCCGATTGTGAGCAGTACCACCAGTCATTTATCACCAGGAGATGCGATGCCCGGTAATACGCCTGTACATCCGCCGCCGCTATCCCACCGCAATAGGTAGATTGGATACAGGTCGCAAGCGCCACCCGAACCGCTCCTCCCCCCCAGAGAAATCTATTGAGTAATGCATTAATTTGACGAAACCAGGACGGGGGGATTGGAAAGGGGTAATTTTGCAGCCTATAGAGCAGGCGAGGTAGAGACACCATTTTAAAAATGGCCGATCTACCATATAACGAAAGAGGGAGTTGGGACCATACCGTCGTCTCATCTCAAACTGTAGTCAGTAGCGGCGCAATATTCTGTGACCATGCTTCAGTTGGGCACCGTGTAATAACCACCCCAAGGTATCGGAAGCCTGACTCCGCAATCACCAACTGGGAGGCCCAAACTTGGGACCGCTGGTCTCCGCAGATCGGAAATAATATGGATTTGGATGGGTTAGCGCAGAGGCCAGAGGTCTCCCCGAAGACCCTCAGAATCTGCAGCACCCGGGGCCCAGAGACCCACGGATCCGACATAAAAAACAGGGCATCGTCAGCGTAAAGTGCAATCCTATCCGAGCATTCCGGAGACCAATCCAAACCCCGCAGGCTAGAGTCCAGACGGACCCACGCCGCCAGGGGTTCAATAGCCATTGCGAACAGCAGTGGGGAGAGCGGACAACCCTGCCGAGTGCCCCTTCGAATGGGGAAGGGAGCTGAGCATCGGCCAGCCACTCGGACCTATGCGGTGAGGTCCGTATAGAGCAATTTCACGTAGGCCCGGAATTGGGGGCCCAAGTTAACCGCTTCCAACAACTTAAAAAGGTACGTCCAGCTTAATGAATTGAACGCCTTATCGATATCAGCCAACAGGACTGCTGCGGGACGTCCCAGATGGTGAGCCTCCGCCACCGCGTTGTGAGCTCGTCTGATATTATGTCTGGTAGAGCGTTGTGGCATGAAGCCCGACTGGTCCGGATGTACCAGCTCCTCTATACAGGTACGGAGGCGGTCCGCCAGGATCTTCCCTAGTAGTTTGGGCTCAAAATGTAGTAATGAGATGGGGCGATAGGACCCCGGGTCGTCCGGTGGGCGGCCTGGTTTGAGAAACACCACGACCTCTGCGTGTCTCCAATCCAAAGGGAGAATATGCTGCTCCAAGGCGTCATGAATCACCTCGAGCAAATGAGGTCCCAGAGTCTCCAGATGAGGCCTCAGGAAGTCACATGGGAACCCGTTCGGGCCCGGCGCACGGCCAGGGTGGATGTTGGAGAGGGCCGACCGCAATTCCTCCAACGAAATAGGCTCCTCCAGGGCATCACGCCGCTCGTCCGATAGGCGGCGAGGAGGGATATCCACTAAAAAGGCATCTATGAGGGATTCGGAGATGACCTCCCGTTTTTCATACAACGCCGCGTAAAAATCAGCGAAGGCCTGAACAACCGCCTCAGGGGATGTACAGGCAACCCCCGCGGGGGACCGCAGAAGAGGTACCTGCGTCGGGGCTACCCTAGCCTGGCAGAGTCTATGAAGCATTTGACTAGACTTATCGCCCCACTGGTAAATTCTATGCTGGGTGGCCAGCCAGGCATCTTTGGCGTAGTCTATGTGGGTTTGATGGAGCATTTGTTGCACGTGCAGCAGATTCCGGCGGGCCACGGGGTCTGAGCCTCCCACCACGAGGGATTGAAGTTCTTCCTGCCTATTCTCCAGGTCATGTACCTGGGCCAGGCGGCGACGCTTTTCCCCGGTGCAATAGCTTATATCTGCACCCCGAAGTGTGGGCTTAAACGCTTCCCATAATATAACTGGGGACTGGCAGGTGCCGGCATTGTATCTGAAGTAATCAGTGATTGCCAGACTAAGCATCTCCCTGTATGCCTCATCACGGAGCAGCCAGGGGGACATGCGCCACCGATAGGGGGCCCTGTTAGTTAGCAGTCGCAATTTAAGTTGGATCGGCGAGTGGTCCGACAGGCCACGGGGCAGAATGGATGCATGTGCCACCCTGTGCATATAGCTATGTGGAAGGAATAAATAATCAAGACGTGAGAGAGTGGGATGAACCGATGACGCGTATGAGAATCCAGCGTCCGCCGGGTGTAAGGCACGCCACGTGTCCACCCATCCCAGTGTATGTGCAAGTACATTCAATTTGGATGTAGTGGGGGGTGTATCAGGTTGTCGGGTTCGCCACCTATCTAATGGACCCATAGTATCATTCCAATCGCCCCCCAACACCGCAAGGCCACCCGGGAGGTCCCCCCAAAGCTGCGTTATTTTATCTATAAACGTCTGACCGAGAGGCGGAGGGGCATCTACGCTACCCAGTGTGATGTGTTCGCCGGCCAAGGTACCTGAGACCACTGTGTATCGACCCCCTGGATCCAGCCAATGTCGTGTGATTTGGAGGGGCACCCTACGGTGAATGAGTATGGCTGTACCCCGTGCCCCCGTGTAAAGCCAGAATGATATACTGTGGAGTCACCGTAACGGGCAAGGCATGGGGCCTTCGTGCCCAGGAGATGTGTTTCCTGGAGCAATAGGACATCTGCTGCATACCGCTTTGCCTCGTGGAGCACTGCCCCTCGTTTAACTTTACTAAGCAAGCCTCGCACATTCCAGGCAAGAACGTTAAGCTCCCCCGGAGGTGTGTTACCTGTCGTGTGAGCCATCCCTAGGTGTCCAACAAGATAACTGCAACTGAGGCGTGCAAGGTGAAGCAATGTGATTAGTGCATGGTGCGGAAACATTCAATGAAGACAAAAACCACTGAGAAACTGTCCCTCGTTCCCCCCATGCCCCCAACTCCCATACTTCCTGCAACACGGAGTATCTGTCGCAGTAGAAACCCACCCCAGGCCCCCAACAGGATGACCCAAGCGGTCCCTCCAATGGATCCCCCCACCCAACTTACCCAACATCACCCAAAACGTCCAGGGCGAGCCATGTTCAGATCCCTCCAGGGCCTGTAGAAAGACCCCATCTTTATGACCCAATCAAATTAGTGAGCGGCCACCGCCCTTAGGCAAACCCGCCCCAGGAAGGGAATATAGGGAAAACAAGGCAATGTAACCCAATGCAGTTCAGTCTCCAGAGCCCGTCGGTTCTGGGGCACGCCAATTGGAGCGGGATCGATGTCGCCGAGATGTCGCACCTCCGCCCTGTCGACCACTCCGATGCGAGCCCTGGGAGGAATCAGAGTCCACCGGAGGCGGTATGTGAGGTTTAAGAATACGTCTCTCGTCAGTCCACGCAAAGACTTCCTCCGGGGTATCAAAGAAAAATGTTTTTGCATTGAACATCACCTTCATCCGGGCCGGAAACAGCAAGGCATAGGATAGATCTAGTTCACGTAGCCTTCTCTTGGCAGCCACAAAAGATTGACGCTGTTGCTGCACCAACTTGGTGTAATCAGGGAAAACCATGATGGGGCGCGAGTCGAAGACCATTTTATCTTTATGGAGCCTGGCATATCGAAGTACGGAGTCCCGATCCGCGTAATTAAGGAGTCGGGCTATCACTGGCCTCGGGCGTTCCCCCGGTGGCGGTTTCTTAGCCAGAGCACGGTGGGCCCTCTCAACTACGAAACAGGAGGACATGTCTTCCTGGGGCAACAGTGACTTTAGCCAGTCTGATATGAACTTGTCCATGGAGGCCCCCTCGCAGCCCTCCGGAAAGCCCACCAGGCGCAAATTATTGCGGCGGGCCCGCCCCTCTGCATCTTCGACCCGCGCCGCCAGCTCCTGCGATTGCTTGGTCAATTTGTCCACTTTGTGCTGTAGTCCAGCGACAGAGTCCTCGACAGTGGAGACCCTGGTCTCTGCTTCCGTGATGCGGTCGACCGCCTTCCGCAGATCTTGGCGAAGGAAAGACACCTCTGCGCCCACGGCCGCGATCTGGGTCTCGAGGTCTGTCCGCGATTGTGTGATCGCTTCCAACAGCTTCGCCACATCTGATGATAAGCCTTCCGCAGACTCCCCCCCGGGAGGGTTAGCAGAGGTGGTAAAGCGGTCCATAGTATGCTGCTTGCGGGCCGCCGCACCCTGTTTATCCCTGCCCATGGCGACCAGGAACAGCCTGGCAGTCGATGTGGTAGGCAACTGCAAGAGGCAGCAGACACAAACAAGGGGCAGCCCGAGCCAGACTCCAACGCAGGGCGGCGTCGCAGCTCAAAACACCCACTGTAGACGATCTCGTAGGGGCTCACCAGCAGCAGCGCTTTCTATGCGGGGGACCCCTCGCAGGAGCAGCCAAGCACTATGTGGTAGTTTCCAGATAGGGACGGAGACCTCCCCAATGTCACAGCCCAGCTCCACACCAAGGCTCCAGGACCGGGCAGTTACGTGAGCCGGGGCCACTCCTCAGATCACAGCCGTGAAAATAAAATTGCCGGTTCCCTGGCACCCCTCACCTGAGTCAAGTGGGCGCTGGGCTCCCCGCAGTGCCAGTGATGGGATCTCCGGTGGTGCTGCACCGTCACATCCGCGCCTCAATCAGGTAATCCCAGAAGATCTTTCCAGAGGGCGTGTCACCAAGCTGGAGGTCCGCCGCACTCCTGCGGACCCCCGACGGCAGGACTCACCCGTGCCCCGTCCCGGGGTCACAGGAGTCGCGCAAGGCCGCACCAGGCCGCGATGCAGGAAATGGGGGAGGGGCGCCAGCTATGTCGACGCTGTGGGAACTCCCGGCTCTTCGTCTCCCGCTGATCGTCCCACGGGGCTGCACCGCCACGACGACACCGCTCCGCTGCAGTCTCCGATGGAGGCAGGATTGGCAGCCGCCTCTCCGACCACAAGGCCCTTTGCAGCCGCGGCCTCGAGTGTCCCGCCCTCCACCCCGGGCGCGGCGGCCGCCGGCCGGGAAGCCGCTCACAGTGAACCGGACCCGCCGCAGCCGTCAAAACTCGACTGCCGGGTCACGACAGGCACCGCAACCAGGGACCCTACAAATTCAGGCTCGGGGTCAAGGATCTTGTCGGATTAAGGCCCATAGAGGGAGCGAACTGCGGAGCTCTACGGAGTCGCGTCCGCCATGTTCGGCTCCCTGGCCACGCCCCCTTGTTGACCTTTTTTTGAGGTTTCCTCCTGGTGTGTCAAGGATGTCATCGAAGAAGACTGGTTTTAAACCCTGTGGCACCTGTCACCGCACCATGTTTGTGACTGACCCGCACCTCGTGTGTTTGTCGTTGCTCAAAGCGCGACCACGACTCCAAGTCATGCTCCGACTGCCGTGCCATGGCGCCGAAGGACTTGAGGGAGCTGTCCCTAAAGCTGCTAGCAGCCAGGCATGCGACTCCGTGGAAGTCACGATCCGCTCGAGACAAAGGTTTCAGGACCGTTCCAGGAGTCCGAAGTCCTTTTCGTCCTACTCCAAATCCTCAAGGCACTCAGGTAAGAGGCACAAAAAATACAAGAAGTCGAAGCGTGCTTCGACTTCTCCTAGTCCTTCGACCAAAACGACAAAGGAACATCGTAGTTCGAGGCCTGGTTCCTCGGAACCTGCTCCTGGGCCAACTCTGCACTGGCTCCAGTTTTCTGGGAGCCAGAGCGACTCCCGATCAATTCAAAGAGTTCTATAAGGCCATGAGCCTCATTTTTGAGCTGCCAGACCCCTCTGGTACGCCTTTCGGCCTGCGGGGTTGGAAGGGGCCCCATCTGGTTCCTCCCTGGCACTCCGGCCCGTCTACGATGGGCTCCCATGGATCCAGACTGGCACTGGTCATGGCACTACTACCTTCCCTGGGGCCGGCCCAGACGCCGATGCTCCCGGCGCCAGCCCCATTCTGATCCCCGACAACACGGAGCCACGTTGACTAACGCCGATTCCGGCACCAATAGGATCCCCGTGGCCTAGGTCAGAGCCTGAGCCCTATTCTGAATGGCTAGGTCTCGGGGAAGAATTGGAGGGGTCACTGGACCCTTTAGAATACCGGTATAAGCAGAATAAGGACTGGTGTGAGGAACTGGATGATGCCAGCGGATTTGACACGTCTGCAGATACTGGCATGCTTTCCCCCCTACCGTGGCTACGGAGAGGGGAGCTACATATCCAGTGGTGGTGCGGAGGGCGGCTAAGGTCCTCGACCTTCAGTTGCCCTCGGTGGCAGTCAAGACTAGCATCTTGACGGAAGTGTTGCAACCGGTAGTATCCACCTCTGAACCCCTACTCCCGTTAAAGAAAGCCCTCACCGACGTCCTTCTGGGGAGCTGGTCCAAACCCAGCTCAGGGGCTCCTGTGAATAGGATGATGGCCCCCCGCTTCTCACCCAACACCCTACCCAGGAAAGCTTCATGGTCCAAGCCTCTACTTCCCATGGCGTGTTCCCTGCCGCTCCCCCGGACAGGGAATCCAAGAGGGTGGACAGCTTGGAAAAGAAAATGTTTTCTTCCACCAGGCTTGCATTGCGGTCAGTGAACACCACATGCTTATTGGGCCGCTATTCCCACATGCTGTGGGAAACGGTTGCGCACGTGCTGCCACAGGTCCCAGAGGAGGCCTGGGCCATTCTGTCTCAAGCAGTTACAGACGGGAGAGACGCAGTAAAGATCACTATACTCTGTGGCTTGGACATGACTGACTCACTGAGCAGAGCGGTTTTGGCGATAGTGGCCCTCAAACCCCACGCATGGCAGATAACATCTGGCTTTTCGGGGGATGGCAAGGCTTCCCTCGTGGACATGCCCTTCGATGGCACCTGTCTCTTCGGAAACAAGGCAGAGGCAACACTGGAGTGCTTTAAGGACTAGCAGGCTATTGCCAAGTCCTTGGGCCTCTCGGCTGCCCCACGTCCCGAGTCTGCCTTTCGCTCATTTTGTGGCCACGGAAGGGGTTTTCACCGTGCCAACCTTATCCCAGCCACCGAACAGCGCAAGCTTCCCAGCCTCTGCGTGGACGCGGGCGCATTCCTACTGGCCCCGTGGGTCGGATAGCCAGCGTTCTGGTCCAGCCAGCCCCCCCCACCCCCAGGCAGCTGCAGCTTCCAAACCTTCCTAGTCTTGCCCTTTTAGATCATGGGCGTCCAGTTGGTGGCAAAATCGGCCATCACCTCCACAACTGGCAGTCAATAACATCGGACAGGTGGGTTCTGCGGATCGTTCAAAGGGGCTACTCCCCCCCCCCCTTCAAGACCATCCCTCCCTCCATGCCTCCATCTTACGACCGGCTGACTGAAGATCATCTGTCACTTCTCCGGGAGGAAGTCATGGCTCTCTTGGCCAAGAGAGTCATGGAGAGGGTTCTGGTGCCAGAAGTAGGCTGTGGTTGCTATTGCCGCTACTTTCTGGCCACAAAAAGCACAAGGGCTTTCGCCCTCTCCTAGATCTCCGAGCCCTCAACTACTTCCTCAAAAAGGAGAAATTCAAGATGCTCACATTGGCTCAGGTCTGCCCTGGACTCAGGAAACTAGATGGTAGTGTTGGACTTGCACAACGCCTATTTTCACATCCCCGTCCTGCCTGTCTGCCCATTGGCGTTTAAGCATTTTCAGGTCACCGTGCTCCCTTTTGGCCTTACCAGCGTCCCTTGGGTGTTCACCAAGGTGATGGCGGTGGTCGCAGCTGATCTACGCAGATCAGGGGTGCCAGTTTTCCCCAACTTCGATGATTGACTGCTAAAGGCGGGCTTGCTTCAGGCTGCCGTCTTCTACCTCCAGACTATGGCGGACCTCCTGCATTCACTTGGGGTTCCTTATCAACATGCCAAGTAACACCTGATTCCCTCTCAGATGTTTCCCATCATCGGAGCTGTTCTGGACACAGTCCAGTTTCGGGCTTATCCTCCAGAGCGGCAAGTTCAAGATATTCAAGCTATGATACCGATGTTTCAACCTCTATTCTGGATTTTGGTGAGACTGACTCCGAGGCTGCTGGGCCTCATGGCCTCCTCCATCCTGCTAGTGACAGTGATGCCTGCTGAAGGAAAAAGTTTATATAATATTGTATAGAACAGTCCATTGACCCTCTTTCTGGCTCCCTTTTCTGATATTTTACTTTTTATTTTGACCCTTGCCCATCAGGGCTCTGCTCTGTGCACTCTGAAAGGGTATCTTTCTACCGTGTCTGCCTTCTTGCGGCTGCTTAATCAACCCTCTTTATTTAAATCTCCGATTGTAAATAGATTTCTCGAAGGTCTTGTACATATGTTCCCAGCTTCCCCTTTTCATTATGCCTCAGTGGGACCTTAATTTGGTTCTTTACACTTCTGATGTTTGCTCCTTTCAAGCCTTTACACAATTGTCCCCTCAGGCTGCTCACCATCAAAACAGCTTTTCTTGCGGCGATTTATATCGGTCAGGAGGGTGAGTGAGCTGCAGGCTTTATCATCCAGGCCTCCCGTCCTATCGTTTTTTCCATGTGGGCCAATATATGGCACCGTACCCACTTTCTACGCTCCGCCAGATCCCTCTAAAGAAGAGGAGTGACTCCAACGTCTGGACCCAAAAAGAGTGTTGTCATTCCACCTTGCCCACACAAGAGAGTTCCGGGTGGACGACCAACTCTTAAGGGGAGGTATGTTGATGCGAAGAAAGGTCGGGCTGTGCAGAAATGGACCATCTCTCGATGGGTCGGTCTCTGCATCAACATCTGCTGCTGACTGGCAAAGAAGCAGCCTCTTGATGGCTTAAGAGCTCATTCCACCTGAGCTAAATCTCTGACCACTGCGTTAGCCCATGAAGTTCTAGTCCTGGACATCTGTCAGGCTACAACGTGGGCATCCCTGCACACGTTTACCAAGCATTACTGTCTGGACAGTCAGGTCCGCATGGGTGGGCACTTCGCCCATTTGGTCCTGCAGGACTTTTTAGTCTAAATTTTTCCGTAGACCCACCTTTGGGGATGGTATTGCTTGGGTATCTATTCAAAGATAAGGAATCTGCAGCTAAATGTCTCTATCTGATGAACAAGTTATTTACCTTCGGGAACGCCTTATCTGGTAGAGACAATATCTAGCTGCAGATCCCTTACCGACCCACCGACCCATCCTCCCCGCTCTGCTGACAGATTTCTAGGGTCAAGGCTGATCCCTTTCAGGCCCTAGTTTGAACACACCAGTGTCAGTGCACTTCATGGCTCCGTGCTTCTGGCATGGAAAGTCTTGAAAAGTAACTGACGTCAGTGCTCCAAAGTGGCACCTATATAGGTGACGGAGACGTCACTTCCAGCGCAGACGATGCCACATGGAGCCAACCACCGCCACCTACTGCCACACAGGGGTACTGCTCCTGAAAAAACTTCTGGATCCAGTCTGATGCCTGGGGAATTTCAAAGGTAAGGAATATGCGGCTAGATATTGTCTCTACCAGATAAGGCGTTACTGAAGGTAAGTAACTTGTTCCTCAAGCCTAACTCTTGATGGCATATGTAAGAGGAAGTGCTCTTGGGTAAACTCAACAGACATCTTAGTGAAGTGAGCGGTCTAGTTGTTTCAATCCTGGGCACTATAAGGCGGGGCGCTGCGCGAATGCGGCTGGCCTCGAGACAGTGCTGTCAGTAGCACTTCTGCTCGCCTCTTGAATAGACATTTGCATCTTTGCACAGAAATCGCTTTTTAACGGATATTGCTATTTTAATTGCAGGAACTGTTACTATCCTTAGTGGAAATTCTAGTTTTAAAATCACACTGTTTGAATTTGAAGTGTGGTGTGGGAGGGCGGGAATCGAACCCTGAGTGTGCCCCATCTAACGTTGGGTACGAAGAGCCGCCATCTTAGTGAAGTGAGCGGTCTAGTTGTTTCAATCCTGGGCACTATAAGGCGGGGCGCTGCGCGAATGTGCAACGGACGCACGCAGCGGGTGCCCCAAAGGCGCGCCTATGGCAAGCCCGTTTGCGCCCGGAGGCGGCCGGCGCCGGCAATTCTGCCAGTTGGCCTCTCAATCATGGAAAGTGTTTGTTACAGCAGAGCAAGGTTACTGGACATCGGTAAGTGTGTGAGCTGCTGCTCCCACTTAGCTTTAAACACCGATGCCAATGTCCTCACCTGCATGCATTGCAACTGGGTGACTTTTACTCCCAACAGTGAGATAAATTCGGGGAGGGAGGTCAAGTGTACCCCGGGACCCCAATCAGGCCCGCAGCATCGGGAGGACGGTCAGCTAAAGGCCCTGCTCCTCAATACTCGGTCCTTAAAAAAACATGATCTATATATTTATGATCTGCTGCTGGATACAAACCCTGATATAATGTTTCTAACCAAAACATGGCTTAATGAAGGCTCTAACCCCACTATAGCGAGTGCCATTCCTCCCGGCTACCAGATCATAAGGAAGGATTGGTTAGTGGGTATAGGCGGAGGCGTTGCTATAATTTAAAAAAGAAAAATTCCTGCACTATAGCACCCACAGATGAGGTAGTTGGGGCCGAAGGCCTCAGATTTCATTTTGTTGTGGCTTCACATCAATCTTTCGCTGGCATTTTAATCTATAGACCCCCTGACCCTACCGGAAAGTTCATTGAGTCTGTTAGTGACGTAATTGCTCCCCTTATCGCTAAATATAAGCATTGCCTGGTGCTCGGAGATTTTAACATTCATATGGACAAGCCAGCCGAGCAGGAGTCCATCAGACTGCGGGAATCTTTAGACATTCTCAATATGGCCCCTTATGTCCATCTCTCTACCCACGAGAAGGGACATACTTTGGATCAGATTTTCTCTAATGTAAAGATAGAAACAGACGCACCTCTTCCTCTAGTGTGGTCAGACCACTATCTCCTTGGTTTTAGAGTCTGTAAGGAGCCAAAATGCCCTCAACTTTATGGGAAGTCCCACCCCAGCAGTTTCAGACCTTTCCATCAGATTACCCCGGAAGCCCTGAGTGTTGCACTTAGTCGCCATCCGATTCCCTTCTGTGGCAACCTCGAGAGTGATGTATTCTGCTTGGAGAACTGGCTACAGCTCCGCTCTTGGGAACTAAGCCCTCAGAAAGAGTAAAAGTGCCTGTAAACGTCTGGAGAGGGCCTGGCGGAAACATTTTAATCCCGAAGATAAAATAATCTACAAACAGGCCTTGAAGGTCCACTATAATAAAATTCACGAGGAAAAGAAATATTTCTTCTCTTCCAAAATCGAGTCTGCGGGGAACAAAAGCAAAGAAATCTTCAAAATAGTAAGAGAGTTTTCGTCCCAGAGTGCTGTTGACAGGCCTTTTACCCCCACTGATGAATGGATTAGCTATCTTGCCTCTTATTTTCACCATAAAATCAAAAGCATTCACAACTCTTTCGGGGATCTGCCCCTGGGCAAGGGAGGGTTTATAGGGACCCCCTCCCCTTCCAACCTTGTGACGGGTCCTCCTTTCACACAGTTCCCTCCAATTCCCTTGGAAAAATCTTTGGAGATAATGAAAGCCCTCAAGTCAGGCTCGCCCTCTGACCCATGCCCAGCCAAAGTGTTGGCATCTATAGCTGGGATTATCAATCCAGCTGCCAATTTGATCCTCAATGCCTCGCTGCAGAATGGGCAGGTGCCAGATAGATGGAAGAATGCAAAAATTCTCCCTCTACTAAAAAAGCCTTCGGCCGACCCCTTGGTGGCCTCTAATTATAGGCCAACATCATTACTGCCCTTCTTCTCCAAAGCGTTGGAGAAATATGTGAATCGAGTCACCACGGAATATGTGGAAGTTAACCATGTGCTCCATCATAGCCAGTTTGGTTTCAGAGCGAATTTTAGTACAGAGACAGCCCTACTGGAAGTCTCTGAGGTCATTAAGGAGACATTAGATAAAGGAGGCAAAGCGGTGCTGATTCTGCTGGACCTATCCGCGGCCTTTGATACCGTGCCCCACGACCGGCTCCTGCAGAGACTTCAGGAGTGCAGCCTTGGTGGCACGGTACTCAAGTGGTTTTCTTCCTTTCTAGAAGACCGACAGCAAACGATTTGGTCTCCGCCCTTTGCTGCCCCCATCCCCCCATGAAGGTTGGGGTTTCTCAGGGCTCGATCCTGAGCCCGACACTCTTCAATTTATATATGGTCCCCCTCGCGCACCTAGCGGAGGCACATGGCGCAACAATAGTATCATACGCAGATGATACTCAATTGATGTTCACTTGTGACAAGGGCGCTGATTTTAGAGGGGATGAGATCAACATCTGCCCGTCAGAGGTGTTCTCATGGCTACAACTGAACCAACTAAAGTGTAATCCGGAGAAATCAGAGATAATTTTTTTTGGTCCTTCACCCTGTGATGTGTGGCGCCAATGGTGGCCTTTGGACCTGCAACCTCAGTAAGGACAGTCAAGAACTTAGGGGTCAAGCTAGATGATAATTTATCTATGAAAGCTCAGATCCAATCAGTAGCTGGTTCCTGCTTTGGCGTGTTAAAAATGTTAAAGAACTTTCTGCCCCTACTTCCGGTTACTCACAGGAAGACAGTAGTCCAGGCTCTGATTGTGTCGAGGCTTGACTGCGTTAACGTCTTGTACCTGGGCCTCCCAGAATATTTATTAAATCGTCTTCAAGTGGTCCAGAATGCTGCAGCTAGGGCGATTCTCATGTTAGGACCCAGAGCGCGGGTGTCTACCCACTTGAAAGCCCTGCACTGGCTGCCGGTCCGTAAGAGGGTTCGGTTCAAAGCTCTGGTTCTGGCTTTTAAAGCTTTACACAACACCGGGGCCTTCTATATTAGAAAAACAGTTCAGCACTACATACCGCGAAGAACTCGGAGGTCCTCATCGCAGCAGCAGGTGACCATCCCCAAGTTTTCCCGCGCCCGCATAGGCGGACGCTCCTTCCAAGTGCAGGCCTCCCGTCTATGGAACTGTCTGCCACTGTCACTCAGACAGGTGCAGGATTTACTCACCTTCAGGAAGCGGCTGAAAACCTGGCTATTCCAGCAATAGCCAATGAGCCTAGCGCTCCTTTAGATATACCACCAGTTGTCTGTCTTGAGGTCTTTAAGCGCCGGGACACTCTGTTGAGTTGCTGTGCGCTCTATAAGTACCAATTTACATTACATTACATCTAGTAAAGTGATTCTTAAATGTTTGCAAGACTGTACGGTCCATGTAGTCCCAGATGTCAGAACCATAGACAACTAGAGAGACACATTTTGCCTGATATATCTTAACCAGGCGAATAACAGGGCTGTTACCTAATTTGTATTACTTACGCTATAGACCTCAAAAATTGGTTCTTCTTTGCCCGATTGAATGAAATGTCCAAGTATGAGAATGAATCAACCCGAGAGATTTCCCTGCCTTTTACACAAAATGTGCAGTTCTTTGTAGCTCTTGGGCCCCCCACCAATACGAACGACCTGGAGTAATTAGTCGACAACTCCAAAGAGTCCATAAAGGTAAAAACCTGTCAAGCAAATGTTGCAACCCTGTTGCAGTTCTAGAACTCAACACTACGTCATCCGTGTAAAGTAATGTCGGTATGTAGCAGCTCCTCACCTTTGGTTAGTCAAAACGTTTTGACAATAAAAAAAAGCTTCAGATTGTTAATGTATAACGTGAATAAAAAGGGGGCAAGACTGCATTCCTGTCTTACTCTACATGTAATAGCGAATCCTTCTGTGCAAGATATATCAGTATTGTAACATACTACAGTGGACATGCTATTATGTAAGTCTTTTAAAAAACAAACAATGTCTGGATCCACACCTATAGTCAATAAAATGGACCATGATTTCTCCTGGTTAACTCTGTCAAAGGCCATAGTAAGATCCATAAAGGCAACGTGAATGGAATATAGTTTGCCGACCGTGTACTTACTAACAAGAAGGTTAACATTAAGGCACTCATCGATGGTTCTAAGCCCTAGCCTGAACCCATGTTGCAGGTCTGACTAGGTTTCCTTATCCTCGGCCCAGTTCAGTAATCTATTCAAGATCACCCGCCCAGTGACCTTGATTACTGAGTCAATCAGTAAGATTTGGAGATAACAATGAGGTTTACTCCTATCCCCCCCTTCTAGAACACTGGCATGATAATGGATTGAGTCCATCAAATTGGTATCCCCGCTTTAACTGAGGCATTCATTGTTTGGGTTAACAGAGGGGCCCAGACATCAGGATAAACCATGTATAAATCCGGGGTAGATCCTGTCAGGTTCGGCTGCCTTATTAAACAACAACTATTCAGTTCCCTCAGACACTTCCTGTATCAGAATATAGATGTTAGAAACTCCCTCCGGTGAAATGCCAGCACTGAGAAGCTGAACCTGATCTGTGACCTCATAAATGCCAGCAAAGTGCTCTAACCAGTAGTCTGAGGAAATTTGTCAGGATAGTGAAACCTCGTCAGATTGGGCAAAAGCATCCAGTTGACAATCTCCCAATAGAGATGACTCTTAGGTAGCTGGATGGAAGATTGGTCCTAAGCTTCTTCTTTTAGAAATTGTTTCTGTCGCTTTACCACTAATTTGGAATGACAGGAGGCAACCAAATCCTTATCCCTGGGGTCGCTTTTAAGGCCTTAACCAGGTTTTGATTCGATCGGCCCTAGAACAACGAACAGCAAACTATCTGTGCGTAGGTTTAAGCCTAAAAGGTTCAATTTTGGTAAAGAAATGACATACCTTTTGGGAGATTAAATTAAAAACACCAACTATGTATGTCTGTTTTGTATCCTCAATTAAACAGTTCTGAAATTCATGTACTCGGGAAGAGAGTAATTTGCCCTTAAAATCTGCTGGCACCACTTTAGACCACTTTAGGTGCAAACCTTTATCAGTTGTGCACAAAGAATTGTTCTTTCCTTTGTAGAAGCCCGTGCTGCACTACCTCAGATGACAGAAAGACATATCGGATTATGATCGCTTAATCCGATTCAAAGGAACGTTTGATCGCTGATGAGGGTAAGATTTGCGGCTGGCACAAAAATAAAATCAATGATAGATTCACACCCTCAACCGATAAAGGTAGGTGGTATAATAGACAGAATCAAAGGTCATTAAGTCTAAAGAAAAAAATACATTGAAATCATGAATCAGGGTATTAAGGAAGGTCCCTTGATTGGTATGCTCCATGTGTAAGTCCCTTCTGAGCAACAATTTGGATGTATATTGTGCCCTGTAACAATACCATTGCAAAGGCTCATGTTTAAGTACCCCAATAGAACACAAAAGATGGAAACATCAATATCTTAGTGCATTCCTCCAAGAAACCACAGAGGGTGAATAAATGTTTAAGATTACCGGTTGATGAAATAAAATGTAAAAAATGAATAAACAATACCTTAAAGGACTTATAGGAGGAGAACTGCCTGTATGTTAGAATCCATGCAGAGCTTCATCCATTTCAATAACAAGGAGTGACATGAGAATCCATCATGTTTCCCTTAGCTTGCCCAGAGGAAGAAGAAATAGCAGACACACACAAAGAATTACCTGTAGCCGTACAAACAAAAATGTCCTTGTTTCTTGTAAACAAATGAAATTATATTTGGTGCTGAAATGAACCCAAAATCCTATCTGTGCTCTGCTGCATAAGCCAACCACATTCCATGTTAGAATTGATAAACAATTTGGGTCTCAATCCTCTAGGAAGGAAGGAAGGAATTCCTTGGCAATTTCGGTCTGACTTCTCCAGGGAGTAATTAAATCCTTGAGGTCTAGGACAATTAAGATCTAGAACGTCACTCGAAGTCAACTCTTTGACAGGAATGGTCAAAAGAACCTGAGTTTCTGGTCCAGGGAGAATGAGACCAGACTGCTAAATGAGAGTCAATCTTTACTATCAGTCCAACTTTTTTTTATGCCAGAAATTTGTTTTGGTTTTAGAACATGTACAACAGGTAGCGTGTGCACTTAACGATACAATATACAATGGTAAGGAGATATGGCAACATTTCACATTAAATACAAAGTACTGAGCTTCCCAACCCCCTCCCCCTGCCCTCATCAGCCCAGTCCATAGTAGGATCACCATTATCCCCATGTCCTGGCGTGTTTCCAGGGGCACACCATTCCATTCCCTCCTTCTATTCTGCAAGGAGAGGGGCCTCAGGTGATTTCCTGTGCTTGGCGATGTCCCATTTGGCAAGCAGTGTCCCAAGCCCTACAGGTATTTGATCTCCTCTAGGTCCCCCCCCACCCCCCAAATCATCTAGGATCCCCAGCAAGACGATTTTCAGACAAACTTCAATGGGGTTTCCCTGTACTCTTGAAAATGAGGCAAATACCTGTGCCAAGTAGCGTACTATTACAGAGCATCCCCATAGTATGTGGGAAAAGTCCCCTTCTAGTTCAGGGCATGTAGAGCAGGTGGGTACAGGCAACCTGTGGGCTCTCAACAAGCCCTGAGGTGTGAGATAGGTATATGGAGATCGTGAAGTTGGATGAGAGGTAATAAGAAATTGCCAGAGTGCGATGAACCATACGTCCTTCCCTCCAGTCTGCTTCATCCAGTAGGCCTAGGCACCCCTCCCATTGTGTACTCAGTTTCACGGTATGGTATGATGAATGAGTCACCATTGCGCTATAGTTTTGGGAAACCCTCCCTTTCCCCATTGGGCCCATCAAGAGGCATACTTCCAGCAGGTTTTATTCGGGGACCTTGGCAAGCACTTGTCGATGATCCGTCAGAGCATATCGTAATTGCTGATATAGGTAAAATTGAGACTGAGACAGGCTGAATTCGGTTTGAAGGTCCTGGGAGGACTTCATATGGGAACCCTTTCAAACATTCCCTACTTTTGAGATACCTGCTCGGTCCTTCCGCAAAGCCCTCTAAACACGGCACCGGGTACAACGAGCAGCCAAACCAGAGAGAGGTCTCCATCGTCACTCGTTCATCCCACCCAGTCCACCCTCCACATCTAGAACACCATCCTGTCATCTCCGGAAGTGAACCAGGGACAAATGCACTGTATAGGAGGCCTGTTACATTGTTAAGTTCTATTTTCCCCTAGAAATCAGGGTCCTCCCATCCCCCATGCAGCCAGTCATTCACCAACAAAGTGTGCACAGCCTAGTAGTAGAGGCGGACATCCACCATGGCAAGCCCACCATCAAATGTGGACTGCACACATTTACCAAAAGCAATTCTGGGGGCCTTGTTTGCCCATAAGCTCCTGTGTATTTTCTCCATCAGAGATTGAAACCATCTCTGTGGGATAAGAAGGGGTAAGTTCTGGAGCGCATAGAGTATTCACAGAAGGATCATCATTTTACACAGGGCAACTCTGCCCAAGATTTTGAGGGGCAGTTCAATCCATCTCTCCATGTCCTCCTAGGTCCTGTGGCTAAGCGGTCGTAGATTCAGGCTCCAGGTTAACCCTGGTTCCCAGAACATGTTCTTTCCCAGATATTGGAAGCTCAGGCCACGTAAGGGGAGATCAGGCTGTCAGGTCTCACCTCCAAGGTCCCCCCTCAGGGGGACCAAGAAAGATTTGGACCAATTAACCCACAGGCCAGAAGCAGATCCAAAGGTCTCCAGGATGTAGATAAGGTGGGGGCCTGTCATGTCGAGGTGTGCCATAAATAGGAGGATGTAGTCCGCGTACAGGGTGATCCGGTCTTCTATCGCTATTCCCCAATTGAATCTCTAGACCTGTGTGTCTCATCGCACCCATGTCGTCAACAGCTCTATAGCCAAGGCAAAGAGAAGAGAAGGGGAGACAAAGTGCAACTCTGCCTAGTTCCACAGCAGATCAGAAACCTACAGCATAATGTTCCATTCACCCCTACCTGGGTTTGAGATTATGAGTACAGAACACAAATGTAGGACCTGAGATGGGGACCAAAGCCCAGTTTAAGCAGAAATGCTCAATCCAGAGAATCAAAGTCCTTTTCAATGTCAATAAGCATAAGTGTCGTGGAGCACTGCAGGGACTGGAAGCAAGTTAAGCCCATGTGTACTCAGCGAATACTGTGCTACGTACTGCAGTGTCAAATGAACCAGCATTGGACCAGGCTCGTCAGCACGCAGAGGGGGCGTTTCACCAAGACCTTGGTAAAGAGTTTCACCTCTGTGTTGATCTTGGAGGGGCGGTGAGAGGCTCATCTGTCTGTTTCAGTTGTACCACCATAGTTGCCAAGTCCGTGTATGTGGGAAAACAATTCTTATCAATCACCTCCAAGTACATATCTAGGACAAGCGATAGGGGCTCTATCCGAACTTTACGGTAGTATTTGACTGGGTATCCATCCGGTCCTGGGGTCTTGCCAGGATTGAGATCAGTAAGGGTAACGCTTACGTTCTCCAGCATTAACGGCTGGTCCAGATCATCCCGCTCAGAGGCAGTAAATCAGGAAAGTCTACAATCAAAGGGAAGTCTTCCTCTCACTGCAGCTGTCTGCCCGCTGCATATAGGAATCCATAATAATCTGTGAATACTGCAGCTATTGCAGGGGCCATCCCTGCAACCCCTCCAATATTTGCATGATCATCCTGGACTCTGCATCTTTGGTGGCTAACCAGCAAAGAAGCTTACTGATCTTGTGCCCCAATTTGTACCCTCTCCTAGTGGAGGTCATCCGGCCTCAGCGGGCCTCTCCCAGGTAGAGCTGTCACAGGGAGACCCTCTCTAGTGCCAGGCGACGTCTCACTTGCTCCATCTCATGCTCTTTGTTTTTGCTTTTAAGTGTTAGGATGTAGGCCTCAAGGTCTGAAATCTGCGTGCACTTCTCCCACTTATTGCCTCTAATGTATGACCGAACAATCCACCTCATGGTGGCTTCGTAGACCACCTAATGCGCCCTGGGTGACTACACAGTCCCTTGATTAATCTCTAGGAACTTCTTCAATTTGTGGGTCAAGAACGGGGAAAGTGGTCATCAGTTAAGAACCGGGCATTGAGGCGCCATGCAGGTCGCTCGCCTTCCACCCTGGTGCTGAGGTGAACAGTGACAGGATTGCGGTCTGATACGCCCCTTGGTTAAATATGAGAGGCAATTGTATGTAGGTCAGGGGCTGACAGAAGAAGGTGGTCAATACGAGAGAGCAAGCCATGGGCCACCCATGCACGAGTGTAACCCCAAGTCCCTGGATTTCTAAACCTCCAGGTGTCGCATAATCCTGAACTGTTTACCCGGCTGGCCAACCCTTTCCCTGTTTGTGACCTCTCAGCAGCGGGTTTTAATGAGTTTGGAGGGGTCCATGAGGCATGAAGTCTCCCCGGATGATCATCGTGCCTTGAGGTATGTTTAGAATAAGGCCCTGGAGGGATGACTTTGTGGATTTGGCTTGCAAGGGTGAATGTAAACACTAATAAATAGTCTTATGTATTAGGATTGCTACTCCCCAGGATCCTCGGGTTTACCCTGCAGGGTAAACCCTATCGTACCCATATCTGGCTAAGAATGTGCATTTGGTGCCCTGGAGGTGAGTCTCTTGCAACATCAGGATCACCAGTGCATGTTGATGTGCAAATTGCAGGACTGCCCATCTCATAATACGGTTGAGGAGGCCGTTAATGTTCCAAGTCATTATCTTAAAGGCGTGCATGGCGGTTGGGATAGATAATCAAGCTGTGAAGTAAAGGAATGTGGCAAGGACCTTCTGGGCACCTGAGTAGTTTCTCTACCCCCTGCCTTATGGCCACTATTGAGACATAGCAGATCAAGTCTTGGAGTGCATCGTGCCTCACCGTTGCCATTAGCTGTGCTAAACCTTAAAGAAACCAAGCAACAAAACAAACTAAGCAACCCCTAACTCCCCCACACCCCATACTTTCCCCTTGAAGAATCATCTGTCGCCCTAACTCAGAACTCAACTGAAGAACTAGGTGGTAATTCCAATTACCCTCCTCCTCATGCTCCCTGGTGTGAAAAATCGAGTGGAGGATACTGTGGTTCTGGCATGCATTGATTCAGGAAGGAATGTGATCCCCGGTTATGCCCACGTCCTTGGGCCATGTCACTGTTAGCTGTCCTCCTGTGTCAGGGAGTCCCCTGGAGCTTTGAGGCCCTGTCCATCCTTAGGCCTTTCATGTTCCCCGTCAGATGATGCTCTGACCCCATAGGGCCCCAGGGCCTTCTTCGGAATTGCCTGCGTCGCCTGCTTTCCAGCAGTGCCCCAGTCCTCGGAGTCCCTAGGCCCCACCGGAGTAGGCTCAGGCCACTGCTGAATGTGATTCAAAGTTAGTGGGTGCTGCACCATTAATCAGTCCCATGCTGCTTCCGGTGAGTCGAAAAAGTATGATTTACATGTGTGAATTACTCACAGGTTCGCTGAGTAAATTAGCATATACTGTAGGTTCAAGGTACGGAGCTTCTGTTTGACATGATCATATGATTTCCATTGCTGTTGCATTTGGCGTGTGAAGTCTGGAAAACTCATTATGTGCCCAAATTGCAACAGCAGTTGCCTTTTTGTCTGTGCCCCCTCACCCCATAGAATAGCATCTCTGTCTTGATAATTCAGTACTTAGGCAATCAAGGGGCAGGGTGGGGAGCCCATTGGGAGCTTCTGCGCCAACGATCTGTGTGCCTGTTCGATAATAAAGTGTGAGAACAGGCGGTCAACATCTCTCCAGAAGCGGAGCTATTGCTCCAGGAATGCCAGGGAATCCAATGAAGCAGATGTTTTTTCTGCAGGCTCTATTTCCTGCTTCCCCAGCTGGATCAGTGAGGGTCTTGGACGTTTTAGTCAGTCGGGTGACTTTCGTACTGAGCTCTTGCACCATGTTCTAAAGCTCAGAAATTCTCCCCTCCGCTTCTGATACTGTGTCCACTGTGTTGTGGAGGTCCTGCCACAGGAAGGCCATGTCCACGTCACCTATTTTGGCCTCCAGGTCCGATTTTGACTCCTTGATAGCTTGAAGGATTCTTCTCTCATGAGTGTGGCTGCAGCCCCTGGCTGCCATCTTGGCCTGTACTTGGCTCCTGGCCTCCGCTCACAACAGCCCTACGGCACAGAGCAAGTCAGATTCAATGAGTGCTGCACATGCCCAAGGTCTGCAGTGCAGCTCAGGCCACTTCGGGGACTGAACATGGGCACACCAGCACCCTAGATATCATGCAGGAGCTCACAGGAGCGTGTCTGCCAACTTGGCCATCCAGCACTTTCAGTCAGTACAACTTAACACCTTTTATGTATTACCAGTGGTCAGGCTAAAGTTAGTGGTTAGAATCTGAAAGAATTTGGGGGAACCAATGGAGGTTGTGAAGAAAATAAAAAGCAGCATTTATAAAAATAAAAAAAAATCCCAGTGATAATGCTTGAATGACAGAAGGGGGATCCTGCACTCTAGATACTACAGGCAGCAGATTTCCCACCACCACTGGCATATAAAAATTGGCAACCACACAATCACCTTCAAACAGCTTAAGGTCCCTACCGATCCAGCCGACTCTCCTAATGATCATGCTGTGTTGGGCTGTATGGCGTGTGACTGTCCATGCAGTGTGTGACCTTGTTTTTTTAACTGTGAGAATGATTACCTCAGCTCAGCCCTTAATGGAGGACAATTCCTCAGGACCACAACATATGACATCGCATCCGGAGCAAGGTTCATCGGAATGGGTAGGCAACTGCCAGGGGCAGTAGATGAAGCGGCCACTCTCCTCAAGCTGTTATTTGACCTTGAAGCACCAGCTATTAGGGTGTTAGACAAGAAACCGTTGCCTCAGGGGGTGAATGAGACCCACGAAACAAGGCACTATAGGTGACTTTGGGTCATTGAGGGGAACCTCAGAACGTTCCACCCGCTCATCAGCCTCTATCCAATTACTGAAAATCTGCTGAGATGAGCCCATTCTACATTTCAAGCCATCCCTGGGGTCTGCGGGACCCTCAATTACAGACTTTGACTTCCCTTTAAAAAAATCAGAAGATATAAAATATATCGGGGGGATTGTAGGCAACCCTGCAATTATCCTTTTGATCCTCTTTATTATCGTCCCAACTACTTCAAGTCAGTTTTTGACCAAAAATTCTATTTTACAGTGCAAATTAACAAACAACAATTCAAGCGATGCCCTATCACAGCCCTTTGGACCCTCCCTTAAACATCTATCAATAAACTGAGCAGTTTTAGGATCAAACAGTCCTGGAGGAAACTTCCTGTTTTTAAAAAAACTTTTTCGTAACCTGAGGATGAGAGTCAAGAGAATCCTCTGGTAAAATGCAGTCAGACTGATGGACATCGGCTCGAACAGAAACTATATTCTTGTCCTTGATCAGGCCCTATGAGAAGCCTGCTGGGGACTGTCCGATCTGGCAAGCTAGAGAAACAGCCAAAGTGGAGGGTGTAAGCCCTAGTGGGGCATCCTGAAGAGGTCACAGAGCATGCAGACCCAACTCTTCGTCGACAGTAGTAATTTCGTCACTGATAGCCCCGACTGCGGAAGACAGGTAGTCCAAAATTGTAGACTTGAAGCGAGCATCGTTAAGGGAAGAAGTGAAGGTCGAGACCGCCAGTTTATGCCTACCCATACCTTCGCTATGTTCTTAACTAGATGAAGAAGAGTGTGGCCCTGTCAGGTCTCAGTCAGACGCAGACTAGCTCGTGAAGGTCCACCCACCCCTTTTGCAACACAGACTTATGAGCTTGGTGGTTCAGCTGCTCAGCAGGAATCATGGTGTCCTGCGCAGCGGGCCCATGAAGCCACTTAAAAACGCTGCTTGGCAGCCCCTCTTGCAGCATAGAGTTATGGGCTTGGTGAGTCAGCTGCCCAGCAGGAGTCACAGTGTCTCTGGTCGGTTCCTGATAATGGAGATGCCTCCAAATGAGTGTGACTCATTTCTCTAGCATTGGGTGACACTCTGAGTTAAATTGGTAAACTGCTGAAGATTGACTCTTTTTAAAACCTGGCCCACACCTTGATACAAGCCTTTGCCTTCTTGTTCTGTAATCAGATGGATTATCCTGTTGATTAAAGGGATGGTAAATGTTTCCATCATGAATGTCTGCAAGACCAGACTATGAATTAGTCGTCTCTTCACCAGGTGTGCCCAGCTCTTCCACACTCCACAAAGTGAAGTACCTGTGCTTTCCCTTCAGTTCCCAATATTTGCTCTCCATTGTTAGATTAAAATACCACTGCCCTGTGTTCCAGTTTTCTGCAATTAGAGATTGACCCAATAACAGTCCCTCTTCCCCCACCATATCACAACCACCAAGCAGACAATAATTTTGCTTTGCATTTTGACCTCTATAGGTTATGTTTTTAAAGGGCTTTGAGATTCAGACCTCTGTGCTCTGAAGCTAATCTAGAATGTAGTTAGTATTGCACCATATCATACTTACATTTCATTGACTTATTCGTCAGTCTCAGTCCCATTCACATGGCTAGATCAACCTGCCTGGTTGATTGCACTGTAGTTTACCTGTCACTCATTTGGCCAGATAATTGGAACAGGTTTTACACAAGCCCCATGATCTCTGTATTTTTGCAACTATGCTTAATGTATAGACTATCTCATTTAAGCAGTGGTGGCTGGCATCTATGGGGAGTGGTGAGGCGGGCAAATGGGTGGTGGGTAAAAATAAAAAATAAAAAACACTTACCTGCGACACGTCCGACTCCGACCCCTTCCTTGCTACAAGTCTTCCTCCTGCAGCGTGAGCCCTTGAGAAGTGCTTTAACCAATCCTGGTGCTGCTCTCATGCTGTGAAAGCAGTGCCCTGATTGAAGGGAGTGGCCTCACTCGCCGCTCCCAAGGACACTGGAGCCCTGCACTTACTATTACCCAGCTGTTAGAGTTTTCAAAGTTCGCATGTCTGCCTGGCCGTAGCAAGACGGCCGGCCAAAAAGACATGTGTACTTTGAAAAGTGCCGAGGCAGCCCACCCTACTCCCTGCTGCTGTCACTCAGCAGCGGCCCGCCCCACTCATATTGAACAATAAAATGATAATAAACTAACTTTATTTGGGGTAGTTCGCGCTTAGGCCCCTGTAACGTTTTGTCCACATAAGGTATCCACGACAAATTTGCGTCCTTTTCTTCCAACATCCAGAGGATTCTAAAGGTACCCAGGGTTTGTGGATTTCCCTGGAGAGGACCGAGAAATGATCCAAAATACAGCTACATTTGGGGGATTTTTTGGCGACAAAGTGCTGCAGAAGAAAGCGTCTGTTTTTTTCCGTGCAAATGGTATCACCAAAGGGTTTGTGGTGCTAAAATCACCATCTTCCCAGCTTTCAGGAACAGGTAAACTTTTGTCAGAAAACCAAAATTTTCTACACAGTTTTGGATTTTACTGGGACTTAGCTTATTTCTTCCTATTTTTTGTGCTTTCAACCGCCTTCCGGTTAGTGGCAGAAATGGGTGTGAAACCAATAATGGATCCCAGAGAGCTATACATTACAGTATTATACTATACAGTAGACAAAATTCAGAATTTAGCAAGGGGTCATTTGTGTAGATCTTTTAGGGTTTTCCTGTAGAAACTGACAGTTGAAATAAATATTGAAATTGAGTTGAAAAAAACAGCCATTTGTGCCAACGTTGTCACCTGTAACTTCTTCTAAGTATGGCAGATTTTTTAAAGCAATATACTGTTACGTCCATAGGACCCTTCTGGTTGTGGTGCTATATAGGACTTGTAGGTTCACCAAGAACCTGAGGTACCAGAGACAATAACTGAGCTGTGCCTTGCAAGGGTTTTTCATTGTGTACTGGGTATATAGCATTTCATTTTGTAAAAAATAAAGAGTGAAAAATAGGTATCAAGTACACCTATGTATTTTTGAAATGGGAACCAAATATAGAGTTTAGAAGCAGTAGTTATTTGCACATCTCCAAAATTGTGGGTACCCATACTAGCATGTGAATTAGAGGACATTTTTCAAAATGCCTTCTTTTTTACACAGTGTCTTACATTTGGAAGGCAGAAATGCATAGAAAGTCAATTGGTAATAACACTTGTTCTGCAATTCTGCGTTCCCCTAAGTCTCCCAATAAACATGGTACCTCACTTGTGTGGGTTGGCCTAGTGCCTGCGACAGGAAACGGCCCAGAACGCAACATTGGCACATCAATTTTTCCAAGGGAAAACTGACCCTTTTTTCGCATTGTGCCTAGCTGTGGATTTTGGACCCTCGCTCATCCGGCACCTAGGGAAACCTAGCAAACCTGTACATTTTTAGGTCTCGCCTAGCGCAGCGCGCATGCGCTACTCTGCGAGACTTTTAGTAAGGGGCTTCAGAAAGCTGACCACACGCTCGTGCGTGTGTTTTTGTTTTTCTCACTGGCTATTGGGCTTTGCGTGCGTCTTTCTAAGAAAGACAGCACGCAATTGGGCAAAGGCGGGTGCATGTCCCGCCTTTGTTCCGCCCACGTCCTATTGCTTGCGGTTACCCGCACGGGCGGCATCTGTTTTGAATTATCGTGCCCAGACACGGGCGCGATAATTCAAAACAGATGTCTCGCTGTGGGGCGCGCGCGCGCACCACTCGCGTGCTTGTTAACTCTGGATTTGATCTCCATTGTTCCGAAAAAGAATGAGGTCGCAGGCAGTCCTTAGGTTCCTTATTTTTTTCTGTTCTATTGTCGCACTTTTCCCCATTAGTTCCGCCTGTCCCTGTTGTTCCTCCTTTCTTGTTTCTCTCCTTTATCGCTTGGCTTTCTCGGAATTGCTGTCCCCTGTCTCTCTCAGGTTACTCAATCCTCCGTTTCCCTCTTATGTTTTGGAACTCACAGCCCCTGCGTCTCCTTCGGGAGGTGTACTCACTACCCCTGCGTCTCTCTCAGGAGTGATACTCACTACCCCTGCGTCTCTCCTAGGAGTGATACTCACTACCCCGTGTCTCTCTCGAGTTTTGCACTCACCGTCCCCGTGCTCCTGTCAGGTGTAGCGTCCCCTGCTGCGTCAATCTAAAGACACCCCACCTGCCGTGTACCTCTGACCTGTGGAACTCACCGACCTTGTATCCCTCCAAGGTACGGTACTCACCCCACTGTGTCCTGAGCTCATCCTCTGCTCGCCGGGCAGGACGGAGCCCCTTACACTCCAGACCAGCAGCGGCGCCAACAGCAGGCTCGGCAGCACCCGCATGATGGGAGTCAGTTCTGGGGAGGAGTGGTGACGGGAAGTGGTGCAAGTGATGGGAGTGAGTGGTGGTGGTGATGAGAGTCAGTGCTGGTGACGAGGGGCAGTGCCGGTGATGGGAGACGGTCTTGGGGTTGGGGTTCGCCTGGCAGAGGAGGCAGTCGGTAGGAGTTTAGGTCGGTGTCAGTTCATGAGGGTGGACGGGGGTCGTGCCGCGGGTGAGTGGAGTCGTCTGAAGTTGTCTCGCCGAAGATCCGCGAGAGTCTGTGATAGCGACTCCTGAACAGACACGGAATGCCTCGTGTAGGGCCAAGCACTCGCACCTGCCTGTGCCGCGGGCTGCAGCTCGTTTTATACCACACATAATGCAGCCGGGGCAGCCCCCGCTCAGAGGCTCAGGAGCCCCCCCCACTCCCAAAACACATATACACTTGGAGAGCCTCCCACCCTTGCTTTCTCCTGCCAGTACAATAATGCTTTATTGCCATGATACAACAAAAGTCTAGCCGAAGTCGGGTAGCAAAGACACATCAGTGGAGCGCTTTATTTAGTTTTTCGGGTCCATATACAGGGCGAGGGTTCAAAACGGGTCAGTGTTCTGCTATCATTTACCTCCGTCTTTGCTTGGGAGTTTTATTCTGCCATGTTAGCAGTTTCACACCTAGAAAAAAGTTGAGCGCTGTAAATTGGCGCCAAAGGGTTGACTCAAATTTAGCTGTCCCTGACCCCGTTAAAGTGCAGACACTACCTCGCCTGCAAATCTTGAAAGGAAGTGTGAATAAAACGAATCCCCTCTTCATACAATAGGAATAGGCCCTCCTGATATCCTTGAGTCTTCCTTCAGATCCCGGTACCACACAACGAGCTCTGTAGCAAATGGAATAATGGAGATTCAAAGGAACAATCAGAGCGAAGGTCACGTGACAGGTTTCGTTTCTATTCCTCCTCCCTAGACTGTAAGCTGCCTTCCCAGAGAATTGTGTGACTTGTGGTGCACAAGCAACAACACGTTAAACAGGAGCTTGGAGTGTGAAATACAATCCCCATGATGCAAAGCGGCTCACTAGCGCACACGCACGTTCTTTTTTTTTTTCCTGCTGTTTTTCCCCTTTTGGAATCTAGTCCCTAATGAAGCTTTTCTGCAAAAATCGGCATCCAGTGGGACGAGCACCTTGCACCCAGGAAGAGGACTGTGCATGCCTGGAGTCCATCCCGCGGCGACGGCAGCACACGAAGTGCAGGCAGAAGATGTCTCCAAGCAGTAAGTAACGCTCTCCACTGGAGTGCACGTGTGTTTTTTTAACAGGTAGAGGGCTTGTGGGGATAGGGTGGTGTTGTCCTGCTCAAGAAGTCAATGCTGAACTTTTTTACGGCAGTGCACATCTGCAGCGTTGCTGCAGCTTCCTGGCCGAGCATGACCGGGGCCCCCGCGTGTGTACCTGCGGGCTGTGCCGGGCCCGGCCCGGCTCTGCGCTGCCCCTGCCAGTTGTTGGGGTCTGCAGGCACCGCGCCCCCGACGCCCCGGCTCCCGGAGCCAGGAATGGAAAGCACTCTTCTCCCATTAATAACAGCTCCTGCCTGGCTCTTCTTGCCCCAGTCCGGCTCGGAACTGAGGCCGCTCATTCACACAGCTCACCGGACGGAAACCCCAGGTGTGGGGTCACCCGACTAATTCCATCAGAGCACAGAACCATTGCTCCCTGCTCAAGGTGGTGAGTGTCAGGAGTGTGGGGCAGTGGCCCCAGATGCTGGGCAGGAGTCACACTGTAGATCTCAGTCTCTCCTTATAGGCACACTGAGCTCCCGTGCAGGCACACTGAGTTCCAGTGCACGTTAACTTAGTTCCCTGCTCAGACACTTAGCCCCCCGCCCCCATGTCCTCTGAGATCGCCGTATATGTGGTCTGAACACCATCTGAAGGCACTGTTAGATCCCCGCTTATGTCCTATTAGTTCCGCGTCTGTGTTCTTTTCGCTCCCTGTCCATGCACTGTTATCTAACCGTAAGCTCCCCTGCATGCACTGTTATCTACCCGTACAGGGACGCTTAGCTCCCCCTGCACAATAATTTTATCTACCCGTGGATGCACTCTCCAGGTACTCTTAGCTCCATGTAAAGCACTATTTTGTCGTACAGGCACTCTCCAAGCAATCGTACCTCCCTGTACAGACAGCACTTCTATCTACTCGTACAGGCACTCTCAGCGAACTGTACAGTACGGTTAACTGCCTGTAGAGGCACTCTTCAAGCAACCTTAGCCTGTACAGTACGGTTATCTACTCGTGCAGGCGTGCTGGAACTGTACAGACAGTCTTAGCTCCCCCTGCATGCACTGTTATATACCTGTAAAGACACTCCATGTACTGAGCTCCATGTACAACGCTGTTATCTACTTGTACAGGCACTCTCCAGACAATCTTCTCTCTCTGTACAATGTGTAGCAGTTGTATAGCTCTTCAATTCCTGGCTGCACAACACCCAGGAAAATGTTCTGCATGGTTCAACACTTATAAGGTCCCAAAGGCGAGACCTATTGGCTATGCCAATGCTTGTTTAAAACTAGACACCCAGGGGAATACAGGATGGGGTGCCTTGTGTGGCTCTCACCAGGTTCTATTTCCCAGAATCCCTTGCAAACCTCAAACTTTTGCAAAAATAAAAACATATTTTTCTCACATTTCTGTGTTGGAAAGTTCTCTAATCTGCGAGGTGCCACAAACTTCCACCGACCCAGCATTTCCCCAAGTGTCCCGATAAAAATGGTACCTCACTTGTGTGGGTAGGCCTAGTGCCCGCGACAGGAAACGCCCTAAAAGCAACATGGGCACATCACATTTTTCCAGTGAAAACTGACCCTTTTTAGGTCTCGGCCTGCACCAGCGCTTGCGCTGGTCTGGCCGAGAGTTTTAGTAAGTGGGTTTTGGAAGTGCAAACACTGGCTTTCGGCTGGCGACCAGCTTGAGTTCACGATGGCGTGCACGCGCAGCTGGCATCTGGGTTTCCTATCTCTTCCTCATTTCCTCGTCATGGCTCATTAACTCTCTGGACTCTGATGTTTCAATCGCAGCAGCAGCTCACATTACCAACTGAGGGCCCTGGACTACAGTCACATGAAAAACAACAGCGATTAGCATTGAAATGCAAGCTTTTTTTTGTCTAGTTAGAAATATTGCTTCGGTGGGTTGATTTCACCTTATATCGCTATTTGTTTTATATTGGGAGTCACAGCCTAATTACCAGTATTTTTGTCTCTCACTGTTTTTAAAAAAAATATTTATTAGCGCAAAGCTATATTTAAGGTTACTTTTTCCGCGTCACTTCTTCACTCTATTTAAACTCCACACCCCCCACTCTTATTGTCTCTCTCCTTCTCTCTCTCTCTAATTCTCTCTCTACTTAATTAACTCTCCCCTCTCTATCTTTTTTAGACTTTCATTCTCTCTCACCCCTTTATCTGTTTCTCTTTCAAACTCCTTCATTCACTCTCTCTCCCCTTCTCTCTCTCTCTCTATCCCGCTCCACTCTTTATTCTATGTACACCCTTTCTCTCTCTTTCTCTCTCACCACCCTCTCTAATTGGGCATTATATCTTCACTCTATCTCTCACTCGGCAACACCACAGCATCACTCAGCGTAACCACAGCATCAATCAGAGCCAGCACAGCATCAATCAGAGCCAGCACAGCATCACTCAGCACCAACACAACATCTCCCAACGCCATCACAGCATCACTCAGTGCAACAACAGCATCACTCAGTGCAACCACAGCATCACTCAGCACAACCACAGCATTACTCAGCACAACCACAGCATCACTTAGCGCCACAACAGCATCACTTATCGCCACAACAGCATCACTTAGCGCCACAACAGCATCACTTAGCGCCACAACAGCATCACTCCGCGCCACCACAGCATCACTCAGCACCACCATAGCTTTACTCAGCGACACCACATCATCACTCAGGGCCAACACTGCATCGCTCAGCACCACCACAGCATCGCTCAGCGCGACCACAGCATCGCTCAGCGCCACCACAGCATCGCTCAGCGCCACCACAGCATCGCTCAGCGCCACCACAGCATCGCTCAGCGCCACCACAGCATCGCTCAGCGCGACCACAGCATCGCTCAGCACCACCACAATATCACTCAGCACCACCACAGCATCACTCAGCGCCAAGACAATATCACTCAGCACCACCACAGCATCACTCAGCACCACAGCAGTATCAGTCAGCAACACCTGAGTATCATTCAGCATCACCTCAGCATCGTCTCCGCAACAGTCACCACCACCACCACCTCAGCATCACTCAGCACCACCTCAGCCTGCTCTCGGAATCTGGCATCTGTTGATTCTCCCCTAGCGTCTGGCCGCTGCTAGTGTTATAATACAGGTACTAGTTGCCAACCTTCACCCTCCGATTGTTTATGCCCCCTCAAAAAAAAAGCTTTAACAAACAACCATTGCAATAGGCAGAAACAAGTTGCCAGCATTGCAAGAACAAAAGAAAACTGAGAATTTTTTATTGTAAATACTTTTTTTAATATGGTCGTTCAGTTTTACATAATGCCTTCTTGGTCATATATAAAGTAACAAAAATGCTTCTGACACTTTTTTATTATAACTTTTCAGCATGCCGCACAGCAGCCACACTTCTCTACAGCACAGCTTGAAGACATTGGCAAAGTCAATAGCTCTGGCTAAACACTTATAAGGCCCCAAAGGCGAGACCTATTGGCTATGCCAATGCTTGTTTCGCAATGTGCCTAGCTGTGGATTTTGGACCTTACCTCAGCCAGCACCTAAAGAAACCTCTTAAACCTGTGAATTTTTTAGAACTAGACACCCAGGGGAATCCAGGATGGGGTGACTTGTGTTGCTCTCACCAGGTTCTATTACCCAGAATCCCTTGCAAACCTAAAAAGTTGTCAAAAACCCATGTTTTCCTCACTTTTCTGTGATGGAAAGTTATGGAATCTGTAGGGAGCCATAAACTTCCACCCACCCAGCATATTCCCAAGTCTCCAAATAAAAATGGTACCTCTATTGTGTGGGTAGCACTAGTGCTCGCGACAGGAAACGGCCCAAACTTGGGCACATCACATTTTTCCAGTGAAAACTGACCCTTTTTTCGGAATGTGCCTAGCTGTGGATTTTGAACCCTCGCTCAGCCAGCACCCAGGGAAACCTAGCAAACCTGTGCATTTTTTAAAACTAGACACCCAGGGGAATCCAGGATGGGGTGACTTGTGTGGCTCTCACCAAGTTCTGTTACCCAGAATCCCTTGCAGACCTCAAACTTTGCACAAAAAAAACCATTTTCCTCACTTTTCTGTGATGGAAAGTTTTGGAATCTGCTGGGAGCCACAAATTTCCACCATCCCAGCATTACCCTAAGTCTCCCGATAAAAATGGTACCTCACTTGTGTGGGTAGGCTAGTGCCCGCGACAGGAAACGCCCCAAGACGTACTGTGGACACTTCAAAATTATCGATCGCAAAACTATCTAGTTTTGGGAGAGAGTCACCTACATTTTTGGTCCCGGGCTCGGCGGCCATTAAAGGAAAGCTACCAAACCCAGACATTTCTGAAAACTAGACACCCAAGGGAGACCAGGGAAGTGTGGCTTGCATGGATCGCCCAACATTTTCCTACCCAGAATCCCCTGCAAACCTGAAATTTAGCTAAAAATAAAATCGCATTTTACTCACATTTCTGTGTGGGAAATTTGTGGTATAACCGGACTGACACAAATTTCCTACCACCCAATGCTCCCCTAGCCTCCTGATAATAATGGTACCTCACCTGTGTGAGTGGGCCAAGTACCTGCAACAGGACAGGGCCCAAAACGTATTGTGGAGACATCAAACTTATCTATCACAAAACTATCTGGTTTTGCGAGGGAGTCACCTGCGTTTTTGGTCCCGGGCTCGGCGGCCATGCGCAAATGGGTTTTAGACCCGTTTGCTCATGCAAAAAACCTGTGGGAGAAGGAACTAACCCTATTTTGCGAGTCGCTAATTAAATAGTGACTCGCAAAATAGGGTTAGCGACTCACTATTAGGAAGGGGTGTTCTGAGGGCGTCCCTTCCTAATAGCAAGTCTGAACCCTATGTAAAAATGTTTTGCGACCGCAATTGCGGTCGCAAAACACTCGCAGTTTACCACCCTCTTCAAGAGAGTGGTAAACCATTTGCAAACGGGAAAGGGTCCCCAGGGGACCCCTTCCCCTTTGTGAATGGGTGCGCAAACATTTTTTCAGAGCCGGCAGTGGTCCCAGGGACCACTACCTGCCCTTAAAAAATGAAACAAAAACGTTTCATTTTGTTTTTTTAAATGCATCCCGTTTTCCTTTAAGGAAAACGGGCTGCATTTAAAAAAACAAAAAAACTGCTTTATTTAAAAGCAGTCCCAGACATGGAGGTCTGCTGAACCCAGCAGGCCACCATCCCTGGGAGTGCCAGCCATTCCCAATGGGGTCGCAAATTGCGACAGCCTCATTAATATGCATGAGGCATGCAATTTGCAACCCCATTGGGAATCGCAAACCGTGTCTCAGACACTGTTGTACATTGGCAATTGCGACTCGCAAATTGCGACTCGCAATTTGCGAGTCACAATTGCCAATGTTCGTACATCTGGCCCAACGTACCTTCTCGACTATTTGGCAAGAAGGAACTCTGGGTATAATTTCAAAGGTAAACTTAAGTTTTTGTGTAAGTTTGCAATTGTTTGCTATTCACAAAGCTATTTGACTAGTATCTTTACGACTGCAAAGTCTCCTCATATAAAGATAGGAATGTCCTATCTTTTTATGTGCAGAGGCTCTGCAGTCGTCAAGATACTACTAGTAAAATACCTGTGTGAAAAGCAAACAATCATAAACTTACACAAAAGTGTAAGTTTGCCGTTGTGAATCAGGCCCACAGTGTGTATAAGATATATATAGTGCTTCATCTGCTGGCCAGGTCACAAAAGTACTGTTTTCATCAGCTTCCTGGACGCCTTTCAGATATAGGATTGAAAGTATGTTGATTATAGTTTGACCTATATATGAAGAATTGGGTGCAGTGAGTTATGATCGGAGGCAGAGTAGTCATGTTGTGTAGGACTTCAACAGAGCACTCGTGTACATGTTGCAGAGTGAAAGAGGAACTCAGCTGGACTATTTTCATGTAGACACCTCCGAATCCTAACTCTACATAACTGATTGTTAGATTGCATTGTTTGTTGCTTGCTTATTCATGATTGCTTTCTTACTCTATATGTATGATATGTCTGCTCTTTGTACAGCACTTTGATAGCCCGACAGGTCATGTTTGTGCTGTATAAAACTCCTCAAAGAAATAAATTAAAGAGATAGGCAGTGCCGCACAAGCAGTTAGTTACCATCTAAACTATTATTCTGTATGGAGGTCGAAACGTTGATGGTACCTGTATAATCCAAAGTTAGGAATACCTTATTGGCCTGCACACTGTTGTGGGAAAGAATCAGTAGCTCTCCTGAAGTTTTCTAGTCTCTCTTCAGTGCTATGGGCTTAACCTGTTAGTAGTCTTGATATAATCAACCTGTAGTTTTTATAGGCTGAGACAGGTTTTGGAGAAACAAACACATTTTATTTCTCTTTTGAATTGTGGGTGTTTGCTGATCACCCTTACTTTCTTTGGTAGGGTGTTCCATAGTGTGCAGGTTTGTGCCGAGAAAGATCTATCACCTGTGTTCTTTGATCTAAAAGAAGAAATTAGTTGTGGTGTCACCCTCATCTAGCATTTGTCCTTTTGGTGTAGAGTATGAATTTGGATTGGAGAAAACTTGGTCTGGTGCTATGATTATCATTGCAGATATCGAAGCAGAGCTGTTGTGTAAGCTATGATTTTGGGGTAGCTCTACAAGGTGTGCTTTCCCACCCACGGGTGAACTTGGTTGAGTGCACCAGCGATAAATATGAAAGACCGGTTTTTTCGTCAGCAGTACCCCTGCGCGTCGGAAGGTGCCGTCGGTCGGCTCCGGGTTCATCGTTGCGTCATGGTCGCCGGGATGACGTCGCGGTAGCTACTTAGACGTCGCCCTCGCGTACTGACGTCAGTTCTTTCTTTTTCTGCGCCAGCCAACGCAGATCCGGAGAGAGCGGCACCTCCAGTCGCTTTTTGACTGACTTTTTGGTGACTTTTGTCGACACCGTTTTAGAGTCTTCGACTCCTGGTGCACGTCAGGGATGCCCGGCTTCAAGGCTTGCAGTTCCTGTAGCCGACTGATGTCGGTGACGGATCCGCACAGCGTGTGCCTGTTTTGCTTGGAGCGCGACCATGACCCCAAGTCGTGCTCCAACTGCCGGATCATGAATCCGAAGTCTTTGCAGAAGCGGTCCCGAAAGCTCCTCGAGGCCCGGCAGTCGGCTCTGCGCCGTTCGAGGTCGCGTGGGGGTCGAGGGACCGGTTGCGGAGCCACCACCACCAGTCTTCGTCCAAGTCTTCGCACTCAGGTAAGTCGAAGCACAAGAAGAAGTCAAAGAAGCATCGTCGCTCTTCGACTTCTCCCCGTCGGTCGGCCGACGCGACAAGGGATGCGGGTGGTGCCCCTTCCGCGGCTCCGCGTGCGGAGCCTGAAGGGTCGACTCTGAGTTTCCCACCCTTCCCGGGACCCGGAGCTACCCCTGACCAGCTTTGCCAATTTTACGAAGTGATGCATGCCATCTTTGGGCAGCCCGACTCCGCCGGCGGCTCCGGCCCCGCAGGCTCCCCTTGGATCCAGGCCTAGATCCGGATCGGCGCCAGTCGACCTGATTACACCTCCCCCGGCGCCGAATCCACCGGCACCACATCCGCAGCCGACGCTGGTTGTGTCCCCAGCCGGCATCGACCCCGGCCTCCAGCCCGATGTAGACACGGAGCCGGACCGGCATCAACCGACGCCAGATCCGGCGCCGACGGGTACTTTTGTGCCCTTGTTCTACCCTGGCTCTTTTAGACCAGATTGGCAGCCAGAGAAGGGTGAGGAGGACTGGGAGGGGTCTGGAGACCCTTTAACTGACCAGTTAGGCTATGAACCGGACTGGAGAGAGGAACAGGGGGAAGCCAGTGGTCTGGATACCTCGCCAGACCTTGGCATGTTGTCTCCTCCTACCGTGGCTACGAAGGAGGGAGTGTCTTACGCAGTGGTGTTGCGTAGGACAGCTGAGGCTCTCAACCTCGAGCTACCTACGGTGGCGGTCAGGTCAAACCTCCTGACAGAGGTGCTTCAACCGGCAGCGACCTCTTCGGAGCCCCTGCTGCCGTTTAATGAAGCCCTAACCGACATCCTTTTGGGCACCTGGTCCAGGCCCAACACGGGCTCCTGTAGATAGGATGATTGCCCGACGCCACCGCCCGGCCCCGGGCGACCCCACTTTCCTCTCCCAACACCCCACCCCTAAGAGCTTGGTGGTCCAAGCCTCCACCTCCAAAGGCGCATTCCCTAACGCTCCACCTGATAGGGAATCCAAAAAGCTGGACCATCTTGGGAAGAAGATGTTTTCTTCCTCCAGCTTGGTACTGCGGTCGGTAAACACCGCATGTCTGTTGGGCCGTTACACCCACTCCTTGTGGGATATGGTGGCGCAGTGCCCGGAGGAGGCCCGGGCCGTACTCTCCCGTGCAGTGGCCGAAGGGAGAGACGCAGCAAAGTTTACCATCCGCTGTGGGCTGGATACCGGCCGACTCACTAGGCAGGACGATTTCCACGTCGGTAGCCCTTCGACGCTATGCCTGGTTGAGGTCGACTGGTTTTTCAGGGGATGTCCAATCCACTCTTATGGACATGCCCTTTGATGGCCGTCGCCTATTCGGTGACAAGGCAAACAACGCGCTGGAGCGCTTTAAGGACTCTCGGGCTACGGCCAGGTCCTTGGGCCTCCCCACCACCCGCCCTGCGCAGTCTGCCTTTCGCCCCTTTCGTGGCTACGGAAGGGGTGCCCCGCCACGTCCCGCCCAGAGCCACAGGCCGGCGCAAGTTGTTCAGCCGCTGCACGGCCGGGGGCGTGGGAACCACCGCCGTGGTTCTGGGGGTCAGCGGGCGGGCCAGTCCACCACAGCCCCCTCTGCAGCAGCCTCCAAACCCTCCTAGTCCGACCTTTCAGGGCCACCAATCGCCAGTGGGTGGCAGGATTCGCCATCACCTCCCCCAATGGCGCACCATCACGACAGGTGGGTTTTGCAAATAGTCCGAAGGGGCTACTCCCTCCCCTTCGAGATTACCCCTCCATCCATGCCACCTCAGTACCATTGCATGTCGGAGGATCATCTGGCCCTTCTCCAACAGGAAGTTTCGGCACTCTTGGCCAAGGGAGCCATCGAGCGAGTTCCTGTCCCAGAAGTAGGTCGTGGTTGCTATTCCCACTACTTTCTGGTGCCCAAGAAGGACAAAGGCCTGCGTCCTATCTTGGATCTCAGGAACGTCAACCGCTTCCTCCGGAAGGAGAAGTTCAAAATGTTGACGCTAGCTCAGGTTCTGTCTGCCCTCGACCCTGGAGACTGGATGGTAGCGTTGGACTTGCATGACGCTTATTTTCACATCCCCGTCCTTCCGGCCCACCTGCGTTACCTGCAGTTCACGGTAGGCCACGAGCACTTTCAGTTTACCGTGCTCCCCTTTGGCCTTATCAGCGCCCCTCGGGTGTTCACGAAAGTGATGGCGGTGGTCGCAGCTCATCTGCGCAGATTAGGGGTTCCAGTCTTCCCCTATCTCGACGACTGGCTGTTGAAGGCAGGCTCGCCCCAGGCTGTCGTCTCCCACCTCCTGACTACGGCGGACCTCCTGCATTCGCTGGGGTTCTCTGTCAACGTGCCGAAGTCACACCTGACTCCCTCTCAGAAGCTCCTCTTCATCGGAGCGGTTCTGGACGCAACGCAGTTTCGGGCTTATCCTCCCGAGCAGCGAGTCCGGGATATTCGGGCTATGATTCCGATCTTTCAGCCTCTATCCCGGGTTTCGGTCAGAATGACCCTGAGGCTGCTGGGTCTCATGGCCTCTTGCAGGTGGACTATGCCAGGTGGCATATGCGGGCTCTGCAGTGGGACCTGAAGTTCCAGGTCAAAAGACGTCAACATCAGGGAAATCTTTCCGATTGCGTCCAGATCTCGGAGGGCACTGCACTCCAATTGCAGTGGTGGCTAACGAACCGGGATTGGGTCAACCACAGTTCACAGTGGTGACAGATGCATCACTTCTGGGGTGGGGCGGCCACATGGGAGAGGTGGAGATCCGAGGCCTCTGGTCTCCGGCGGAGTCCGGGCTCCATATCAACCTTCTGGAGCTTCGGGCGATCCGTCTTGCACTAAAACCATTCCTTCCCTCTGTCCGGGGAGGAGTAGTGCAGGTGTTCACGGACAACACCACCGCCATGTGGTACTGCAACAAACAGGGGTCGTGGACCCTATGTCAAGAGGCTCTCCGTCTCTGGACCTGGCTGGAACATCAGGGCATATCCCTGGTGGTTCAACACCTGGCAGGTTCCCTGAACGCCAGAGCGGACGAACTCAGCCGCAGGTATATGATGGATCAGGAATGGCGTCTTCACTCAGAGGTGGCGCAAGGTCTCTTTCAGCAGTGGGGAGAGCCTTGGTTAGATCTATTCGCCACCGAAGAGAACGCACAATGTCAGCACTTCTGCGCATTGGAATTTACAAGGCGGCACTCGCTAGGCGACGCTTTTCGTTGCGAGTGGAGTTGCGGTCTTCTATACGCCTTTCCACCTATACCACTTATGCCCAGAGTGCTGAAGAAGGTAAAGCGCGACCGGGCCCAAGTCATCCTTGTGGCTCCGGATTGGGCGTGAAGAGTCTGGTATCCCGAGCTGTTACACAGGGCCATCAATCCTCCGATCTGACTGCCTCTTCGGGAGGATCTTCTGTCGCAGCAGCGGGGAACGGTCCTCCACCCGAACCTGTCCAGTCTCCACCTCCTTGCGTGGAGATTGAGCGGCGGCAGTTGACGTCTTTTGACCTGCCTCCCGAAGTCTGTGATGTTATCTTGGCAGCCAGGCGTCCCTCCACAAAGACGGTATACGCCTGCAGATGGAACACATTTGTGGCATGGTGCACAGCAAAGGCTGTGGATCTCCTTTCTGCCCCTCTTTCTGAGGTTCTCTTGTTCCTCCTTTCTGTGGCCCAGCAGGGCTCTGGGCACTATTAAGGGCTACCTCGCAGCCATTTCAGCCTTTCTTAGGCTTCCTGATCAGCCTTCTCTTTTCAAGTCCCCTGTTGTAAATCGCTTCCTTAAGGGCATTACTCATCTTTTTCCTCCTGTTCCCTTCGTAATGCCTCAGTGGGACTTGAACTTAGTTCTTACATACCTTATGTGCGCTCCCTTTGAGCCACTTCATAACTGTCCTCTCAGACTTCTTACTCTAAAGACTGCTTTTCTGGTTGCCATCACCTCTGCTTGCAGGGTGAGTGAGCTCCAAGCTCTTTCTTCAAAACCTCCTTTTCTGGCTGTTCATCCGGACAAGGTCGTCCTCAGAACCAGGCCTTCTTTTCTTCCCAAGGTGGTTACTTCTTTTCACATTGGTCAGACCATCACCTTTCCCACCTTCTTTCCGCCTCCGCATTCTTCTAAGGAGGAAAGGAGACTCCACCGTCTAGATCCAAAACAAGCGCTTTCCTTTTATTTGGATCGCACAAAACAATTCCGGGTGGATGACCAGCTCTTTGTCGGCTACGTGGGCGCCAAAAAAGGTCGGGCCGTGCACAAACGGACCATCTCCAGGTGGGTCATTTTGTGCATCAAAATTTGCTACTCTTTGGCAAAGAAGGAGCCTCCAGTGGGACTGCACGCCCATTCCACCAGGGCGACGGCAGCCACCACTGCTTTGGGACGGGGCGTTCCCCTTAATGACATCTGCCAGGCAGCTACGTGGGCATCTCTGCACACGTTCACGAAACACTACCGCCTGGATAGCCAAGTCCGGAGAGACGGCTTCTTTGGCCGTTCTGTTCTCCAGGACTTTCTGGTGTGTACTTGCTTCGCAGACCCACCTCCGGGGTTGGTATTGCTGGGGTATCTATTCTAAGGTAAGGAATCTATAACTGATTGTCTCTTTCAGATGAACAAGTTACTTACCTTCGGTAACGATATATCTGTAAGAGACATAGATTAGTTATAGATTCCTTACCGCCCCACCCATCCTCCCCTTTCTGCGAACTGACTTCTAGGGTCAGGGTATCCTTTTCAGGGCCCTAGTTTTGTGCACCGGTGGTCAGTGTCTTGCATGGCTCTACGCTTCTGGCGTGGAATGTCGTGTAAAAGAACTGACGTCAGTGCGCGAGGGCAGCGTCTAAGTAGCTACCGCGACGTCATCCCGGCGACCACGATGCCAACGACGAACGCGGAGCCGACGGACACCACCTTCCGACGCGCAGGGGTACTGCTGATGAAAAAATTCTCTGGATCCAGTCTGACGCCTGGGGGTGATTCTAAGGTAAGGAATCTATAACTAATCTACGTCTCTTACAGATATATCGTTACCGAAGGTAAGTAACTTGTTCATTACTGCAGGAACAATCTGTTTCTAAATAAATCTAAAACAATTACACAGAATATTATAAAAACCGCAAGAAGCCACGTTATAAATAACGAAAATAAAAAATTAACATTTCCCACATGGTTAAAATGTAATTTAGAAACTAACACCCTAACGTCTACTTCAATGCGCTAGACTAGGAGAGCATTGAAGCCAAAGCAACTTGCAGTCTAGAATTTCTTAGGGAAAAGAGATGCTCTGCATACCTTGTTGACAGAAAAGGCTGTATTTATCAGTGGAGACATGAAGACAGTGTTCCTTGCACAGGGCAAAAACACTCTGTGGTCTTGTCTTCCTCCGGGACTCAGCTTTATTGGCCCTCAGGCTTGAGGCGAGATGTAGCATCGGCAAAGTTTGCTGGCAGTAGGTAAGCCAGTTTATGACATAAACTCTGGCGATAATGTGGGCGAAGGACCTCTCCTGAAAATTCGTCAAGTGGTAATCTTGTTATACTGAATCTTATCAGAAATTGGAAATTCTGACATAAGCTTAGGAATGTCTGACATATATTATGTGCATCAAGGTGTGTGTCCCAGACGCTTCCTTATGCACATATAAGGTAAAAGGATGTCAGTTCAGACAGCATTATTTTGGCTATTTGTCTGTATGTGTTCTTAATTAACCTCAACATGGTGGCGGGTAGACATTTGACCCAGACGAATTATGCATTAAGTGTTGTATCTGTGTCATCAGTCGAATGACTTAATGCTTTCACAGTTCTTATAAAGATAAAGTCAGACGACGTCTGCATCTAATGGTAGACATGACAATGATTTTTTATAAATCCGGTAAGATTGCAAATTTCATTTTTTAAGAGTGAGAAGATGGCAACCTCTATTAGGCAAGATGGAGTCGGGCATACATAAAATGGAGTCAGACCTTGGGGGCTTTACTTCTGAGCGATTAGAAAGATATTCTTCTAGCAAAAAGTAACCAGTGAGACGGCTTTAGGTCAAGGGTAATATGGTCTCTTCTGTTCAGGCTTAGAACTTGTCTGGCAGCAGCATTCTGGACTTGTTGAAGCTTTTTTTTGGCTATGCCATGTAGTTACGCATCAGAATGCTTAAGTGGAATGCTTCTCTAATCACACGATGTATGCAGTACGCCCATCAATACACCTAAGTCAGTATATTCAACAAGACATATATTTCATGTAATTTGGTTAATTTGTGCTCAAAACAGCACTGCTGAGAAAGACACCCTGCACACTAATCTACAGACGAGGATATGAAGACAAAACACCAAACATTCAAACAACGCAGCCAAAATATGCATTTAATTGGCTGGGGCTGATGGCTCAGTGGAATAATGCATCTACTGCAGGATTCTGTGTTTGACCTCATGGTCACAGGTTTGAATTCAGATGCATCCAACAGGCTTTTATCCTTATTAGGTTGCTAATATGTGTACCATTTAGCTAGCTAACAAACATCTGTAATTCAGATTCAAGATTTCCCAAGGGATGAACATGCGTTTTACAAATATACATGTAATATTATTCTTTTTCCAGAAGCCAATAGCACTTGCTACCACCTTATGCATCTGGCAGGCAAGTGTGTGCCTGAGCCAAGAAGATAAATAAGCCTGTGGAATCTCTCATCACAAAGTCACAACTCATTAAAGTTGATACTGTTACTGACACAGGTACTTTCTCATTCACTCTACTGACCTCTCACCTTCACAGGCCTCTACCAGATTCTGGTCTGCAATGTAAACCTCACAGCCATTTGGAAAGTCGTCTGCAGACTGCCAAAAGATCTGCAACACATTATCAGTGGCAGATTGTGTGCTATACAATTGCCAGTAACAATAGAATTTACCCAGTGGTATTAATCTTCTATACCCTCTTCGGCAAAACAATCTAAAGCACCATGACATCACCAAGGTGTAACTATATCAAACTAATATGCATACAAATTCAAACACTATCACTTTTATAATCATATATGGTACACATCAACCTCAAGTGATTTAATTTTTCAGAGTTTCCTACTGATTCTGTTAAAAATGTAGGTAATTAAATCATGGAGAGCACAGCAAAGTGAAAGGGTGGGATATACAGAGGAAAAATGCAAATTTCTAGTGAGAGTTTTTGAGTCTCATGACAAAACACTTTTCCAGACATGGTGGGCTCCTTATTTGGGTTCCCAGTAACAACAGTAATGACTTGGAACCTCTTATGGAGAACTGTACATTCTAGAGGCCACCTGTAGTTTGTGGTTATTCCTAGAGCAGACAGGGTGGCGTGTAGCTGTTTTACCACCACATCATTGCCAATTTCTTTGTCTTTCAGGCTTTTTGAAAGAGAAGTATGCCACACTCCTGGATCCGCCACTGTCAGACAGAAAAGTACAAGCAATCCAGAAGATGGGCTTTGGCACAAATAATAAAATCTTCTTGGAGTTTGAGACTCCTTTCTGGAAGCCGGATTGCCAAGTCATTGAATTGGTATGGGAAGAAGAGTCTCCACTTGTGAATGTCCAGCCAGATCTGCACACAGATTGGTTCAAGAAATTACCTGGATTTGTGGTACTACACCCACCAGAACAGTACGTATTTGTTCAGTATAAGCAAAACAGTGGGCACAAGCAAACTCTGGTAAGAGCTATTTTAAAGCCACATGAAGGGTGGGGGGGGGGGCCTCTCGTCCAGAATAATCAATAGTCCTAAGCACTGAATTGGCCCACCTATGCATTAGATCTAGGTGTTCTTCGATAGATATATATATATATATATATATATATATATATATATATATATACACACATACACACACACATACTTCCTCCACACCCCTGCAAAGCGCCATCTTTACAATGCCTTTATACTCTGAAATTGCATAAACATGAACAAAATACTACAAAATATTCGTTAGCATTATATCACATTTATGCTCTCTAAGAATATATGTACATACTTTCAGCATAATCAGACAGTGTTTACTTGAATTATAGTGCTGTAAATTAGAAGCTTTAAGAAAAAATGAAAATAAACATTCAAACATTTGAATATTTTACATGTGATGGAATTACTCAAAATGAAATAACAAAATATTCTCTATCAAGATGTAAATGTCATATGTTTGCACCCACTAATAAGTTTACTTTATTTTGTGTGGTTGTTCCTGTTTGTAACGTTCGTGACAACCGGCTTGGTGCACCTTTTCAATAAACTGTGCATGGGCTTAGGACAAGACTTCCTGGCGTTGTTCTTGTGTCAGTGACAGGCACTGCTCATGCTGAGTCCTAGTGTTGTATTCCTCTTAGGGTGTCCATAACGGGCTTTCCAGTATCATGTCCTTATATAGGCACAATTCGCCCTGCCCTTATATAGGCATAAAATCCCAGCCCTTATTTAGGCATTAAACCGTGCACTCCAAATACAGGCATGGTCTCTGACATCCGTCCACCCTAACGTCACAACGAGTTCATGAAGAACAGACCCTTAGGCTGCGGGAGTTTCCCTAGTCCAGGACTATTGATTTCTTCAAGGACTCATATATTATGTATGAACCGTTATTCCTTAGGGGTTCATCCATGACGTCTTTCGCTGTCCGACTCACGTCAATACTAAACATTCCTAGGTACTCTCAGGTATAAATATACCTTCCCTAGCCCTTGTAAAGTAGAGGAGACCTCGACTTCAGAGGAGCCCGTATCCCGGCCTGACGCACTGAGAAGACGCTGTCATCCCTGCACGCAGAGAGCCCAGCTTCCAGTGATCTGACTTCCCTTGCGGGGTGTTGGAGTTCGAGTCTGGCAAAGAGATTCCAACCTCTCTCATTCTACAGGTATGGAGCAGACTAGAACCTAGAGGGACTCTTGGCATACTAGGCATACTAGACTTAACATACTCTTAGTATACCATAGTAAGGAATACTTCACCTACTTCATACCTCTCCCTACACCTAAGTTAGGTTAGGCACATTGGGGTAGAACTAGCTTAGCAACGCATCGTATGAGTACTCGCATTTTTAGTCTGTGTTATTTATGTAACAGCATATGTACTAAAAGATAATGCTATCGCAGTATTATTTATTTCTACTGCTCACACTGTACATTATTTATCTCGCATACTGTCTTTTAATCGTAACAGCACATTTTACTTACATCAGAAACAAGACTGTTCAATAAATCCTTTATTGAAAACGCCCGTCTGTTCTTTCTGTGTAACTTGGAGAAAACTAAGCATGCACGACTGAGCTGAGTGAAATAGTTATCTATTGTTTCCACGACTCTGGGACACGTTCTGATTGTAAAGGGAAACACAGTGGTCATGTTTTGCGGCTGCCAGAAACTACTCCCTTCTTGTTGTCAAGGAGTTTCTAGTGGCCTATGAGCTAGCTGGCACAAGTAATTAAGTTTAATATACTCGATAGGGACATACTGACCTCAGTCCTATGTCAAACCTATAGGATATATTATTCCAATGCGCAGAGCCTATTAGGGAAATAGGAGCTACACTACACTAGCTGAACTCACCGTTTTAAAAATGGCTTATCTCAAAATGCGTACCGCCTCCCATTCACGGGCCACCATGAGACCGCCTCCGCCAGCAATTGTTCATATGTGGGTTCACCTGCAGTAATTAAATCCTCAACGTTACATTGTGTGTCTATATTAACTGCGATGCTCCTTTTTCATCGCATGACTGCCTGGAATCCAACCTCCCATATCTTTCTGTAGTACTAGTAATGTTCTTGCTGCGAAAAGGCGCACAGTAATTGAGTGTTGGGCATGCACACATTGGGCCTGATTCACAGAACTAACTTACGTCAAAATCCTAAACTTACAACAATTTTGGTATTCACAGAATGAACTTACACATTTGGGTATTCACAGAATGAACTTACACATTTGGGTATTCACAGAATGAATTTACAACAATTTTGGTATTCACAGAATGAACTTACACATTTGGGTATTCACAGATTGAACTTACACATTTGGGTATTCACAGAATGAACTTACTACCATTTTGGTATTCACAGAATGAACTTACTCATTTTGGTATTCACAGAAGGCACTTACTCATCAATGAGTATGTGCCTTCTGTGAATACCAAAATGTGTAAGTTACACAAAATGAGTAAGTTACACAAAATGAGTAAGTTACACAAAATGTGTAAGTTACACAAAATGTGTAAGTGCCTTCTGTGAATACCAAAATGGTAGTAAGTTCATTCTGTGAATACCCAAATGTGTAAGTTCATTCTGTGAATACCCAAATGTGTAAGTTCATTCTGTGAATACCAAAATTGTTGTAAGTTCATTCTGTGAATACCAAAATTGTTGTAAGTTCATTCTGTGAATACCCAAATGTGTAAGTTCATTCTGTGAATACCCAAATGTGTAAGTTCATTCTGTGAATACCAAAATTGTTGTAAGTTTAGGATTTTGACGTAAGTTAGTTCTGTGAATCGGGCCCATTGTGAGATTAGCCATTTCTAAACCATTCAGTTAGCTCAGTTCAGTTCAATACTCTTTATTTAGTCATTTTACCATAAAAGAGACACAATTATACAAAATAGTGATATATGATCAAAATCATTACAATCAAATTAAAATTCCTTACAAATATAAAAGATTAAAAGCATCAAATACAAATCATGTGCTAGGAGAAAGTGTTAAGACTATTCTAAACCTTAAGTATAAATATTGAGGTGGACAGAATAAAAACTATTTTACAATAAATACAGATAGTATACGTCAAAGTCAAAAGTCAAGTTATACGTATTAAAATATCAACCCAAGGCCAAACATACAAGGGGTAGTTAATGTATAAAACACTCCGCAACATTACCCCAAGAAGCAGAAAGAAATTTCCTCCTAGTAAGCCACACTGATAGTAAATACCTTGAAACTGCAAAAGCAATGGGTTGACTAGTATCTGATTCCAAAATTCTACATGCTAAGGCATGCTGGGTGAAACCAAGGTTCTTGAAAATCGGGATCAGCCATTTAGCCCTAATCCTACTATACACTGGGCAGAAGAGAAGCATATGGGCCACAGTTTCCTTGTTTTAACCACAAGAAGGACCGGCCAACTCTTCCAAACCAGCGGAATCCACCAATTTTGAGGTAAAAGTACGAAGTGGTAGAGTTCCATGCCTGAATTGTATGTACAATTTCCATGCCAGGCTTGGTACTACCTCGTCTAGAAAAGCTTCTGCAAAATAGAAATCCTTAACCAACATGAATGAGCTAGTTAGAGTACCCAGGGCCTGTGATGATAATATCAGATCTAACTTAAATCTCTTGAACCGCCTTTTGAGCTCCATTTTGCTGGTGAGTAGACCTAGCCCCCCTGGATCTTCCCACAATTTAACAAGACCAAAAAAGGGTCCCTCTTACATATTTAATCCAGGGTAGATTACCTGCCATGGGGTGACCCATGGCAGTAGTGTGACAATTCAGGTGTTGCCCAGAGTTTCCTCCAAAATAATATAGGTCTGCATGCGATTTTTACAGAGATTGACCTAAGCCCAACGTCGAACCTTAACGGGATCAAAAGGGTACTAACCGAGGGGCACAACACTTGCCTCAAAAAACGATTCTCCACTATTTCTAAAGTTTTTGTGGACTTATGCCCCCAAAGCTCGGCACCATCTAGGGCGGTTCCCAGTGCTTGATAAGAATACAACTGGACAACTGGGGAAACTGGTTTAGAGAAGGACCCCCGATGGATCTTCAACAACCCCCTGACATGCTGCTCCAACTTGAGCCTATGCTTTGAAATATGGTGGGCCCAGTCTAAGTTCTCATTTAGGGTGATACTAAGATATTCATATAGGTGGATCTGTTCTATGGGGTTACCATTCAGCATTGGTTTGGAGCGAGTAATATGACACAGGTTGAAAACCAAACATTTTGTTTTACCAACATTGATTTCCAACCCTCTCTGTTTGCAAAAGTTGCTGAATGCGTCCAAAGTTTTCTGAATCCCCATCGGCGACTTGGATAAAAGAAGGGTATCATCTGTGAACATGAGGGCCGGGACACTCATGTTAGCCAACTTAGGGGCATCATTGTCACAGGTATTAAGACAGGCAACCAAGTCATTAATATACAGAGTAAAAAGGGTCGGGGCGAGGACACATACTTGTCTTTCGCCCCTACTCACGGGAAAGTGATGTGTAACTTCTCCTAACCTCCCGTAACGGACCTGGGCAAAATGCTGTTCATGCAGTCTCTCTATGATTCGACGTAGATATATAGGATCACCCAGATAAGCAGCACATTCCACTATGTTTCTAGGAACCAAGTCAAAAGCAGATCTAAGATCTACAACACTTGGTCAGTCGTGGATGTACAAGCATCAAACCCTGCTTGCAAGGGGCAGAGCATATTGTTATCATCTATCCAAGTTTGTAGCCTCAAGAGAATAACTCTTTTAAAGAGTTTCTGCATGGTATCGATGAGGCTGAAGGGCCTGTAGTTGGCTGGGACCATTAGACAGCCCTTCTTGTAGGTGGTTGCATGAAAATAATTACGCACAGGTCAGGTGGGGTGACAGAGGTGAGTTGACAAAGCGCATCCCACTCGCATAAGGGGTTCAACAAGGGCGCGTTCTGGCCCCCACCCTGTTCACCTTATATATAAATGATGTGGCTGCGGAACTGACAAAGCGTGTTAATGAATATCCTGACTCTCAACGGGGTTAAAATACCAATACTCCTGTTTGCAGACAATTCATTATTAATCTCCCAAGTCCCCAATGGAGTTAGAAAATCTGCCAAATACATTTTTGGAGTTCTGCGATCACAGGGGTTTGGAATTGAATGCTGCAAAAAACAAATGTATGGTCCTTAGTAAGAGTCTCAATAAGAGCTGTTCAGTAATGGCTGGTAAGGACCATTTGGAAAGGGTCTTTCGATTTGACTATTTGGGGGTGACCCTGTCAGACAAAATTTAGGTGGGTTCACCATGTAAATAAAGGAGACCTTATGATATCTCATAGATCTAAGGCCATTTTACATTTTCAGAAGAATACATACTCGCATTCCGTTTCCCCGGCCTTGGAAGCCTATCAAGCCAAGGCTCACAGTGAGTGGCGGCTCGCCGAGGGAGTGCTGCGGGGCGGTGAGACGGGGCGGGGGAGGGGCAGGGTGGGGGGGTAGTGGACTTGGACATACGACGGACAGAACTCAGAGGGAGTTCTGTCCGTCGTAAGTCCGAGTCCACTACCCCCCACCCTGCCCCTCCACCGCCCCGCAGCACTCCCTCGGCGAGCCGCCACTGCTCACAGTGCCGCACTGTATGGCGCAGACGTCTGGGGTTACAGTGACATGACAAGGCTCACAGTGATGGAGAACATATTTGTTAGATCATGGCTCTCGGTCCCCGTAAGTACCCCTTTGGTCCCACTTTATTTTGACACAGGGATGAAAAGAGTATCTGATCTGGTGCATTTAAAGCCACTACTATTCTGGATTCCTAGCTGGGCTACCCTGGAATTAGCTAAATATAGAGATTGCTTGAGTGATGTAAAGAATATTGACCGTTCCTTGGAGATACCCTGGTTAAGGTTTGTTCGTGACTGGTGTTAAAAATTGGGTTTGTGCAGAGTGTGGGACTCGCTCGAATAACTGTGTATGGCGGACAAGAAGGCCTTAACATCATTTTAATGGTCACTAGTGTTGCAAGAAATAACAACCAGGGGCACTACAGGCCATCTTACCGAGCAGTTCCTGGCATTTAAACCTCCTGTTTTTGAAAGTTATATGGACAATATAACACCACCATTGGCCAAGAACGTGTTTATTAGATTTAGAACAGGCTGTTTGCCCCTTCGATCATTCAGCAAAAACTGGAATAATATTCCCTCGCCTGACTCATGTCCAGCTTGTGGCATGATTTCTGAGATTCTTGACCATATTATGTTTGTCTGTCCTGAATACCGTTGTGTGCGTAGAAAATGGTTGCACCCGACCTGCCTTTCCTTGGCGGTATCACACCTTAGAGAGGTGAAACAAATCTTGACAACTGACACATCTGGCCTGGTTGTTTTTTCCGTGAGCTGGTTTTTGTTCAATATCTGGATGAAGCGTGAGAAACTTCTGAAATGATTGTAAATTTAGTATTTTAGTACACGCGATGTCCTGGGGGAACTATTTTAATCAGATATGTATTGGGTAAATTGTGTTTTATATAGTCAATACCGGGTGCCCAGCCCATTTTTTTTTTTTTTTTTTTTTTTAAACATTTTATAAATAACCAAGGCAGATACAGCAAACATAGCTTAATCAGCGGTGAACGGGCAGACAATACGGCTGTAGGCGTTACCATTATCATTCCATAAGAGAGTACATTACATAGCTTTCCACCCAATACAATAACATTCATGACGGTGCTTGCTTCTTTACAGAGGTTTGAAACCATGGGAAACAGCTGCATGCCCTTTATACATTATAGTTCTTAACGGTGGCCACTCAGGGACTAGGACCCCTCTGCCCCATCCTGCAGCGCCAGCAACGTCCTCATGTCTTTTCTCAATTCCACCGTGGGGAAATACAAATGTCCCCCCGATATTTATTCCACTTGCCCCATTTGCTGTCCCCCTTTTTGGGACATCCTCGCCCCTTGTACACTGACTTTTCAGCTACCATGGCATGGTCCATGTCAATCGCCCAGTCTCTCACCCGTGGCAGCGTCTCTGAACCCCACCTCTGGGCTATGTTGCGCTTTGCAAGTATCCACCCCATAGTCACCCATGTTTGTTCCGTCTGGGTTAGATCTGTGGCATCCCAAATATTAAGGAGGCAAGCCTTGGGGGAAGACTGGATGGGCTTACCGCTGGTCCTGGTGAGCTGCTGATTAATATCTGCCCAGTATGATTGGATAAGGGGGCAGTCCCAGATCATGTGGAAGAAGGTACCAGTCTGGTTACAGCGTCGTAAACAGAGTGAGTCCGGTTTTCTACCTATCCGAAACAACAGTGTTGCGTCGAAGTAGACCCTGTGGAGCACTTTAAGCTGGACCATTCGGAGTCGCATTGGAATCGCCACCTCCCGAGGGGAAACGAGCGCATCTCGCCAGTCCTAGTCCTCTATCTCCCCCAAGTCCCTCTCCCAGCTCTCCTTCAATTTCAGCATTGGGTCCGCCCGGTTGTTGACTAGTTTTTTATATGTGAGGGAGATAGCTTTACGGTCCATGGGATCTAACAACAAGCGATCCTCCAAGGGGGAGGAATCCGGGAGGGGAGCATCCCCGGGGAGGGCTGAGTCAATTGCATGGCTAATTTGTAAATATCTAAAGGTCTCCGAGGGAGCAAGGTGGTATATCTTTTGAAGGTCTGGAAACGTGGCCTTTTTTCCCTTGACCCAGAGGTCCCCCACCTTGGATATCCCGATCAGTTCCCACTTATCGAACCCCGGGCATGTACTAAGGTGACCTAAGATATCTGGCTCCCACAATGGTGTAGCCTTAGTGAGGCGGTTATGCCACCCCATTTTGCGAAGAACCTTGTGCCATGCCTCCACCGTGCGAGCCGTGGGGCCGGTGAGACACAATTTACGGTGGTTCGTATAGAGCGCCCTGTTGTACCCCCCCTTCCCCAGTAACCAGCGGTCGGTCCGGAAATTAGGGTCATCGTGGGAGCCGAACTTCCATCTGTTGATGGCTACCAATTGCGACGCCTGATAGTACAAGCGTAGGTCCAGCAGACCTATACCCCCATCATACCATCCCATAGTGAGTTTGGTGGCGGCAATCCTCGGGGGCCGACCGTCCCAGAGCAGCTCCCGCACCACCCCTTCAATTTGCGCAAAGTTAGAGTCCGGGATCGGGTAAGGGGCGTTCTCCAGGGCATAGAGAAAGCGCGGGAGCGCAAGCATCTTAAATAAGGAAGCGCGCCCCAAAAGAGTCAGGGGCAATGACCTCCAATGCGTAACGTCCGACCTCAGCCGTTGCAGGGGTTTCTTGAGGTTTTGGTCATAGAAAAGCTGCGCGTCGGGAGTAAGAAAAATGCCAAGGTAAGTAAAGCCCCGATCCACCACTGGAATGGCATACCCTCTAGGGCTAGTGGGGGGGTCGCCCCACAGGGCATACATTTGAGACTTAGACCAATTGATCTGGTAGCCCGAGTGCGCCCCGAATATATGAAAGATATGGAGAGCCCGACGCAACGATCGTGTCGGGGAGGCCAGATACAGGAGGATATCGTCTGCATAGAGTGATATCCTGTCCTCGTGATCATGAGTCCACTTAAGGCCTCTTATTGCGGGATCTCCTCTCACCCAGACTGCCAAGCGTTCCAACACCATAGCGAAGAGGAGTGGGGATAGTGGGCAGCCTTGTCTTGTACCCCGACGTAGGGGAAAGGGGGCCGAACAGTGGTTATTGACCCGGACATGAGCCATAGGTTGCCCGTATAACAACCTGATCCACCCGATCAGCTTAGGACCAAGACCCATCCGGGCCAGAACCGCAAAAAGGTAGTCCCAGTCCACCGTATCGAACGCCATAGTGGCGTCCAGCGACAACAGGACAGCGTCCTCCTCGATTGTGTCGATCCTTCCCAGCACTCCGTGGGCACGGCGAAGATTTCTGGCTGTGTTCCTGCCAGGCATGAAGCCCGACTGGTCCGGGTGGATCAAGTCGGGCAAGTACGGGAGCAGTCGATTGGCCACAAGTTTAGCGAGAATTTTCACTTCGACCGACAACAGCGAGATAGGGCGATAGGATTTACACTCTTCCGCCGGTTTACCAGGCTTATGAATTAGCACTATGGCTGCATTACGGATGTCCGTCGGCAGTAAGCCTGAGTCATAACATTCGTTGTATAAATTTAAAAGGTGAGGCGCCACCCTCCCCGCCATAGGCTTAAGAAGTTCGATGGGCATACCGTTGGGGCCCATCGCTTTACCCGACCGGACCGCTGCAATTGCGTTTTGAACTTCTTCCACCGAGATATCCGCGTCTAGGACCTCCCGATCTTGTGGTGAGATGCACGCCACTTTGATGGTGGCTAAAAGCTCCGCCGCACACGCGGACTGCGAGTCCTGTGGGACCTGATAGACTTCCTCAAAGTATGCGGCAAAAGCATCGGCAATCTCCTGGGGGTCCGTGGTCAACTCTCCGTTCGGGCGCGTTATCGCCTTTACCCATCTCGCCGCCTGATCCCTCCGTTCAAGCCACGCCAGGAGCTTACCCGTGCGTTCGCCCTGTTCGTAGATACGGTGTCTCGTAGCTAGGGAACGCAAGGTCGCGTCCTCCATCAAAAGTTGTTTGTAGTCATGCCTCATTACACCTATACGGTGTTGTGCATCTGGATTCGGGTCATGGGCTTGGGCTCCCTCCAGTTGGAGAATGTCGGATTCCAATTCAACCACTCTTTTGTTGCGTTCGGTTTTATGGCCCACCATCATTGACAATGCCCTCCCTTTGATCACCGCTCCGTATGCGCCCCATAGTGTGACCGCCGACCCAACCGACCCCACGTTTTCCTCAAAATAGAAGTCTGTGTCTCGCCTGAGCCCTTCCCTGATATGGGGTATCTTCAATGCCCAAGGCTGTATTCTGATCGGGCCAGGGCACCGGATACGCCACGCCGCAAAAACCGCCACCACCGGGGAATGATCAGATATACCACGAGCCAGTGTCGCCGGCTCCGTGAATTCTCGTATGTCTTGGGCGTGTGTGAACAAGTAATACAGCCGGGACTGGCTACCATGTACTCCCGACTGGTGTGTGTAGTGCGTGTGCTGAGGGTGTGACCAGCGCCATACATCCACCACCCCCAGAGCCTCGGCAAACCCCTGGAGATGGGAACCCTGCGGTGGGTCAGGTCTGGGCGGGAGCCTATCAAGGAGGCCGTCCAACGTGAGGTTAAAGTCCCCCCCTAATATCAGGGAGCCCATCGGCATGGCCAACACCAGCTTCCCTATCTCCTTCAAAGTCGGGCGCTGCAGGCCGGGTGGGGCATATACCGACACCACATTAACCACTCGTCCTTCCCAGAGCCCTGTGGCCGCTGCATATCTGCCCTGCACGTCCGTCCAAGTATTTTGTAGTATGTATGGGAAGCCCTTGCGCAGGAGTATACCCGCCCCCCTGGACCCCGTTGTAAACCCTGAATGGACAATCATACGATATCCCTTCCTGTTGAGTGCCAAACACGTATTGCCAATCAAATGGGTCTCTTGCAGCAGCACTATGTCCAGGGCCTGGCGATGTATATACTGCAGCACTATACCACGTTTAATTTTATCGCCCAGGCCGTTCACATTCCATGTAGCTACTCTAAGTCCCTGTCCAGGAGCCATCGGGACACATAAAGCGGATCATCAACCAGCCGTGCCGGAGAACAGCACACAACATCACATCCACCATCAATGGTCCATCCAAAGCTACTCTCTGGACTATTCCCATCACCCGCTATATCACCTTTGACCGTCACACCACTGCCACTCAGAACACCTGCGATCTCGGAAATTACACTGCCAGAAGAACCCCCCCCAACAAAAACAACCCAAACATTCCCCATCCCAAAAGAACAATCCCCCCTCCCTGCATCCCTGCTGGACAGGACAAGAACCGCCCGCCACCCCCAACATGCAGAGTGCCTGTCGCCCACCCATATACAACTCGTTGGGAACGTGAGCTACCCCCCTCCCCACCCTTCAACTATCAGACCGAAGGAATGATGTTTCCCCGCCCGACCTCCCCCCCCAAAACATAATGCATAATACAGAGACGCCCTTTGGGCCCGTCACTGATAGTGCGTTGCGACCCCGGACCGGAGCACAGCACTCCTATACCCCAGTAAGGAAACAACAAGCCACTTATGGCAGACTCATGGCGGGCGGACCCGACTGTCCAAGTCAAAGGCGGGCCCATCGATCGCCAGGAATAGTCCCCCGGACAGTGGTCGTTTATCGCACCTATAGACCGGGGATCCCCCCGCCCAAGCAGCTTCACAGCCATCCCACATCCGGAAGTCATGTGTTCGAGGCCCCTTGCGGGAAGGACACAAGCACCCCATGGGGCCAGGACCAACCCCCTACAGTCTTACCACACCACAGCTCAACTCCCACCGGTGTGTCCCTGGGAGTCGGTGTCCGAGTGTGGGGGAGAGCGCCGCTGTTGCCGCCAGTCTGGTACCTCGTCAGCCGCCGAGTTCCCCGTCCTTCTCTTCCTCTCGACCGTGCGCCAGCCCTCCAGCCAGTCCCAAGCATCCTCCGGGCGGGTGAAGAACCACGTTTTTCCCTTGGCTTCCACTCTCAATTTAGCCGGAAACATCATGGCGTATTTGACTTCCTGCTCTCGGAGGGCCTGCTTCACGTCCAGGAAGCTGCGGCGTTGTTTTTGGACACGCAGAGTAAAGTCCGGGAAGAACATGATCTTACTATTCTCGAGGGTAAGCGATGGGGCAGCTCTCGCCGTCTGTAGTATTACATCCCGGTCCCGGAAGTTGAATACCCGGGCCAGGAGGGGATGGGGGGGCGCACCCGGCTTGGGGCGGCTTCCCGGGACCCGGTGAGCCCTTTCGATGGTAAAGCATTTGGAGAGGCCCCGTGGCTGAAGATGTTTAAGAACCAGATCCTCAACAAAAAGGTCCGGCGCCTGTCCTTCCGCGCGTTCCGGGACCCCAATAATGCGGACATTATTGCGCCGCATTCTCCCTTCGTAATCGTCCAACTGTAGGGCCATCGCCTCATGGGAGGCGCGCAGTTCGGTGACTTGGGTCTTGAGCAATACGGTTTCACTGACCAGTTCCTTTGTCGTGTGCTCAACTGCGGCCACCCTTCCTACCACCTTCTTCATGTCCTCCCGGATCAATGCCACATCAGTGGCGACTGTGTCGATTCTCACCTCGAGGGAGGTCCGTATCGCCGTGATGGCCTCGAGGAGATCCTTATTCGAGGGCTCCGCCGCTTCCGCCGGGGCCGCCGTCTCCGTCCGGTCTTCCGCCTGTACTTTCTGCCAGGCGAACTTCTCCAACTTGGATTGGGCTGCCGTTCGTTGCGAGCGTCCAGAGGCCAGGTTTCCTCTCCCCACTGCACCGCTCGGAGTCAGGGCGCCACCGCTACTCCCCGCCGCCTGCGGTGAGAGGATTCACCCTGTCGGCTTTCACCGCGAACACCCCTCCCCCGGGGTAGATGACCGGGCTCAGCTAGGGAGGGACCACACTCACGGCCCCTGGCTAAGGGCGACCGACATCGGAACAGGCCATCACGAGCAGGGCCACCACTCCACTCGCCCGCCCCTTGCGACCAATCCAGCCACCGTGGTCTCACGACGGCCCGGGGCAGCCGTACTTCCTCTCGGCGGGACAGCAGCCGCTACACTCGTCCGTGGAGGCTATCTCTGCGTCCCCCTGGCAGCGTCCCACCGGAGATGCTGTGTCGCAGGATCACTGGGGTCCCAAAGTCTCGCCGCAAGGTAGTGTACTCCAGCGGAGCCGCACCGCCCAGCGGCACCCCCTCAAGGCCTCCACCGCTAATCCCCGGGGCGGGCGTCTCCCCCCCCAAGGGGTAGATGTCAGGCCCGAGACCCGCAGGCCCCTCCTCTGGTACTCCAGGCCGAAGACAGGACGTATAACTGAGGCAGCCCTCAGTCGTTAGAGTCTCTTTCTGGGCTTCCCTCAGCTAGGCCCCACGCTCAGCAAGGGGGGCCACCGCAGCGTCGGGTTCCTCTCCCCATGCAGCCGTATATTCTGGAGGAGCCGCGGCCTGTTGGTACTCACTCTGCTTCACGCTCTCCCACTCCTGATGCAGCGCATGCCACCATATATTCTGGAGGGGCCACGGCCTGCTGATGCGCCCTCCGCTTCACGCTCTCCCACTCCCAAGGCTGCACGGGGCACCGGCCCCCGTCGCTCCCGGGGCCGCTATAGATTACGCAGTTGCGGTCCCTGCAAGCCGGGTGGATCGCCACCCCGCTGGGCCAGATGTGACTCAGTCTCAGGTCCTCGTTGGTGTAGGCCGGAGCCGCGGTCTCTCGCGGCGCGGCCCCGCCGCTCCGGAGCACCCTCCGCGGGGAAGCGCTCCGCTAAGGCTCGGTCGCTGGAGCTCTCTCGGGGCAGTACAGCCGATCCGCCCGAAACTTGGCCAGGATGTCGCCGGGCACCTCAGCGATCCCTCGGTATTACCAGGGCGGGGGTCAGGGCAGCGGGAGTCGGTGATTACAGGATGGTTCGGGAGTGGCGCTCCGGAGCTTAGCTACCGAGCAGCCATTCCCGTTGGCGGTTAGACACGCCCCCCGCCCAGCCCATTTTTAAGCACATTTTTCAATATTGTATTTTATAAATTATCATAAATTTTATATATTTTTGAAAACTAGGATTAGTTTTAATTAATAATCTAGACATGTAGAGATAGGGCTATTAATTTGAGGGACTATCTTGATATTCCGACAGAAGCAGCTGTAATGGAACGGCACTGCACTTGGTCTGCTAGGATTACGTTTTATGATTACATTTTAATGTTTTATGACCGTATATTTATGTATTAAGGATATTGAATGAAGCAAATTGTTGCATTTACTATATGGATGTTCTGTACCTTTGATGGTTATGTAACTCAATAAAGGATCTTGATTGAGACCTGCATAAACAGAAAGGTAAATCTCGCTTAGGTTCTCCACCCCCGGAGTCCTCTGAGAGACGGTACAATTTTCAAGATCGGAACAGGTATCAAGTTCCTGATACACGTTCTCCTCATTCCTTTCAGGAATTGTCTGACCAGCAGTATGACCGAGGAGAGCGATCTAAACGCAGACAAGGAGACTAAGTGAAACCGAAAAGGGAAACACAATGCTCGTCTGACGTGAAGATAAAGAAGGATAGACCTCCTCAATATAAAGCTCGGTTTCAGAAAAAATAAGGTGCGGCTTTAACTGCTAAATATGCCACAGACAGTAATAACCCTCCTTCTGAATAGGAGTTGGGCAGTGACTCTCCTCCACCACGTGGCAGAAGTCACCATACAGTGTGCCGTATTCTCCAGCAGTTTCTGATAGCGAGAGCAACTTATACCTTTGTTACAGTTGGGACCACGGATAGACGCGTAGCCCCTCTAGATAGATTGTGTCATGTAGATATTCAAATAGAAGGTGATGTATAACGCACCCTTGAAGCAATATGCTGGGAAAATTTGATTTTGTCCTATGACTTCCTCTTGTCGGAGTTCGATTGGCTCCCACCGTTTATACACACATCCCCCCCACGGAGAGGATGTTATACTCCCTTCTTTTTCTGCACTTGTTCCGGACCAAGTCAAACATGTTTATGCAGCGGAGTGGGCTCTTGCACTGGCCCCTGCACTCTATTACAATCATGTGGACTGGGATAAGGACTCTCCTTATCATGTTATACCTGTAAGGTCCAGCCGGCAAGTACAACCACAATATCCTATAAAACGGGATGCAAAAGAACGTGTTAAAAAATTACTTTCCCCATTGGAGTACCTGAGAGTTATTGAACCCTGTGTCTCTCAGATGAATAATCCTCTTTTTCGTCTCTTAAAACTGGATCATTCATATCGCATTGTCTTAGAATAAAGACATTTAAACAGTCGGACACGCACTTTTGCAGTGCAAAATACACATAGTACGGCACTATTTAACAATGTAGTCCGTAAAAAATATAAAACCACGTTGGACATTTCCAATGGTTTTTTCAGCCACAATCTAGCTCGGAAAGCAGAGATTGGACCGCTTTTAGCGGTTTGGTTTTCAAATGCAATATGGCCGACTCCCAGTAGGCTATAGCCCAGATCTATTTGCTGTGCGCGTTATGTCAGTTCTTCAGATATTGACCCTGACGCACTGTCTTACGTAGATGATATCTACTGAAAGGACGACTAATTCAATCCCCACCTGTCTAAAGTAGATCGCATAATATTGGGATTTGCTGAACTTGGCTTTAAGTTGAACTTCAAGAACTCTGATATAGCTTTTCTGAGTGTCCTTTTTATAGGATATGAATTTACACATGAGAGAAAGAGCCTTGCCCCTAATTTCTTTGAGAAATGTGCACAACTGCAACCTCCAAACACGCTGAAAAAATTACAGTCCCTGCTAGGATTTCTAAAATTTGGAAGAACATACATACCTAACTATGCAAAACGCATTAAACCACTTTATGAATTAATTAGCCCTGATTTTTTCACTACACGTTTGACATCAGAAGACAGATACACTCAGATCAATACAATCTGACTTGCTTGAAACATGTCACTTACATACACATGTCAAACCCACGAACCTGGTCATCCTTATTTTGGAGAGTGCCATTGAATTTACGTACATCACTTTTAATGAGGGTGAAACAGTACCTATTGCTTATAAATCGCATTTATATTCTAATGCAGAAATGCGTTGTACTTCCACTGAGAAAATACTGACTGCAGTGCAGATGGCTATCCTTACAGAACACCCACTTGCACACGGGAAACTCATTATCTTCTTTACTCCTGCACTGGCCTTCGAGGCTGTTACAAAAGCTAGCGTTCCAAATGCTAAAGCCCTCCATCCCAGATGGATACAGTGGGCAACATCCTTAACAGCTGTTGATGTAGACTTTGTCTTTGGCACCTCTTTACAGACACAAGAATTTCTACAGTGGGAGCATGTTTATCCCATGACCTCTTCTGTTTTGCCTCTTGATCAGTATAAATATATTATTTACACTGATGGTTCACCTCAACCTGCTGGAGGTTCTAAGCAACAATATTCAGCGGCATATGCTACTGTTATTGGTGTTATGTTGGACGGTGAATTCCAACCTCAAACAACTCGTACGCAGTCTTTAGGTGACTGCACTGTGCAGTTGGCTGAACTGAAGGATTTACTTCTTGCACTTGAACATACGGATCCTGAAATCCCCACACTTCTAATGTGTAATTCGTATTACTGTTTAATGATAAGCTACATTATTGGCAACAAAATGGATTCAAAGATTCTAAAGGTAACATGATAAAGCATAAGACGCTTTGCGTTAAGGTGGCAGACCTCAATGATAGGTTGCCACGGACTCATGTAACGCATACCTTGACTCATCAATGTGTGGGAGCACACGCTGTAGGAAATTCCTTGGCTGATGAAGCAGCCAAATCTGCAGTCGTCACAACTACTGTAGCTTCAATTACTCATTCTAAAACAAGAATAGATAGTGATATCTTGGCTGCCATTAATGCAAATAAAAACGGCTCCCCTTTACCTAAGGGCTTTCCTTCTAACTAGTCTTATCACTTAAATAAACAAAATATCCCTTTTGTAACAATTTTAGGGGTTGGCGATCATTTGCTTTCCAACCAAGACCGCAGACTTGCTTTAGTGATAGTGGCACGTAAAGGTGTTTCTTCGGCACATGCTGGTATGCCGGCCACAATTTCCTTGCTACAGCAGCGTTATTGGTGTGTCAGGATCTGTCAGCAGCGCCCTAAACAACAAATATGCTGTAGTCCTCCAGCGGGGACGAGGGATCGCAGAAAAGCCCCCCTACTCCCCTGAGCGCAAACTCCCACAGAGTGGTAATGCACTGCTCTGAGAGGGAACACCCCGGGGAAAAGGGAAGTGGATAACTCAACAACAAACTATGCTGCTCAGGTAGGTGTCTTCTTATACCTATGTCTGGTCAAGAATCGCGGTACATCTTCAGAAGCCACCCCACCGGTAAGTGCTGTGTGTAGAAGAAAGAAGAAATATGTGAGAAGCAGCACGGGGATAAACATACATACGTATTACTAATAGATACTGGATTGCTACTCATACTCACAAACACTTATGCAGCAATACATAAACATCAGGTGAAGAAACGATAATCCATTCCAAGAGAGAGACTTCCATTAGTTAGACATCTGCAGCTCAGGTATAGAGGGGTAAACTGTGATAGCAAAAAGTACGAGAAGGAGGAAGACACATCACCCACAGGCTTGCAGCGTTACATCATGATGTGTAATCCACCTAACTGCCAAAATCTTGGAAAATGTCACGATGTGCAAACAAGAAAACGAGCCGAGGCAGGGCTCCCTCTCAGCTAGAGGTTACATTCCAAAACAATAAATAAAGACACTCGCTGTTAACAGCACAGCGACCATCGGAACTCAGCAGCAGTTAGGAATCCCAGAGTCACGAGTATAGCCTAACCCGCCCCGCACTTCCGCTGAGGCTACTAACGGAGTGGGGCGAAAGGCGAGAACAAAACTGTACCAATGTACTCACATGCTGTTGAATCCACAGCGCTGTGAGCATTAATAAACCACACCCGCTGAGAGAACAACGGAGCAGGGCAGCAGGAAGTCAAGTTTGCGGGAGGAGCGCTCCTGTGCTTCACTCCCGTATTAGCAATACCTTACGGCCTCTCTGTAGCCGCGACGAAGAAGCAGGAACTCCGGAACCGCCGAACCCTGCGTCACTTTCCCTGGGACCCAGTCCAGTGATGAAGACTCCTTCGCAGCTGCAGGAGAAGTATCATGGTGCAAGAACATGAAGATCCGGCCAGGAAATCCGTCGATTGTCAAGCCCCGACCCCAGGAAGGGGAGGGGCTTTATAGTGCACCACTATACCCTGGCGGTGCCTGTTCTTCCTTCCCGCCTGGCGTCCCAAGGGATTCTGGCGGGGCTTTACATGGCAGCCTTTGAGGATCAATACATCTTCGCCCCCGGGAGCATCTGGAGTAACAACATCAAGGTGTGGAGGCGCTATATTAATGATGTCCTCCTGATTTGGGAGGGGAATGCACAGTCCATTCAAGATTTCCTGGAGTGGTTGAACAGCCGTAACCCTTTACTTCTGTTTACTTCAACCATTACGAAGGAGAATTTACCCTTTCTGGATTTGATAATTTTTCCAAATGAAGGAGGTCTACAGACAAAGATGTTCCATAAACCGACGGACAGGAACAGTCTCCTATTATTTGAGAGCTTCCACCCCAAATCCTTAAGGGAGAATTTACCGGTGGGACAGTTCCTACGCCTTCGCAGAAATTGCTCCTGTACCGAGGATTTTAGGTCAGAAGCTAACACCCTGACGAATAAACTCCTGCAAAGGAAGTACCCCCACAGGACTGTCAAAAGGGCCCGGAAGAGAGCAATCAATTGCAATCGAGAAGCCCTTTTGGAAGCGGTGGAGAAACCCCTTACCGACAAGACTATATGTGTAACCACATTTAACACTGCTTCCAGTAACATCCAGAGGATTATTCTACGAAACTGGACAATCCTCAACTCCAATGGTTTACAACTGGAGAAACCTTTGTTTTCTTTTAAGAGGAGCCAGAATATCAAAGATCTACTGGTCCACACCTGACCCAGGAATTTTTCAACTAGACCAGGAGCGACAACTGATAGGGGGGTGGCGTGGGCCCTCCCACCAGTGACGAGACACACAAGATGTGGGTCATGCGATGTGTGCCACCTGACTGCAAACACTAAAACAGTGGACATTGGACTTACCCACCCCTGGGAACAACGGAGGCATACCAACTGTAACTCCACCAATGTTATATACATGCTGAAATGCCCATGTAATCTTGTTTACATCGGTATGACCACTCGCAGGGTAAAGATCAGGATAATGGAGCATAGATCTACCATCAGATGTCAAAGGACAATGAGTTGCCTCACGTCCCACTACAAGGAGAAGAAGCATTCATCCGAGGACATCTTTTGGGCGGTCCTGGACAAAACCCAATATAAATGCCACCACCCGTAACCCAGAGAATGTCCTGTTTATTAGGGAACAGAAATGGATCTATAGGGTCCGTAGCCATATGGAAGGCCTGAATGATGACATACCCTGGAATACTCTGAACAATCTATGAGACACCAGGGACCCTCTTTCTACGTGACATGTTTTAAAGTTCAGTGTCTATACTGCCAGTGCAAGCATATTATGTAAATCCTCTTTGATTAGTTTTCCCTCCTCTAACCCATATCTTGATTTGTGGGGGGAATAACTACCCTAGCCCGCCCCCCACCCCCTAATAAATACATTTTCAAAAATCTTTAGCTTGGACATGGGGGTCGATTGGCAGAACTGACAATTAAGTAGGATTATCTCTTATATACACATTTCTGTATTAGCCCCCAATTTTATGACAAAACTTTTCCAGCTTTACATTGTACTGCTGATATATAACCTTAAGAAATACTTCATTTCTTTAATTTAATTTTCACCCCCGGTTCCACATCATCTCTCTGTGGAAAGCAGTCCGTTTGAGCTTTTTCCTCCCGTTCTGCAGAGGATAATCCGTAGTGTACAAGCGCACTGAAGCACCTGTATCCCCAATATGGGGTCGGAAGTGAGCGCTTCAGTGTTTCTCCCTGTTTTCCGCCCCCCGAAGGCCACGTACGTCGCGTACGTGATGACGTGGGCAGGGGAAGGGAGGGATAACACGGGCTCAGGCAGCGCAGCACATTGAACCTGCACGGTGCTGGGAGGGACAAGTTGTTTGGACACAGCTCACCTTGACGAAGTAAGTTGGGCACTTCTTTACTACTCAATGGAGGTCGGAGAGAGATCCGTTTCTGGCAGAAGGGCACAGGTCCAGTGGACAGAGCCTGGTGTCCCTCGCGTCGCTACGATACCATTCTTAATTACCACACGGGGCGTACCAGACCCGGCCTTTTCTCAGAGAGACCGTTACGACATTGTTCCGTGTGCCTTTAAATTACTCACTTTGTCATTTTCTATCCCTATGTCTCGCAGTGTGTGACTATAGGGAGCTGTCCTCGCTCCCCCGCCAGTTCAAGTTTTGATTTTAAATGAACTCGGTAAGATTTGCCGAGTACGTGGTTGTGTACCTGTCTCCTAGCACTGATGCCTGATTTTTTACTTGAGTAACCTTTTATTTATAAATGAGTGCAAATTGTGCGCTCTATTGGGACGTCTGTCTTTATTAAATACACTGCAGGGCCTTAAGAATCGCACCTTTGGCCTGTGCCGGTGACGCGACGCCTATAAGGAATCGCTGTTCTGATCGGGTGGGTTTACACCACTTTGGATACTTGTGTGTTTATTCACAGAGGGCATTGCACAGTTTGTTTGATAGTTGTTTTTATTAACTTTGTTACAGGTTCCTCTTGAAGAGCAAGGCGCTCTATCACATATTATCTGAGCAGTTACTCAGAAGGGTGTCTTTCCTCGATCCTTGGATCAAAGGAGGTAGGGTTAGTACCCATGGGATCATTTCTTATGTGAGTCCTGATGAAAGCCGGGGTATTTAATTTTGCCGGCTGAAACATGTCGACGGTTTTGCAGAGTGGAGGGGTAGGTGACTCATCATAGCTCCCCGTACCCTCGTGGTCCAGGCTGGACTACTGAATTGCGTCAGAAGAGGTGTGTCCATGGGTAGTCACAGTGGCTCACCTGCCAAAAACACTTTCTGACCACTCTCCTGTTTCCATCGCTCTGCAGGTCCCAGGTTGCGTGAGACCCCCTTTTCAGTGGAGACTGCAGCAGTCTTCTCTTACGTACCCGGTCTTCCGGCTCACTATAGGTACCGCTATTGGGAACTTTTTTCTTGAGAATGAGGGGTCGGTGGAGTGTGCGGGAACCTTATGGGAAGCATTTAAAGTTACGATACGAGGGTAATGCATAGGTGCCCAAGCCGGAGTTTTGAAAGATCTCAGACGCAGAATGCAATTGCTGGCTACACAAATCACAACGCTAGAGAGGGACTATGAGCGTGGGCCTGACTCCAAGATACTTGCTAAAATAAGAGATATCGTAACTGAGTACAATCAAACCGCTGAGCAGGAGATCCTACACTGTTCACGACGCAGCAGGGCACGCTATTATGGGGAGGGTGGTAGGCCGAGTCGCTCACTTGCTACGAAAATAGTAATGCCCAGAGGACAGGCAAACATAGAATTGGAGGATGGAGAGGGAAATATAAAATACTCCAACTCTGATATAAGCAAGATCTTCCTAGATTTCTACTCGGAGTTATATGGTGACAAGCCAGATGTCGGGGAGGCAGAGATCGCTGCATACCTGGATGACATAGCGCTAGGCTGGCTGTCAGATGGACAGAGGCAGTATCTCACGCAGCCCTTCGATGTTGACGATGTGAAGGAGGCTATCATATCATTACCAACTTGTAAAGCGGCTAGCCTGGACGGCCTGCCCAGTGAATTTTATAAGACTTACATTGACGAGATAGCGCCCAGACTCTTAAATGTATATGCGGAAGCATATGATACTGGGATACTACCCCCGACACTCAGGGAAGCGTTGATGGTAACATTACTGAAACCGGAAAAGATAACATTACTGAAACCGGAAAAGAAACCTAATAAATGTGAATCCTATCGGCCTCTATCTTTCATCAACATAGATGTTAAAATCCTAGCTCGGATAATTGCAAATAGGCTGCAACTGTTGGTTCCAAAGCTGGTCCTACCGGATCAGTCCGGCTTCGTCCCTAAGCGCTCTACAGCGCATAACTTGAGAACGCTGTTTGCAGTGCTAAACTATTTTGAGCCGGATTTTCAGGCTGTCGCGGTGTTACTTGACGCCGCGAAGGCCTTTGACTCTTTGCATTGGGTTTTTATGTTCACAGTGTTCCAGAGGATGGGCATGCCACCTTTCTTTTTAAAATGGATAAGCCTGCTATACGCCGAGCCTGTGGCTAGACTTCGGGTCAATGGGTGGGTCTCCGAGGCCTTCCCAATACAGAGGGGTACGCGTCAAGGCTGCCCCCTATCCCCGATGCTGTTTTCCCTAGCGCTAGAGCCGTTGGCTTGTAAAATACAACAGAAGCATGTGCAGGCCGCACTGAGATTCAATAGGAGACCGCTTGCTGTCTCCCTCTATACGGACGACATGGTGCTGTATGTTCGCGAGCCGGAGACGTATCTCCATGCCCTACTTCGTGAATATGTAGTGTTTGAACGTTATTCTGGCCTTGGTATAAATTGGGCTAAATCCACTGTATTCCCTCTGACGGCCGGTACCCTGGAGGTGGCGCTGGACTTTCCATTGACATGGTCCACAGACCCGAAGTACCTAGGCATATGGGTACACAGAGACCCTGATGTGGTGGTAACTATGAACTATGGGCGGGCTAGTGCTAAAATCACAAATCAGGTCACGAAATGGACTCGCCTCCCCCTTTCGCTCGCTGATAGGATCGCTATTGTAAAAATGACCATTTTACCGAAGCTGTTATATCTATTTGTAAATGTCCCGATTCGGCTCAATATGGCACTGTTTAAATCCCTCCAATCTTGTCTGCTGTCCCTGGTGTGGGCTGGGAAAAAGCAGCGCTGTAGCTGGAAAGTGCTCACACAACCATTCGAAAGAGGTGGCTTTGAGGCGCCTGATATACGACTATATTATTTATGTGCGCAAGCGCAGTATGCGCATTACTGGTTTTTCCCTCAAAAGTTCCTGCCACACACTGCGGTGGAGGCGGACACTACGCTTCCGACGCCGCTGATAGCAATGACTTTGCAGGGCGGGGATGGTGCAGCAAGCAAAGAAATAAACACTGTGAAATGCACAGCGTGGGCCTGGAAGACCCTTGCCAAGCGGGCCGGGCTGGACTATATTTATGCTCTGGAACTCCCGATAGCGGAGCATCCCGGTATCTCTGCTGCGCAGGAACAGGGAGCACTAAGAGTTTTGCGGAAAGCGAAGGTTACTAAGATAGGAGACATATACCATAATGGGATGTTTAGGTCCTTAGCTGAGTTCCAGGCGGGGAGTGCATATAACACCATGCTGGGGTTCACATTTGTGAGAGTGCACCAAGCGATACGATCCATCTATCCAGGGTTTCCTGCCGAACTCACGGTTCTTAAGGCTTTGCAGGTGGTGCTGGATGGGGAGGAAAGCAAGGGGCTGATCACTAGGCTTTATAGGGCCTCTCAGTCAGAGAATGAGTTAATAGACCCCCCATCGCTAATAAAATGGAATGCTGTGCTGGCCTCGTCGTTGACGACTGAGAGTTGGAAGTCCTGTTGTAGTCTGACTGGTCGGCTGACAGCGAACTACAATCTCCGTATTATAGACTTCAAATACTTGCATCAGCTGTACTATACTCCCAGCCAACTTAAGAAATTCGGATTGCGTGAGGAGGCTAGCTGTCTGCGCTGTGGGCAGGAGGAGGCAGACTTCCTGCATCTGGCATGGGCTTGTCCTACCATTAACGTGTTCTGGTGCAGGGTAGTACTCATGATAACAGACATCATCACTGAACAGGTCCCATGCACTCCCGAGGTGTGTCTGCTGGGTTTGTTGAAACAGGTTAAACCATGCAATAGGAGGCTGGTTGCGATATCCACTTTATTTGCTAAACGGGCAGTTGCGATGCACTGGGTTGCCAGGTCTGCCCCAACGATTGGGCAATGGGTCCGAGACCTGGTGTACTGGAAAGAGCAAATGAGTATCTATGCAGAGGAGTTGCCCATAGCCTCGAGACCAAAAGATTTTTGGGCACCGCTAACTTTGTTTCTGCTACAAAACCCTGATCTGCAGGCGCCATGATGTTGTATATAACGGACTTATATGGAAAAATGTGCTGACCCGGTACACCAGCATAGCTATAGATGTAATGTAAATTGTGGGGTTTTTTTTATGCAACACTGTACTTGCTGACTTTTGGAAGTTGGGACAGGTGGGGGAGGGGGTGGGTGATTGAACCTGAAACATTTAGAAAATTGTTTGCACGTTTTATTGAACAATGTATATTGGCGGAGAGGCTCTCTGCACTGCTGTGTAACGTGTGTACAAGTTATCCAAAATAAAAAAAATTAAATTTTAAAAAAAGCTCCCCATACCACCATCCACTGGTCTTGAAGTGACCTTTTTACTCTGGACAGGGTATCCAAGATTAAAGTTGTATTTGGGATTTCCTGTGACCCGTTTTAATCACTATTCCTGCACCTATGTTCACTTGTGATCCCATACTGTTTTCACTTACGTGTTGTATTGTCTTCCCCCTCCCTATTGCTCCACCTCCAGCGTTGGTCTGCGCGGAGGTGTGTTAGCAGCCCTATGATGAAGCATGACACAGTTCGCTGTGTATGAGGGCAGTTTTAAAACCCTTGTGTGTTCCCCCAACCTTTGATCACAGCGATCATCAGTACACAGTCCCCCTTCTATTTTGTGTGTAAATACTTGTTGCAGGAGGTCGAAGTGGGACGTTTTTCCTCCTACCCCTTACTTTTTGTGTGAGTTGAGTTTTTGCTCGGCCGCGGAGCCGCAGGGGTTGTTTTTACACTCCTGTCACTGCCATACTGATTCAGGTGAGACCCACACGAGACTGCGTGGTGAGGTCATGGCAGCAGAACAGGGTTTGGCCTTTGGGGACGATGCAGTGGCAGAGATCCTTTCAGGTCCATCTTTGCTAGGAGACACGACCATAAATCAAGTCCTGACCCAGGGTGAAGGGTGGGACACCCTAATTGAGTTAAAGAGATCCCATGTTAAAGGCATCCTCCATGGGGCAATTTTAACAGAATATTTGAGGGGTAATGCTGCACCCAGAGGCCTTCTGGTATCCAACGAGCCTCTGATCTTCTTTGAAGATCCTGTCTTCCAAAAAGACTGGTCCCTGATAGCCTGGAAATGTACGAGGGACTGGCTGATCCTTATCATTAATACAGCTAAAAGGACAGCAGATGCCCTCTACATTGAAATCCTGGCTAGAGAACAAGGGATTAAAGCCAGTATCTTTTTGGCTACCTTCAAAAAGAAACTGGAGGAAACCAACAGTGAAATTGGGGAGTACAAAGATTACCTATTAAGATCTAAGGTAGATAAACTTCAAAAAGATCTGAAGAAGTTCTCACGAGAGAAGGTCTACCCCTACATTACGGATGAATGCATCCAGAAGAAAGCAGATGACATGAAGAAAGGCCAAAATAGGGATGGCAGAAATTCGGACAGGACCAGCACAAGTAGTGATGACAGTGGCTACATGAGAAAACCACGAAGAAGGGGCAGAGGTAGGGGTTTCTTTGGGGGTCCCCGCCCCCTGTTCAACCCCGTGTGCCCCAACTTCCCAAATCATAATTTTGGGTGGCCACTCATGTACCAAAAGCAATTCCCAGGAATGCAGGGAGGCCAAGTAACACAGTTCCCTCAATTGCCAACTCCTTTTTTAGGGAGAGGCCGAGGGAGAGGCAGAGGCAAGCAGAAGGGGACAACAGGGGTGCAATGGGAGGACCTAGAGCAGAGGGTAACCAGGAGCACAGCGATAGACCCCTCGCCGGGGACGAGCAGGGAGTGACCACTTTAGAAATGAACCTCACTGACACTCCACTTACGGGTCCCCAGGAGGCACTACTCAACAAGGGACTGGGTTTTGTACCCACTAACACTTTTGATGTGTTCAAAATCCGCCAGGAATTGGCAGGCTTTTTTCGCAACATCAGACTCAGTCTTTTTTGAAAACAGAGCAGAAAACATGGAACAGAGAGGGGATACCACCTTTCGTCCCAAATCGAAATTTTTACCATCTGTGGGGACTCTCCCTATTGAGGTGGAAGCGTTTGAGCAAGCAGTTATCCATGATGTGGAAGCACTGGCAGGACGAGACAACACCACCTTTAAGAATCTGACTAAGTCTGAGAAGCAAGCCCTGGAAGAACTTAAGAACAACCCAGACATTGTGATCAAACCGGCGGACAAGGGGGGAGCCATTGTGTTCCAGAAAAAGACCTCCTATGAAACAGAATGCTTGAGGCTCCTCGCCGACCGGAGGAACTACAGCATACTAAGAGGAGACCCTACTGCGGACATAAGAAAAGAGATAGCTTCCATTGTAGAGGAAGCAGTTAATAATGAATGGATCTGTGAAAAAGAGGGCAGTTTCCTGTGCCAGGAAGATCCAGTGACAGCTTATTTCTACACCCTCCCCAAGGTGCACAAGCCGACGAGACCTCCTCCAGGTAGACCCATAGTATCGGGCATAGGTTCACTGTTGGAGCCACTTTCACAATTTTGTGACTTTTTCCTAAAACCAGTAGTACAGAATAGACCAGCCTACCTCAAAGATACCACCGATGTGCTACTTCTACTGAAGGACCTACATTTTGATCCAGAAAAAGAGTTCCTGGTGAGCCTTGAGGTGGAGTCCCTGTACACCAACATACCCCAGAGAGAGACCCTACGCGTAGTAGAGGAGATCCTGTTTACCTTAGACTGGGAGTTCTGTACCCCTAGGCCATTCATCCTACACCTCGCTGAAATAGCGCTGACGAAAAAAAAATTCGAGTTCCAGGGAACCTACTACCTCCAAACACATGGGACATCCATGGGGAGCGTTTTTCTCCCCCAGTTTGGCGGGGCTTTACATGGCAGCCTTTGAGGATCAATACATCTTCGCCCCCGGGAGCATCTGGAGTAACAACATCAAGGTGTGGAGGCGCTATATTGATGATGTCCTCCTGATTTGGGAGGGGAATGCACAGTCCATTCAAGATTTCCTGGAGTGGTTGAACAGCCGTAACCCTTTACTTCTGTTTACTTCAACCATTACGAAGGAGAATTTACCCTTTCTGGATTTGATCATTTTTCCAAATGAAGGAGGTCTACAGACAAAGATGTTCCATAAACCGACGGACAGGAACAGTCTCCTATTATTTAAGAGCTTCCACCACAAATTCTTAAGGGAGAATTTACCGGTGGGACAGTTCCTACGCCTTCGCAGAAATTGTTCCTGTACCGAGGATTTTAGGTCAGAAGCTAACACCCTGACGAATAAACTCCTGCAAAGGAAGTACCCCCACAGGACTGTCAAAAGGGCCCGGAAGAGAGCGATCAATTGCAATCGAGAAGCCCTTTTGGAAGCAGTGGAGAAACCCCCTACCGACAAGACTATATGTGTAACCACATTTAACACTGCTTCCAGTAACATCCAGAGGATTATTCTACGAAACTGGACAATGCTCAACTCCAATGGTTTACAACTGGAGAAACCTTTATTTTATTTTAAGAGGAGCCAGAATATCAAAGATCTACTGGTCCACACCAGACCCATGAATTTTTCAACTAGACCAGGAGCGACAACTGATAGGGGGGTGGCGTGGGCCCTCCCACCAGTGACGGGACACACAAGATGTGGGTCATGCGATGTGTGCCACCTGACTGCAAACACTAAAACAGTGGACATTGGACTTACCCACCCCTGGGAACAACGGAGGCATACCAACTGTAACTCCACCAATGTTATATACATGCTGAAATGCCCATGTAATGTTTTTTACATCGGTATAACCACTCGCAGGGTAAAAATCGGGACAATGGAGCATAGATCTACCATCAGATGTCAAAGGACAATGAGTCCCCTCACGTCCCACTACAAGGAGAAGAAGCATTCACCTGAGGACATCTTTTGGACGGTCCTGGACAAACCCAATATAAATGCCACCACCCGTAACCCAGAGAATGACCTGTTTATTAGGGAACAGAAATGGATCTATAGGGTCCGTAGCCATACTGAAGGCCTGAATGATGACATACCCTGGAATACTCTGAACAATCTATGAGACACCAGGGACACTCTTTCTCCGTGACATGTTCTAAAGTTCAGTGTCTATACTGCCAGTGCAAGCATATTATGTAAATCCTCTTCGATTAGTTTTCCCTCCTCTAACCCATGTCTTGATTTGTGGGGAAATAACCACCCTAGCCCGCCCCCTAATAAATACATTTTCAATAATCTTTAGCTTGGACATGGGGGTCGATTGGCAGAACTGGCAATTAAGTAGGATTATCTCTTATATACACATTTCTGTATTAGCCCCCAATTTTATGACAAAACTTTTCCAGCTTTACATTGTACTGCTCATATATAACCTTAAGAAATACTTCATTTCTTTAATTTTCACCCACGGTTCCACAACATCTCTCTGTGGAAAGCAGTCCGTTTGAGTTTTTTCCTCCCGTTCTGCAGAGGATAATCCAGAGCGCACATGCGCACTGAAGCACCTGTATCCCCAATATGGGGTCGGAAGTGAGCGCTTCAATGTTTCTCCCTGTTTTCTGCCCCCCCCCCCAGGCCACATACGTCGCGTACGCGATGACGTGGGCGGGGGAAGGGAGGGATAACACAGGCTCAGGCAGCACGTTACATTGAACCTGCACGGCGATGGGAGGGACAAGTTGTTTGGACACAGCTCACCTTGACGAAGTAAGTTGGGCACTTCTTTACTACTCAATGGAGGTCGGAGAGAGATCCGTTTCTGGCAGAAGGGCAAAGGTCGAGTGAACAGAGCCAGGTGTCCCTCGCGTTGCTACAATACCATTCTTAATTACCACACGGGGCGTACCAGACCCGGGTCTTTTCTCAGAGAGACCGTTAAGACATTGTTCCGTGTGCCTTTAAATTACTCACTTTGTCATTTTCTATCCCTATGTCTCGCAGTGTGTGACTATAGGGCGCTGTCCTCGCTCCCCCGCCAGTTCAAGTTTTGATTTTAAATGAACTCGGTAAGATTTGCCGAGTACGTGGTCGTGTACCTGTCTCCTAGCACTGATGCCTGATTATTTACTTGAGTAACCTTTTATTTATAAATGAGTGCAAATTGTGTGCTCTAATGGGACGTCTGTCTTTATTAAATACACTTCAGGGCCTTAAGAATTGCACCTTTGGCCTGTGCCGGTGACGCGACGCCCATAAGGAATCGCTGTTCTGATCGGGCGGGTTTACACCACTTTGGATGCTTGTGTGTTTATTCACAGAGGGCACTGCACAGTTTGTTTGATATTTGTTTTTATTAACTTTGTTACAGGTTCCTCTTGAAGAGCAAGGTGCTCTATCACATATTATCTGAGCAGTTACTCAGAAGGGTGTCTTTCCTCGATCCTTGGATCAAAGGAGGTAGGGTTAGTACCCATGGGATCATTTCTTATGTGAGTCCTGATGAAAGCCGGGGTATTTAATTTTGTCGGCTGAAACATGTCGACGGTTTTGCAGAGTGGAGGGGTAGGTGACTCATCATAGCTCCCCATACCACCATCTACTGGTCTTGAAGTGACCTTTTTACTCTGGACAGGGTATCCAAGATTAAAGTTGTATTTGAGATTTCCCGTGACCAGTTTTAATCACTATTCCTGCACCTATGTTCACTTGTGATCCCATACTGTTTTCACTTACGTGTTGTATTGTCTTCCCCCTCCCTATTGCTCCACCTCCAGCGTTGGTCTGCGCGGAGGTGTGTTAGCAGCCCTATGATGAAGCATGACACAGTTCGCTGTGTGTGAGGGCAGTTTTAAAACCCTTGTGTGTTCCCCCAACCTTTGATCACAGCGATCATCAGTACACAGTCCCCCTTCTATTTTGTGTGTAAATACGTGTTGCAGGAGGTCGAAGTGGGACGTTTTTCCTCCTAGCCCTTACTTTTTGTGTGAGCTGAGTTTTTGCTCAGCCGCGGAGCCGCAGGGGTTGTTTTTACACTCCTGTCACTGCCATACTGATTCAGGTGAGACCCACACGAGACTGCGTGGTGAGGTCATGGCAGCAGAACAGGGTTTGGCCTTTGGGGACGATGCAGTGGCAGAGATCCTTTCAGGTCCATCTTTGCTAGGAGACACGACCATAAATCAAGTCCTGACCCAGGGGGATGGGTGGGACACCCTAATTGAGTTAAAGAGATCCCATGTTAAAGCCATCCTCCAGGGGGCAATTTTAACAGAATATTTGAGGGGTAATGCTGCACCCAGAGGCCTTCTGGTATCCAACGAGCCTCTGATCTTCTTTGAAGATCCTGTCTTCCGAAAAGACTGGTCCTTGATAACCTGGAAATGTACGAGGGACTGGATGATCCTTATCATTAATACAGCTAAAAGGACAGCAGATGTCCTCTACATTAAAATCCTGGCTAGCGAACAGGGGATTAAAGCCAGTATCCTTTTGGCTACCTTCAAAAAGAAACTGGAGGAAACCAACAGTGAAATTGGGGAGTACAAAGATTACCTATTAAGATCTAAGGTAGATAAACTTCAAAAAGATCTGAAGAAGTTCTCACGAGAGAAGGTCTACCCCTATATTACGGATGAATACATCCAGAAGAAAGCAGATGACATGAAGAAATGCCAAAATAGGGATGGCAGAAATTCGGACAGGACCAGCACAAGTAGTGATGACAGTGACTACATGAGAAAACCACGAAGAAGGGGCAGAGGTAGGGGTTTCTTTGGGGGTCCCCGCCCCCTGTTCAACCCTGTGTACCCCATCTTCCCAAATCATAATTTTGGGTGGCCACCTATGTACCAACAGCAATTCCCAGGAATGCAGGGAGGCCAAGTAACACAGTTCCCTCAATTGCCAACTCCTTTTTTAGGGAGAGGCCGAGGTTGAGGCAGAGGCAAGCAGAAGGGAACAACAGGGGTGCAATGGGAGGACCTAGAGCAGAGGGTAACCAAGAGCATGGCGAGAGACCCCTCGCCGGGGACCAGCAGGGAGTGACCACTTTAGTAATGAACCTCACTGACACTCCACTTACGGGTCCCCAGGAGGCACTACTCAACAAGGGACTGGGTTTTGTACCCACTAACACTTTGGATGTGTTCAAAATCCGCCAGAAATTGGCAGGCTTTTTTCGCAACATCAGACTCAGTCTTTTTTGAAAACAGAGCAGAAAACATGGAACAGAGAGAGGACATCACCTTCCGTCCCAAATCGAAATTTTTACCATCTGTGGGGACTCTCCCTATTGGGGTGGAAGCGTTCGAGCAAGCAGTTATGAGACCGAGGGTCATGTCTGTTCTCTGGAACTTGTGACCTGGGCTGTCGATCAGTTGTCTTCTGCAGAAACAGACTCCTTTTTGGAGTTCCTGGCCTTTGAATTTGCGAATGACATCACGGATACCTCAGGCACACCATAATTTGATAATTTTTTCTAAATTGACATTTTTGTTTTTTATATAATTATATTCTTTTTTTATATTATGCTCAGTAGACAAGCTTTTAATTTGCTTATCTTATGATCACATTCATATTATTTCGTTATGCTATTGCCCTGATCAAAGGGAGGGTGTTGTGTGTTCCCTATATAGCCCATTGTCGTTTTCCCTATGTTAGCCTAATTATGCATGTTGAAGGCCGCTTTAGTTTTGCACAGGTTACCAAATATCACGCTTGTTTTTGTCCACATTGTAGTTTCACACATAGCACACATTTTTCATTTTTGTTCTTTTCGTGGGATTTAGTCGGAAGAGCCCATGCAAGGTCAAACAACATTGCTCCTTTTTATTCTCTGTGGTCGGACACTAGCACCTAGACATTATAGTGAAACCCAGCTGCTGTTTTTGAACACACATGTTTAATCATATAGCTCGGGACATGTCATTTTAAAAACACACAGAGCGGAGACTTGCAGGTAGAGCAAAGGTCCTGAGATGAGAGGGTTGCTTCAGATGGGATGTAGAATAGCCATCTATGTATGCCAAAGTATGGGGTTCGCCACTGCGCCCAGAGATCTAGAATATAACACTTTGCTTATATAGGGGGTGGGGGCTGGGTTTAGGCAAATCTGTCAGCTAATATGACAGTGCCTTTCATTGTATATGGTCTGCTAATCATGGTAATGACATTACTGACCTGTACATGTTTTCTAATTGTGGTGCAGTTATTGCAATTAGAGCATGATAGTTTAAAATTAATATTGTAAGCTTCCTTCGTGTCTCTTTTATTTATTGTGGACAAGTACGAGTGAAACAACGAAAGGGGATGACCTGCTACCGCAATCCAAGAGTGTTGTGTTCTGGGGTGCCATATCACTTGTCTCTCTGGGAAGGTTCGGAGAACAAGTGAGGCACTATAAGCTAGTGGGATTCGGGCCCATAGTTACTGATGTGGTATGGTGACTCAGTCCCTACATACTGATGTTCTGTGGTCCCAAGCATAGTTCTGTTCCGGAGCAGAATCCTCGCAACACAAGCTTCCAGAAGCAAGCAAACCCATTTGCCTTCCCAGCTACTGTTCGGACAAAAAGTCAAAAAGAATTGAGACCTCTGAGAAGAGGGTATTTTCTTCCATCAGCTTGGCCTCGACCCTTATGGACAAGGCCTTTGATGGGACAAGACGTTTTGGCGACAATGTAGATTCACCTCTGGAGCACTCTAAAGATAGCAGGCTAACAGTTCACTCCTTGCACTTGTCTGCTCCACCGCAATCAGCCAGATCGATCTTTCTACGGTTTTGGCAGGGGTATCCCATAGACACCACCACTCCAGCTTCAGTAGGGTTCACAGCTGTTCATGGCCTCAGTCATGTGTTTCCCCAGTCCCACGGTCAGGGAAACGTGCCAGCCCTTTAGCCTGCCCTTAATGCAGCACAGCTTCCCGGTTGGAGGCAGGATCCAGCAGTTTTTAGTGGGTTGGCAAGCCACTAAAAACCCTGGATTCCTGTATGCCTTCCCACCGATACGTCTTTTGCTCGAGTTCTGAAGAAGATCGTTCCTTATCGGGCCCATCGCAGCAGCAGGGCAGGGTTCTGCGCCCGGGCCCTCGCAATCTTCACATTCATGCTTGGAGATTGAGCGGCTACTGCTGACCCCCTTTCGACCTCCTCCAGAGGGGGTTGATGTCATGTTGGCAGGCAGGCGTCCCTCGAAAAAGTAATATACGCCTGTCGTTGGGACAGATTTGAGACAAATTTATGGACAAATTTGTGGCTTGGTGCGGAATCCAACATATCGACCCTCTCCCCCCCCACCCCCACCCCCCAGGTTTGCTGTGCTAAAGTCACTATCTTCCACACTTTCAGGAACATGCAGATCTGAATCAAAAAAATAATAATTTTACCATAGTTTTGGCATTTTTTAAAGAGGTAGCCTATTTTTCCTATTATTTCTGCTTTCAACCTACTTCCAGTTTGTGGTGGAAGCCAGTATGAAACCCATGGGTGATCCAGAAAAGCTATAGATTTCTTAAAAGGAGACAAAATTCTGAAATAGCATGGGTTCATATGTGTAGATCTCTCAAGGTTTTCTCAAAGATGCCAACTGTTGAATTAAAGAAATATTGAAAATGAAAAGGAAAAAGCAGCCATTTGTGATGAATGAAATGAAATGAAATGAAAAAGGCACTTGTATAGCGCATTGCTACCCGGGGGCCTCCCAGCGCTGGACTAGGCCAGTGACCACTAACAGACGCACTTAAGGGAACAGCAGAGTTTTTAGTTGCCTTCGAAAGGCAGGGTGGCTAGGTTCCCTGCGAAGATGAAGTGGTAGTGCGTTCCAAAGTTTGGCCGCATTGAGTGAACAAAAGGCGGCCGCCACTTCTCGCCCTCTTAATCCTTGGGACCTCCACCAAGTGGAGTTCATCCGAACGCAATTCCCTGGTAGCCTTATAGCGGCGAAACATGGCCGAGATTAAGGTGGACCCATTCCCTTGCAGAAACTTGTGAACAATACAGAGGGCCTTAAAGCTGATTCTTTCCTTCACTGGGAGCCAGTGGAGGGCACATAGGGCTGGTTTCGCAGAAAGGCGATTCGATATTCCAAATAATAGTCTGGCTGCGCAGTTTTGGACCGTTTGCAGCTTCGTAATTACTGCCAATGGGGCCCCTAAGTAGAGTGCATTCCCGTAGTCTATCCTTGACAATATCAATGATTGGACTAATATTTTTTTGGCTTGGGGAGGGAGAAGAGGGAGCCCTTTGCGGAACATTCTAAGCAGTCCATAACAGGTGGCCACCGTCTTCCTGGCTTGCACCTTAAAAGTCAGGTTCTGGTCTAGCCAAATACCCAGACTCTTCATCTCACTTTTGGGAGTTGGGACTGGACCCATACATGCTGGCCACATAGTACTCAGTGAGACATTAGAGGGATTACCCAGAATCATGACCTCTGTCTTGTCTCCATTGAGTTTGAGGTGGGACGCCCTCATCCACTTGGAGACTTCCTCCAGGCATGAGTGAAGATCTTGAGAAAACTGCTTGGCTTGATTAAGCGCAACGACCAACTGGGTGTCGTCGGCGTAGGTCACCGTATGGATTCCAAAGGGGGCTACAATAGCCGCCAGTGGGGCCATATACACATTAAAAGAGTCAGGCTCAGGAGGATCCCTGAGGTACTCCACAGGGCAGAGGCATCAATTTGGAGGTCATCTCATCTTCAAATATCTGGAGGGATCTGTCTTCCAGAAAGGAGCGCAGCCACTGCAATGCGGTGTCAGTGACTCCTGACTTCCTGAGACGGTGAATCAGAATATGGTGATTCACCGTGTCAAATGCTGCGCTCAAATCAAGGAGTATGATGGCGGATGCCCCTCCTGCGTCTAAGATCTTTCTACTTTCTTCAACTACTACTAACAAGGCAGTTTCCGTGCCCTGTCGAGGTCGAAATCCCATTTGGGAGGGGTAGAGCAGATTGTTAGATTCAATAAAATTGGAAAGGATAGCGTTGACATACTTTTCAGCGAGCTTGGCCATCCCGGGAAGCAAGGAAATAGGGTGGTAATTACCCAAGTCCCCTGGGTCCAGGTTGGGTTTTTTCAAAAGTGTCTTTACCATGGCCTTTTTCCAATTACAGGGAACTATTCCTGTGCTTAATGATGCATTAATTACATCCGTGATGACGGGGGCAATTATCGGGGCAACCCTTACCAAAATGTTCATAGGTGCCGGATCTCTAGGAGACCCACTTTTCACCGAGGAAAGCAGAGTCAAGAGAGTTTCCTGGGTGAGTGGTGGAAAGATCTCCAGCAAAGGTCTAGTTGACAGGGCACCTTTATCTGTATCCTCACCTAATAGGTCATGTTTATCCTCAATTTGAGGCAGGCATTTAAGGATGTTCTCTATTTTGGTGGTAAAAAAATCTGCTTGTTTATTACATCGTTGCCCGGAAAGATCAGGGGCCACAGGCGGGGCAGGAGTTTTGAGGAGCTTCTTTATAATCATAAAGGTTTCTCTAGGGGAGTTTCCAGCCAACAGAATTTTCTCCTCAAAATAGGAGGTCTGTGCCTGTTTAATACCAACTTTGTAAGTACCAATGGCTCTCCGATATTCCAGTTTTTTGCTAGGAGAAAAATCTTTCCTCCAGCTTCTTTCCAGGACCTTACATTGCTGTTTAAGAATGCGTAATTCGGAGGAATACCAGGGGGATTTATGCAGACCCTCTGTCTTTTTCATCAGAATTTTTGGGAGGACTGCATTCAACGAGTTATCTATCCAATTGCAGAAATTGTCATTGGCTACACCCGGGCTGAGGTTCGGTTTAGGTCTAGTATTTTCCAATTCATGAACCCAGCTGTCCATGGAAAGCTTGGACCAAGGCCGTTTCATAGTTAAAGAAGGTTGTGCACCGGGAGTGATGACCCGAGGGTTCCAAGATAGGGGAATGAGAAAATGATCGGACCATGGAATAGGAACATCCCCTTTTAGGTTCTCCAGATTCGAGAACACAGAGTCAAGGCAATGTCCTTTGACATGGGTGGCTTGCGTAACCTTTTGCGATAGCTGCAGGGCCATAAGATCCCGCGCAAGTTCTAGCGCAGTCACTGCTTCCAAATCATCAAAATGTAAATTAAAATCTCCAAGGAGAGTAAACTTAGCTGCCATACTGGCAGAGTTAATAACTGTTTCAAGCAGGGTTTTACAGAAAGTGCCCATCGCACTAGGGGGCCGGTAGATCAAAATGCCTGTGAATGAAAGAAGTGGAGTAAATTCTAATGAAAAGTGGACATTCTCGCAGTCCAGAAGAGGGCTTCCCAGCATGCGGCATGTGAGATGATCTTTATATACAATAGCTATCCCGCCACCCTTGCCTGTCGACCTGTCCACTCTCTGTATCTGGTACCCCTGAGGGAGCGCTTGGACAATGATAACGTTTTCATCTGTAACTTTGTCACAATGCCCGATTTGCAAAAGCAATATACCATTACATTCACTAGACCCATCTGGTTGCGAGAATATATAGGGTTTGTAGGTTTTCCAAGAACCCGAGGTGCAGAGAAAAATGTGTGTTTTTAGCCAAAGTTTGTGGTTTGCAAGGGCTTCTAGGTAAAATTTCCTTGCGAGAGCCGTGCTAGTCATGCACCCCTGGACTCACCTGGTTGTCTAGTTTTAGAAAATGTGCAAGTTGCTAGGTTTCCTTGCTTGCCGGCTGAGCTAGGGACCAAAATTCACAGCTACACACATTGCAAAAATAAGGGCCAGTTTTCAGTGAAAAATTGTGATGTGTCCCTGTTGTGTTTTGGCATTTTCCAATCATGGGTGCTAGTGCCACCCATAAAAATTGGGTTCCATTTTTATTTGGAGACATGTGTGAACGATAGGTGGGTGTCAATTTCTGGACCTCAACAGATCACAGAAATTTCCAACACAAAAAGTAAATAAATGACTGATCTTAGCCATTTACACACTTTCAAGTTTTGCAGGGCATTGTGGTAAGGTGAGCGTAATCAGTGCAAGTTACACCACCCTGTACACCTCCAGGTATTTCGTATGCATAAAAATAAAAAGAGGAGTTCTTACTACGGTCCGTATTTACATTTTGGCGGACGGAGAAGTCTCTGTCGGCCTGGCAGTGGACTTAACATTCGCCATGCTGAAACTACTCTGCCTTCCAAATTTAGAAATGTACACCAAGCTGGTCGTCATTTAAAAAACATTGGCAGGAGCTGCCGTCACAGCGGTTCCAGTCAGTGCTTTTTAGGTCGAGCTTGGGCAGCGCATGCGCTGCTCTGCGAGCCATGCTGTATTGGAGTATGTGCTTGAAGCCCTGCCCACTCTCCGCCCATATTTGTCATTGGCCTGTATCATTGTCCTTCGTAAATGCTGGCTTCTGATTTGTTATTAGGCTTGTTAGTCCCTCCTTAGTACCCCCTTGTCTTCATTTGTAACCTCCCATGAGGACTAGCCCTTTTACATCGGTTGTTATACGGTACATCTTCTTTAGTCTATAAGCACTATTTTCTTTAATGAGTTTCTCTTAATGCAGGAGGGTCTCTCATGCGCAGTTGTGACCACTGGCTTGTTTAACTCGTATCAGACGAGGAGCTCTTCAGGGGCCATGGGAGACAGAAGACTCTGTGATGCCTATAGGGAGGTCAAAGGCGCGTGATGTAAATTCCGCTAGATCTGGCGTGTTTATTTTCTGAACGAAAACCTATGTTAAACATGAATATTCTTTAGGTTTGCTCCTCCACTTACTTGCTCAATTTGTTCCTCTGTGAAATGGATCCAAAAAAGAAAGAAATTCTTTGGCTGCAAATGTCTCTTTGGACACACTCTCCCGCAACCGTGAACCTGACCGGGAGGTATTGGAGCGCTTTACTGAGCAGTTCTCCAGTTGCAAAGTGGCAGCTTGCTGAGCTTTGCTCCTCGGCTCAGATTACCTGTAAAGGCTGTGCTTTCACCCCCAGCTTAACGTTGCTCTCGCTCTTTTGCCTTTCCCCCCCGCCCACCACGCTATGCCCTCCGTTCCCCTTCCCGCACCGTGCCATCATTTTACTTCCCCACACTTGCACCCTTTGTTTTCCTTCCCCACACCCTCCCCATCTGTGTTCCTTCTGATACCTTCTGTTTGCAACCCCCCACACACACACACTTTTAAACAAGCATTTGGAAGGCAATAGGTCTCGCATTTGCCAGAGTTTAAGCTATTGGCATTGTAAATGACACTGCCTTTTATGTTTTAAAAACAAAACATAAATGAAAGGCATTGTCATTTACAATGCCAATAGCTCAAACTCGCATAAATGCAAGACCTATTGCATTGCAGATGCTTGATTGAAGTTTGACGCACGGTTCCGTCAAACTTTTTTTTTAATTTCAAAAACAAAATTCCAAAACCAGATTGTTTTTTGAATATTAAAAAAAAACTTTTGCCACAGGAGTTATTTCCCATGGCAAAGGGGACATTGGAGAGTTTTTACTGTTCCTTACCGCTAGGGTTTTCCAGGCAGTGATGAGCAGTGAGAACTAACCTGTATGTCCTCCCATATAAATTAGGTGGGCGGACATAGAGGTCAGCCTCTGTAGGCCTTTACTCAGTTGGGCCGTCAGAGGAGTGTAACCATTCCAGAGACAGAGTAGTCTCCACCATGGTGAGACCAATGGTCCACTCGCATATAAATCGGGCAGGTGGATCATTAACTTGGCGTTAAGGATACTTTGTCGCCGTTGTGGCGGAGTGTTTACCCCCACAGATATAAATCTGGCACTACGTTTTTTGTTGATCCACCATTTACACTGGTTGGTTTGGGCACCTCCAGATATGCTAGTTGCAAACAAGAAATACTAATCACAGTATCTGAATATTAAAATCAAAACTACTGAAGGTGAGCAATAAAGCTGCGTCAAGGAACCAACCGCCTTATGGGCCATACACACATTATTCATGCACAGCACATAAGACTTTCATACCGCCAGCCACGGGCCCAAACCAACAGATCAGTGCACTCACATCCACATACCGCTGCTATTCAAGGGCCCATCACATTCATACGCCACAGGACAGAATCCTCATTCAAAACAACCTCTCACCTAGTCATCAACCAACTTGCATACAAACACACAACAGACAAATCCCTATAAACACATGTCCAGACACGTTTAAGGTTGATGCCTCCACAATCTTCCCAAATAAAAATAAGTTTTGACTACTTTTTTACTACGTGTCAAGTATTCACCTCCGTCGACATTCTGAGCATTACTGAACGAGTGCCTAGTTAACCTTTACTAACAGCTCCCATGACAGCCACATGATGCGCAGGAAGAGGTGTCTTGTATGTGCCTTTAGCGCATTGACTGTGCTACATCCAACTCCTTCTAAATCGTGGATGTAAATTGGGGGGTGTCTGAGACTACTTTTCAAGTCCCACATTGCTCTAACTGAGTGAGGAAATCTACCTTGGAAACTAAGGTAAATGTACTGAGAAAGACTGTCCTAAGCTCCCGAAAGAGTAGGTCATAAACTAAGAAGAACATTAGTTTTTGACACACAGGATCATCAGTGAGAACGCAGCATATGTCCTGTTCACAGTTATGTTCAGTGTTGTGACTGTAATGCACATGTCATATGGCAAACTGAACATAAACTATGTTCTGATGGAGGATGAACATGGAAAGCAGGGCACAAATGCCACTCATACGTGTAGCTTTGGGTGCAGAGATCTCTAATGTATTGTGTTTGTAAAGTGCAGTATCATCCAGGAGATTATCTTGCTGCTGACGCAGGAGCAGTCAGGGCTGATCCGTGGACTCACCTCAGTGAAGAGCCAATTCAGCTTCATGCGAAATGCAGTAATTTTAGAGGCGGCGCAACTATATAGGGTTAGCCCATTCCAGCCTTTCAGAGCAAGGTAGAAGTCATACTGCCCGTTCTGGTACTGCGTATGCATGAAATGTGTGAGTACATGTCTGGCTGAGCAAAGGTAGTTTGAAGGTTTCTGAAATCTGAAGCAGTTTTGTGGTATGAAGGGCCAGTGCTGTGTAAGACTTTGAATGTGTGTGTCAGGAGTTAGTAAATAGCTGTGGATGGGGAGCCAGTGAAGTGGTTTGAGATGCAGGCTGTGTGCGCGGTGGCAGATTGAGGGGAAGGCTGACTGCTGTGTTCTGTATGCTTTGGCGTCACCTGCTTAGTGGAGTGAGGGAGTAATTCAGAATCGGGGTAAAAGTGCGGTGCCAATGGGGTTGAGTCCTTTGGTGAAGATAAAGTGATGGCATGTGTATCTGAACTACATTAACTATCTGCCTTCCACCTATGTGATATCCCTGTCAAAGTAGCCTAGACTAAGATTTTCATACCTGTTCTTGTCTCTGTTCCCTTCAAAGTCCTGATTAATCATGTATTCTTGCCAAGTGAACCTTTACTAATGGATTCTGTTGCTACCTACCTGAAGCCTAAGAAAATGTGTCTTAAATGTGCCTTCAGCGCACTCACTATGCTAAATCCAACTCCTTCCAGTTTGAAGATACAAGTTGGGAGTGTCCAAGACTGCCTTGTAAGGCCTACATTCCTCAAACTGAGTTAGCATATCCACCTTTTAAACTAAAGGCAAACATTGCTGTGGAAGACTGTCCAAGTTCCTTAAAGTCTGCGTGCCCGAGGACGCTGCTTCTTGAGTTGATATTGCTACTGTTCGTGTAGATTTTCTACTTGAGCGGCAGCTTTCTGACCGCGAACAGTTGCAACCACCGACTTTGGGGAAAATTTCGCGGGGTGCCCTCCTAACGACTGAACATTGCGCTAGGGGATGCCAAATATCTCTCTCCAACTTACCGTTGGTGAGCTGCGTGCGAAAAAAAACTCCGCCATGCGGCTGTTGGCAGAATTTGGCCAGACATAGTAGCCAAAATTCCTTCGGTAGAGCGGAATTTATCGCCCACCCCTAGTGGCGAGTATCCCTTAAGCAAGTCCATCATACCTCGAGTAGAGTTTTAAAAAATGTATATATGGCTGCTTGCCTAGTGAAGCAGTGGCCCATGGAAAGTATGAATCCATATAGCCATTGAAAGGTACATGTTACTGCAGCACCACCTCAGTCAATTTCCCAATACTTTAAGTAGGAAAACACAGGGCTAGCTGAGATGGGCACTGGGTCCAGTAACAATGACTCCCCTGCCTCTTCTTGGTTAGAGCAGACTCTGCAACAGCAGTCTTTCTAGCTGTTACAAGAATCCTGTTGACAAATTGTTGATCCTACAGCCTTGCCACACCCTCCACAGCATAATAAGTGGAGGCTGATGCTTCTGTAGCAGTAAGAATTTTAATGATGGTCAACTGAAAGTAAAGGAAAGACATGGGTCTTCCTATGGTGGATTGACTTTAAACAACATACTCATTGTATGTTGCCATCTGTATCAAGTGGGTAAACAGCTTTGTATCGCAAATGCTAGTTTTAAGGCTCGCTTGTATGGCTGAAGAAACTGGTCATTCTTATCCACTCTGCCCATGTACTTGTTTTAATCAAGTATACAGGTGGACTTGTGAATTTCGGCCATCTGACTCCAAATTGTGACTGGGGAAGTGCTCTCATCATGAATTGTAGTGGGCACGCACACATGACGCCCATCAGAGAACCTGACTGCGAACAGTTTGTTGGAACTTCTTGTAAACAATCTCCTGCGGGAATCCTTTGCGGTGACAGCAAACTGTACTGCATGCCACAGTGCCAGCTTTGTACAGTTCACTAAACAGCTCTACTCCTGTTAAGAAGTTGTCCACTTAAAGTTTATAACCTTTATGAAGGAGTGGCTGGACAAGCTCCCATACAATCTTTCCCATGAATCCTAGCATGGGAGGGAAACCTACAGGATTTAGATTGGAATCCTTCCCTGCATACACACTCAAACTCTACACGTAGCCATAGAGTTATCACACATCATGTATAGCTTGAAACCATAGTGAGCTCTTTTGCTTGGAATGTACTGCATGAACAGTAGCCGTCCTTTGTACAGGATCAACAACTCAACAATGGCTATATTCTTTTCAGGAGTATAAATCTCTGGCAACCTGGTAGACAAATGTTCCACAACAGGCCGAATTTTTAACAACCTGTCATGGTCTTCAATTATCATTGAAATGCAGGATACGCTGCATTAGCAAAAGCTGATGTCTACTCATGTATAGCGCGAAGACGGGTGTTACCCAAACCATGCGAGTAGACCAGTAGGACTGCAAGCTTGGTTTGTGCACTAACCCCATTTTGAGCTTAATGATCACAAATGTCTTCAACTAGTCAAGTGAAGTGGAAGATCACCTGTTGGGCCTAAATGATTTGGCAGAGTGGCATAAACTCCGGGGATAATCACATTTCCCTAAGGGGCTAGGCGTGCACCATACTGAGTGAACCCCTTGACCAAAACATAGACCCCTACTTGGGGATCACAGCTGACTCTGCAGGGGCAGATCTCCACACTTAAGAAACCCTTGTTTTGCCTATTTATTTTTGGATACTGTGGGACATAGAACCAGTGCCAGTGCGGCAGTGCTTTTGATATCATCCAGAGTCCAATCTGTGTTATTCATTTAGGTTCAGGATGTAAATATGAAATAGACATCGTTAATGGGTTTCCAGAGACTCTGTCAAACATTGAGATACTCCTGTGCTGTATCGTCAACATTAATATATTTTATGCCTTATTTTATGAGTTTGGCGTACCTACGACTTTGGCAATATTGACATATCATTCACCCACACTGCCAGCCAAGATTAATATGAAACATCAAATGGTGGGAGATCCCGCTATCGTTTTAATTGTGGTGAACAGTTCAGTGTTTCTTTAAAGAAATGGGTGAATCTGAAATGTGGGGATTAAGTGGAGCGGGAGCAACACAAGTGTTTCTTAAAAATAGGGTAACCCAGACTGTGGAGGATCACGGGGTGCGGACTTGCTCTTTTTGTATCCTCCCAAGATGGCGCCGGTGATCGGGCGGTGCTCTAGAGTCCCCGCATAGAAAGGAATGCACCCCGATGTAGCTTTAAAACAAAGCCACTGCAAGTACACGGACAGGTTGTGAAGAGAGCCTGGTTGTCGACACGGTAGTGAGTGACACAATGAGACTTTTTTGATGGGGCTACGTTTATAGTGGCAAGACCTTTGGCCAAAACTGGGGTTCAGGACACAGGATTTGCTGAGTGGTTGCTGGAGCCACCACGAGTACGCGGACGGCATGAGAGTGAAAACAGGGTGCCGATATTGAAGGTGAATGATGTGCAAAAACATGGGGTAAGGCACGCAGTGGTTATATAGTGGTTACTTGAATAGCCACAAACGTGCTAGAGAAGAACCTGTTGGCCGATTATGGTGGTGAATAATGTGTACAATGAGGGCCATAACCCCTAGCCCCTTTTTTAGGGGGAAGGGACGACATGAACATGGGCAAGATGTGTGTCACATTGGGGGGTCTGTACAAAATGATTCTGGAGTGCATGGTGGTTGTTGAGAAATGCTTAGAAGCTCTTTGGACTTACTGCCTGCAAGCCCAGAGGACTGCAACCGGTCCTGAGAAAACAGGTCTTTGCTGATGCATGTGAAGCATGTAAAATAAGAAAGGATATTTGTTGTTTTCCTTCCAGGCAACCAATTGTGTTTCCTTGACAGTCTCCGCCTATTGCCTACCGGTAGGCCTTCACCCGGGGGCCATATGGTAAATATCGTATTGATGCTTTGAGTGAGGGTATAGATGACTCCCTCTGGGATATGATTCACATATATATGTTTACGTTGTTTGTCCATCTTTTTATCTCCTTTTGAAATACAGGTCCGGTGCATGTGTGGGTGATCATTGGTCCTCATGCCCTGATGAAATTGCCAATAAGGTTTGCGGTGGCAATGAAACATGTCAGCCGTTCACATTCAAATGGTCAAAACATGGTTGTTTTTAATCAGGAGCGTGGGCATGAAAATAAAGACCTATGCTAAATGCCACACATAACTCATTTTTAGTCTTTTTTGTGAGGAAGAAATTTATCCTTGCTTTATTGAGACTATGGGAGCTTATGATATGTGTGACATACACACAACATTTGTTTGATATAGTCTGGGTGTTGGTTCCTCCGGTCTTTATAGGAAAGTTGCCAATGATGAGAAAGTGAGCAAATTGGTGAGAAACAGCTACTTAGCTCTTGGTTGGTTGCTTACGCGAGGCAATATATATATATATATGTATGTATATATATATATATATACATACATACATATATATATACATACATATACATATATACAAAAAGACAATCCTGCTCCAACGAAGAAGAGGCACGTACATCAGCTATGTAGGTATAAGGCTTATTTATTAAAAGTCAGGTCTCCCACGACCCCGCATTGAAAGAGAGACGCGTTTCGCCTGCGCAGCAGGCTTTATCAATCTCATTGGCGCCATAGAGTTTCAGATATATATAGCCCTCCTTCCTTTAGGCATGACTAGACATAAAAGATAGACTGTGCAAAAGAAAAGAAAACTGGTAATACACGCTTATCATAATATATGCATAAAGTGCAAAGAATTAATCAAGACGAATAACAGCATAATGCATAGTCAGCATACTATGCCAACAATCGAACAACATCAGTTTCCCGATATGTGCACAGTAAAAATATCGGTATGCCATTTGCCCTAAATATAAACATGTCGTAATAACCAGCCGAGGTGCATAAAAATTTGTCTAAATTATGGCGCCAATACTCTCATAACTTGCTGCCTTCCTGATGATAAATCAGATAATATAAAAGAGAACTGCAAAAGTTAAAACTGTTTTGAATATAAATCACGCTGCCAATATTGTTAGTACATGTTTGCATCCACCATATTGCCTCGTATCTAAACAGAACAAAACCTGTCCGGTTTGAACAATAATGGCAACAAATTAAACTGTGCTCCCAAATATGCGCAGGAACAGACACATGGGGTAAACAGATATTGGGCTTGTAACAAAGCCACGGGGCTCTAATTACACAAGCTGTGTATGATTTCGACATTAATGCCAGCCTCCGGGTAATTGCTACTCCTCCCAGCGGGACTGCTAGACCCATAATCCCCTTTGGCAGCCTTGCGTGTTTAAATCTAGTAAACAAATGTCTTATGTGAGAGTTCAGAATAAAGGTGCTCCTTAAGTTGTCTGTGCCATTAACCAGATAATTGTTCAAAAAAGAGGACGAAAGTCCAAAATCAAAGTTTGCAATTACAGAAATGTTGCAAATGTCAATGTTAACGAGCAGCATGAAGTGTAAAATAGTCATAGGCACACATACGAGGTCGGAGGAGACCGATGGAAATAAATTGGATATGCCCGGCACACCTCACCGCTTATGCATCAGCAACCACGGTGCCCAGTCACCAAAGGGCGCCAGTATCCTGGGCAAGGCATTTCTTGCTGCGGAAAGCAGACCTACGTGCTTTCAGTCGCCAAGACCGCCCCGCTCCGCAATCTGAAATCTCCACAGCTGTCATCCTTGGTCCTCTTCCCGGCGCACTCTCTGGGGGCTCCACTGTTTAGCACTACCATGCTCCTCCAAAGACAGCTGCGGTCATAAGTGGAGCCACAAAACGACTGGTGGTACGTGTGCAGCGCCGACCGCCGACGCTGAATTTAATCCAAAAAGACAATCCTGCCAATGATGAGAAAGTGAGCAAATTGGTGAGAAACAGCTAATTAGCTCCTGGTTGGTTGCTTACGTGAGGCACTTTATATATATATATATATATATATATATATATATATATATATATATATATATATATATATATATATATATATATATATATATATATAGCATTTTTTCACACCATCTCAATGTGGATCGATGTGAATATTTCTGAGCACTAGATGTGGTTAAAAGCAGAACACACAGGCTTAGGGTTTGTCTCTAGATGGGTACTAGAACAAAACCCTACCTGTAAGAGTACATTGTAAAGTTCTACAATTGAAAAATAGAGTGTGTTTTTCTATCAAGGGCATTGCTGAAAATGGCTTGGTCTGATTGGAGGGCGCCTTTGATATAGATCCCCTCTCTAGCTTCTGGTATATTGGATGCCCTAGAATGAGGCGCAAGAGTGCCTCCATTCTCTCTTAGAAATTGTTCTGCATGCTAATTTGTTTCCTGCACAATTTCCTCAAAAGAAGTCAGCATCCAAAAAGAGATGGATTGAGTCTATCGGCAAAAATGTTGCAGTATCGACTTTACATCCAGCATCTCCAATGAACGGAGGAGTTTAGGACCGGACTAAATTTGGGGGTCTGCCAAGAGAGCACTCCCTCTGTGTTTGCCGCCATACGTGCCTGCTCTCTGGTTTGGTCTACTCTGCTACAGTCACTCTACTGCAGAGGCTGTCCTTGCAAAGGGACATCACAGCTGTCATGACCATGATCCTCAGAATTGCTGGAAGACAAGTCATAGGATGGAACTCTGCCGACCGAAAAATTGCTTCCAGATTCTGCTCCATTTTCCTCTCCCTCAGATGTGAACTCAGTTTCTGATTCTGCCTCAGTGGTGCCCTCCATAACTGGAGTTAGTACCTGGGTAGCAGTCACACAACCGAGACGCCATCTCTGCTGACAGGCTAAAACCTTCCCTTAAACACTGTTGCAGAAGTATGGTTCTAAACCAGTGTGTATGTGTGTGTGTGCGCAACAGTAAATAAACAAACACTTATCTTTTGCGATGCAGCTGCAGGTTCTCCAAACACTCTAAAAACAAGCATTTACAATGCAATAGGTTCCGCACGTGCGAGATTTTGAGCTATTGGCATTGTAAATGGCAATGCCTTTTATAATATTAAAAGGTATTGTCATTTACAATACCAATAGGTCAAAGTTTGGGAAAAGCGAGACCTATTGTATTGCAAAGCGTGGTGTCTGTGAAGCTGGTGCCCCGCTCACCATTAAAGTAAAAAAAAAAAAAAGAGTGCGGTGTCACTGAAGCGGGCGCCACGCTCACCATTAAAGTTTAAAAAAAGAAATGAAACTGAGTGCGGTGTCCCTGAAGCGGGCGCTGCGCTCAGCATTCAAGTTTATTAAAAAAATAAATAAAAGCTGAAAGAAAGCGCGATGTTCCTGAAGCGGACACCGCGTTCATCTTAAAAGTAATTAAACATTTTTTTTTTAAAGCATCGCCATTGTACCGTGAGTGCTGTGGGGGTAGGGGGCAGTCACTTTTAAACTTAGAGCGGCATAGCGCTCCATACGAAAAGCCGCCGCCATTGTCCTGTGTGGGCATGCTGCAAATACAAGAAGCAGCCACCATTGTCCCCATTAGTCAATAAACAAAATAGTGCTCACGGACTTATAACGCAGACCGTGTAACAAGCCAAGTAAAAGATGTAGTCGTTATGGGAGGTAACAAATGCAGACAAGGCGGTACCAAGGAGGGAATAACAAGCCTATTTACGAGTCAGAAGCCAGCATTTAAGAAGGGCAATGACACAAGCCAGTGACAGATATGGGCAGAGAGTGGGCGGAGCTTCAAGTGCATACTCCAATACAGCATGCGTCGCAGAGCAGCGCATGCACGCTGCCTCTAGGCTCGACCTAAAAAGACACAGTATACTTCATCTTGCCAAATACCCAACACAACAGCATACTTTTGTCATGGTTCATGCTAATCATTATTGTTGGGGGAGCTGCTGGGCCATTACCAGTATAAAAGTAATTTCCTGAAGCCAGAAATCTACCTTTGGTCTCCAGATGCACACATTCACATAGTAGACCCTGCAACTTTGTGCGCAGGCGTGCTCCTTATGAAAACTCACAATGCTATTACCAGAGTCACTGGAATTATGGATCAGGAGAGCACCAAATTATGTGACAGGGTTGACTAAATTATGCTGCAAGAAAAGGCAAATTATGCTGCACATTTTTATGATAGTATTACTTCATTATTTTATGATTTATAAATATGATAATACTGTCTGGGTAAAGATTTTACCTCATTAGTACCACTTCAGCAACCAACTACAGAAATAAGTAACTGAAAGATGACCAGTCAATCTTTGCGCAAGGCTCTTCCACTTTGTGTGAACACGTTGCCACTATTTTTGTAACGTTTGAATAATCTGATGATTATGTGGCAAGTGTGCGCAGTCGCTCCCCCCGAGGGTTTGACCCACGCGCCGAGGGCCGGCCCCCACCTGCAATTCTTTTTGTTTCTTTATTTTATTTCTCTTTATATTTTTGGATAATGTGTTGTTTCCCTGGGGACCGCGATCGGAGGTTGGCCCTTATACCAGGAGTGCAGACAATTTTATTTTTTTCTTAAAATAAATGTATTATTTTCACTTTTCCTGAGGGTGCGATCACACCCCCTAGGGGGGGGAAAAAACCTTTAATTTCAGAAGCATCAACTTGTGTACTATCTATATCTGTGGATGCCTTATCAGGAGTGTTGTGTCCTATTATGGAGGACTTGTGTGCAGTAAAATGGCATATGCCTCATCAGGAGTACTCTATAGCTCAAAGGCTCTTCTGGAATATTATAACTGTTAATGGAGTCCACATTTTAGCATATTTGTCCTGTTCCGGAGGCCTCACCTGGATGGTTGTGCCTTCTTCTGATGGTCACTGGTGTAGTCTGTCCAGTTTAGGCCATATCTGATGTGTATTGGGGCCAGTGGCAAAAGCAGCAACTGAAGTACTTTGTCCAGTTTTTGACGTCTCATGTGTTTTTTGTCCAGTTCTGGAGGCCTTCTGATATGTATGTCCAGTTCTGCAGTCAATATTAGGAATTTTGTGTCTACTTCTTTAAGACACATTGGGCGTGTTGTCCAACATTAAAGGCCTTATCTGCAGTATTGTTTCTGATGTGTAGGATCTTCATTGATATTCGTAAACATTAGAAACATTTCTCGCTATCTGCATGGACCCTGGATATTTTCTTCTTAAATATGTGTCCGTATAATTATGCACACAGGTGAATTGTCTATATGTCCGTATGATGAGTAGCACCCTTCAAAAGCTTATCCAAGCCAAGGTTAGTATAATGTAGACTATTAGAAGTCCTAACAAGCCTATTTCAAAACTGCACTGCAGCATCTAACATGTAAAATGTTTAAAACTATTTTTTTTAAAGTCTATCATTGAGGCAAAAGTGCAACCTGATAGGGTTAAAATAGAAATCTGTGAAAAAGATACGGATCCCTTTGAAATTACAAAAGCTTCCACTATCCATGAGGTAATGTAATGGCAGTTACTTCCTGTAATTAATTCTTATTTTTCTCAGAAATTCGTTTGTAAAAGCTTCTGCTCAATATTTTCAATCCCATCTACAGAGTGAACCCGTTTTTATTATATCTTTTAGGATTTTTCCTGTCAAAAGCCTTCACTTTATGTGAAGTGACCATCATGTGTCAGAAAGACAGCAGCCACTTCACCACACGAAGTTTGTGTGGTCTGTTTACCATTTACTCATTCAGTCAAAAAATGCTAATTCTGCAAAAAAAATGTCCAAAAGTACTAAAGGACCAGGAAGGTATCAGGCTGTGAAGAAAACTGGAGCTAAAGATGAGCTAAGGAAGAAGAAAAAGGCTGAAAGACGATCAGTGACGCAGCCTTGAAAGGGTCAATACCTTGCAAAGATTCCCAGAGAGGGACCTCATCCTGTATCTAAAGAGAGGAGGTCAAAAGATGTCACTTAATATCGACATCAGCATTCCCATCGCTGTCAAATGCGTTCAGTCTCAAAATGCTCTTTGTCGAAGGCTGAATCATCATCGGCGATACATCTCCACCACAGTTCCTCGACATGTTTGGCGTCAAGGCCCTCCAGGAAGTCTCACTCTCCGTCGAAGTCAAGATATCACAGATCAGCAACACATATAACATCACTATCAAAATGACCAGGATCTTCACTGTCACCTCCTTCTTTGACATTAAAGAGGTGCAAGCCAGCAGCAACACAATCTTCATCAATGTGGAGACCTCCCATGTTCATCTCTGTCACACCTTTGCCTTCGATAAAGTCTATTCGTCCGACATTATAACTTCAGCCGCCAAAACTCGAATCATAGTCTTATTTCTTAATTTCGTCAAGTTGGATGCGGAAATTTATGACATCACTGTTTACACAGACACTCGAAGAATAGTTTAAGATGCTCTCTAATCAGGACTCCTCATCCTTTGGACATTTCTCCCTTCATTATAGCAGGAAAGAATCCCCTACAAATTCCTTTGTAACCCCTCCACCACCACAAAAACAAATCAACCTGCCTCCGCAGCCCCTAAACATGCATCAACAACCAAGAATGGATTTGCGATAGACATCAGTATCTCCATTAAGAAAATTGCCTGTGGCACCTGAGATTCTGTTTTCACCAAAATCATATAAAGCCCCAGCCTCTCCTCAGGGAAGTCCCCGCTCTCTGCGCACTCGTGAAAATTGCAAAAAGATGCTGATCTCCCTCAAGATCTTTATGCTCAAGGTAAAGTGATGGATCTTAAACTTCGTATATTCTGGCATCATCTGCAGCTTCTCGTTCAGAATATCACCAGTGGGTGATCTCACCACTTTCTATGATGTGCTTGTGAGGGGAGCAATTAAATTAAACATTTCTTTGAAAGCTCCTCAAGTTGGAGCGTTTATAAAATTGGACACTTTGTAACCAAGGGCTTCACTGAGGCATTTCTTTACGCTTGCACCAGGTCTGCTGTAAATAGCTTAGGATACGTTCCTAACACCTACAACAGTGAAGGCACCGCCTTAAAAATATAAACATCGCCTGTGGGAAACCTATTGGTCATGAAGGGAGGGTGGGTGAGAGGGTGGGCTGAGCTGGGGCGGAGGGACGGTGGGAGGGTCCTGGATACTATGCATGGGAAGTGAAGCAATGTATTGAAAGAATATAAATTCCATTCCTGTAATTGCCCCAAATGGTTTTGCTTAATATCTATTGTCTGTACTGATGGATTGCACTGTTGTTTTAATAAAAAGAAGTTTTAAAAAAATATATATATAAACATCAGGAGCAAGAGTCTAACGTTCGGGAACTAACCTGAAGCGTGATTCAGTCACATTAGTAAAAGGCATCAGGAAAGAGAGCAAACACATCAATGTGACAGGGAGGAAGAAGTGCTGTTTTGCAGCTAATGCTTTAAAAAATGCTAGTGCGACAGCTGTCCTGGGACGATATTGCTGAGAAATCTAGGAGGAGGTGAGATCATTTTTGGATGACTTCCCGAGACAGCAGAATTTTGAGGAAATGGTATGGGGGAGGGTCACTGGGGGCAAACCAGGTGATTATCGCTGCTGTGAATGTGGGAGAGCTGACTGCAGCAGTGTACTGCCATGGAGTCTCCATGTGCAGATCATCTTAGCTGAGGTTGACAACTCTGAGACGAGTTGCTCAACCAAAGATGATAAATTTCCCCTTTTTAGGAACAGCCTTATTGGCCCAATGCACAATAGAGGTAATTAAAAAGAAAAATGAGGCAGAGACACTAAAAGATGCGTACCTGGAGGAAAAGAAAAGATTTTTCAGGCAGCTATATAAAGCTTAAAAAAAAGGTACTACCCTCAGAGGATTCAGTCCTCTCGCCGAGCATACCAGCTGCATCACCATCATCTAAGCCTATGATGACACCATCAAGACCTTCAAATCCAGGAGGAAGGCACTCTTCTGGAACAGGCAGTGCCCACCTCACACCCTACTCCTTTTGGTTGACACCCTCAAGACCTTCAATTGCAGGAGGAAGGCAATTTTCTGGAACTGTCAGTGCCCACCCCACACCTCCCTTTGGTTGGCCTCTACATTGGAGGCAGCGGTATCTCAACACCAGAAAGGGTGAAATTCAATAACAATTAACAATTGGGTGCTAAATATTGTGAGTCATGGATACGCTCTACTTTTCAGAGCCAAACCACGGCTAGTGCCTCCAAAACCAACTCTAAAACACCAGATTGCCACCTTGAATGAGGAAACGTCCGTCAAGTTAAAGAAACGTGCAACGTCACCTCACATATCACCTCAACATAAAAGGCGTGGAGTTTACTCCAAGTACTTCCTAATTCAAAAGAAAGGCCCGAAGTTGGAGTGCAGGCTAATACTAGATCTGTTTTTTACCAACAAGTAGATAAGAAGAGAAATATTTTGGAATCTGGCACTCCATCAAATGTACCCACATTTAAAAGCAAAGGAGTGGATGTGTGCAATAGACCTGCAAGGTATTGTTGCGACTACAGCATGTCAGTTTTCTCCACAACCAAGATCCGCTGATTCTTGTGTGGTCCAGCGTCTCCCAAGCATCATGAGACAACGCAAGAAGCCCGCAGTTGTGGGCTGAGAGTCTCACTCTCCTGGCACCCCTTCTCACATGTGGTCTCCTGGTTGCTTTTCCTCACCTATCCAGCTCCAAAATGTTAATAACCAGTCTGAGAGTTTACAGCTACCTTTTGAAGGTGCCCCAAAGGTAGTACTGTTGAGAATTTCATTCTCTTTTTCTTTTCCATCATGGCTGTGTCTTCCTTAATTTCTTCTTGTTTTTCTCAATCCTTCATGGTTCTGGTCATTTGATATTAGGTCTCATTTCCTTTTCCTGTTCTTCTGCTGTATCAGCTTCAGTTTGGTTGTAGGGTTCCTAGCCACAAACCTGGGTTCCTTTGCTTGTTTCCCTGCTCCCTCCATTTACTTATTCTGACTCTACGATCCAGAAGTATTCAACTGTTGGAGTCCTGATTCATGCCTTTCTTCGCTCCATTGAAGTCTACTTCCAGCAATAAGCTTTTTTACACCATTGGCTTTTTCCTCTTCAGAAGGTTGGAGCTTCTTGAGGACACGAATATACGAGAGTACTATCTGTCCACAACAAGAGTCATCTCCTGTTGAACAACAGTAGAGTAACAGCTCAGGAAATCGCCTCCATTCTCGGTTCTGTGACATGCTGTATTTATATTGACCTGAATGCAAAGCTGCATATGAGTCCTTGTAGCAGTGCCAAGGAAATCCGTGATCTCAGAGGCAGAGCAATGTGAGATGACGTGCTGCAGTTGAACCTGAAGCAAAACATTCCCTCATTTGGCAATGCAGATGAAACAGTATTTTGCACAGAGTCCTTTCGCAGCAGGAAACAAAGTTACAGTGATTTTCACACATGCATTCAGCAAATGGTGGTCAGTTCATCTGGAAGGTCTATCATTTGAAGGCTATTGGACAGACAAGAAAAGCTCTGACCACACCAACTGGCTGAAGTTGAGAGTGGTCTTTCTAGCTCTCAAAGCTTTCCTTCCATCTCTGACAACGAAGAGCTTACTAATGCAGACAGAAAGTAGCACAACCATTCATTTTCTTAACAAGCAGAGAGGTACAAGATTGAGAGTGCTCTCGCTGCAAACACAGAAGATCTGGCCGTGGCCAATATCCAGAGGTCTTACCCTGAAAGCATCAACATTCAGGGTTCTCTAAACCAACAAGCGGTCTTCAGTCGTTTTTATGAAGAAAATGAAGAGTAGGTTCTGGAAGTGGAAACGTATTTAACATAGTTGAAGAGTGGAAAACCCCTCTTCACAACGACTCAAAACAGAACATACTAAGGCTGCACCCAGTATTTTGAGGCCAGGATCAATGGGAATGATCCTTTTGATCATTTGGTCAAATTCTATACTCTGTGCCTTTCACTGATCCCACTCATTCCAAAAGTGCTGTTAAAGCCATGCAAAACTCGATCAGGGATGATTCTTATAGCACCACACTGGAAGAGGCAATGGTGGTACCCTGACCTGCTCAAGTGTCATTGAGGCCACACCACAGGCTGCCTTATAGATTAAATCTTTTAACCTGACTTCATTGGTAAATCCTGTATCTTAATGTAACAACAATGAACTTGGCAGCATGCCCAATGAAGTCAGACAATATGGACATTTGAACTTGTCACCAAGATTTTGAAGCAATGCAAACCGCATAATGAAATGGAAATAAATCTGTATAAGGTGCCAAAATAATGGACATGACACATTAGTTGCCAAGAGGACATTATCGTTCCATTCCTCCTGCACTTGGCACAGAGTTGCATTTTTCTTCCATAAAAATTCATCTTGCTGCAATTGTGGCCTGCAGAAAGACTACAAATCAGCTATTCCTTCAAGATTTCTGTAAACAAAGATTTCTTAGAAGGCCTAAAGGTGTTCCCTTCGATCAGAGTACCATCTGGTACCTGAGAACTGTTCTTAATCTTATCTAAATTAAATGGCCCCCCTGTTTGCGCCTACAGTAGTTTAGCAAAACATTTGTTTTTCTAGTTGCATTCTTTGGTGAGCATTTTATTTTGAAAGCAACGACTCCGCAAGCTTGCTTTCAAGCTTCTTCAAGTATTTGCATCTAATCAAAGAGCATCACTGGAGCATTACACATAGCCTCAGATTGTTAAACTTTGCAAATGTGTGTACACATTTTTATACTGGGAGAATTGTCAGCAGTGCAGTACGAGCTTACAGAATGTCCTTAAAGCGTTCACCCTGATAATAAAGGCTTCGCATTAATAAACCATAAATTGAAAGTAACAGCATTAACCTATAAACAAAAAAATTTTTACAACTGGGGACAATGCCCATCCCTAATCCATAATGTGGTACTATAACCAGGGGGGTTGGACCTACTTGTCACAAGGACAAAATAAACATGAAAACTTATTGTCCTTGACCCCAAACAATATGTCCTGGAAGTCGGGCTGCCGCCTCCTCAACTGGGTATTTTTGAGCAATCAAAACAACAACTATTACTATTTTTAACACATTCTGTCTCTACTTCACTCGCCAGAAAAGAACAGACTATGGCAGCGGAAGCTCCTACAAGCTGAAAGGGACCCAAGTCTTTTTCACAGATGTCCAATTTAAGCCTATCAGGCTGTGCTTTTTCCTCAATGGTGGGAGGGGTTTTAACATTTTACAAGTTGGATGCTGCAGTGCAGTCTTGAAATATGCTCTGTAGGGCTTTCAACAATATGTTTCCGAAGATCGTTGCTGTGTACAGGATTTTTAAGGGTGCTACTCATCATATGAACTAAACATATGGACAGTAGAACTCTGTTTGCATACTCGTATGGACAAATATCTAAAAAGTGTTCCGGGGTCGACACGTGCAGAGGGGAATTATTTTAACGTTTATGACTTCAATGAAGGTTCCTACAATGCAGAACCAGGACTGCAAGTAAGTAACCATTTCTTCCAGGATTTTAGGCCAAATCTAGCATATGGTGTCCAGTTCTGATGTCCCACTTTGGCATACTGTGTCCCATTCTAAAGGGCAGATGCCTCGTATTGGGTCTCGTTCTAAAGAGCACATCACATATATTGTTGGTTTTTAAGTGCCTCAAAGGAAAGCCTAGCCAGCTTGAACGAGAAACTCCTGTGCTACTGGTGGTCTCACTTGTTGTTGTCAGGCAGTCAAGTTCCTAAGCACAAACTACACTGGAAACGGACACCAGGGTTTGCAGTACTTTTCCCACAAATGATGAACTCTTTGCCAGGAGATATCAAAAAAATACACCCTTTGTTGAGCTTCAGAAAAGCAAATAATATTTAGCTGTGCCCCATTGACACTGTAACTTGTTAGCAAATAATTTTATTTAAGCAAAGCAAAGGCTTTTAGAGACTTTTTTTTTGCGTGTGTGATGCAAATGAATTAATAGGAAAATTGAAAATGAGCCTGCAGATGTGGTCAGTTGTGATCAAGGGTCACGTCTTAGGAAGTTACTGAGCCTCTGGAGCTTATGGGTCTGCTCAGGATTAGTTATTAGTCTGCATGGTTGGGAAATGATCCGTGTATAGGAGGTTACCCTTGTAGTGTGAGAAGAATCATTATTGGTTTGACCTGGGTTAAGCATTTGCTCAGAGGATGTAATTGGTCTGCATAGATATGATTCCGGTTTTTCTTTGAAAAGATTATAATTTGCTCATAGGATGGTGAGAGCCTGCTTATAAATTATGGCCCTCTTTGAAGGTGTTGTATAAAAGTTCTGGTCAGTTGAAATTAAGAATTAAGCTCTGGTCTGAAATTGTTTTTTTTTTAAAACATGTTTTTATTGAAAGTAGTACATCACATCTCACGACAATGCAGTACATTTGTCGGTGTTACAAACAGCAGTAGATTACAGTTCAACGATTGCTCTCATTCAAGATAAATAATGGATTATTCCACCACAATTGGGGCTGAGGAACTGTTGCATTTTTCTCATCATTTCCAACAAATGACTACACATCTTTTAGCATCTGCTTAGCAAGGAGCCAGCCCATGCCTCAATCCCACATGAACAAGAGAAAGGAAACCCTACAAAAAACTAACAATATAAACCACACAGCAGCAGCTGCGGACACCCACAGTGGTATCCCTTCCCCACGACCCTGCCGACAAAGGGGAGGATGGGGGTGGGGGGTGAGAGCAAGCGCGAAAGTCTGAAAAGGTTAATATCCTTTCAGATGGTGGTTAAGTACTTGCTTGGTGGCAGATAACAGTCTGTTCATTGAGGTGATGGGAGTTGTAGGAGTAGCTTGGAGGACTGTAAGGAAGATGGGCGTTTTCTCAAAGGAGGGGAAATGATATGCTCTGAGAAGTGAAAGGGTCTGCTAGGATACTGGTAGAGTTCTGGTTGGAGGCGGTTAGAATTCTACCATGAGTAGATTCTCAGATCAGTTAATAGTACAATCAGAAGGGTTAGACATCCAGACCTAGGACAGTGCTAAGTGAAGTTTAAGGGTCTGACAAGGGTATGGACTTTGTTGGAGGTTGTTAAAGATTTGTTCCACAATGTTAAATGTCTTCTGGGAGTATATTAACCACCCCTGAAGAGCGTATGGCTCTTACCAGAAAAGATTAAATGCTTGCTTGGACAAGGTTAAAGGACTGATCAGACAAAGTTGATCTTAGGAAAATTCCAATTCTTATAACAGCCCCTCTCTGTCTATCTAAATGTCTCCTTAGGTTTGGCCATGTTCTGTGTGGATTTATTGCAGGCAAGGAATCTGAATTCATGGAGACGCTCACCGATGCAGAAATTACCACTTCCATGATAGAGATCCTACGGAGATTTACTGGTGAGTGTGTAAAACATGATGATGCCAGTTAACTTGTGTAACACTAGGCTTCTGTGTGTGTAAAATGTATGTGTGTGTATGTATATATATATATATATATATATATATACTTTTAAATTATGGTTACTTTTTCTCATAACATGCACTGTGAGCATATTATTGTAGTCAGTGGCACATTATTATAGTGAGGCTTGTTATGAGCACCACTAATGGCTGTATTTGTATGTGACAGATTTTTGTTTCAGCCTCCTTCAGTCAAACGATTGGCACCTTCTCTTCTATAAGAGAGTACTGTACCAGAAAAAAAGAAGATAATATGAGCATAGAATTACGGAATACACCTCTGTCCTTAGAAAATTTGGAAAAATACAAATGGGTCTGAAAGGATTTCAGGGTTCAAAAAGACCAATCTAATTTGTGCTGTGCAAAAGGTGGTCCTGTCATGTGATCTTTCATGGAATGTGTTAAGGACCGTATTAAAGTCTCCTCCTAACAGCAATGGGTCCTCTGCAAAAGCTATGATAGTCTGCAAAGTATTCCTCAAGGATTTCTCCTGCCTGGATTCTGGGCATAAATCTCAAAGGCTCTTGACCACCACCCATCTACCGTTTCTATCAGATTTGTGGTTAGTCTCTGTGAAAGAGGTAGGGCTATTGAAGAGGATACTGTAGTGGAATTATGCTGGATTTCAGTGTAGTTTTATCTGGCTCCAAGAGGTGGGTCTCCTGGAGTAGGCATATATTAGCACCTAGCAACATAGGTTGACCCAATATATTCAAGCACTTGGACAGTTTGTTAAGGCCTCTCACATTATACGTGATGATTTTCAACACTCTGGGATTAGTGGTCTTTGTGTGGAATCTGTAAAAAAGATGTATGTGGCTGATCCATTCCAGGGGCGAGAACACATCTCTTGGTAACGAGTGGTCTCCAGTAATCAACATATCCTCCTTCTCAAAAAAAAAAACAACTGCAAAACCTCAAGCCTTAACTCCCAACAGGTGGGTGGAGTAAAACCTCAGACAACTGTCTGTGGAGGTATTCATGTTTCCAGGGTGGTAGCCCACAGTCACCCACAGTAAGAACATTGGAAAGGTTTTTTTTGGCTGTAAGTGTATCGTTAAAAGCTACAAACCCTCCCCAGGCCAAAGAAATAAATAACAGACCCATATCCAACTCAGTAGCAGGTCAAGTTCAACAAATCGAGGAGAGAAATGGCATGTAACCATGCCATTCATCTAGTCGCCATCATGCTTGCTATCTTGCTTACCGTCTTTGTTTGCGAGTTGAAGGTGCTCCAAGAGATGAGCCTTGCCGGTTTCAATTTCTGTGTGGAGCTTGATCGCCTTCTTCCGGGGCTCCTGATCAGTTTGCCATTCAACTCCTTGGTCCTCGGCTTCCCCTGAGTCAGTCAGTCAAATACTTTACTCCGCTAATTTAGCCATAAAAAGACATCGAGCAAGTTAAAAACAAACACTTGAGATGCAATTAAAATACAAACAATACAGGCTGTATATCTGCAAACAAACAGCAATTTAAAACAATTCAGACCGACAATTTTTCTAAAATAATAAAACTTAAGACTACAGGATTAAATGGGCAAAAGCCCTCATAGTTCTTCTGATTCTGTGTGAATGACATATATACCTAATTACTACTTGGCAGGTGAACTCACTTTCCAGACACTGTATGAGTTTCAGACTCAATTTTGCTGATCTAAGGTTAAAAGAACGCAGGATGGGGTGTAAAAATTGGGCTCTGGGAACAGAATAAAAGCTATTGAAAAACATAAAATGGATAAGGGATTGCTACATACAGTATCCATAGTCTGAGACTTATTTACCCATTTCAAATCCCTGTTATTTTGAAAAGGAGTTTGAATAAGGGTCCTTGAATTATTGTCAATTTCCCCAGGCAGTTGAAATTAATGCGGGCGCCCAAGTCCAAGAGTGATTTTCTAATATAAGCTAGCCAACCAATTTTATCCCCATGATCCAATTTAATACAGTCTGCCAAGACTTGGTGAGAAAATTTTGTATGAGGGGGACTCAACATTTTTATCCATAATAGGATTGGCGCCATTTAAATCACGTCTGCAATATATGGTATTCCAACCTCTGTGTGGGTTATAATATTGGCATTGCCTTTAGGTACTGCCAGTAGTCTGGGAAGGAATTTATTCTCAACGGTTTGTAGGGGATCACAATCCACATACCCCTAAACTCCATGTCCATACGTGCCTAGAGAGAGGCATTTAGCCTTATAGAGGGAAATAAGTTCAATTACAGGCTTTTGTTTGAGCCTCTTGGCAAATTTAAAAATAGCATCACCCACGTTTTCCATCTTAAGCCTTCTCTTGACCAAAATCTTATTCCATTTAAAATTTGTGTCCAGCATTAATCCCAAAATAGTTCAAATTTGGGACTTTAGTAATGAAAGTCTCTTTGAAGCTGAACTTGCAGGAGCGGGTATTTTTAGGACCGAAGGTCATAACAAAGGATATCTTTTGATTAGCCCTTAACTTCAGGTCCTTAAACTAATTTAAGGAATCCAACAGCATCTGGAGTCCATTTGCAGTCCGTGATAGAAGCACAGCATTGTCTGCATAGGTGAGAACAGGCACTGATCGATTCCTAATCCTCAGCTGTTCCTTCCCTTTCACCTGTAAGACTTGATCAAGGGTGTTAATATAAAAAAGGAAAAGAAAAGGGGTTAAAATACAGCCCTTTCTAACCCCCTTACCAACCTCAAAAGTGGGGTGCATTTCCCATCCGTACCATACCATACCTGGGCATGGGTATCCCAGTGAGCGCAGGCGCATGAGGACTTCTATCAATGAGTTATCCACCCCTGCTTTTCTCATAAGGTCCCACAACATACCCCTGTGCACTAAATTGAATGCACTGGAAAGGTCCATGAAGGCTAGATGTATAGAACCATTCATGGCCTTGGCATACTTTCCCATGTTCAGAAGCAGGTTGAGAGACTGCTCCACTGTGCCCACGCCCGGTTGAAAACCAAACTGGACATCGGAAAGAAAACATTTATAATCAGCCGAGTCTACCAATTTCTGGAGGATCACCCTTCCAAAGATCTTGACAGAGGAGTCCAAAAGAAAGATTGGATGATAGCATGTAGGTTTCCCTCTGTCACCTTTCTTAAAAATGGGGACTATGATAGATTTCTTCCAGAAGAAAGGTATTTCAGCCATAAGAATGGCTCAAAATACATTCGTCAGCAAGGGAGCCCAGAAAGTTGGATGTTGTCTCAAGACATCAATGGGAACCCCATCAGGGCCCGAAGCCTTACCGGGAATACTCTTTGAGCTGGCCATGAGTACATCGCTGACGTCAGTAAACAGGACACAAGAATTGCTACTGTTCTTAAAATGATCAGTAGGTGTATCTCTAGCTAAAGAATGATTAAGAGGGTCTAGGGCAGACTGATTGGGTGAATTGTCCTTAAAGATGCTTGAGTAATGGAACAACCAGTCATCTGGCGAGACATGACATTCAATTTTTGAATTTTTATCATCTGAAAAATACTGGTGATTGATCACCTCCCAGAAAGCCTTGGAGTCCTTGAGTTTCGCATCTGCTAGTAAATCCTCCCAGGCCCTTTCCCAGATTTTCTTCTTCCTGTTTTCAAGAATAGACTTATAGGCCCTCCTAGCCTGCTTAATTTTCTCAATATTTCGAGGGAAGGAATTATTTACCTGTTTGAGATTCCTATGTGCAGCCGAACAAGCACAATTAAACCATCTATGTGGAATCTCTCCTAGTAATCATGAAACTAGACATTACTTCACATTTAGTTGGCAGAGGGCAACAAAACTACACAGTACTGAGTCACATCCTCTCTCTTCTCGAACATTTTTCCTGATGCAGATTTTTCCATTTGATGTGTATCCCCTTGTTATTACCATACTGCAAATTTACGGGGCAGGGGGGGCAGGTGGTTCTGTAACAGGGTAGGCAGCACAGATGGTGACTAAATTATGGTCACTCATATTGGATGGAAGGATTGTTGAGTCTAGGACTAAGGGGTATTAATTGGAAGAAAATAAAATCTATAATGGATCCCCCTCCCAGTGAATGTTGGGGGAATCAATGTACCCTGATCAACAAAATCCAGATTAAACAGTAAATTATGCTTAAGAATGATTTGATTGTGCTTCCCCATAAGTGTTATGGAAGAAGAGAGATAAGTCCTCCCCCTGCTGATCTTTTAGGCCACAAACACGCTTTCCCTGTAGAGAACATTTTGATATTATAAAGTCACCCATGATAGTCACCCTGTCCGTGAAGTTCTCTTAGAAATCAGAAATAAAACTATCCAATTTCCAAATCAATTCAATCGGGTAATCGTAAAAAAAAATCTAAATTAATCAGAAGAAAAAAAGAGAACCAGGAAAACTCAGATACAGAATTTGATACCGGGGAGAGCACTGTTACGAAGTAATTGTGACTTTAGTCAAATTAAGAGAGAGAAGCTCTTCTATATCACCTTTGGCTCGTCCTGATGACAAGGGTGTAGTTGGCCCACAGAAGGATTGAAAAACATTTACGTGAAAGTCTTTTGTGACCCGTTTCTTGACAACACACCACATCAAATAATTTAACAGTTTCAAGCAAGTCCGGATTATCCAATATCTTCCCAATGCCTGACAGCCTCCAAGCAAGGAAGCGCAAAGCTCCTAATCTGACTGGCTTGGGTTGTGAAATGGCTTTAGGTGACTAAACTCCTTCAGCAATAACCAATTCAGCCTCAGACTCGGTGGAGTTAGGGTTTGGCAAGAAGGCAAGTCAATCAGTATCTGAGAGGCCGGAAAGCGGGGCAAAGCGATTTTTGTTAGCTAGAGGGTTCGTATTCAAACTTGTCATCGCAACTCCCGGCCCCTTTGTTCCATTGGTTTGGCCTGATTAAAATGCAGAACAATAAAAAAAAGTCAAGAGGAAATGCTCAGATCTTGGCATGGGCTGTAGCCAAGTGCTCAAGGCGATAAAGTAAGGAGCTGACCAGCCATTTACTTCTAAAATTAAAAACAATGCAGTCTCCTGAAGTAGACTTGGGAGCATAACCGATCCAACTAACCCTGTCAACCGTAAGAATGTCATCCATCAAATCATTGCCCCACCCTAATTTGGTCACACGCCAGTGGGCAGCTCTCAGTTTAAGTGACTTCTAGTCTTCAGGAGAGTCTTCTCTCTGGGGGTTCTGCCTGTGAGGACTATGACACAAGGCATGCAATCAGGTGGTAGTTGCAAGCAGGTCGTATGCCTGCGATCAATGACTTCAAAGCCCCTAGGCTTTGTTCGCTGCTGCTGCTCTCTCAATCTTGGGCCTTGTACGGAGTTAGCATTTTTAGGATGTACCACAGGCTGGCTACAGCTCCTAGACACAGATTGGCTAGAAGAGCTAGGGACCAATGGGGTGCATGAGATGTTAGCTGCGAGTGTGTGATATGGCCGTGATGAAGTGGCCAGCAGGGATGAGTCTGTGAAGGGTTGCGCTGGTAATCACACAAGCTTTGTATTTATTCCAGTAAATGATTGAGTTGGGAGTAAACTGATTGTTGAAATTCCTTAAATATAGATTCCAAATAGTCAAATATGGGTTTGCAAATGTTCAAGAAAGCGGAGCTAAAATCAGAACCGAAGGTGTTAATAGGAGTTGAGGTCAAATGTGAGGAGGCAGATTTTGCTTTTGGTTTGTTAATCTTCAACTCTTCCTTCTGGATTTTGCCATTGTTGCACTTGCGTTTAAGGCGTGATGGTTTAGGAGCATTTGTTGGAGAACTAGAGTTGGCAATGGACATATCTTCCACGAGGTCATGGACTATACAGGAATTTGAATTTAGAGCATGGTTTACCACTGGAAATCTTACCGCCAGTAGGAGATGAAATGAGTGGAGGCCCTGGGGGAACATTTATCAAATTCTGCACAGCATCAATGCAAGTTTCCACTAAGTCTAGTTCTGTGAAGATAGCCCCCACAGCAGAAGACAGGTATGAAGTAATAAGAGGAGATGAAGCTATCCCTTTAGCTCCCATTTGATGCTGATGGGTAAGATGTTTCTTCCCCATATTAAGTATATAGTCAAATGATGTCAACAAGCTTGGAACAAAAAGTCCTACCTTGCAGGTGAAATATTCTGGCTAAGGACCAAGAGAGGGGGCCCAGCCCGGCTTGTCCAGCTGTGGACGGACGCAGACGGGCCCGCTCTTGGCCGGTCTTCGCCCAGGCACGCGTTGAGGTGCGCCCTGTGCTGCGGTGTGCAAATGAGCGCTTTATAGAGCACTCTCAGCCAGAGCCCAGTAACAAACGTCGTCTCAACAGGTATTGTTTATAGACAAATTGGGAAAGCGTAAAATCAATTACGAACAACCAGAGACAGGGAGAAAACAATGATTTTTTAGAAAAATGCAGTCTATATTTTGAATTATTACAAAAAAATATTCGGATTAGTTAAACAGCACAGCACTAACACATAGTTTATCAATGTAACCCACAAAATAGTGCATACAAAGTGATGGTGTGCAAAAGTAAATGGCACAGGTAAGACACTTGACAAGGTGTCAACCAGCATGAAAAGACGCGAACCTTATTTTCAACAATTGGATACAAAACATGGGAAATGAGAATGTAATTAATACTGGACATGTTAAGAACCAAAGAATGCCATGATGTATGCTGAGTAGTCAATCAATCAATCAGGAGTTTGTAAAGCGCAACTACTCACCCATGAGGGTCTCAAGGCACTGAAGGGGGGGGGTGGGGGTGCTGCTGATCCGTCTGGGAGTGGAGTTGCAGTCCAAGAGCCAGGTCTTGAGATCCTTCCTGAATTGGGTCAGCGACTGGGATTGCCTGAGGTTGAGGGGCAGGGTGTTCCAGGTCATGGCAGCGAGGTAGGAGAAGGATTTTCCTCCAGTAGTTAACGGCGTTTCAACCTATTCAAATTAAGCTCATCATCAGGACAGGATTACACTTTAATCAGATGGTGCTGTGATTAAAGAGACAGTACTGCAGATGTGTAGTCAGTAATTTGTATCAGTCAGCATGGAAGTACGGCCCAGTGTACAAGAAGGAGTGCACCTCACAAGGTAATACGCACGGAGGTACAATTGTATTAAGGTTCCGTGTTGGTTAATAAGGGCGTATACTCAGTCCATCAGGGGGATGAAGAGCTCCGTAATTGTAGAGTACTGAAAACCGCATTTGAGAAGCGATGTAGGTATTGAGCTCTTCAATTGAAAAATGCTCAGAGGTATGACTTCCAGCCGTGGCGTGCAGGTAGTTGCGCAGTCTCCTGGTAATGCTGCCATCTGGGGGATGAAGTCCCATCCCAGGTAAAGTGTGAGGTGCTTGGTGCGCCTTTGTTTGAGTTCTGTGCCATTGTGTGCAAATGAGCGCTTTATAGCACGTTCTCGGCCAGAGCTCTGCCTCCTGGTAATGCTGCCACCTGAGGGATGAAGTCCCACCCCAGGTAAAGTGCGAAATGCTTGGTGCGCCTTTGTTTGAGTCCCGTGAGTCACCTGGTGCTTGTCATCTGCATCCTTCAATGGCCAGCCTAGGATCTGTCTCGCTTCTCGGTGCGAGCCCGTGTTGTGTGTATGGTCATCCTGGGAGAAGAAAATGCAGAAGGGATGTATCCATCTGTATTTTGTATTGTGGGAGACTATGACATCTGTGACAGGTTTGAAGGCTCGTCATTTCGCCAGGGTGGGTGTTGAAAGTTCTAGGAAGAGGAAGAGTTGCATACCAATAAAGGAGAGAGTGCCCCCCTGCCGTGCCTTGGTCATAATTGCCTCTTTGTCTGTAAAGTGGCATATCTGAGCAAGGACCGCTGGTGTTTCTTTACCAGCTCTATGGAGGAGGATGACTCTGTGGGCTCTGTCCATTGGTAGGGGATCGCTGCCAACTTTCTCAGAATTGGAGTCAAAGAGGTCTGCAAGATTCTTTGGCAGGTCGGTGTCTCAGATGCTAGTAGGGATTCCCCTTATGCGAACGTTGTTGCAGTGTGACCTGTTTTCGATTTCGCGCTACTTTTGCAATAGGATATGTTGGTCTTTAAGCTGGAGGATCCATTCATGCATTGTTTTGCGCTCTTCTGCCTGTTTTTTTGTCCTGCCAATGGAGGTTTCTGTCTAGGCTACTCTTTGTCTGAGATCCTTGACTTCTCGCTGGATGGCGTGTAGGTCCTGCTGGAGGTCATTCTTGACCCCTTGATGTCCTCCCGGAGTTCTTGGAAACCTGAAGAAGCAAGTCTCCAGTAATCGGTTGTGCCTGCTCCTCCTGGGTTTCACAGTTTGTCTTCTTTTGATTTGCGCTGGGAGGACTGCTGGAGAAAGGTCTTGATTTTGGAATCTTTTTTGCCACAGCGCCCTACTATGACTCCCCCCATGCCCAAGGGCCTGTCGTCAGATTCAAAGCGGACCAGCAGATCCTCTGCCCTCACGGTGGCAGTGATTATGTAGAAAAACCTGGTGCGGTATGAGGGTTACGTATCAAGCAAAATCAAGGGTGACCATCTCCCGTGGAACAGGTCACAAATGGCGGGGGCCCCAGGTCATATAAGTTCTCGGAGTTCAGTTTAGGACTCATTTCTGACACTGCTAGACTCAGTGTCCCGGGGTTCCACAAATTGGCATCCGCTTCAACATTTGTGTAGCACTGACTATAAGGTTCAGGGGGCTCTGCAGTAGGGCCAAAACTTCCAACCAGTCCTCCAGGGCAGGGTGGCCCAGACAATCACATCAAGATGGGGGCCACACTCCAATGTCCCGGCTGCCGCTTCCGGGGGACAAAGACATTGTGGCATGTACCAGGTCCACCTCCAACGTGCCCACCAGAGAGAGTGAGGACGTCACCGGATGGGCAGCGTGCAGTCAGGGGCCCCTCTTCAAGGGCAAAGTGGCAGTCGCAGGCAGCAGCGTGAGCACAGAGCTCAGATTAAGGGGGGCCCATCAGCAGAGGGCCATCCTCCGCACCAGCCACTTTGTCGACCCCAGAGCATTAATCTTAAATATCGAGGTGCCTCCAGATCTCCAGTGAGCCCCCAGGGACTCAAGAATCTCCACGGACCAATGGAATACAAAATTGTGGCCCAACCCTTGAGGCCACAGGAAGGGAGATCTCTGTAGTGTGTATGGCCCACACCTTTCCCTTCATAGGCTGGCAGGGGCACCACAAAGGTGCCCCCTTCCCCTCCGCTCATCACACGAGTAGAGGCTTCCGATGGGGGTGGGGGAGGTAGGGTACTGGGTTTGTTAGGTTGTAACGGGTGCTGGCTCCAGAGGCCTCAAGCACGCATCCCCGCAGAGATCCACCCACCGGTGCACCGATCACTCTCAGCTCACGGGCTGCCACTCCAAAGGACACAAGAGGGGTCTCAGCACTATCTCCTGGTCTTCTGAAACAGGACAGCGTGTCATGACTGCTCTGCTCCCGACCGCGTATGCAGTCGTGGCGGAGCCTGAGCAAAACTAAACCTGCCGGCACGTGCGGAAGAGCGCTTTGTGTTCTAGACAATGCGTGCGTCTTCCGCCCTCGTGTGAGCACTCACCTGCTTCCAGGTCACCAATAGCTCCCGCGTCGGCTTTTCACAACGCCGGCTCCCGCATCCTGTATTTTCTTCGGCTCTAGCATTCTCGTTCCTGCAACCTCTCGCTCTGGGTTGCTTTTCAGACCACGGCTGTCCAGTACACGGGTACTCCGTTTTTTCGCTGCGGTAACCTAAAAGGAGGTTACAGAGAAAGACATTTTGACTACAAAGAATACACGACCTGGTGGTAACAGTAATTGTGTATTGTAGTAATGAGGGGAACTTTACTTATCTGATCAGCTTGTTCCCACAGACTTGGAGATTTGATTTTTCTTATACATTTGCCTGTAAGAAATGAAACATAGATAAAGCATTAGTAGATTCCTGAAGTTAAGAAACCTCTATTCCCAATTAGCCCGCACCTATTTTTGTGCACTTTTCTGAGTACATTCTCCTTGTGCTAGTTCATATTTTTTCTGTTCTTAATGGGCTTTTTTTGCTTCTTTTCAAAGACAACAAAGGTTAGTGTACGTTACATTTCCTTCTCATATGTTAGAGCATGATGCTCATTCCTGACCCTTAATGACTTTCTTTGTTTGTTTAGGTAACACTTTGATCTACATCCTGCACTGATTACATACATATGGAAGAGGGGAAATTTGCAGGTAGCTTTACTTGTTTGTTTGCACTTGATTGTGTTAAAGTGTGCTGACCCTGTAGTACACTTATTCTTTCACTGAGCTGATATACATATCCCTTTTCTTTTTTACAGCCATACGATAGGAAGCTCAAAGATTACTTCTCCTTCTCACGCCCGTCTTGGACAAGAGGTTTTCTTCCTTATCTTCACCTCTTCCCCTCCCACACCTTTCTTGCTTTGACATTGTTGGGCATTAAGGTGTGAAAGGGAAGTGGGGACCTAGCATCACTACTTGCATCTGGCTCCTGCGAAAACTACCAGGTGAGCACGACAGAACGCAAAGCCCACATTTACCTTTTTGTCTGAGCGAGATGGAAGAGCATCAGATAACCTTAGCAGACTTCGCACACATCATAGGGAACCTACAAAAAGAAACACAAGCTCTTACTCTTAGAGTAGACACGTTACAACAGGCTTCTCTTCCAGCCACAGCAACGGGGGTAACAACAGGGGCTACGGGAGATATGTTCCCGTCCCCTTGTTCGTCTTCTAGTACCAGTCAGCCTATAGTTTATGTGACTACCCCACTTTCCATAACATTGGCCCCTCCAGAACGATTTTTTGGGGACCCCACAAAACTTGCCACTTTTATCAACCAGTGTCAATTACATTTTATGTGTAAGGCTGCTTGTTTCCCTACCGAACAAGCTAAGGTAGCTTTTGTTCTGTTTTATTTAGGAGGAACTGCAGCCACATGGTCCATTCCATTAGTGGAGCGTAACGACCCCTTATCGTATGATTACGCTAATTTCAAGGATGAATTGCGTAGATTGTTTTACCGGCATTCCTTTATGCAGTCCGTGGACACTGAATTGTTGAATCTGAAACAAGGTTCTAAAGACTTGCTGACCTATATTTCTAGTTTTAATAGATTGGTAGCAGAAGCAGGGTGGCCTGACGCTAAACGTAGCGCTCTCTTCTACAAAGGACTTCGAGATGAGTTAAGACTTATTGGCTCAAGTGATTGATCCCCCAGAGTCTTGTAATGCGTTAATTGATTTGGTGGTCAAACTAGACCATTGTTTACATGAAAGACGTCGTGAAAAAGGGTGTCTCGACACACGTATGGTGATGTACAAAGAAAAGATAACCGAACCTGATAAAACCATAACTTTTTGTCCACATAAGGTATCCATGCCAAATGTACGTCCTTTTCTTCCAACATCCTGAGGATCATAAAGGTACCCAGGGTTTGTAGATTCCCCTGGATGGGACTGAGAAATTAGGCAAAATACAGCTACATTTTAGGTTTTATGGGAAAAAGGTGCTGCAGAAGACCGAGTCTGTTTTTTTCCCTGCAAATGGTATGCACGAAGGGTTTGTGGTGCTAAAATAACCGTCGTCCCAGCTTTCAAGAACAGGCAGCCTTTTGGCAGACAACCTACATTTTCTACACAGTTTTGGGATTTTACTGGGACATAGCCTATTTTTCCTATTTTTTGTGCTTTCAACCACCTTCCAGTTAGTGGTAGAAATGGGTGTGCAACAAATAATAGATCCTGGAAAGCTATACATTAGAAGACTAAATTCTGAATTCAGCAAGGGGTGATTTGTGGAGAACCTTCAAGGCTTTCCTATAGAAACTAACAGTTGAAATTGAAGAATATTGAAATTGTGTTTAAAAAAAAACAGCCATTTGTGCCTACATTTTCACCTGTAACTTTTTCTAACTATGCTAGATTTTTTAAAGCAATATACCGTTACATCTGTGGGACCTTTCTGGTTGCGGGGATATATAGGGCTTGTAGGTTCACAAAGAACCCGAGGTACCAGAGCCAATAACTGAGCCACACCTTGCAATGGTTTTTCATTGTGTACCGGGTATACAGCACTTCATTTAGTAAAATACAAAGAATGAAAAATAGGTATCAAGGAAACCTATGTATTTCCGAAATGGGAACAAGATATGGAGTTTAGAAGCAGTGGTTATTTGCACATCTCTGAATATGTGGGTAGCCAAACTAGCAGGTGAATTAGGGGGTATTTTTCAAAATGTCTTCTTTTTTACCCACTGTCTTACATTTGGATGGCAGAAATGCATAGAATGACAACTGGTAATAACACTTTTTCTACTATCCTGTGTTCCCCTTAGTCTCCTGATAAAAACGGTACCTCACTTGTGTGGGTAGGCCTAGTGCCCGCGACAGGAAATGGCCCAAAACTTACTGTGGAGACTTGAAAATTATCGATCACAAAAAGACGTGGTCTTGCGAGAGAGTCACCTGAGTTTTTGGTCCTGGGCTTGGCGGCCATGCAGGGAAATCTACCAAACCCAGACATTTCTGAAAACTAGACACCCGGGGGAATCCAAGGATGTGTGCTTGAGTGGATCTCCCAACGTTTTTCTACCCAGAATCCCATGCATGTGCTTATTGTAGTCAAAAATGCACACAGGTTTGCGCACTTCAGCAACCTGACCCCAAACAGTCACAGATGACGTACTTTCATCATGGATGGTAGTCGGCATATAGAAATCTCTCCTGTCACAAAATTTCTCAGCTAGAAGCTCATCACTATGCAAGGAACTGCACTGTCCTTCACAAGTTTTTTACAAACCAGCTCTTTTGGATAACCTTTACGGTTAGAGCGGATTGCGCCACAAGCAACAGTGTCCACTTTGAACAATTCCCTGAACAATGGCACACCAGTGTAAAATATACATATAAATGGTGACCTTTGTTAAAAAGTCCTCTACCAAGTTCCCACACAATTTTCTCTGTAACTATGAAAATGGACAGACAACCAGGGGGATTAATACTGGAATCCCTACCAGTGTAGACCCTGAAATTATACACATATCCAGTACTACTCTCAGACAGCATATACATTTTAATTCCATAACGTGCCGTCTTGCTAGGAATGTACTGCCTAAAAAACAATCGACCCTTGAACAGGACCAAAGGCTCATCCACAACTATGTCTTTTCCCTGGCACATTAGTCTCTGAAAATCGGTCTACAAAGTGATCAAGGACAGGCCAAATCTTAAAAAGACGGTCACAATCAGGGTGATCTCGGGCAACACTAAAGCATTATCAACAAAATGCAACATCCGAAGAAGAAGCAAATACTGATTACGACTCATGGTTGCAGGAAATATAGCTGTTGCCATCAAGGGATTAGCAGACCAATATGAAGACAGCAACAGCTTCCTTATCAGGCCCATCAAAAAAGTTAAACCCAAGAACTTCTTCAGCTCATCCAGATTTGTGGGAGTCCACCGGGTAGCTCTAGAGTGGGGCTTAAGTCTGGCACTGTTGTCCCTCAAATACTGTTTAGCATACAAATTAGTCTGCTCAACAATCTCAGCCAAAAATATATAATCTATAAACAACTAAAAGAAATTTATAGGAAAAATATTTTCACAATTCACTCTACACCCTGCAACACCACTAAAGACAGGCAACACCGGCTGCACCATGTTTGGGTCAACCAAGAGTCCGGCACTTCCAATGGGCAGCCTTTTGCAGTCCCGGGCTGCAATCCAGATGCCTCTTGCTGCACTATCGGCACATCAGTGTCCTCCTCTAAAACAGGCACTTCACCCGCACTGAGAATAGCTTCATCTGCACTGAGAGTAGCTTCATCATCAGATGATTCCTCTCTGACAGAAAATTCACTGCCAGAATCCTGGCCTTCCTCCTCTGCCTCAGATGCAGAGTCAGTCTCATAATCATGGTCAGAAGAAGCATACCAACAACCTGCTGAGCGGTCATCCTGCGGCTAGCCATAATCCTTACCAAGAGAAGTAACTTGACAAATAAGTCAACAATACCCAACACTGTGTAAAATAAGTAATAAACAAAGTGTGAATTTATAAAACAAAAAGTCAAACTACTGGCATATAGCAATTGCAAGCTAAGCACCCCAAGACCTATATACTATAAAACAATACCACTCACTTGCTACAGACAGCTATATTCACCAGCACCTATTCTGCACAGACACAGCAAGCACCAACAAAAACCCACTAGAGAAGAAAAGCAAAAGAAAATTACAAACTAGGAAACACAATGCACATTGTGCACAAATACAAGGAAAATTTCACACACATTGAAACATAAGCTAAATAGGCTGATATCATCACAGCATATTTAAAAACACATCCATGCAGGTCGTTGATACTAATTTGGAGTAAACAGTATTAAAAAACTTTTTCTTACCAAACACCTGCAACTACACAAACTGCAGATCGACCAGTGTCGAAACCACAACCACAAGGAAAACAAAAGCTGTGCACTAGAATAAAAAGGAGAAAAAAAAATTACAATCGCCAATTATGACAAAAAATAACAGTTGTTATCAAACACTATGAAGTCTGCCCATCACCATCCAAATGCCAGCCACACACACCGCCAGCCAAGTGCCAGTCCACACACATCCAACCAAACGCCAAAACACTCATCAGCCAAACAACACTTAACACACAAACTTTCCCAAGGGGTCTAGTGGCTTCTGTCCCCCATGGGGGCAGATGGGCCTAAATATACATGGCTGATCTGCCCCGGAGGCAGAAACGGCCAAAACATTCCCCCCAAACCACTCCCAAAACATTTTGCATATATAAAAATAATCCCTGGTGGTCTAGGGGCTTCTGCCCCCCTTGGGGGCAAATGGGCCTAAAAATATACGGCTGATCTGCCCCCAAGGGGGGCAGAAACGCCAAACTATCAATGCCCCAAAAGGGAGAGCAACCCTTGCCCAAGGGGTTGCTCCCTTAAAAATATATTTTAAATGAATCCCTGGTGCCTAGTAAGTTTCGATCCCCTCAGGGGCAGATCGGCCAAATATGGCTGATCTAACCCGGGGGGGGGGGGGGCAAAACACAGGAAAATATGCTGCCCCCAGAAAAAATGGCTGATCTAGCCCCAGGTGAGGGGCCGAAACACAGGGAAAAAAAACTGCCCCCACAGGGCAACGACCCTTGCCCAAGGGATCGCTCCCTAAAAATATAATTTAAAAAACTCCCTGATGCCTAGTGGATTTCGGCCGAAAAAACAGTTGAATTAGCCCCCAAGGGGAGGCCGAAACACGGATGTACTCTAATTTATTATCCCACGGGGAGCGACCTTTGCCTAAGGGGTCGCTCCCCCAAAATTCCCACCAAGAAATCCCTGGTGTACATTGTGGAGCAGGAATCCACTCTGTACAGACCAGACGCAGGGGAAGTCCTTTCCCCTTGCGTCTGTACTCCTGAACCCACGTCTGTGTCCGTCCTTAGTCCCCCCCAACCCCGTCCCCCCGGATAAGGACTTACCATAAACGTCCTCTCCCTGGACGCCCTGGAAGCAAATGGCTTCCAGTGCGTCCCCGGCTGACTTGATGACGTCGGCGCGCCGTGAGCGTGCCAGGGGTGGGGGCATCAGGGATGGCAGCGGAAGCTGTTTGTAAAAGGTATTCACATGTGATGCACTTTTTCAAATCATAGCAATTAACCCCTGCATTTGTTCCAGCTTTCTTGAGTTCAGCTGGTTAACCTGCTGTGATAACATAACGTTTTAAATCTGAAAAACCACTGAAATCGACAGTTATAATGCAGTAATTATAACTTGCATCCAGCCATGATACTGTCTCCTCAGGAGATCTTCCTCTCCATCCAGAAAAGTGATTGGCTCTGTGTAAAGGCGCCTAGTTACATGATTCGAAAAAACAGACTTAATGGGGAGAGCCCAGGTTCCAGGTACAACTCTGTCATATGAGTTCAAAGGTTTGCCCTTTGTGCTAAAATGATCTCTGAGAGTATTCTCCAAATTGTTTAATTTTTAGTTTTTATTTAAATTATAACAGTTGCTGGACAGATCATTTTTCTAGGTGACATAAGTTTCAATACATCAAAAACATGTCAAGTGTAAATCTGTTTACCAAAAACAATGTAGATAATTTCTCCTCTCTATTAACCAAACCCAGTTGCAAAATTATGACCAAACAGGAAGATATAACTCTTGGCCCAAAATGCTTTCATATTCCATAGTGCAAAGTGGACATCCAGGAACACGTGCTTAACAATTTGCATAACTTTTCTCCCACATGGGCAGAATTGCCTCTCAGGGGCGGTACCTCCTCTAGGGCGTGGGGGCGTTGCCCCACTAATATTTTGGCCCCTTAGCCCCCCAAATTAAATGTGAGCAAAGTGCTAAGTCAGTGCTTTGCAGTCTGATGGTGACCGGGCCGGTTGCAGTATAAGGCGGCCTGAGGCGGGTCCTGTAAGCCAGTGGGAATGAGGGGTGGAGCTTAACAAAAGAGACATCAGAGAGAGTTCTTAAGCCAGCACACCTGGGGCCCAAGTGCGCATGTCGGGTTGCACGGCTGCTTCTCTCCAGCCAGCCCAACATGCGCACTAGAAGAAGCTCAGAGTCTCTTACCTCTGCGCATACTGGAGCCGTGGGTGACTCAAAGCCGGCATCCCCTGGTCTCAGTATGAGCGGTGAAGTTGTCTGCCCCAGCCAATCAGGCGCTGCTCTACAGTAGGAGCAGCGTCTGGATTGGCTTAGAGACGCAGTACGGTAGTAGCAGTGATTGGTCATTTCGGTGTCTGACCCTTGCTCTCTACATGCGCAGTACCAGTAACGGCACTGCGCATGAGAGAGTGGTAGTCTAGAGACAAGTTCTTCCAAGTTCCTTCCTGGCCTCGCCTGCAGCCGAAAGGGAAAAGCAGCACTCAGAGATGCCACATATAGAAAACGAATTAGAGGTAAAATGAATGCGCGTAAGTTCTAAATAATCGGCGGTCTCATAACTTATACGTTTCAACAGAACGTCTGCATCCGTTTTTCGCTCTGCAGTGTCCTCTCATGTGCAGGTGGTATGGGTGCGTACTTTTAGTGTGTACTTTTAGTTCATGTATTATACAATGTTAGAAAACGAAATCTCTCTGACAGAAACAATTTAGAGTCTTTCAGAAGTAGTTAAGAAAACCCGCGAGCAGATTATCAGTTAACTTGTAACTGGCCGTTTTATTATTTATTTCAGTTTCTATGTTTGTATATTTACAAGAGATATCAAATAATTAGAGGAAGATTCTGGAAGGGAGTTGAACAGATGCAGAAGGTTCTTAAAGCATTTCAGATTCTCCAGGCAGCCTATTTCAGGAGGGATCGCCTTCAGGCTGTTGGAGTCCATGTAGAGGACGGTCAGACTTCGTAAAAGCCTGATTTCCCTGGGCACGAGGCAAATCCGAAACGACAGACCGCTCTCCCTCTCTGGGCTCGTCTAAAGCACCTGCAGCGCCTCGAGGCCAAACACCTACAGAGGCAACGAGATAAGCTGCTTCCTTTCGATTTTTAGCTGCTTCTTTCCAGAGAGTGGCCCATCATCAAGTAGGTACTTCCAGCACTGTAGAGTCATTAGGTGTGAAACATGATGACGGTACAGTATCCAAATAGAATGGCCTAAATATCGTCTGACAAATACATTTAATGGAGCAGTATTTTGTAAATAACATTTAAGCCACGATATTTATGTCAAACGCTATTTTTGTTATACGTATTCTGATGTACAACCATCATGAGAGCTCAAGTTACAGGAGATATGTAGACTGACATCTATGTAGTCGTTGTAATGGCCATTGGGGTAATGGTTCTTTAGACTCTCTCTTGCGATAATTGCGGTGATTCTTCACTCTCTTTGTCGTAATGCTCTGCACCATTACAAAGCCCGTGTTTGGTATTACAAGAAGATGCAGAGGTAACACCGAAACTATTCCCGTTATTTCGCACATACCACAATAATTCTCTCAGATATTTTAAACTAGCTGCTGCACACCAGTAAAGGTGGGAAAACCAAGGGCATAACTTTAAAGGCTGCAGTTGCACATCCACTCATAATTGGTGCTGCACAATTACCAGGCCCATACGCTGAAATCCTCTGTGTGCACAAGAGCCTGGTGTGCTCCTAGTACGCGCTAGTGCTGCTTGAGTGTGCATCTAAAGTTGGGATGATGCTTGATGGCTGTTTTTTGCCCCACAAGCTGGCTCTCTCTGACGTCCTTGACCTTGAGTCCTGGACAGCCTTCTCCCTGAGCTCGGTCCCTTTTCTCCTGCAGCTGTCCCTTCTATTTGTGCGGAGACATGAGAGGATCAGAGCTCTGCTGACCAGAATGGGAGTTGCCGATGATGGGGCTCTCTGACATTACGGATTGTTGTATAAAATACAAAACTGTGTGCCTGTCTAATGTGAGACACCTGATTATGTGTATGACTGTATGTAAGCGAAAAGGAGAAGAGGAAGGAGAAGAACAACAGAAAAATGAACGAGAGCGAGTCAAAGGACGCGGAGAATGATAACGTGAGATAAAGGTACATAGTAAGAAAGACTGTGGGGTGTTAGAAATCAAAATGAAGACAAAGAAAACTTAAAAGAGATGAGGTGGATGAGGTTAAAAAGAAAAGCATGAAAAAGCTAGGGCCAAGAGTGAAAGCTTGAGACAATTCAGAGCTAAAAGGTTGGCAACATAAGCACAGGTGAAGAAACAGTAAAAGTGAAACACTGAGATGTAGAGAAAGATTTAAGAAAAATGAAGGTAGAATGACTACGACTGCTCCCCAATACACTGCCTCTTAGAGGCGGTCAGAGGAGCTATGCTCGATCGTTAGAATTTCACCATCTTTTTACGCCTCACTTGTAGGAAAGTTGACCGGCCGCCTCTGTTGCCTCTTCAATTAGTAATCTCCACCCTCTTTAACCCTAAGTTCTATCTGCTGAACTCAAGGGATAAAAGGAAGAATCAGAAAACACCTTTTGTTGGAATTAAGGGGTTACATGGTTGCATCAAATCAGATGATCCATAACTTTTATGTTGTTCATAAAGTGTTCTTTACCTTTAGTACCCCGGCGAGGATCTAAGTATTATTAATTAAGCTTTTTCTAAATGAGCCTAAGTCAGTTGGGACTGCACTTAGTGGTAAACCATTTAATTCTTCTCATAGCATAGTGTTAAAATATTAAGATACGCTTTCATGGATGTCTTGTTTTCATGAGTACCTTATACTAGAGTCTTGTTCTGTTCACCAAACATGCTTGTGCCATTAAACTCCTCTATTGAAATCTTACCTTACTTTTCACTTCCAAAGACACAGCTCTATGAGCACAGAGGCACCTTGCATTCACTGCTGGCTGCCACAGCTTCAAGCTTATGTATACCCTTGCCCCCAAGACATTTTAGTGCTAAAGAGGAAAAAAAGTTGGGATCTTGCCGTTGACGGAATCTTATTGGCTCTAATGATACATTTGCATGAGCAAGATATGATTTTCTTAGTACTTTGTACTTTTTGTGTTGCTAGTAGTGTAGTGCATTGTTGTGAACATTATTTTCTACCTGAAGCCTCTCTCCGTGGATATTTACAACACTTCATCTTCCTCATAGTGGGATCGTCATTGATAGTCATAAACACTACAGTCGTCCCATATAGTGAAAGATCTTGAAATACATTTTTAATATACAAATTTTCTCTTTATTTAAAAATACTACTTTTACCTACAAATGCATTCAGGTTCATTTATTTCATGCCTTAGTTAATAAAACAATACATGAATAATAAAATACACATTAAAAGAGGAAATGATAAGAGGCATTCTGAGTAAATCGGCTAGTACACTGGTTAAGTTACTTCAAACAGAGCATAATGCGATGTTGTGAGAAGTTGGCCTGGTATATGCTGTCCACTTATTAAAGTGGGCACCCTGTACCAGTCCAAACAACCCTTACGGTGATTTAAGAGGTCAAACATAATCTTACAAAGCTATCCAAGTGGTAGCTGTGGAGAGCAGCCTTCAGGCTTAGTCTTGAAGGAATGTTAAGCAGCTTGTTTTACCAGAATGCAACCTTATAGTATTGGTTAAATGAAAGGAGAACCACACAGTAGTTATAAAAATATGTATTTATTGATATAACACTCTTTAAGTACAACACAGTACCCTCTACACGAGGACACTCACAAAGCACGCAATACTGTAGCACAGAAACAATAGTATATAGCACTAATACACAGTGGGCTCCAGGGGGAGACCAAACCATAAACTAAAATAGTGGTATAAGAACCATGACTCGAGTTAAGACAGTGTCTAGAGGATGTAGAATCGCTGGGACCCCAAGGAACCACCCAAGGTGAGTAAGTAGGGACCCCACGGAGGACGGGTGCAGTGTGGGAACACGACCGCGTGCTATGTACAATTCAATGGGAGAGTCGCGGTTGAAGTTTTAAAGTTTAAGGACACTTCTAGGTGGACTTCGAAGAAACCCCGTGGAAGTTAGGAGGTTGGAGAGCCACCACACCCGTGGATACCGTAGTACCAGAGTTACCTATCCCAGGGAAGCCGGGTGCATAGGTCTGAAGTGGTGTCGGAAACTGCCGTCGATCTCTATGGAGGACTTCGCAGAAGAGCCACTGCTGGGAAGAAGGTAAGTGTTCGTCAGAATCCAAAGGTGGATTCTTGGTGAAGAGTACCTGAAAGCAGAGGGGACATAGTCTGGGTCACTCAGGAGTGACCAGGGGCTCGATCGGGGACTTCAGGTGCGTTGAGGGTGTTTTTGACTCTGCAGCCACCGGAACCAGGAGACATTGAGGACGACTAGGAGCCGAATACGAGCTGTCCCACGAAGGATGTCGAGCACTGAGGGGTCCATGTCCAGCTGGAGCACCAACAAGCCTTGGCAACGGCAACCCACGCAGAAGGTCGAAGAAGGTCACGGTTCGGACCAGCAAGGTCCAGGAGACTCACCAAACACAGGGGAGTAAGGGCAGGCCCGGAGCAACCAGGGGAGCCCAAGAAAAGCAAAGTTGACCCTCAAGAGGACCCACAGGCCGGAAGCACAGGAGTCGCGAAGGGACCTCGAGTGGTTTCGCAAAGCAACAGCCCACGGAGCACTCGGTGCGAGGAGGCCGAAGTTCTTTGGTGGAAATGGTGCCAGAGGTTGGGGCTACTCGGAGCCCAGTGCACTTGTTTTGGAAACACGAACAAGCATATGCACTTGCAAAAGTACGCGGTGCACAGGGGTACGGGTAATGCAGCCCCCACGAGGGATTCTGACCTCAAACTTGGTGAGAGGGCAGCTCGGACCTCGAGGAACTTGGAAACCCATCGCCTGTGTTGCTGGAGCCTTCGGAGTCCGTAGGTGCTCAGGAGCAGCAGACCGGCCAGTTGAGATGTGGTGCCTGCGATTGCAGGGGAGTGACTCCTTCACTCCAAGGGAGATGTTTTCAGTTGTCCTTAATGCTCCATAGGTCCTACACGGAGCCTGTATGGTGCACGGGCACAGACGATGCTTTGGACGGAGAGGGAGACTAAGTCGGGCCCAAGCGAAGTCCAGCATGTCCAGACGGTCGAAGGTCAGTGGTTTCTTGATCAGAATCTTGTCCACGTCGAATCTAGGGTCCTACAGCCAGGTAAGCCCTTTTGTACCCACGGGAGAGGGTTGGACAGATTCAGGGGCCCCTCCCAGGGGAGGGTCTGGACAGTGGGGAGGTTACTCCCATGTCCTTTGTCCAGTTTTGTGCCAGAGCAGGAGCCAACGGCTCCCAGGACTGGTTTGAACTGGACTATGCACAGGGACACCAAATGTGCCCCTCATGCAGACTTTCGGTTGCTGGCAAGCACACCCACCCAGGCCTAATACACTAAATCCTGTCTGGGAGGTGGTCACACCTCCCTGTGACAGGATGCCTATTGTTCTGCCTTCCCCTTCTCGAGCTTGGCTCAGCAGCAGGAGGGCAGAAACCTGTCTCTGGTCGGCAGCAACCATTTTGGGCTGTCCGGGACTAGAAGGCTGGTACCGGGAACACCAGGGACCTCACAAAGCTCGTTTCTGAGAGGTGGAATCATACCTCCCACACCGGTTACCTGTGTGGGGGTATGATTCCACAATGTTTGACACCAAACACAATAGGGTTACTTTCAGCCGTTTTAGAGTTGGTCATCACGCAGTCGCATATGCCACTCTATATGTCGTAAATGGCTGCAGCACTAACAACCCGGGAGAATGGACTCCGTAGGCTGCAGGGGTGTCCTGCTCATGCAGTATCACTCTCTCACTTAGAACCAAGCACCCTGCCTTCAGGATTGTTTCGGCCTGCTATAGGGGTGACCTATAGGTTTTAAGTGTAGTGACCCTTAGATATAGTAAACTTATATCTTAAGTAAATGGTGCATGCACCAACCTACACAGGCTGAAATGGCAGGCCTGTAGGTTCCATTTTGCATGGCCTCTCATGGGTGGCATAATACATGCTTCAGCCCATGGGAGGCCTCTGGGGTACCGATGTCCTGGGTACATGGGTACCACATAATAGGGACTGACAAGGGTACCCCAGTATCCAATCTGGAGTGTACCTAAGTACATAACATATCAATTTAGGGAGAAAGCAGATACACTGGGGTCCTGATCAGCAGGATCTCAGTCAGACTAGTCAAAAACAGTATAACATGAAGCAAAAAGTGGAGGTAACCATAAGAAGCAGATCCTACTTTCCTACACAACACCCCCTCAAACGTAAGGAGATGAGACTAACCTTGCCCAGTTGAGTCTTCATTTTCTAAGTGGAAATATCTGGAGAGTCGATATGCATTGGCATGGTTACTCCCATGTCTATGTTCCACTGTATAGTCCATCCCCTGTAGGGAAATGGACCACCTCAAAAGTTTGGGGTTTTCACCCTTCATCTGTTTTAGCCTTAGGAGGGGCTTATGGTCTGTCTGAACAATGAAGTGAGTGCCAAACAGGTATGGTCTGAACTTCTTCAGGGCCCAGACCACAGCAAATGCTTCCCTCTCTTTAGCTGACCAACGTTTCTCTCTGGGGGTCAACCTTCTGTCGATAAAAGCTACTTGTTGATCCTGACCCTCTGCATTAAGTTGTGACAACACAGCCCCTACCCCCAACTCAGATGCATCTGTTTGGACAATAAATTGCTTGGAGTAGTCAGGACTTTGCAGATTGGGAGCAGTGCACATGGCCTACTTGAGGTCATCAAATGCCTTCTGACAGCTAACTGTCTACTGAACTTTCTTGGGCATACTTTTTGATGTAAGATCATTCAAGGGAGTCACTATAGACCCATATCCTTTCACAAATCTTCTGTAGTACCCAGTCAGGCCTAAGAAAGCTTTTACCTGAGTCTGGGTAGTTGGAGCAACCCAGTCCATGATGGTCTGGATTTTGCTCTGTAATGGCTGAACCTGGCCTCCACCCATAAGGTGGCCCAGGTACACAACCTTGCTCTGCCCTATCTGACACTTGGTAGCCTTGATAGTGAGGCCTGCTTTCTGCAGAGCCTCCAAAACATTCTTCAGGTGGACCAGGTGATCCTCCCAGGTGGAGCTAAAGACAGCTATATCATCAAGATATGCTGCACTATAGGCTTCCAGGCTTGTAAGGACTTTATTCACCAGCCTTTGGAATGTGGCAGGTGCATTCTTCAAACCAAAGGGCATCACAATAAATTGATAATGCCCACTAGGGGTTGAAAATGCTGTTTTTGATTTGGCATCTTCAGCTAATCTGATTTGCCAATAGCCAGCAGTTAGGTCAAATGTACTTAGATACTTGGCTGAGGCCAAAGTATCAATAAGCTCATCTGCCCTAGGAATTGGGTGAGCATCAGTCCTAGTGACTGCATTGAGTCCCCTGCAGTCCACACAAAACCTCATCTCTCTCTTACCACCCAGGGTGTGAGGTTTAGGTACCAGGACTACTGGGCTAGGCCAAGGGCTATCTGAGGGCTCAATCACTCCCATATCCAGCATCTTTTGGACCTCTGTCCTGATGCAATCTATGACATGGTCAGGCTGCCTGTAGATTTTATTCTTGACAGGTAGACTCTCACCTGTGTCCACTTCATGGGTACACCAGGTGGTTTGACTGGGTGTGAAAGAAAACAAATGCCTGTATTGATTGAGGACCTTCCTACAATCAACCTGCTGTTGACCAGTGAGGCTGTCTGCCAAGACTACACCATCTACTGATCCATCATCTAGGTTCTGTTAGAGGAGGCCAGGGAGTGAGTCACTCTCTTCCTCCTGTCCCTCATCAATTGCCATGAGCAAGCCCATGTCAGCCATGTCAACGTATGCAATGTATGGCTTGAGCCTGTTCACATGGAGTACCCTGTGGGGGCTCCTGGGAGTACCAAGGTCCACCAAGTAGGTGACCTCTCCCTTCTGCTCAAGAATGGTATGGGGTCCACTTCATTTATCTTGGAGAGCTGCTGGTGCCACAGGCTCCAACACCCACACCTTCTGCCCTGGCTGATAAACAGTCAGAACAGCCTTTTGGTCATGCAAAGCTTTTTGCAATTCTTGACTTGCCGCAAGGTTTTTGCTGGCCTTCTTCATGTACTCAGCCATCAGCGGAGACCAAGTACATAGTCCACTAGGTCTTGTTTAGGAGGTTTGAGAGGTAACTCCCATCCTTCCTTAACCAAACACAAGGGACCCCTAACTGGATGCCCAAACAGAAGTTCAAAAGGGCTGTAGCCAACCCCCTTCTGTGGGACCTCTCTGTAGGCAGAGAGAAGGCAGGGCAACAGGAGATCCCATTTTCGCCTAAGCTTTTCTGGGAGGCCCATGATCATGCCCTTGAGGGTTTTGTTGAACCTTTCAACTAACCCATTGCATTCTGGGTGATAGGGTGTGGTGAGCTTATAGTTCACTCCACACTCCTTCCACATTGCAGTAATATAACTTGACATGAAGTTTGTACCTCTGTCAGTTAAGACCTCCTTAGGGAAACCCCCTCTGGGAAAAATTCACAGGAGGGCCCTGGCCACCACAGGAGCTGTGGTGGTTCTAAGGGGTATTGCCTCTGGATACCTAGTGGCATGGTCCACCACCACTAGAATATAGCTGTGCCCAGATGCAGTAGGAGGGTTCATGGGACCAATTATGTCAATCCCAATCCTCTCGAAGGGAACCCCCACCACAGGTAGTGGTATCAGGGGGCCTTTGTGGTACCACCTGACTTACCACTGGCTTGACAGGTGGTACAGGAGCGACAAAACTCCTTTGTGTCTTCTGACATGTGAGGCCAGTGAAAGTGAGGGACAAGCCTGTCCCAAGTCTTGCTTTGGCCTAGGTGTCCTGCTAAGGGAATGTCATGTGCCAAGGTGAGTAGGAAGCCCCTAAACTTCAAAGGTATGACCAACCTCCTGGTAGCATCAGCCTTGGGGTCTCTACCCTCTGAGTACAGGAGTCCCTCATCCCAATAGATCCTGTGGGATCCACTGACACTTCCAGCAGCCTGCTGTCTGAGGGGTTCAAGAGAGGGGCAGGTTTTCTGTTCCAAACTCAAGTCTGCCCTGGAAGGGCCCCCTGTCCCCAAGAACTCAACCTGATCAGTTTCCAGTTCCTCTAAGACAGTTCCTCCACAGGGACTGAGATCATCTCCCTCAAGAGATTGATCCTCACACTGAGTCTGGGGGGAAGACACAGCCTTACCCCTCCTGCTCCTTCTCTTGGAAGGCCCTTGGTCCATTGTTCCAGGATCCAGGGCCTATTTAGTGTTAGCCAGCTTAGCTTGTGACCTGGTCACAGCAAACACATCTGCAATGATGCCCAGCATTGCTGCATGAGCCCTTAACTCCACCTCAGCCCAGGCTGAAGTTTCCAAATCATTGCCTAACAACTTTCTTAGGGCCAGTTACCCCTCCCGAGCTGAAATTAACAACTGCCAAGGAATGATCAGTCCTGACATTGTTGGCATTGGTCACTTGGTACATTTCTCCAAGTATGATTTGGTCAGGGCCCACAAGATTCTCTGTCACTATAGTGACACTTGCACCTTTGTCCCTGTATGCCATGGCCTCCTCACCATTGATCAAAGGCTGCTGTCTATATTTGCCCAGGTTACTGTGACTGACAAATAAGGTGGCACGATCCATGCCACCATCACAGACAAGCACAGCCTGAGCTGGAGTTCTGACTAGGCCATAACCCATCTCAGAGCCCAAGGTTAACCCTACTAATCCCTTGTTTCCTGTACCACCACCTGTACTTGTGCTAGGGGGCGCAGTTGCCTTAGGGGCAGTGGTGGTAGGAGGATTTCCCGTGGCTTTTGGACAATCAGAATCTCTTGTCCATTGGGTTTTCACCTCACACAAGTAACACCAAGGTTTCTTTTTGGCTTTACCCTTGTTGATTTGGACTCCCCCCCCCCCCCCACCCCCCCACAGATGACGGTTTTTGGGGCCCTGATGAAGACTTTTGATCTTTACCCTTGTCCCCAACCTTTTCTGGAGTTTTAGCATCTTGCTTCTTTTGGTCCCCACCATTGTTCTGGTTTTTCTGCTTCACCCTAGTTCTGACCCACTTATCTGCTTTCTTTCCAAATTCTTGGGGAGAAGTCAGATCAGAGTCAACCAGGTACTGATGCAATAACTGATTTTGGCAATTATTAAGGATCTGCTCCCTCATAATCAAATTGTACAATCCCTTGAAATCATTCACTTTGCTGCCAGGCAACCAGCCTTCGTTAACAGTTAGGATCCCCAGACCTGAGGGTTGTGAGAGACAGTGGAGGTTTCCCGGTCAGGCGCTGATGGACGAGGTGTTCCGTGCAGAACTTCGAGATGCAATTGTGGAATATTTTGACTTAAATAAAGTGTCGGTGAAATCATGGTCCCCTCTTTGGGAGGCTTTTAAAGCTTACATGCGGGGGGTCTGTATCTCTAAGCATGCTGGGGTGTTGAAAGACTTGAGACGTACATTAGCTCGCATTGAACAACAACTAGAGTCGCTGGACAGGGTACAGGCTCAGCAGCCTGATCCGTCTAGGCACGGCCGCCTTTTGACGCTCTTGACAGAATTTAGGGAAGCGGATGAGCGTGAGACACATTTCTTAAGTAAATATGCTATTGCACGGCGCTATGGAGAGGGAGACAGACCTGGCCTCACTTTAGCGCGGCTTCTGAGACCCTCGGCCGGACAATCCTACATTACCTGTATTCGCTCCCCAAGTGGACAGACCCTGACGGGCACCCCGGACATACGGGATGAATTTTTGGACTATTTTTCAAATCTGTACTCGACGCGCGTAACACAAGGCGCCGAGGATCGCAGTGAATACCTAGCAGAAATTGCGCTGGTGTGGCTTGATAAAGTTATGCAACAATTTCTGGCTGAGCCATTCTCCACTGAGGAAATCATCAGTGCTATTGATGCCATGAACAGCTCGACTGCCCTGGGCCTGGATGGATTTACTGGCAATTTTTATAAAGCCTACAAGCATCTCTTAGCGCCATACCTTCTTGAGGTCTATAATGAAGCACTCGACCGCAAGGAGTTGGCCCCCACGCTACATGAGACGGTAATAATCCTTCTCCCTAAGGCCGGGAACGACCCGTTCCTATGCGGCTCATACTGGCCATTGTCACTTTTAAATCTTGATTACAAAATTCTTGCTAAGATGATTGCGTTGAGACTAGCCCTACTGCTTGATCGAATTATCTCCCCAACTCAGTCGGGTTTTGTCCCTCACAGATCGACAGCTATGAATCTGCGTACATTATTCGCGGTTATACACGAAATCTCACTGGCGGTCCAGACTGCTGCCATTTTACTTGACACCGAAAAAGCTTTTGACTCCTTGGAGTGGCCCTTTTTCTTGGCAGTTATGAGGATGATGGGAATGCCTAAGGGATTCATTGACCTTACTGCACTACTTTACACTTCACCCACCGCTAGGCTTCGGCTGAATGGCACCCTGTCCCCTCAGTTTGCTCTTACCCGTGGCACTAGGCAGGGCTGCCCGCTTTCCCCGTTGCATTTCATCATTGCTCTGGACCCATTGGTCCGACAATTGCAGGAGTGTCATCTGCATAGGGGACTTCAGTTAAAGACGGGTCCTCTCTTAATCTCACTTTACGCTGATGATATTATTCTTTATATTTGCCATCCTCAGGAGAATTTGGAGCCACTAATCAGAGAGATCATCCGATGTGGTGGATTTTCCGGTCTGGGTATAAACTGGGGTAAGTCGGAAATGTTTCACCTGACGCCAAGTGCCGTTAGGTGGGATTGTGAGTTCCCCCTGTTGTGGTGTGATGAGTTGGCTAGATATTTGGGTATCCAGATCCATAGGGAAACTGAACAGATTATTTTACTAAACTATGGCCCAGCATTGCATACGCTAGAGCAGCAAGTGGAACGCTGGCTGAGACTCCCCCTTTCGTTGGCTGGTCGAGTTGCAATCATAAAAATGGTAGTCTTTCCCAAATTCTTATACCTGTTTCATAATATTCCCATTCCGCTGCCCAACAGTTTCTTTCGTACTCTCTGTTCCCACCTCATCAGGCTCGTTTGGGGAGGTGGTAGGGCCAGAATTAGTTGGGACACGCTGACCTTACCGTATGAAAGAAGCGGGTCTGGGGTTGCCAATTTTCAGATTTATTACCTAGTCGCGCAGTGCAGTTTCGCGCATTCCTGGTACCACCCAGACGCACGGATTCCCTACACTAGACCTGAGACAGACCTAGTGCTTCCAGCCCCGCTGAGAACAATATTACCACAGGGATTTCCCAGAGACCCCCGGGATATCCAAACAGTGTCCACTACTAGCTAGGCTTGGCAGAAACTTGCTCACGTGACTGGTGGGCGCGCATTATATTGCTCTGAGATCCCAATTACCAATAACCCATGGCTCCCCATTACTGAGGAGAAGTTGGTTCAACGCACACTCACCTCATATTCCTTAGACAAGATTGGGGACCTGTTCCCGGAGGGTCATGTCTTCTCTAGCACAGAGGGCGGGAGGTTTAGCGAGGCCACTTTTATGGACCAATTCGTTTTCAGTAGGGTTCGAAGGGCTCTCAGAGCACGGATTATTGAATTCCCATTGGAACCCGAGTCCTTCCCGCCACTAACTCTATTGATCACAAGCAGCGGGGGTGACCACCTGATCTCCAAATTATATAGAACATGTATGGCTTTAGTCCCTAGCAAGGATATCAAGATCTGGGAGGCATGGGAGCGAGACCTGGGGCACCCGATACAGGACTCACACTGGTCCTTTTGTTGTACCCAGACCAAAGAGGTTTCCCTAAACAGTAGACACAAATTGATCCACTTTAAGTTTCTGTGGAGGGCATATATGTCCCCTGCAAAAATCTATTCTGTTGACCCCAACCGGCCGCACAAGTGCCCTAAGTGTGGAGGGCCACATGCTGATTTTGCTCACATGACCTGGAACTGTGTTAAGACTGGGGTTTACTGGAGAGCTATTTATATACTTTTATCACGTATGACTCAACTGGATATAGCCCCTACGCCCGAGGTCGCTTTGTTGGGATATTTGCACGATTTCCCTAAACAGCTGCACAAATTCCTTGCCATTGCCCTTTTACTTGCGAAGAGGGAGATAGCGATCCGATGGGGCAGTAGAGTTACCCCTACAACGAAAGCTTGGCTTAATAGCCTCACATTTTGTAACACGAATTGCGAATTGTATGCAACGACCCAACCCCCTGCATCTAGACCCAAGGATATTTGGAGCCCCCTGAAGTGCTACTTGCTTGAAATTGGCTCTACCCCTACTTCACAGCAGCCTGCAGGGATAGTGCCCACCGGTGTGGGGTAACCCTGCATTACTATGTTTATCTATAGACATGTCTCCTGTGTCGAGAGCGATGGGTGGTGGGCCTGAATGGAGGAGATTGTTGCCAGGTTGCTCAAATGTTGGTAGTACAGTATGTAATGTATATGCCGCCCCAACATAATAGTGCATTGTATGTGAGAGCATATCTGCTCAGTGAATATTTCTTCCTTTGTTTTGCATTGTCGCAGTGAGTAACCATGTTTTACTTGTAATGCATTTATTTGAAAATGGTAAATAAAGTTAAAAAAATTAAAAAAAAGCAACCAGCCTTCCAGAGCCTTAATGGCACTATTCACAAAGTCTACCCAATCCTGATTCTGTGCTTTCTGGGTGTCTCTGAACTTAATCCTATACTGGTCAGTGGTTAAGCCAAACCCATTAATGAGAGCACTCTTCAAAATTGAATAGTTGTCAGCATCCTCTTCTCTAACAGTGAGGAGCTTATCTCTACCTTTGTCAGCAAAGGAGAGCCACAAGATAGCTGCCCACTGCTCTTAAGGGACCCTCTGAACTTTACAGGCCCTCTCCAAAGCAGTTATCCATTTATGGATGTCATCCCCAACATGGTAAGGAGGAACAATCTTGCTCAGGTTCCTATTGTCAAATGAATGTTCTTTAACTCTAGGGACACTGTTGCTGCCACCATGGGACTCTAGTCCCAATTTTTTTCTAGCTCTCTGGACTTCTAGGGACTCTTTGTCAAGGGCCAATTGCTCTTGCCTAAGCCTAGCTTTCTCAAGTTCAAGACATTTGTATTCCCTATCAAAAGAGTGGTCCCTCTTGCTAGATACAGAGGTCCCTACAGACTGTTCTGAGTGATTAGACTCTGCAGAGGGAAATCTAGATCTCCTTGGTAAACTCTGCACTCTGCCAGGAGGGGTGAAGAGGCGGCCATCATGGCCTTCTCCACTGCCTTCTGGAAGATCTGAGTTATCCAGGTGGGACCCATCTTGGTCCCCCTGGGCAGGGTTAGATTCCAGGTCTTAACAGGTGTCACCTCCTGACCTATCTTCATTCCCTGTCCCACCTACTCTGTCCTGGTCATCTGACCCAGGAGTCTTCCTTAGGTCATCTAACAGTAACATCTCTATCAGACGTTGAGTGTTGGCACTTCTCCCTGTCTTCAGCTTTCTAGAGGCACATAGGGCTTTCAATTCTTGGAATGAAAGCTCACTGTATCTATAGGGCAGAGAGCCACTGGCATCTCCTTTAGTAGACATACTAAGTGTGGTGAGGTGTTGCACCTACATAACCTAGTGGGAACTAAATTCTGAGGTTGGAGAAAGGGTGTGCTAGACCCTTGACTTACCCAACCCTATGTTCAGTAGATCTTACTTATTCTAAGCTAGTATTATATGTACCTAGTACTTAGTGGTTTTCAGTTAATCAATACAAAGATTTATCTGGTAAAACAATGCAGGCTTGAACCGCTGCACACCAATGTGAGAAGTTGGCCTGGTATATGCTGTCCCCTAATTAAAGTGGGCACCCTGTACCAGTCCAAACAACCCTTATGGTGATTTAAGAGGTCAAAGATAACCTTAGAAAGCTATCCAGGTGGTAGCTGTGGAGAGCAGCCTTCAGGCTTAGTCTTGAAGGAATGTTAAGCAGCTTGTTTTACCAGAATGCAACCTTATAGTATTTGGTTAAATGAAAGGAGAACCACACAGTAGTTATAAAAATATGTATTTATTGATATAACACTCTTTAAGTACGACACAGTACCCTCTACACGAGGATACTCACAAAGCACACAATACTGTAGGACAGAAACAATAGTAAATAGCACTAATACACAGTGGGCTCCAGGGGGAGAACAAACCATATACTAAAATAGTGGTATAAGAACCCCGACTCGAGTTAAGACAGTGTCTAGAGGATGTAGAATCGCTGGGACCCCAAGGAACCACCCAAGGTGAGTAAGTAGGGACCCCACGGAGGACGGGTGCAGTGTGGGAACACGACCGCGTGCTATGTACAATTCAATGGGAGAGTCGCGGTTGAAGTTTTAAAGTTTAAGGACCCTTCTAAGTGGACTTTGAAGAAACCCTGTGGAAATTAGGAGGTTGGAGAGCCACCCCACCCGTGGATACCGTAGTACCAGAGTTACCTATCCCAGGGAAGCCGGGTGCATAGGTCTGAAGTGGCGTCGGAAACCGCCGTCAATCTCTATGGAGGACTTCGCAGAAGAGCCATTTCTGGGAAGAAGGAAAGTGTCCGTCGGAATACAGAGGTGGATTCTTAGTGAAGAGTACCTGAAAGCAGAGGGGACAGAGTCTGGGTCACTCAGGAGTGACCAGGGGCTCGGTGGACGAATGCCCACCGATGTTGGGTGCTTCAGGTGCGTTGAGGGGGTTCTTGACTCTGCAGCCACCGGGACCAGGAGACGTCGAGGACGACCAGGAGCTGGATACGAGCTGTCCCACGAAGGATGTCGAGTACTGAGGGGTCCATGTCTGGCTGGAGCACCAACAAGCCTTGGCAACGGCAACCCACGCAGAAGGTCGAAGAAGGTCACGGTTCGGACCAGGAAGGTCCAGGAGACTCACCAAACACAGGGGAGTCAGGGTATGCCTGGAGCAACCAGGGGAGCCCAAGAAAAGCAAAGTTGACCCTCAAGAGGACCCACAGGCCGGAGGCACAGGAGTCGCGAGGGGACCTCGAGCAGTTTCGCAAAGCAACAGCCCACGGAGCACCCGGTGCGAGGAGGCCGAAGTTCTTTGGTGGAAATGGTGCCAGAGGTTGGGGCTACTCGGAGCCCAGTGCACTTGTTTTGGAAACGCCAACAAGCATATGCACTTGCAAAAGTACGCGGTGCACAGGGGTACGGGTAATGCAGCCCACACAAGGGATTCTGACATCAAACTTGGTGAGAGTGCAGCTTGGACCTCGAGGGACTTGGAAACCCACTACCTTTGTTGCTGGAGCCTTCGGAGTCCGTAGGAGCTCAGGAGCAGCAGACCGGTCAGTTGAGATGTGGTGCCTGCGGTTGCAGGGGAGTGACTCCTTCACTCCAAGGGAGATGTCTTCAGTTGTCCTTGATGCTCCACAGGTCCTACACGGAGCCTGTATGGTGCACGTGCACAGAAAATGCTTTGGACGGAGAGGGAGACGAAGTCGGGCCCAAACGAAGTCTAGCGAAGTCCAGCGTGTCCAGACGGTCCAAGGTCAGTGGTTTCTTGATCAGAATCTTGTCCACGTCGAATCTAGGGTCCTACAGCCAGTTAAGTCCTTTTGTACCCACGGGAGAGGGTTGGACCGATTCAGGAGGCCCTCCCAGTGCAGGGTCTGGACAGTGGGGAGGTTACTCCCATGTCCTTTGTCCAGTTTCGCGCCAGAGCAGGAGCCAACGGCTCCCAGGACTGGTTTGAACTGGACTATGCACAGGGACACCAAATGTGCCCCTCATGCAGACTTTCGGTCGCTGGCAAGCGCACCCACCCAGACCTAATACACTAAATCCTGTCTGGGAGGTGGTCACACCTCCCTGTGACAGGATGCGTATTGTTCTGCCTTCCCCTGCTCGAGCTTGGCTCAGCAGCAGGAGGGCAGAAACGTGTCTGGTCAGCAGCAACCATTTTGGGCTGCCCGGGACTAGAAGGATGGTACCCGGAACACCAGGGACCTCACAAAGCTCGTTTCTGAGGGGCGGAATCATACCTCCCACACCGGTTACCGGTGTGGGGGTATGATTCCACAATGTTTGACACCAAACACGATTGGGTTACTTTCAGCCATTTTAGAGTTGGTCATCACGCGGTCGCATAATGCCACTCTATATGTCGTAAATGGCTGCAGCACTAACAACCTGGGAGAATGGACTCCGTAGACTGCAGGGGTGTCCTGCTCATGCAGTATCACTCTCTCACTTAGAACCAAGCACCCTGGCTTCAGGATTGTTAAGGCATGCTATAGGGGTGACCTATAGGTTTTAAGTGTAGTGACCCTTAGATATAGTAAACCTATATCTTAAGTAAGTGGTGCATGCACCAACTTACACAGGCTGCAATGGCAGGCCTGTAGGTTCCATTTTGCATGGCCTCTCATGGGTGGCATAATGCATGCTTCAGCCCATGGGAGGCCTCTGGGGTACCTATGCATGGGTACCATATACTAGGGGCTGACAAGGGTACCCTAGTATCCAATCTGGAGTGTACCTAAGTACATAGACTGGAGGTCTAGATAGACTGGGGTCCTGATCAGCAAGATCCCAGTCAGACTAGTGAAAAACAGTATAATATGAAGCAAAAAGTGGGGTAACCATAAGAAGCAGATCCTACTTTCCTACAGATGTGATGATTAAAAAATATAGAAAATGCCTCTTGTGGAGGCGCACGGACCCATTCTGCGTTTACTGAGCCGGCCAGACTGCAGAGATGGGGAAAACCTTAGGTTCCAAATAACCTAAACTTCTTCACAACTGCACAGACAGGTGGCGAGAAGGACTCCACAATGTCAGTTGTTTTGCATAATCGTTTTGGAATACATTCTAATGTGGGCAAACCTCAAAGCTGATACTGCAACAGTTTCTGCTATATTCTTTAAGAGAAAGAGACTCAGAATTGTTTGAGGGCTGAACTTCGCGTATTTGTTTAGGATAAGCCAGGCATGCTCACACTTTGCCACTTGCTGTTTATCTTCCGACTATGATTGCTGCTGAATAGTTATTGATAATAGTCTTTTGAAGATGGCGAAGGCGACTCGAGAAGTCCTCCGGTTCTCTGTCTGATGGTTCTGCAACAATATGTCCAAAAAAGTGCAGGCTGCTGACTTGGTGCTTGGATTTAAAATTTCCAACCACAACTGATGCTCTAAAGAGTCTTCTCCTGCTGCTTTCAGATTGAAAGATGTTTTTATGAAGTCCCCTTGTCTTTCAAGCATCAGTTTTATTAGACCAGATTCCAGCTGGATCGGTGCTGATGAGCTGTGCTTAGATAGACGAAAAACCTCTCTGTAGATATTGATTACAAGTTGATCTAGGAGCCTGGACTCGATTCTAAACATTACTTCAGACCCATATGCAATAGTTGGGAGAAGTTTAGCACGTATAACTTTTGTGATCGGGTCTAGAGTGAGGTCCCAAGCTTCTTCAAGAGGCCTAAAAAGGTGTGAAACTATCGGAGCTGAACCCCAATATTTTACTGCACACCAGTATTTTGATCACCCTAAAATTTACTTTCAGCGACGCAGCTCCTGCACCTGTGATTTTGCAGTAAGTCACCACCCATTTCAGCATTGGGCTCAACAAATATTTGCAAAGTAATGATAGATAGTGACTGGGGCGCTCAATAATTGAGTTCTAGCCCACAGGAAAAGTTAAAGAGTTTTATTACAAAAATCTCAAAATAGGCAAGACAGAGAAATGCAAAATACATGCCATAAAGGCTCAAATGCAGATTACATAGTCAGAAATTAGAATTATTCCAAGTCTGAATAAACAACACAATCATAAATGGAACGGAGAGCTTCCCTACCTAATTGATGTTCAGGAAAATCTCGAAATAAATGAACAGCATCTCTGGTACGTCAGGGAAAGTCTTTCTAATAATCTGTCAGATTGACCAGGAACACCAAATGCAGCATGGCATGACTAGTGATTAACACATATTGAGCAAATCAGAATATAGATCGCCATAACAAAAATATAACACTAATCCATTTCTAAAGAAAAGGAAAAAACTCCATCAGCTTTCACAGCAACTGCACAATCAGGAGATGTACAACAAAATATCAAACATTTTCAAACATACTCCTACACTAGTGTATTCTAGCAACCCTACATCGGAACGTCCAGTGGAAGTGTCCTTCTGTTTGATACATTCAGTACACGAAGAAAGTTTAATTCACAATACATGCTCTCTAAGGAAAATTACCAATTGCGTCACAGTGTCCTGTACTCTTCGAAGACAATTGGGAGAGAAGACACGGGGGACATTGATTGGGAGGGGTGATGAATAGAACACTAAAACAGCATCCATATTATTAAAATGGTGTCTTTTGCAAAAATATGGCACCACTAAACTACATTAATAGACTCACTTCGTGGGTGCGTGGCTTGGCCTGATCCCAACATGGCCGCCTACTTTTGGAGCTCGACCAGCCCAGAACCTTGCATGGCCTGTACATCTATGGACACTGTCTAGGCATCTGAACCAGAGAAGCTGAGGGTTGTATTGATGTTGCTGAGCGGAGTCGATCGCCGCCTTTGGTTGCATTGCACCCCTGGGTGGAACGGGCCAAGCTTGTGGTTAGATGGTGGAGTTGAAAGCAGAGCCCAGCCACCCCTGAGCTCTAACAGCGACGTTAGCCGACCCGCCCTGGTGGGGGATTACCCTTCCATGAGAGGGCGCTGAGACAGGGAATAGCCTGCTGTGCAACCCCCCTGCTGCTACTACCCCGATGAGGACGTGGACCAGCTCAGGCTGCCATTGAAAAACTGACAGCTGGCAGGAAATATCACTGCGGAACAAGCAATCACAAGGTGAGCAACCTGGGGGCACCTTAAACCGCTGAGGCAGACACGTGCTGCCACTGCTCTGGGAGGCCTTCACAGGCGGCCAAGGTCTGCAGACACCTGTAAGAGTAAAAAAAGTGCAGACTGGCACTGTGGACACAGAAAACCTAGCAGGCATCCTCATGTGATTTGGGGCCATGGAGTCCTGCGATGTAGTGTGGCTCGTGTAAGTGCCCACCCCATAAATAGAGGGAAGTGAGTGGTGAAACAGATGGGGGAGAACACACCTGATTGAGCTGCAATAAGAGATAACACATCTGATCTCAGAAATCTCCTAATATGTGGAAGCACAAGGCTGCCTATGCCCTCCGAGCACCTGCGGGGTTAGACGGACCTCTGACCTGGGAGGGACCGTCCCCAGCGGTGGAATTTTGCTGTAAGGGGTGGCAGCATGGCCTCGTGGAGGCGCACGGACCCATTCTGCGTTAACTGAGCCGGCCAGACTGCCAAGATGGGGAAAACCTTAGGTTCCAAATAGCCTAATCTTCTTCACAACTGCACGGACAGGCGGCGAGAAGGACTCCACGATGGGGCGTGGAACTTCAGTACAGGGAGATAACTCCCCTCCCTGCAGAGGGGGAGATCCACATGAAAGCGCTTCCCAATAATATACAGCTCAGCCTCACCTTTATTGACAGCAAGCTAGACTCTCTAACCACACGCATGAATAATATCACCCACAAAAGACAGCAACATGACAGCTGCCTCTCGTAAGTCAAACAGATTTCCTGCATGGAAGATGACCATCAAACCTGCAATGAAAAGCTACTTCAAATGGACAAAGTTCTATCCCTGATTAAAGCCAAGAATGAGGATTTAGAGGCGAGATCCAGAAGTTATAACCTATTAATAATGGGGGTGGCAGACTCGACCTCTACTGGAAAAATGGAAACTTTTGTGAAATAATTGCTGATGTCCCTGTTTGGTGTGGAGAGCTTTTCCAAGCTGCTGATAGTGGAGCAGGTCCATTGCGCTCTTGTGCCCTGTCCGCCTCCGGGGGCACCCACCAGGCCTAATATAGCCCAGCTACTGAATTTCATAGATCGCGATGCAGTCCTGCAGCTGGCAAGGGACAAAAAAATCCTACAGTACAAAGGCTGCTGTGTCTCATTCTACCCTGATTTCACAGTGGCGGTGCAGGCATCCCGACATGCCTTTATGCCAAATAAGAAGAAACTGCAGCAAGCGAATATACAGTTTTGGATGCTGTACCCAGCCCGTCTGAAAATTACGCATCGGATCAAGGATACAATCCTTCAAACCCCACAACAGGCGGATAACTTTTTTAAAAGATTAAATCCTCCCCGCACTAGTCCTCCTCGACAGGACACTGAACGTTTGGAATCAGACTCTGACGAAGAGTGAGCAAAGACACTGCTGAGTGTAGGTAAACCTGGCACCTCCTGACAAACGTTGACACATGGCGCTGCTGTACCCCTTGGTGCACCAACTAGCACATACTGCTGGACAAGCTGTTAGTGACACAATACTCTGTTGCTCACCTTGGTCTTTTAAAGGCCATGCTAAGTGAGAGATCCTGGGCTAAGACTCCTATACCTGTTCCCGGGCTGACATCGTAGCTGGCAAATTAACTATCATTCGCTGCTGCATGCTGTTAGACCTGGCATCTTTTGGCGTGTTTCTCCTGTCTTTTTGGTTTCTGACCTCCTGTTTTTATGGTATGCTGGACCTCGTTTTTGATGATTTAGTGTCTCTGCACATTTTTTCACTGCTATTCAGTGCTAAAGTGGAAGTGCTCCTACTGTAAATTGTGTTATGATTGGTTCTCCATGATTGGCATATTTGAATTACTGGTAAGTCCCTAGTAAAGTGCACTGCGTGTGCCCAGGGCCTCTAAATCAAATGCTACTAGTGGGCCTGCAGCACTGGTTGTGCCACCCACACAAGTAGCCTTTCAAATGTGTCTCAGATCTGCAATGCAGTGTCCGTGAGTGCAGTTTTAAACTGCCATGTTGACCTGACAAGTGCACCAGCTTGCCAGGCCTAACCCTTTCTTTTAATTTGCATGTAAGTCACCCCTAAGGTAGGTCCAAGGTAGCCCCATGGGCAGGGTGCAGTGTATGTGAAAGGTAGGACATGTGCTGGTGTGTTTTACATGTCCTGATAGTGAAATACTATGCATTTCGTTTTTCACTATTGAAAGGATGTCTTTCCCATAGGTGATAATTGGAGCTGCCTCATAACATTTTACAAGTGTAACTTTCAATTGAGACAAGATAGAGGAATGGAGTTTATGTTCCATGAGCTCAGAATTTACTAACACATCTTTTAGTAAAGGTGGTTTTTAAATTGTGTGTTTGAAAATGCCACTTTTAGAAAGTGGGAATTTTCTTGCTTAACCATCCTGTGTTCCTCTGCCTGCTTGTGGATTCACTGTCTTGTTTTAGACTGACAGGGGCTGTTTGTGCGTTCACTCCAGACACTCACACAAAGGGTGTTGAGGTGTGCCCTGCCTATGCTGATGGGCCATCCTGGGCTACAGTGGTGGGAGGAGTTGTCACTGACACCTGAATAGGCTGTGGCTGCTCTGCACAATGCTGTCTCCACCCCCTGTAGTGTGGCTGGACCAAGGAGGACAGAACTGGTTTTGCAGAGCCAGAGAGACTTTCTGAACAAAGGCTTCAAAGGGAAAAAGGGATACAAGTATTAGACCTAAAACCCCAGAACTTTAGAACTCTTTTGGAGTAACGAACCTGCCAAGAAGAAGAGCTGGAAGAGATGCCAGGAGGAGTACTGCCCTGTTGCTGTGTTTCTTTGTTGTTTTGCCTTGCAGTTGCTGCTTCTGTCTTCGGCAGTGAAAGGACTGGACTGCACTTTCTGCAACCTTTTTTCCTGAGTATCTCCAAAGGCTTGAAGTAGAGCTTGACTCCTGTTAGAAGTCTCAGGAACATCAAAGACTTCATCTTCATCTGCTACCAGCACTGGGAACTGCGTGTTTTGTGCTGCAACAGAAGAAAAAGCAATCGGAGGGCGTCAGCAACGTCGCTGCTGGCTCTGTGATCTGTTGACGAGCCCCGCCTGCTTTGCACCGCAACTCTGGACTCACCGCTGCCACCGAGACGCTACTTGTACTATGACCTGAGGGCACCGCACTTCGCGACGCCTCGCTTCTCATCGCTGCCCTGGTATCCCCGATGCTGCTCCACGCCAACCTCGACGCTGCTGCCTGCACCATGGCCTGTGGGCACCACTCGTAAGTTATTCGACACACCACCCGTCCACACCGCAGCCTTAGCCTCCCAGCGCCATCCACTCCAGATCGTCAACTGATGACGCTGTTTGCACCGCGACCTGTAGGATCCACATGTCGCATTGCCCCGTCTCGCACGGCAGACTTGGGTCTAACGGCAAAAGCGCTTCCGCAATGACAACGTCGCTGCCTGCTCTGTGACCTGTGAGCACAGCCCCACTTTGCACTGCAGCTCTGGTCTCACTGACGCTGCTGAATTCCGTCACCGAGCCACTGCCCTCACCGTGACCTGAGGGCCTTGATCGCTGCAGCGCACCGGCGCTCCTGACTTACACCTCACAAAGTTCGGTCTGCAACGCCAGGGCTCAAAAAATCAAAAACATTCTTACTAGACCTGCAGGTCTAGTAACTTCAAAAATCTACTCAACCTAACTGTAATGCAACTTGACCTCTGTGAGCAAATTGACAAATTAACAAGATTTAAAGGCATTTTTATTGCTCATTCACTTTGTGAGCAATAGAGATGTCTTAAATCTTGCTATAATGCCACATTTGCTCTGCTTTCAGAGACAGAGATCAAAAGTCAGTCTGTCTTCCAACTCGGCAGAAAGGGTGAGTAGGACCAAAAAATTGCTTGCCCTAATTAAATCTGGCTCGCAAATGCGAGCGGGCGAGTTTATTTTTCGAGCCCTGAACATGTGTGTCTTCGAGGGTCCGATGACTCCTGCACTGACCTCTGGGACTGACACCTGCCGATTACACCACCTCTTCGGAGCTCATCGCAAGGTCCTCGGTGCCCTGCATTTCCAAGATATGTTTGCTGATCTTTCCGACTCCGTAGCTGGCCCGCGACCTCGCGGTTGGCCTGAACTGTTGGATTTGTTCACAAAGCCTTGATATCCCCAGACGGAGCTAGCCACTTCAAGGAACTGTATTTTAAGTTTATTCTTTCAAAATTCATAGCTTCATTACTGTATATTGGATTTTTATTGTTTATTGTTTTGGTCTTGTTTAGACAGATAAATATTGGCTATTTTTCTAAAACTGGTGTGGTGTCCTTTTGTAGTGTTTTCACTTTATTACTGTGGGTTAGGTGCAAATGCTTTACACATTGCCTCTGAGGTAAGCTTGACTGCTCGTGCCAAGCTACCAAGGGGGTGAGCAGGGGTTATTTTAGATGTGTAATCCCCTTATCCTGACCAGAAGGATGGCATGTTTGGACAGGGTACAAACATGCCAACTGGAGACCCCCATTTTTAACATTGGTGGCTGCGGTGGGATAGGCATTTGCGATTGAACTACAGTGATTGGTATACACTACTACCATATTGCAGACCACTAGATACCACATACAGTTTTTCTTTTGGTCTATTTTTGACCTTTCCATTTTTTGAACGTACTTCATCACAGTTGCGTCCGTGGAATTGTTTTTTGTATTAGGATAGGTTGGAAACTTGCACCGTGAAGGAACTAAAGGTAGTTTGCTAAAACCTCAAAGTCCAAGCCAGAGGCCTCACTAAAATGGAGGACCTACAAAAGGTGCTGAGGGCCTGGGTAGCAGCCAGAGATGCCAGTGGGAAGTCTGGAGATCTTAATGTGGAGGCCGAGGAGCCAATTCAAAGGGAGGATGTGCTTTTGGGAGGGGACGGACCCTCCAGGCCAGGCAGCAGTGGTCTGTCGCCAGAGGAGCTGGAGGACAGGAGAGAAGCTAGGAGGCATCAAATAGAGCTTGAGATGCTCAAGATGGAGTCACAAAAGATTTTTTTTTTTTTTTTTTTTATTGCATTTTCAAGTCAAAGAGAATCCACCCTGCTACCATGCAGGGTAGCACCTTAATAACATTAACAACAACAAAGTGTGATTGCTTAGTACACAAACTCATTGATTACATGTAACTAGTGTGTGTTCTCTGTTGGCATCACAAAGAGGTATCCAGTGCACAGATATCAGCAGATTGTTGATTCCATTGCGTTGTGTACGGCCTGTTGCTGCAAAAATTGCCGTAACGGCTCCCAAATGTCTTTAGGTTTGGAGGAGGTTGGCAGTTCTTCTGCGTACAGCTCCAATTTTTCTTTGCAGTACACCAGATCTTTAAGCCAATGTTCAACCCTCGGAGCTAGTACACCCTCCCATGTCACAGCCACTCTCCTTTTTGCCATTAATAGTGCAATGCGTATGAATCTGCCTAGTGTTCCTTTCGCATGTGGAGCATAGCACAATAAACATAGCAAGGGTGTGCATTGCAGCTCAATCCCAGACATTGTAGATATATGTTGTATCACTTTCTCCCAGAATCTAGCCACCAGCCCGCATTCCCACGCTAAATGCCAGAAGTCAGCATTCTGTTGGTTACAGCGTTTACATCTATCCGAGTCACGTACACCATATTTAAATAGTTTGTGGGGTGTGTGATAGATCTGATGGATAAATTTAAAGTGTATAATTCGCAAGTTGCCATTGGGAGTGAGCTGGTTGGTAAGCTTACAGATGTGTTCCCACTCTAATGGCGTTAGGGGGGTAGGCAGTTGCTCATTCCAGCGGGCAAGGCTTTTATCTGGGGCTCTGACTGTTTCAGCTCTTATCGCTTTATACAGTTTGGTAACTTGCTTCTTTCGCGTAGGTGTGGTAATAACTAACTGTAGCGATTGCAGGGTGGGTGGCTCCTCCGGATACATCGAGTAATGTGATTTAACTGCATGACGGAGTCTGTGAATATTGAATTGAAATAGCGGTGTGGGATTGGAAATATACTGAAGGTCTTCAGTAGTGAGAAATTTGCCATCTGGGTATATATCGTGCATGGTGACTAATCCCGCCTCTTTTAATGTTCTCACAGGGCCGTCCTCTTGTGTCACCGACAAGGCAGCATGGTGTGCAATAGGCAGCGCTGGAGCATATATAAGGAGTTTGGAAGCAAGTCTGCCGATGGATTGCCATGCTGCAATAGTGGCATCCATTGTATTAATTTCTGTTTTTGGAGTATTCCGACTAGTATGTGTGATAATACTTGACAGAGGCGTCGGATGTGCATCGCCATCCTCCACCGCGACGTGTGGTATGAATGCATGCGGATGGACCCAATAATACGCATATTGTGCTTGGGCACTGAGATAGTAGGTGTACAAATCCGGTGCGCTGAACCCGCCCCTGTCATAGTCTAACGTTAGGGTTGCCCACCCGATACGCGCCCGTTTGCCCCCCATATTAGCTTGAGTAGAGCAGTTCGTACAGTTTTAAAAAATTGCTGTGTCAATGTTATCGGAATGTTAGAGAAGAGGTAGAGAAATCTCGGCAGAACAACCATTTTTATGAGCGCAATGCGATCAGCTAGGGACAGCGGCAATGTGGTCCATCTTTCGATCTGCTGATCGAGTGTGGCGCAGGCACGCCCATAGTTTTCTTGGATGACAACTGCCGGGTCTCGATGAATCCACACACCCAAGTATTTAATAGGATCCGAGGACCACAGTAAGGGATATTCCATAGTCGGAGGGGATGTGTTAGCTGTCAATGGTATGATCACCGATTTATCCCAATTAATCGCAAGTCCCGAGAGGAGTCCAAATCTAATATATTCTCGCAATACCCGTGTAAGGTAGCGGTCTGGTTCTCTAACAAACAAAGCCATGTCGTCCGCGTAGAGCGAGATGCCCACCGGACGGTGTACAAAATTGAGTGCCGTTTCCCTATGTCGTTGACGGATCACACAGGCCAGAGGCTCGAGCGCCAGGGCGAACAGCAGGGGCGAGAGGGGGCACCCCTGTCTGGTGCCACGTTTAATTTGGAAGGGTTCTGATGTCAACCCTCCCACCCGCACCCGGGCAGAAGGGTCATTGTAGAGTAATCCTATCCATCCTAGAAATAGCGGCGGAAATCCCATCCTCTGGAGAACATAAAACATGTAGCCCCATTCAATTGAATCGAACGCCTTAGCCGCGTCGAGCATTACCGCAGCCGCTTGTACGTTCGGGTCAAGTATGTGCATCATTGCAAAGATGGTTCGAAGATTGTGGGACGTGGATCTTTCTGGTATGAAGCCAGATTGGTCTGGAAGAACCAATAAGGTCATCAAAGGTTGGAGCCTAGTGGCCAGAATTTTCGCAAGTATCTTGGCATCTAAATTTATTAAAGACAGGGGCCTGTACGACTCACATTTATCGGGCGGTTTGTCCTTTTTTCAGAAGCGTAATGATTAGTGCTTGCCGGAGAGACGGAGGGAGGATACCCGATTCGTGTGCTTCCGCATACATTTCTAATAAGTGAGGCACGATGACATCTGCGAATTCTTTATAGAACTCGGCCGTGAGGCCATCCGGCCCGGTGCCTTCCTGTTAGGCAGGTCACGTATAGCAGCTTTGATGTCTGAGTTCGTAATGGGTTGAGCTAGGTAGTTACGGTGATCGTCTGCCAGCCACGCACAGGCAATATCTGCCAGATATTCTGCCATATCGATCTCGGGCGCGGCATTCCGTGAGTCGTACATTGACGCGTAGTAATCCCGGAACTGAACCATCTGTTCGATGGGCGAGTAGTGTTCCACCCCTTGGGGATCTGTAAGTTTATCTATACGGTGTTGTTCTGCACGATGTGTAATTTTGGCAGCTAAATTCCGACTAGGTCTGCCTCCTTCGCCATACGCTCTGGCTATATGCCGGCGTGAAAGGTAACGAACCTCCGATTCTGCTAATGTGTCGTAGTCAAGGATGAGCGCATGAATCCGAGACAGTGTCTCCTGACTAGGTTTTACGGTGTAGTCAGCTTCCAGTGCTGCTAGTGTGGACTCTATTTTAGCTAGTTGTCCTCTGATATCTCTGAGTATGCCGGCAGTAGTGCCAATGCAAACCCCCCGTATCGTAACCTTGAATGCTTCCCATAGCGTGGCGGCACTATCAACGGAGCCAGCGTTTATTTCGAAGTACTGTATTACGGCTTTTCGAATAGTATCAGCGTATATCGGGTCGAGCAAGGCCTCCGATCGAAATCGCCACGTGAAAGGGCGGCGGGTCGTGTGCGGGATATGAAAAGTCATTCGTACTGGGTTATGGTCTGATAAAGTGCGCGGAAGAGTGACCACTTCGGTAACCCAGTTCGCTATCCCCTCACTGACAAGCCAGTAGTCTAGCCTCGACCAGCTATTGTGCGCTGGTGTGACATGCGTGCCTGCCCGTACTTCCTCGTTATGCATCCTCCAAATGTCCACCAGCCCAAATTCTAACAAGGCGTCCCCTATGCAGCGGGCGACTTTTGGCGTGCGAGTATGGTGTGGGCCAGATTTATCTAATGAAGGGTCTAGGTGCGTATTTAAGTCCCCGCCCCACAAGATAGTCGTGTCCGGCCAGTCCCTCAAGATCCCATACATACGCAGAAACATTGCAGGTTCGTCTGTGATTGGCCCATATGTGTTTATGAGTGTAATAAGGGAGTCACCTAGTTTGCCCTGAACCATCGCACATCGCCCTCCATCATCAATGTAGGTTTTGAGTGGTTTGAAAGGGATGCCCCGCTTAATAAGGATGAGAACCCCACGAGCATAGGATGAGTATGACGACGCTATCTTGTACCCCGCCCACTTGGTCGCAACCCTAGTCTCGGAGTCCCTCGTTAGATGTGACTCCTGCAGGAAAGCCACATGGACGGAGTGACGGTCCAAGTAAGCTAAAACTTGGGAATTTTCTTTGGGGAGTTTAGCCCGCGCACATTCCAGGTTAGACATCTGTACCCCTCACCCTCCAGAGTTTGGTAGTATGTTTACTGGTATGGAATTGGTCCCTAAGCGACCGGTATGTATCTGTGCAGGAAATATGACTATCGTGTGTGTAACATCGCAATCACATTGAACAATCCCCCAAACATTACTACTGAATCCCCCTCCCCTCCCACTTTAGCAACCCCAATCTGCCAAAGCCAACCCCGATTACCCAGTAACTCCAGAAAAAATACAGAAACAGATACATATTAAAGTGGGGTATACCCGTTCAGGGGGCATCGCGACACAACCAGCTCCCAGGTGGACCAGGGAGTTGACCACCAATATGTAGTGCTTGTTCCCTAAAGCAATCTTGCAGCAATTGTAAAAAAGAAAAAAATCCGAAGGCACAATGTTTTGCTGCTTATGATATAAGAAAGCGTAAACATAGAAAATAACATTAAAAAGAAAACACGCCCGTGTTAATACCCAATCGTTCGTGTCCAGCAGAGGAGGTAAGGCCTCGGTTTGTCCTGGTCGGACCCTACAAAGTATTGGCACCATAGGTCTACCCAGCGGCACTAGGGCCCACCTCTGTGTCTAGTGACGCAACAGGAAAAAAAAAAGGAAAAACCACATCTGCTATGGGTCCATTAGTGAGAAATGGCTATACTGTCCATGATCCCTTCTGTTATTCCTCCGCGTCCGATGTCTCAGGAGATGTCTTCCTCTTCTTCCGAAGCGCTTTAGCAAACTCCAAGGCCTGTTTTGGATTAGCAAATAGCTTGGCTTTGTCGTCCGTGCCTATGCGGAGCCGCGCCGGGTAGAGCATGGCATAGGGGATGTTATCCGCCATTAAAATCTTTTCTGCAGGTTGGAACTCCTTTCTGGCTGCCTGCACCGTGGCTGTGAAATCTGGGTAAAAGGAAAGGTTATTCCCTTGATAGTTGACATTGCCCTTCTGTCTGGAGATACGGAGCACAGTATCTCTGTCCCGGTAGTTGAGTAGGCGGGCAATCACCGGCCGAGGCGGAGCCCCGCGGGCGGACGCGCCGCTAGCGCGCGATGTGCCCGTTCAACAAGGAATACTCCAGAGAGCGTATCGTCTCCGCATATGTCACGCAGCAACGTTTCCACATAGGTCTCCAGGCGGCCTACATTTGTTGACTCTGGCAGGCCAAGAATGCGTATATTATTACGCCTCGAGCGCGCTTCAATGTCTTCATTCTTGGCCTGTATAACCGCAAGGAGTTTTTCCATGTCAGTCGTTTTTGTTTCTACTTTCTGCAGCCCATCTTCCGTGTTCGAGATGCGCTGTTCAGCCTCGCCAATGCGCACTCCTTGTCCGTCTATTTTTGCGGAGATACTGTCGATACGGCCATTAAGAGCCTCCATGTTGTTATTAATGGCTTGTAGGCTATTTTGGATGGCAGCAAGCGTTTTCTCTAACGGGGTCGGGGCCGCAGCAGCTGTGTCCAGCTCAGAATCGGAGACCGCAGTTTGCTGCGACTTGCCAGACTTGCGGAGCTCAAAGTTAAGGCGCGGTTGGTGCTTGTCAGGCTTACCCATCGCTTCAAGTTTGCAGCGTCGCCAGGCACACGGCGGAATCTGTTCACCCAGGACGGTAGTGTGCACCTACAACCCCACTCGTCTGGGTTTCTGTGCTGGGCTTGATATGTTAGTTCTCCCCTGGGTCGGGTGATGCAGAGGTATGTTCAACACCGTGCACTGGTCTTCTGTCGTGTCTGGAGCTGTGAGACGCGCCGATCCGGGCGAGCACCCACGGCCGGTCAGCAGCGGGGATGCGCAACGTGGGGCTCCGGGAGGGCCAGAACCACCTCGAGAGGGGTCGCCTTTAGCGGTCCTGTCCAGGAGGACGTAGTGAGGTATACTGTCAGATTCAGTGTTCCCAGATGGGTTTTCTGCTGTATCCCTCTGATATTGCCAAATATGCTTGCTAGTCACTGCGGCTCATGGCAGCGCGGCGGCAGCCCCAGGTTAGCATGGTGCAGCAAGCTATTCACGTGTGACTTTAACTTTCTTGCAGACACCATACATTCACGTGCCAGTTTTAAGCAGTGGTCCCCACTTCCAGGCCGAGTGCACACCAGCGCTGTATTGTACTGCGCGTCGCCGCGCAATTCGCTGTAGAGTCGCGATCCCCGACTCCCCCAAGCTCCACACCATGCGATCACGGCCCTCCGAGTCCACCTCCGCACAGGGATGCCGGATCTACTGCGTGCGCTGTTGGTTGGCGCCACTCACCGCGTCACAGCTCAGGATGGCACCGGGGGTCTGTCCTCATCTCCAGGCCAAGAACGAAGTGCCCCACTCTGTGCACATGCCCAGCGGGCTGCCGGGCCCAGCGACGCGCTGCACGGCGTATTGCCGATTCGCACACCTTGAGGTCCCGAGGCGACTCACCGGGTTGATCCCGCCGCGGCAGCATCCACAGTGCACCTCCGTCTACGGCGACAGCTCCACCGCAGCCCGCCACGGGCAGCGACAGGCCCGGCCCCCACCTCGGGTCCCCGCCTCTGGGCAGTCTCGTTAAGGACTAGGAGGCCGCCATCTTGTCTCCGGCACAGGTCAGTGGATCATGTTCTTTTGCGGGTTTCTGGGTCTGCAGGTTTGACACTGGAGCGCGTAGCGGGTAGCGCAATTTCAGCGCCACAGATGCGTTACCTTTGGGTAGTTTTATACTGAAGGGAACGCAGGATTGTTGAAGGATGACTGTGGTGGCCGGCAGAGCCGCTTTACAATGCGGCCATCTTGCTTTGCGTCAAGCCACGCCCCGGAGTCACAAAAGATTATCTTAGACCATGCGCGTGGTATCAAGGAGCTGGGGTTAAAGAGTAAATCCAGCACAGATGGTGGGAGCAATTCCTCAGTGCACTCAGATAGAGTAGTACACATTCCCAAAAATGTAGTAAAAGAGTACAAGAAGGGAGATGACATACAGAGGTGGTTTCAGGGCTATGAGGCTTCTATCCACATGAATGGGGTCCCTGAGAGAAATTGGGGGGCAGGATTGTGGAACCACTTCACAGAGGGGAGGGACACATTGTTACCGTTAGGTAAGGGGTTCAACCTCACCTATCCTGAAATAAAGGAGGCCCTTCTCACCTGGTATGGTCTCACTCCTGACAAGTACAGGGGTCAGTTTAGACAGAGTAGGATAACTGATTCCCACACCTGGTTAGAATGTGTAGATTATTTTTGCAGATCATTGAATGGTTGGGTATGGGGCAGTAATGTTACAGATTTTCAGTGACTGTATAATTTGATTGTGGTAGAGCACTTGTCTAGTCTGTGTTTTGCAGAGCTGCACTAGCGCTTTACAGATACTAAGCTGATTGACCCAGGAAGCTTGCTATGGAGGCGGACCGCTGGGTGAGTACTAGGGTCCACAAGAAGCTGTATGGGGAGACTCCACCAAAGGTGGGCAAGGTCCCCAGCAGAAGAGTGGGAGGACAAGGGTAAAGCAAAGGAGTTATGTAAAGGGCTCCAAACTAGTACCCAGGGTAAAGATTCCCGCCTCCCAGGAGATAAGAAACCATGGATCTCTTTAGGAAAGCCTGCAGAAACGGGATCCTGTAAGTGCTCCATGTGACCAGGTGGGCCACATAAAGGGTGCAGTCCAAGATGTTGGCTAGTGTAGCACTTGGGGGGAGTTGGTCCCAGGAGAGGGTGGGGACCCAGAAGAAATGACCCTTTTCTCACTAGGGGACAGTAAGATGGTCTAGAAAAGCCTTGTGCCTGCTAACACTAAGAAATACAGGCAATGGGTGACCATCAATGGGCAGAGGGTAGAGGCTCTCAGAGATACTGGAACCAGAGTGACCTCAGTCCTGTGTCACCTGGTATCTGAGGAGCAAGTAGTCCCTGGTGCATTTCACCAAGTAGTTGCTGTAGGCAACTCAGAGCGCCAATGTAAGGTGGCACAGGTCCCCTTTAAGTGGGGGTGGGGTCTCAGGTCCCTTGAGGGTAGTTTTGAGCCCCACCATACCTGTTGATTGTCTGCTAGGTAACGACCTGGAGCAGTCCTTGTGGAAGGATGTGGAGCTCAGCTCTCACTTGGAGATGTTGGGGTTGCCAGAGTTGGCATGCTTGACCACTGGGTCCATGGCAGCCAGACAAGTTGATCAGAAGGACCTGAAGCCGTAAACAGTGGCCCAGCTGCCTGCCAAGAGAAAGGACAAGGGGTGCGGGAAACCGGCTCCTGAAGTTCCCACGGTCCAGGAGGAGGCTGACCTCGAGGGGGATGCCCTGGAACCTACAGGGGAACAAGTGGCTGAACTGGGGGACTTATCTTAGCTGGCCCATTGGCAGCAAGAAGGGGGTCCCAACAAGAGTTCTGCAGAAAGCTGAGAGAATGCCCTTCTCTGATTGGTTTGCGGCAGCAGGCGATCAGTCGGGATCTACTATGAGAATGGTCTCCTATACAGCGAGCCTAAGGTTGCTGAGCCTGGGTCAGCCCGTGTGCTGGTGGTACCCCAACGATTCAGGACCTTCCTACAGGGTCTGACTCAAGGCGCGACTTTGACAGGACATTTGGGGCAGGACAAAACCTTTGACAAGATTGTCACCCACTTCTTTTGGCCCCAAATGCGAAGGCAGTCTGATGCACATTGTAGGTCTTGCCAAACTTGCCAGGCAAGTGGTAAGAGTAGGAGGAAGTGTAAGGCTCCTCTCCAACCCTTTCCTGTTATAGGCACCCCTTTTGAGAGGGTGGGGATGTACATTGTGGGGCCTCTGGACCCCAAGACAGCCATTGGCAACAGGTACATTGTGGTCTTGGTGGACCCTGCCACCCAGTACCCAGAGGCTGTCCCTCTCAGTACAGTGACTGCACCTGTGGTGGGCCAGGAGTTGATGGGGCTCTTTTCCCGTGTGGGGTTCCTCAGAGAGGTGGTATCTGACTGGGGTACCAATTTCATATCGAAGTATGACATCCCTGTGGGAGGATTGTGGTGTAACCTACAAGTTCAATGTATGTGTCAAGTAAATCTATACTTGAATACCTACCTGCACAACAAAAGGTATTTAACTTTCAATGTTTTACATCATAAACATTTTTACTCCTTTTCAAAACAAATCTTTATATCGTTTTACGAATTTCCCAATCTTTGGTGTATGTTCTATACCATTTTCCAAATTATTTACAGCGCTGATTTACAAACATCATTACAAATGAAAATTATTTTTTGTTCTCAAAATTCCACTCTGGTCTTGCATTGCCCAATGCATTTCAGACATTTTGTCCCTTCATCAGGGGCCTCTGTATAAATTTAAAAAAAACACCATTTCAACCAAAACTTTCATTACAACAAGGATGATGTGCAAATATCCCCATTATTAGTCCATTGTCACCTAAAAACCTTCACCGTCATGCAATAGTAAATCACTGATTTATTCCAAAAAGAATTAACTTGCCATGACCTGTGTCACCATCATCACAAGTGTATCGAATTCCCTGTCATAGTGGACCAAAGCCATTACTCTACCAAAGAGAAATTCCTGGATCCCATGACATGACATAATCCTCTTTGTGAAACTCACCCTTATTATGTACAATATATACTCACAACTTAATGGAACCAACAAACAAAAATGTGCTTCGTATGTCGGTCCCTCTGCAAATAAACATCAACTTTAGCACTGTATCTATATTACCTTCAAGCTGTTATCCCATCACAAATATTCACATACCTAAGTGGAAAATGGGATAACGTCCACTTCTCGTAGGAAAAACCGTCTGCTTTACGTACAGAAGAATAGGAGTGCATCAGCCAACTGCGATACATTCAAAATCGACCCTAAACCAAAAGTCAGAATAAATCAGAGATCTTTCCTGAGGGCAAACTTCAAATTATCGCACTGTTGCTCTGTTTTCACATACCATTTAATTGGTCCTCAAACTACCCCCTCTCCGTGCTCTGCTGCCGGCGTTGGCGTTGATCTTAAAGTCATTGACTCCCGATACTGACAAGAGACAAATCAACTACACATTTATGCGCCCATACGTGGTCACCATCTTGTCATTGTACTCTGTGCCGCCTCAGCCATTGAATTCAAGCTATCCTAACCCTTTTATACTGAAGCTCACAAAATGATTCCCCTCTAGCTATCGTCTTGGTCTATTCTTTTGTATTAAAACTGGCTATACCATTCCTAAACAATTGCTGCAAAAATGAGCTAACGTCACGTCGTCAGTCATTTGTCTTTTGCAGATTTATGGTACACAATTGTTTGTTCACATACTCTTGCATTACACGAATACAGATTCTAAAATGTACATTCTCCTTCTTTAATTAAGGTTGATATTCCTTGTGTGTAATAACATGTAATATTATGAATCTCTAATCATGATCTGTTGCATGAGTGATTTGACCCAAAAGAGGTACTTATTTCTGATGTTACTTCTGGATTAAAATGACAGATCTAGTGTACCACTAAGTATGTGTATGAGATGTGAATTATTATTGGAGATAAATGTTATAGAAAGCAGCTCATGTCCATTTTATCATAAAGTCCACTGGGGCTCATAGTGTTGAATTTTTTTATCCAATACGTTTGTTTGTAAAAGCGTTTTTGTGGCGTCCAAGCCTTCTCTTCTGATTACTGTTTCTAGGATTGAAAATATCAAATTGAGATATATTGTGTCGATTTTCCAGACAATGTACCACCAGGTTAGAATTAGTGTTTCTGTTTCAGATCATGCTTTTGTGTTCGGTGATCCTGATTTTTATTTCTGTTTTCCCAATATACAACATTCCGCATAGACACTTAATGCAATAAATTATATTAGACGTATTGCAGTTTGCTGAAATTTTTAGTGCCACCATTTCACCGGTTCTGGGAAGTGTGATGTTGCACACAATCACATTGTTGCAATCAATGCAATTGTGACATTTTTTCATACCATCTCCCAACATGTTTTCTGGCTTCATCTTCGGTGACAACAAATCCTTTAAATTTCTCTTTCTGATATACGCGAACAGTGGTCTGGACTCAAAGATACCCCTAAAGTCTGGCTCTTTTTGCAGTAATTTTCAGCGCCTTAGAATCCATTTTTTAATGCACTTTGACTTTGCTGAGAACTTAGAAATGAACAACATTTGATTCTTTTCTGATTATGTTTTTTTTTTTAAAGTTCCTTACGGTTGCACAATCTAATGCGTTTTTTAGATTTTGTCACCATGCTCATGGGGTACCCTCGATGTAAATATCTTTGTCTGATCTTAGTTATAGCCTGCGCACAATTTGTGGAGTTTGAAGAAATTCTTTTTGCTCTCATCATCTGAGAAAATGGTACATTTTCAAGCAATTTGGGTGGAGGAGAGCTAATGAAGTGCAATGCGTTGTTCCAATCAGTAGGTTTCGTGTGTACACTAGTTTTTAGATCAGTGTTGTTTTTTTTTTTTATCCAAACGTCCAAGAACTCTTACGTTGACATTGCTAATGGTGTGGGTGAACTTAATTATGTCATTTCTGGTGTTAAGGTGCTCTATGTTTTCAATAATATTTGCTTGTGTGTTCCGCTAAATTAGAAAAATGTCATCAATGTATCTGCAGTAGAACACTAAATTTGTGGCCCATGTATCAACTGTAAAGATGTAAAGACAGTTGTAAAGATTGGACTAATATAGAAGATTGTTTTCATTCTACACTCATTACACTCTCACTGTGCACATAAGTGCTTGCACAAACTACTCCAGCGATCTTACAAACATGACAACTAACCCCTTGCAAGGTCGAACCTGCAAACTTCTCACCTGGAACATGCGTGGATTAAATAACCCTACTGGTGAGAATGGTGCAGGAATACCTACACAAACAGAATGTAGACATCACACTTCTGCAAGAGATGCACCTCCCGCCTCACAATGATGCACACATATATCAGAAATGGGTGACGCTAAGCATTGCGTCTACCTCTTTGCCAAAAGTGTTGCAATCCTCATCAAGCGGGGTACATCCTTTCGGGTGACCAATGGAGTGAGAGATGATGCAGGTAGATATGTCATTGTGCCAAACATATCATCCTCGTGAATGTATATGAGCCAAATGCGGATTACCTTTACTTGTTCTGTTCTCTTTGTGGAAAAATCCAGGCTCAAGCACCTAAATTAATAATTTGGGACATGGACTTTAAAGCAAAGCTTTATCCACCATTAGGTAAATCGAATATTCCACTCAGGGGCCGTTCTGCTGCCAGTACCACTCTTGACAGTATCATTAGAAACCATGAATTGATGGCTATATGGTGGCACAGACACCAGACTACGGAGGATGGGACTTTGTATTCACTAGCCGGGATGTCGGCACATGGGTGGAGACAGTAGCCCACCATTCTCACACCCTATCAGACCACTCCCATGTGGTGCTGGACGCTGCTATACCTGACACAAGTCCTAGCAGCAGATAATGGCGCCTGTCCCATAGGATGCTTCTGGATGGGGCATTTAGGGGTGAAATATGGACCACCATTTATAATTACTTCACGGAAAACTGTGGCTCAGTACCCACGAAGGTCACCCTGTGGGAGGCTTTCAAGTTAGTCCAGAGAGGACACTCTATAGCTTAGCAGCACGGGGTGCTTCAGACACTGAGAAATCAGCAGCAGACACTAGACGCTAAAATCAAAGATATAGAGGGCAAAATAGCGAGAAGCGACAGTACACAGCATATGGAAGACCAAAAGCGACACGTCACTGACTATGATGAAATCTCAGAATGTAGGGCCAGCTACCTAGGTAAATACACCCGAGGGTAAGAGACCTGGAAAAGCACTAGAAGCTGTAATAAAAAAAAACCTGGGCTGCAAACGATGTCCTCCAAATCATGCACCGAGACAGCCTGCTGAGGTACGCGAAGTATTCCACGATTACTATAAAGACCTCTACACCTGTGCTCCTGCACAGGTACGTGAGTACCTCAGAAATACGGCCATTGCATGGCTTGGTCCAGATCAGCGTGAATTTCTAGCTCACCCTTTTAACAGTGGATGAAATCAAAGATGCCATTCTGGGACAACCCAATGGCAAAGCCCCTGGTTCTGACGGTCTGCCAGCCAAGATATACAAGACCTATGTCGATCTACTGGCACCGCTATTGCAAAACAAATATGATGAGGCACTGTGCACAGGTGTCGTCCTGCTGACAATGCGTGAGGCCATAATCAAAACACTTCTTAAACCCTCAAAACCTGCTGACCAATGTGAATTCAATAGGCCCTTGTCTTTGAGAAACTGTGATGCAAAATTACTCTCTAAAGTCATTGCAATCATTTTTTTCTATAGCACCTACAAAAAAGCACAAATATATTATCAAAAGTTACTCTCCAACATAGATCTCTCTAATTTTTTATACTGATATTCTCATTACCGGTAAGACACAACGGGGTTGCCACTCTCTGTTTATTTATATACTGTAAGGAACTTTTTAGGAAAACCTTTTCTCAAATTCTTTCTGCATTGATAATTGTACTCTTTCACTTTAGTGTAGTGATGCTATTCTGCCTTCAAAGGAACTTTTTTTTGTTGCTTTTCTCGTAAGACTTCTGTTGCCTCAGTCTTTTTTTAAAATTTTGCTTAGATGTTAAATTGCTTTGGGGTATTGACTGTTGATATATGTATGTATATATAACCGGGTGACCTTCCTTGACATGGAGATTTATGTTAAAGAAAATCAAATTGAAACAACACTCCATCGAAAAAGTACTGCAACAAACTCCACCCTAGAAGCCACCAGTTTTCATCAACCATCCATAATATCCAGTATTCCCTACGGGAATTCTTGCAGAGTCGAAGAATATGCAGTGAAGAAAATGAATGGCAGAGACAAAGCAAATTAACAGCAAAAAGATTTGAAGAGAGGAAATATAATCAAAAAATTGTGAAAAGATGCTGGTCAAAAACTAATAAAAGAACCAAGGAAGATTGTTTAAATCTGAATCAAAAAGAAAAAACCAACGAAACAACAGTCGCAGAACCCATCAGGCTAATTACGGATTTTTCAAATGAAAAGGATGAGTTAAGGAAAATTCTCAGGAAAAATTGGAAAATCCTACAAATGGATGAAACAGTGGGCGAACTGGTGGGTAAACATCCTATAATAACTTATCGTCGCGCAAAGAACTTGAAAGACCAATTGATACACAGTCATTTTAAAGGGAAACAGAAGGATACATCTTGGCTAAACACCAAAGGTTTCATAAAATGCCATTCTTGTAAGGTGTGCCAGATCGCGAAACCTATCAAGAAAATAAAATTTGCTAATAACAGAACCTGGGAGATAAGGGAACTAATAACATGCAAGACACAATTCACTGTATACGTAGTAGAATGTCCCTGTCCACTCAAGTACGTCGGAAGTACAATTTGTGCTTTGAAAAACGTATAATGGAACATGTAAGAGCAACGTCCAACAAGGATAGATCAAATGCAATCGCAAAACATATGGAACAACACCATCAAAGCGATTGGAAGATGTTAAAATTCTATGGAATCGAGACAGTACCCCAAAAGAACGGGGGAAATCGAGAACGACTTCTACGCCAGAAAGAATCACGCCATATTCTCAATTTACTAACAATGAACCCGCATGGCCTCAACCAATCGGAAGAACTTTATATTCATTTATAAAACAAAATTGACTAACCCTCAAATATTAAATTGTGACACATTTTAACAGTTTATCACGAATTTTAAGACACATGTACATAGAACCGGATGTCAAATAAACTCCCAAAATGAAGTAAAAAGTTAAGAAAAGAAAAAATTACGAACAAACAAAATATCAACAATACCCACTAGAGGGTTAAGAAAGTTGAAAACATCACTGAACAAAAGGAAACGGGTTAAATAGGGAGATAGGGGTTTTGCCATCCGGAAGTAGGAAAAAAGCAAAAGGATCAAAAAGAATACAAAAGAGGACTTTGAGCAAATTAAATAATGTATAGTTTCATTTGGTTTTATTCACACACAGTTTTGTGTTTTCTTTCCTTTTTCTCTTCTTTCCTTCTCTTTTGTTATTATTTTTTATATTCACTTAAGTTAGGTTTATAAATTTCACGTATAACAGAGTAAAAATCACATAAAAACTACAACTCCCAGAAATCTATGGGGCCCTTGTAATCCAGTGCAGGAAATGATGTAATAGATATTTAAAAGTATTTAAACAACTCTCACAAGGGCACCCATGTGATCGTGAACAAGGTATTGTGTAATACCGAAACGCGTTGATCTCAACTGATGCCTTGTCCCCATTGATGCAAGGGAGGAAATAAATCCAAGTGCGTTTAAACTCGACAGGAGTGCGGCTCGTTTTTCTTCCTCAACCAGAGGAGGAGTGTGGATGATTGAAAGCGGTGTGGTTCAGCCGCGGGGCGACGCACCCAAAGGAGCGCTGTATTTAACCGGCAACAGGGAACCATTGTGAGGAATATATATATATATATATATATATGTATATATATGTGTATATATATATATATAGAGAGAGAGATGAGTAGAATTACAAATTATCTTTTTTCTCGATGCATGTACTGGATTCTTCAGAGTTATTTAATAGGCTTTGCCAGTACTAGTCTTAATTTTGCTCAAACGGAACTTCTCGAAATTGAGGTGTCTCAATGTTTAAACTGTAGACTTGAACAAACTTTCACTGTTTTTTCAAAGCGCTGTCAGGAATTGCGCTCCGCAATCATTAATCTCCTCACACAATACTCTTACTTTCTGAAACACTTCTCTTCACAGAAGCGTTTCCTGCGACTCAGGAACACTGCTCTCCCTAGACAAAAATTCAACTTGGCAAATACCGCGTGCGCGGCTCAAAACACTGCTCCAGATGAAATGAGTTTCCTTCTGCCCGGCACAGAACACCTTTCCAATTTCGATAGGATAACGGTTGAAGTGCACAGCACTATACTCGCGCATGCGCTTTAGCATGACTCGATTTACGCGGTCCAACAACTAGACCGCTTTCCAGATTTCCACAGAGTAACAGCCTTACTGGAAAGTTCATCCAACTGCATTCGCAATCTTAGCTGGATTATTCGTAAGAGCATTTTCCATAACGGATTAAGCCTTTTGCAATGTGGGTATGTTTTGACAAAGGTTCTTTTGATTCTAACTGACAACCGTTTAGAAGACAGACAGTGATAGGCAAGAGGGTTCCTGACAGTACCCCAACCAAGAATTGACCCTTCATCTTTGGCTTCTCTGGATTTCCTTTATGGAAGGCTTGCACAAGCTTTGGCGCATGAACATTTGAGCATGGTTCCCAAGATCTTTCCTCAGTACCAAAACCCTTCTAGTTTATTAGATAAAAATATTTGCCTCATCTCCATTTTGAGTCTAAGATTTTGTTGACTTCAAACTCTTCAGTGGATTCTACTTGTATTGGAACTGATCGAGATTTGTGCCTCAAATTTGGTGGATTCTTCTTAATGAGAGAGACATGAAAGACAGGGTGTACTTTGAAGTAAGTAGATAATTGAATTTTTACTGTCACTGGGTTAACAATTTTCTCGACTTTAAAAGGACCCACAAATCTAGGATGAAATTTCCGATGTCCTTTCAGTGGCAGATGCCTAGTTGATAACCACACTTTATCTCCCTTCTTGAAAATTGGGCTTTCTCTTTTTCTTTTATCTGCCTAAGCCTTATAAGAATTCTTGGCCTTAACTATGTTTTTCTCTGCCCCCTGCAAGGTTTCCTGTACTTTTTTCACAAAGTTTCTAACAGCAGGAACAGACTCCTCATCTTTTTCAAACATAGCATTAGGATGTCTTCCAGAATTCAGATAGAAAGGGGTGAAACCTGTGGAAGAATGTACAGCATTGGTATAAGAAAACTCAGCTGCCAAATCCATTCTGGCCACTCTTTTTAGAGTCGCAAATACTGATCTAACTCCTGATTAACTCTCTGTCCATCCTTTTCGGGATGATAACTGGTGGATTAGCGTGTCAGTGCCCAACCTTCTAGTGAAAGCTCTCCAAAAATGAGAGACAAACTGTGACCCTCGGTTTGAAATTATAATTTTTGGGAATCCCATGCATCCTCTATATGTGGTGGGTAAATAACTGCGCTACTTGTGAGGCTCTTGGTAGGTTTTTTTAAAGGAATGAAATGTGCCATCTTGGAAAAGGTGTCTACAATCAAATGCCATGGGTGTGGAGGGAATGGCATTAGCAAACCTTGTGGGGGCTAGTAAACTGGGTTTTCCTTCGAGGCATCTCCCACAAGTGAATACATATTGCCTTATCTGAGACTCCATTTTTGGCCACCAGAAATTACCTCTCACCAACTCAAGAGTTTTTGGGATTTCCTTATGTCCAGCCAAAGGAAGATCATGACACATTTGGTGAGCTTTTTCACGAAGTTCAGTGGTGGGCAAGTATAATGTTCCTTTCTGATAATGGAAGACCATTCTTAATCTCTCTCTCTTGGGAGCTTCTTTTGACCAGATTAACATATCTTCTTCGGACACAGCCTTGAGAATTCCAGTTCTAAAATCGGAACATTGAATTGTTGAAACAAATTTCTCGTTGAGAATTATAGATGATTTCTCGACATTCATTTCAGAAAAGTCTGTATGTATTCTAGACAGCGCATCTGCTTTTTCATTGACAACTCCTGGCCTGAACATGATTACAAAATCAGAATTAGCTAAGAATAAAGACCACCTTAATTGTCTTGCTGTTAAGGTTCGTGCAGATTTTTAAAATTGCAAATTTCGATGGTCAGTATACACTGTGACCTTGTGTTGTGCTCCAAGCAAATAACGCATCCACTCTTGACCGCTAGTAATTCCTTGTCTGCTATGGAGTAGTTGATTTCTGGAGATGTCATCTTCCGTGAGTAATAAGCGACAGGGTGTAATTGAGCCGTGTCTGTGTGACACTGGGAAAGAATTGAAAGCATTGGCTTCCACGAAGAAGGGTTCTTCAGTATTTGGATGCAATAATATTGGAGCCTTAGTGAATGAATCTTTTAAATACTCAAAGACGGCGATTGCTTCAGAATTCTAGTCGAACTTAACTCCTTTTTTCAAGAGTCGGTTAATTGGACTGACCTTTGGGAAAAATTGGAAATGAAACTTCTGTAGACATTGGAAAATCCAATTAAACTTTGTATCTCATTCACGCTCCGAGGAGCTGGCCAGTTTTGAACAGCCTTCACCTTTGCAGGATCCATACTCACTCCATTAAGTGACAATATGAAACCAAGAAACTCTTCTTGCTTCACATGAAATGCACACTTCTCCAGTTTCACGTAAAGGTGGTTCTCCTGTAACCTTACCAGAATGGATTTTAGATTTTGAATATGCTCTTCCAGATTGTTCGAAAAGATCAAGATGTCATCAATATAAACAACAACAAATTGATCAAGAAGTTCTCGTACCCATGTTATATGTTGTGAGAGTTCTTGCAGTTCAGATAGTATCATACCGTCAGAGAAGGAAATATGCATTCGCACTGTGACCTGACATTGTATACTGTTCTGCTGTCCAGTCGTTTATTTGTTCATTTTTTTGTAATGCAACTGCATATATAACTCAATATAGAAAATCAATGAGCACACTTTTGAACACCTGATAAAATATGTTTTAAGTACAACATCAATAATTCATCCTTTACAATTATATTCATCCTAAAAATCATTAGTGTTCTGAAATTATTTGTCACTCAAAATTTGCACATTTAGAAATAACTATCACAAACTCCACCCTCTGATTATTGTTTAATATTCACTTAAAACACATTAATAATACTTTATTAATCAGCCATTAGTTAGTAGATGTCATCATCATCTTTAGTTGCTTTCGAGAATTTTCTTCCACCATTTTCATCTGTTTGTAGACATGATCTTTGAGACTCTCCAATTCCCTTTTCTTCATCCTATTTTCACCAACCTTTATTTTTATATCTACTAATCATACACTCAGAACATGTAGCAAAATTATGATTATTATAGGAGTTAATATAGCCAGGAAAGCATTTCTACCTAAATTACTTATTCTTCAACCTTACCAAAACTCTTCTCTAACTCACTAAACCATGAACCTACAGTTTCCCATGAGCCTGGTTACTCAAAAGACGTAATCTCATGCGAAAGATTAGTAACAAAAGAAGCAATATTTCTACTATTATCCCGGATAAACATACAACATCTCTTGGTTTTTATCACCTTACAAACTCTGCCCTCTTTTACCAAAGAATATCTAATGCAAGACGATTTTGCTTCACCATAGCCCTTATAGCTACCATTTCTACATTTACTTGCGTAAAGGACCCTGCTGTATCTACTGCAAGCCTATCTACAACTGTCATATATCTAAAACTGCTTGTCCATAACTACATCTCACTCCTTTCAAACTATGTTCATGATCTAATTCACTCATATGATAAATTCTACGAGAATCTAAAGTTAAATAACATGAGCAAACCCAATTTTCCGGCAAATTGAAAAAAGCAGTTTTCCCACAGAATAATACATTTCTCTCAAAATAGGTTCAACACCTAACAAATGGTCTCCACTAACTTAATAAGTTCTGTCACACACACTCTGTCCTACAAGTTCTACCTTAGCTCTCTTTGAATAACAACTCCTTACCATACACTACTCACCTTTTCTCTTTTGTTCCATTCTCAATCTAGGATGTAAAGAAGACAATCTAAATTATTCTTCCTTGTTCACCTGCTCCAATGCAATCTTCTGTTCTTCCCAGGTTCTCACAACCTTTAATCCTCTCTCATTGTATTTTCTAATAAAATGATGCTCCTCACTACTCAAAAGACACACATAAACTTGATCAGTGTTAGCATCATACTTGTTTTGTCACTCTAAAAAAAATTGCCATATTTAATTTCTCTGTTGGCTTCCCTAATAGGCAAATCCTCTAAAGATAAATTAAAATCAGTCAAATAAGGAGAAAGAAACAATCATGGTTAAAAATCGCAATATATATTTACACAAGAGTGAGTAAGAAACAAGAAGCTGTACATCAGTAGGAAATTCCCCAGGTGATGTAGGAATGTAGGCACACACATAGCACCCACTAACTTTCATTATATTTACATATTCTCTATTTATTTTAGTATACACATTATCCTTTCTAAACTTTCTCTGTGCACTTGTACATCATATTTTTATCATTTCTATTAGTAGTAATTTTAGCATTATTAATGTGATCTGATGCGTATCCTACAGGATTAAGTAAGCACAACAACAGTCCCATTAAAACTATTAATATTTGTATTATTGAAACTAACCCTACAATTTTACAGCATTTGCTGTACTCCATCGTCTATTGAAATAAAAACTCTTATCATGGTACAAATCAAAAAATCAGGAAACAATTTTTTTAAAACAATAATATTTTCTTTTTTTTCTTCTGATTTTATTAAAACAATAATCAAAACACAAATTTGAAATCTTCTCAGTTTTCTTTTTAACAGTTAATTTCAAAGGTTAATTTCAGTTCGATTTTCAATTCTCTTTGTTCAACAGCAATTTCAAACATTTTACCTCAAAAAGTCTCTTTATTCAATTCAAGGTGGTTCTTCCTCTGTTTCAAACTCAGTCTCTGATTTACTCTCAAACTTGTACTGGCATTGATTCACAACATATAATCATCCAACCCAGTTTTATCTTCTTCTTCCAAAATGTATCTAAATACGCCCATTCAGGCTAGGCATATTATCGATTTGGAAGTCTTTCCCATTAATTTCTTGCCCGCTGGTGATTCACTTCCAGTAGTCTCAAAATCGATTTTTGTCTCTGGTTCACAGTGTCTTCTTTTGCGTGTTCTCTTCCATGGAATGCCTTCTTCAACTCTTTCTCTCCCAGCAACAGTCTGTCAGAGTTTCTTTAATCTCCAAGGAACTATCACTTGAGCTCAGACTTGCACTCTGATAAGCTTTGTCTTTGTCTGCTCTCTCCAATGTGGATTTCTTCTTTCTGTTTGTAACTTTGATATGCAACTTTTCACTGCTTGGATCAAAGACGACTTCTTCTTGCTTCCACTAATCGGTTTGTCATTTAGACTACAAGAGCTCTTCACTCTGATCTCTACTTTGAAACTGAACTTCAGAAATTTCAGGTTCTTCGTCAGAGCTTTCACTAACCTGAAACTTCTGTCATTTTGCTTTTGCTAGTTGTATTCACCAGTTTTAAATTTTTCACCCCCCTCTGAATTCAAGCTGCAAACTTGAACTTGACGCTGATCTTGACTCTGCACTTGACTCTGTGTGCTTGGCTATAGACCAGCTGATTTTTCCAGTGCTCCTCTACTCACACTTTTTTTGTGTGAGCAGTGTGGATCCATTGTGGCACACCAGCACATTTCACTGCGGTATCCATCATCAGGAGTACCCGATACAGGTCCTTTCAGCGCTCCTCCAAGCATCCCTTCCTGACATGCTTTTGAATTACTATCCAGTCAGCAGGATTAAGGCCATGGCATGCAATATCCTTGCATTATTCTGTTGCAACATTCCCCTGATGAGAGCGCGATTTTACCATATCAACCATACACTTGCAAGGGAAGCGTGCCCAGCTCTGAAGAAAGGCGACGGCTCGGCTTTCAGCTCCAGCCAAACCTGCCCTCATCACAAACAATCCTGCATATGAATCTGGCCCAGCTTTGCTGAAAAGGGACCATCTTGGTTGCCAGGGCCCCTAACTCACTGGGAGCGAGAGACTCAGGACCTGCCCCAAGGCCCCAACAGCCTGCAGCGCGAGGAGGGCCCTGATCCATCTCTAAAGATGGCGGTGCTGTTGGCTTAGAGAAAGCTTGTGATCAAATTGACACCAAGCTTGGGTGCGTGCACATTTACATTCTCCAGATCTGAGGAGAGGACTGCTATGACCTAATTCAACCTACCCACAGTCGAATTTGCCAAACTTGGTTTCTCTTTAAACTGATAATCTGTTAAAAAAACTGTAAAGTAAAAGGAACAACCTAAAAATGTACTTTCTGATTGATACTTCTAACTGCAGATTACTCACCTTGTGAAGGTTCCCCAGGCGTCAGACTGCGTCCAGAAACCTAATAGCATTACTCTTGCGCGCCGGCAGGGGTTGTCATGCGGCTCCGCGCCAGTGTCATTCTGCTCTGGATGTGATGAGCAGAGCTGCCTATAAGCGCCACTCATGCGCACTAACATCAGATCCTTTCTTTCAGCACCTGTAGTCGTGGATCCAGAGTTACTCCTTCACATTTGACAAGACTTTTTTCTCTCAAAACTTTTAATTTTCCATGGAAAATGTTCACCTTCCAAATTGACAGTGTTTAAAACTTGTGGGAACTGTCGCAAGCAGATGTCTGTGACAGATCCTCACAAGGTATGCCTGTGGTGCCTGGGGTCATAACATGACTCCAGAGCCTGCGACAACTGCGCCCAGATGAATCATAGGCCATATGGGATCGCGAAACACTATGATTCCGATTCCGGCCGGAAATCTCTCCGACCGAGCCGGACCCGGAGAGAATTCCGACCGAATCGGACCCTAGCAGTCCGACCGGACGAGTACGATGCATTCGCATGCTATCAGACTCGATTCGGTCGGACTCCCATTGAAGTCAATGGGAGCCGGTCGTACAACGCGTACGCGGGCTCCCATTGACTCAATTGGGTGCGAGGCGAACAAGGGCGCCCCCTACAGCGGGTACGCGTCCATGCGCATCCCAGCGTACATGCACAGGTAGGGGGGACCCATGGGTCCCCCCTGTGTGCGACTCGCGCGCCTACGCGTACAGGGGGGTCCGACGCAGACCCCCAAAGTCCGGCTCCGACAGCTTTTTCGAGCCGGACGGCGCGAGTCGGTCAGACTGCTCGCGGCGCGCATCATACTTACCAGGCCGGGAAACGTCTCCATAGCGCGGTGCGAGTTGTGTTCATGCGAGTCGGTCGGAGCGTGTTGAAGTCGCGTACGAGTCGGTCGGCGATTTCGCGGGTGCTTGCATCGTACTCGCTCGGCCGGACCCACGTACGATTCGGTCGGGAAACAGGGCTCCGAATCGGATCCGGGAAATCCGAATCCGATTCGGAGCACTACCGGCCGAGATCGGAATCGGCCCCTATGTTACCAAACATCGAAAAACTCCACTCTGTGACTTGTCTAAGTCTAAAAGATACTCCCATTCCCGCTTCTGAAGTTTCTGCAGAAGATCTTTGTCTAAGTCATCTGGTAGTTCCAAACTGGACTCAGCTCCTTTCCGCCAGTCTCAGACAAGGCTCGAGGGCGTCAGTGTGCCACCTTGACAGTCCCCTGAGGAGCTAATTCCGAAGCTTTGCCCTGATGGACCCCCAAATTTCCGGGTCCTTCAGGGATATCGCAGTGAGCTTACGCCTTTAGGGAGGCCCTGCTGCATATCCTAGTCACGTTACCGGTGTCAGCACTTTCACTAATAAATGTGATGGGGCAATGCACATGTACGGGCCGTATGAGTCCCAAAGTCAAAACCATAAAGGTTTATTCAAAATTAATAATCATTACAGAAGACAAAAGTTAGTTAGTTGGTCATATTCAATCAACATCAATAATGCATAAAAATAAAGCAAAATGCGAGAGGTCATAACATAAGGGAATAAGCATAACCCAAAATATAGTTCACCAATGAACTAGTGAATCTACTCAGTACGTAACGCAACAAACTTTAATCAACAAGAGGACTCACATGCGGTCTGCCTCCAAGAAAAGAGTTAAATCAGCTGACAGTGTGACATTGAGACTGTTAGTTCAAAAGCAAAGAAAGGGCAAATTATGAAGTCAGATAAGAGTCCGACATGGGGACTGCTCATTTGCAAGGCAAAGAAGATTCTCCAAGCATAAATTAAATAAACAGACTATTATAGAGCCTGCCTTCGAGCAAAGGGTCTCGCACTCATCCCAGAAAGGGTACATTTTATAGTTTAAGAGAAGCAAAAAACAATGCACTCGACATGGCATGAAATGGTATAGGGCTGTACGAACAAAGATACATGACCTAAACCAATCGACATTGTGGAAATTGTGCTACATCAAACAAGTTACTTTAGCAAACCTCTGAATCATGAATAAATGCTAAATACCTTTACCCTACAAACAAGGTAATTTACATTGCCCTATTAAAACAAACTAAAGCAATAAGCCATTTTAAAATTAATGAAATACAGTTGTGGCTTGTATCAGCCATGAATACTGCAACACACGAGAACAGCTCAACATGGCTTCCTCCTAAGACACACAGATAAATACATTTTGTTCAGTGCAAGAAAATAACACCATGAAATGAATACCATTTCGACTATCTTATGAAGTGGAAAAACACATAGGAGAAACATGCACATAGGAAACTTGTTCATGCAAATTTAAAAGCCACATTTTCTTCAGCAACTTTAAAATGGATCTCAACGCAAGCTGGCAAAGGGCCAGTAAATTAAATTTGCAGCCTAGTTATGCTAACTAAAACATGTAAATAAACATTATTTTCTTATTAATGAAAACACCCTCACCAGTTCCCTCTGATGCACCTTTGGGCCATAAAGATCCGCAGGGGCCTTGAGTTGGACTTCTGCCAGCAGGATCGCCTTTGGCACCATTTATGCCCCGAACCTGCTTGGGGTTCTGCACCGGAGTCAGTGAAGACTTAGGTACTTACTCCACTCCCTGCGCCAGTTCCTTTTGCATCAACATAGGTGCAGGAAGAGGATTCACTACCCATAGTGCGCTCTCCTAACCAAGCAGCTTAGTCTCCCATCACTCGAGCAACCATTGCTGCAAAACCTCCTTAATGTGTCCTTTCAAACACACAATCACCCAGTTGGAGGCACGATTCAACATTTCGTGCAAGGGTGGCGGGCCGTCATTTCAGACAAGTGAGTCCTCCAAACTGTCCAGTGGGTCTATACCCTGCTCTTTCATTCTGCGCCGCTAGTAATAGCTGCCCTTTGCCCTTCCTGTATCCCCTCCCATCAGCTCAGTTCTTGGATGGATTTGGGAGGGGCTAGGAAATCTCTCCAGGCCCATCTATATGCATGTAACATCACTAGTGATGTCACATGCATATTAACGAGGCGGTCTGGTAGTGAGCACCGGCTGCCTCATTCTGGAGTTTGACGGTGCCAGTAAAGGATCGTGCACTGCAAAATTCCTTGCTTTCCCGTCAAGTGAAAGAGGGGTTTGTCTCCAAGGGAACCAAAACTTTATTTAAAAGGACACTGCCCTGGGGCAGCAATATAAACAAAAACAATGCTGTACATATGCGTCATGAGGGTGTTCTAGTGACACCTTTTTATGATGTATATATATCATTAGGGCAATGAAGTGGTTAAAGGAGCACTGCTAAAATTTTAGTTCCATATAGCTGTTGCCTATTTGGATCTATGTTCTTTGTGTTTCACCTTCAGTGAAACTTACAAAATTAATTTGTAGGCTGTGCTTTTTCTCTTTTACATATTTGTTATGTTTAAATGGTTATAATTTAAAAGAGAAAACAAATGAAATTCGTCAAATTTACCCTTGCATAAGCGGTAGCATGTATCTGCATTTAACAGTAGCCAGTGTTTTTATCTAAATATAAATAAAATATTTGTATTTTAAAGATAATGCACATTGATTCACATGACTTTAATAATATTTTTATTGTAACATAAATTATACATTTTATTGGTGTATTTTATGCAAAGGTTTTTAGTAATTAAGGATACAATAAATAAATAAAAAATGGTAATGTTCTGAGATCTTGCACGCAATCATATTTGTTCACGTATTTATGATGATTTCAATGATTTGCTCAATGGAGAACTAAGGATTACTTGTAAGTACGTTTTGGACACATGAATGGGGGAGGCAGACCACACAGACTCCAGAAGGATTATTTACATTGTTTTTTCTGCAACACAAGGGCATTAAAAAAAGAATAAAAAACATTGTGAAAGTTTTCTCAATATTCCACCCTTGACTTAAAACATGATTTCAGTCAGAAACACTCATTCTGGTGATAGATTTTGAGTAAAATCTAAATCATGCAGAAAAGAAAAATCTCTCAAAAGGCAAAAAAGCGAAGTTCAAGGTACCTACATGTGCTAAAAAATGAATCAATACAGTGTACCAACTGTCAATATGAGGCTTGATGGGACAAATAAACTGTGGCTCCTTAAAAGACCAGTGCCCAATTTCCGGTTTCCATGCTGCTGCTTATTTGGTTGAATTTCTTTCTCCTTCATGCAATATTTCTCTTTACATTCTGGCAGCGAAGTTAGTGTTTATGATGCAATCTTGTTTAACATTAACTTGTTAGGTTTAGTTGGACATGTTTCTGAAAGAAAAAAAAGAAAATTCATAAACATTAGCCTTACATAAAATGTAATGTGTTATCTTTGGGTAAATGTACTAATTTTCTCCATCATAAATATATGGTTTATAAATGATGAAAAAGTATTCTGGATCCCTCTCATAAGCTCGACTATTTAGCTGTTGAAGACTTCAATGAAGATTCTTAGAATTCAGATAAAGGATTAGAAATAACTTTTCCTCCTCCAAAGTACTCACCAGGCGTCGAAACTAGATCCAGTAATGTGTAGCTGCTAATGGTTTATCTAGCTTGAGCCATTGAAGTCCCATAATAAAGTATGGAGAGGAGCCTAAGTTATCTTTTGCCAGGACATGAAGGGTAAATAAAGCCAATCCTTCAAAGTTCGATCAAGAAGTCACAGGAGTTGATCCCGAGGTCGATCTTTGTCGTGCTCCAAATCTTCTGGTAAATCGAAGGAAAAACCTAAAATATCCAAGCAGGACTCTGCCCCTTCCTGCCACTCTTGCACTCCTGAGAAAGCTCCCTTCCAATCCGTCTATCGCGCCTGCGGGCCCCAAGGAGCTAAAAAGCCCCTCAATCTGGGATACTGCCGGTAGGTTGCTCTCGCACCACTGGGCCTCTCGTGGCTCCTGTACTGACTCCACCTCTGGTTCTACGATCCACGCTGGTTCTCCCAGCGTTGACACAGATGCTGACTGTACAAAACCTGGAGGATGAGGTGCCCATTGCACGCTCGGACTCCAAGTCAGCACCGTTCCAACCTCGACTGAGGCTGTGCTCGGTTTCCATCAAACCACAACCTGACCCACTTAACTCCCACTTTCACAAGACTGATCTCATCCATTGCATTCCTTGCTTGGGACTGATTCCGACAATGATTATGACGCAGGTGATGAAATTGGCCCAGGCCATGCCACTGAAGAAAGTGCTTCTTTATAACCCTGGGCGTAGTTCGCGAAGTAGCGCTACGCGAAGCTACGTGAAGTGCACCTCGCACTACGCGAGCTACGCGTAGCTACGCGAACTGCGTAGTGCACTGTGCAAAATGCTGTTCGCACTGATTGCACAGTGCCGGATGCTTGTCCGCACTGTGCAATCATTGAAAACGGCATCTTGCACAGTGCGAGCTGTCTTTTACTGCCGCTCGAGTAGATTTTTACTCGAGCGGCAGCTCTCTCAACGCGGACTGGTAGTTTCTCGTCGCGAGCATGCGCAACCACTCGCAATGAGAAACCTGACCTCCCTGCGTTGAGAATCTCGCCGGGAGTTTTTTTCCACGCTCGCGATCGGCAACTTGATGTTGCTGATCGCGAGCGAGAAAAAGTCTCGCCGGGATGTCATTTTGCTTGCTCGCGGTCGCCAACTTGACGTTGAGGACCGCGAGCAAGCAAAATGATTCCGCTACGCGTGTTTGCACTGTGCTACGTGCAATTCGCGTAGTGCGGAGTAGCACAAACTTCGCAAACTACGTGAGCGTAGCGTAGTGCTTTGCCCAGGCTTACTTCTTTAGTGGTGGTCGGTGGAGTCCCACCTTAGAGGTCCACCAATGTCCTAACCAAAGCACTCCAGCCTGGGCAAACCACTACTGAATCCCTACTACATTTAATGAGGCACTTACTGATACCCTACTTGGGGCCTGGGACAAAATTTGCTGGGGCTCTCTAGTCAATCACCAAATTGTGAAACGCCACCGACCTGCCCTGGCGATCCTGCCTTTTTGTCTCCGCACCCCTCTCCTGAGAGCTTGGTGGTGCAGGCTTCCACCAGTTGGACAAACACACATACTTTCCCGAAGAGTGGAGATCTTTTGGAAGAAGGTTTTTTCTTCCACTAGTTTGGCCCTCACGTCAGTCAATGCCAGTTGCCTGTTAGGCCGCTATTCCCACTTTCTCTGGAATTCAGTAACTCAAGTTCTCCTAGGTGTACCGGAAGACTTTCGACCTGTCCTCACCCAAGCCATACACGACGGCCGTGACACCACCAAATTCACACTTTGTTGTGGCCTAGATACCATAGTTTATATCAAGTAAGACATTGGCACTAGTGTTGTCCTTTGTTACCGCGACTGGTTGCGGTCAACGAGTTTTCCAAGCAATGTCCAGTCCCTTATGGACATGCCCTTTGAAGGGACTCGCCTCTTTGGGGGACAAAGCAGATTCTGCTGTGGAGCGGTTCAAAGAGAGCAGGGCAATAGCACAATCCTTGGGCTTGTTTGCCCAGCCCCTCCAGCAGCATCAACCCTACCATTCCTTTCGCGGTTTAAGCATACCAACAGCCACTCCAGATTCAACAAAGTGCCCTGCAGTTTCATGGGCAAGACTGTGGCACCTACCAACCACGTAGTCCGAAACAACGCGCAAGTCAATCTACACCATCACCCTCCTCCCACGCAGCCCACCTGCCAAACCCCTTTAGCCTGCCCATAGTGGAGCACAGCAACTCATTTGGAGGCAGGATCCAACAATTCTTACCAAGTTGTCCGTCCATAACATCCTACCCTTCATAGTCACTTTGCTGCACCTTCCAGTGCCCCCCCGGACTGACTGACAAAGGACCAGCTGTCTGTCTTACAGCTAAGTGGTTATTGAGAGGGTGCCTGTGACATACCTGGGCCTTGGTTGTTATTCCTGCTACTTCCTGGTGTCAAAGAAGGATGGAGGCCTTTGTCCTATTTTAGACCTGTGCCCTCTCAACGCCTTCCTCTGGAACAACAAATTAAAAATGCTCAAACTAGCCCCGGTCTTGTGTGCCATCGACCCTGGAGACTGGATGGTGGCGTTGGATCTGCCTTACGCTTATTTCCATACACCCGTTCTGCAGGCCCATCAGCGCTACCTGCGAATCTTGGTGGAACAGGAGCATTTTCTATTCACTGTGCTCCCCTTTGGTCTCAGCAGTACCCCTCGGATGTTCAAGAAAGTGATGGTTGAATCTTTGGGGTTCACCATCAACGTGCCAAAGGCACACCTGACTCCTCAGATGCTCCCTTTCATTGGAGCCATCCTCAACATGGTTTGGTTTCATGACTTTCCCCAGGAAAGGAAAGTCTGGGACATTCAGGCTATCTGATCTTTCAGCCTCATCCGGGATTACAGTGAGGTGGACTATGAGGCTGCTGGGCCTGATGGCCTTCTGCCTCTTGTTGATCTGCAGTGGTAGTTACTGGACCGCTGTTCGGTCAGCGGCAGACCCCATCTCCCTACTTCACCCAGAGCTGACAGTGGACACTGCATCACTTCTGGGTTGGGGAGACCACCCGGCTCCATATCACCCTTTTGGATCTGATTCCGTTGAAAGCCTTCCTTCCTTCAATCAAACATACAATATTGTATCAGGTCTCCTGGGCATAAACATCCGTCCTTCGATCCGGCTGCCCCTCAGAGAGGTTCTGCTATCGCAGCAACAGTCTACACGTGGTCCTTCACAATCTGCACTTTCATGCTTGGAGATTGAGCAGCTGCAGCTGAACACCTTCAACCTTCTTCCGGAGGGGTTGATGTCATCTTGGCAGCTCAACGTTCCTCAACAAAGACAGTATACGCTTGTTTGGACAAATTTGTGGCTTGGTGTGACACACAGTTTTTTTATGTCCCCCGATCAGCAAGGCTTTGTTCTGTGCACAGTTACAGAGAGTACCTTTTGGCTGTTTCAGCCATTTTACAGTTGCCGTACCTGCCATCATTATTTAAGCCACCTGTTGTGAAAGTTCTAAAACATCGGTTTCCTCGTTCTTCCTTTGTCAAGACCTTAACATGGTCCTCACATATTTGATGAGCACTCTCTCTCTCACACCTGCCCTTTGTGGATTCTCACCCTCAAGACAGTGTTCATCATCATCATAACACTGGTGAGGTGAGTGATTCAGATTCAAGCTGTGTATTAACCGCTGTAAACTGCCTTCATCCAAGACAAACTCGTTCTGCACACACGAGCATCCTTTCTTCCAAAGATAGTGACGCCATTCCACATCAGTCAAACCATCACCTTACCGGTGTTCTATGCTCCCCTTCACCCCTCTAAGGAGAAGGAAATCGATTGGACCCAAAAGACCACTGAGCTTTTGCTGGAGCGCAAAAAAGGCAAAGCTGTTCACAAAAGGGCCACCTCCCGTTGGATTGTGCTCTGTATTAACATCTGCTGCTCATTGGCCAACAAGCAGCCTCGTTCCACCAGGGCCAAAGCTGCTAACACTGCATTGGAATGCGGAGTTCCTGTCCTGGACATCTGCCAGGCTGCTACGTGGGTGTCACTCTATAAGTTCACGAAGCACTACTGTCTAGAAAGCCAGGTTTGTTGAGAAGGGCTTTTCGCCCTCTAGGTCCTACAGAACTTTCTGGTTTGAGTCTATTTACAGACCCGCCTGCAAATAACTACTGCTTTGTATCTGTTCAAAAGGTCAGGAATCTACAGTTAGAAGTTTCTATTAGAGGAATAATTGTAATGCATATATTCCATAATTACAGTTTATTTAATGTACTAAATAAAAAACTTGACCTGTCTACCGGCTCCCACTTGGAAGTTATCACTTAATAAAATTAATAAGGAAACCCAATGTTATCCTATAGAAGAAGTATGCCTCACAGTAGTGAAAAACGAATCCAGGAGTTTTCAACTACCAGGACATGTAAGACTTAAAAGTAAATGTCCTACTTTTTAAATAGACTGCACCTTGGCCTCCTGGCTGTTTAGGGCCTACCCTAGGAGTGGCTTATATGTATAAAAAAGGAAGGTTTGGGTCTGGCAAAAGGTTTATTTTACCATGTCGCATGACAGGTTAAAACTGCACACACAGGCCTTAGACATGTTTAAAGGGCTTAAGTGGGTCGCACAACCAGAGCTGCAGGCCCACCAGTAGCATTTAATTTACAGACCCTTGGAACATGTGGAACACCTTTACTAGGGACTTACAAGTAAATTAAATATGCCAATTGTATATAAGCCATGTTACCATGTTTAAAGGTGAGAGCACAAGCAATTTAGCACTGCTTAGTATTCCTAAAGCCAGCAAAAATAGGAGGCTGTACGGCAAAAAGTTGGGGGGTAACCACACCAAGTATGTCAGGTTCAACAGTGAGGATGGAAAGGTCAATGAGGAATCTGACGTTAGATAGAGTCTCTACAAGAAAGAGCGGTACCGAAGGTAAGTAACTTGTTCTACAGTGCGAATGACGCACAAATGTATTCTGTTATGGTTCAAGACTTAAACACCTTGTGCATCAACTGGTCTTTCTAAAGGCCCATCAGGTCATATTAGGAAATTGGCTTCCTAGGATCCCATGAGTATTAGACACTGTGCCAACCCGCAGCAGGTGATTCATACTGTAACATGGTATGGCTCCTGAATATTGACTTCAGAATATATTTTGACTATTAAAATTATGTCAAAATATATGGAGAAGAAATATAGAGAGATTCTAAATATTGAGGATAAGTAGATCTTATCTTTTTAACAATATGTATGTTTAAAATGCTGTTTATTAAAATATTTTGTTGTTTAATAGTGGTTTATTGTGGTTTTTTTTATTGTTAAACACAATATATTGTATAGAAATTTGTCAAATTGTTTTGATTTTTTTAAATAAATATATACGGTATGTTTTCGAGCTGAGTGGTTTATTTGGGGATTGGGTGGCTGATGTTTTATAATGTTTATATTAGGTTTAAATTTATATTTGCATTTATTATTGTTTGCTTTATACTTTTAATTCTTTTTTCATTATTATATACATATCTGATAGAGACTTCCAGCAGCAGATTCCTTAGCATTGAACTTCCAGGCGTCAAGGCGATCTGGAAGATTTTTCTTAGTAGTACCCATGCGTGCCAGTAGATGGCGTGGGTCGACTCCGCGTGACGTCGTTGGCGTCGTGTTCGTCGTCGTGACGTCCACGTCGTCAATATAACCGCTACTCTGGCGCACTCTCAGTTCTTTTCTTTCCGCGCCAGCGAGCGCAGATCTTCGAAGAGAGCTTACCCCTGTCATTTTTTGGCAGACTTTTTTTTACTTTTGTCGACTTCTTTTGGTGTGCTAGGGATGTCTAGCAAGAAGACCTCAGGGTTCAAGCTGTGCGCCGCCTGTCATCGCGCCATGTCGGTCACGGACCCCCACTTGGTGTGTCTCTGGTGCCTGGAGCGCGGCCACGACACAAAGTTGTGCTCCGATGCCGGGCCATAGCGCCGAAAGCTTTGAGGGAGCAGTCCCTAAAGCTAATCATGGCCCGGTACATTGGAGGTCGCCCCGTCGGTCTCGATCCCAGTCTCAGTTGAGAGGAAGTACCGAGCACCGCTCCGGAGAATCGAAGTCCTCCTCTTCCAACTCGTCAGGTAAGAGGCATCACAAGAAGCCGAAGCGTGCTTTGACTTTGCCACTACCGTCTCGTGACGAGACTGAGGAACCTCGGCGTTCGAGGTCCCGCTCCGCGCAGCGAGTGCCTGGGTCAGCTCAGTGTTTCACTCCCTATCCAGGGCCGGGAGCGACCCCCGCCCAACTTAAAGAGTTCTTTGATGCCATGTGCGCCATATTTGGGTAGCCTGACCCTGCCGGCGCTCCCGCGGGCCCCACAGGCTCGAATGATGGAGTTCACCTGGGTTCTGGGCCTTCAGCTGCACCTCCACAGCTACCTTCCCCGGCGCCGCGTCTGCCATTGAGCTCCTCGATGTCTGGGGCACCCACCGGTGGCACCTCCCTCACCCTCATTCCAGACTACAGAGTCGGTCGGGCGTCCTTGCTGTTTAACTTGCCCTATTCTAAAGGGTTAGGAATGGATGAGGAGGATTGGGAGGGGGAGCAGGACCCCTTAGAAATCCTGCAACCCCAGGACATGGACTGGTATGAGGAGCTGGGTGATGCCAGTGGCCTGGACACCTCCCCAGATTCTGGCATGCTGTCTCCCCCTTACCTGGCTATGGAGGAGGGAGCATCGTTCGCTATGGTGTTGCATAGGGCTGCAGAGGTCTTGGACCTGCAGCTCCCTACGGTGGCAGTTACGTCTTGATAGAGGTCCTGCAGCCTGATGTCTTCCCCTTGGAACCCTTGCTGCCTTTAAGTGAGGCCTAGACGGACGTTCTTCTGGGCAACTGGTCCAAGCCCAGCCCAGGGGCTCCTGTGAACAGAACAATTGCCGGTCGCCATTGCCCTGCACCGGGCGGCCCAGATATCCTCACCGCCCACCCCACCACTCAAAGGTTGGTGGTTCAAGCTTCCACTTCCCGTGGCGCGTTCCCTTTCCCTTCCACCCCCCCAGAGACAGGGAACCCAAGAGACTGGAAAGCTTTGGAAAATAACATTTTCTCTTCCGTCAGTCTAGCATTGTGGTTGGTGAACACCGCATGCCTTTTGGGTGTTATTCCCATTCGATATGGGACACAGTTGCGCAGGTGCTGCCCAGAGTCTCGGAGGGGGACCATTGTAGGAAAGTGCCCCTTTTTGCATGGTTACCCCCCACTTTTTGCCTGACATCTGATGCAACCTGACTTGATGTTCCCTGGGTCCCTGCCAATCAGGTTCCCAGGGCCTGTGTTTTTCCCAAGACTGTACCTTTGTATCCACAATTGGCACATCCCTGACCACAGGTAAGCCCCTTGTAAAAGGTACCATGGGTACCAAGGGCAGTGTGACCAGCCAAGGCCTCTAAGGGCTGCAGCACCTATTGTGCCACTCTTAGAGACCCTGCACCTTAACACACACACACTGCCACTGCAGGCTGCGTGTTTTAGTGCAGAGAAAAGTGAAGAGTTGACATGCCACGAATCCTTGTGTGCTATGCCTGCAATCCACTGCCTAAGGCCTTGTAAGCCACCCCTCTAGCAGAGTGCCCTAGCCCTAAGGTGAGGGTACAGAGTTATGAGCCCTGTACCCTTACTGTGTCTAAGTCCATTCTTATACATTGTAAGTAGGGCTCCCGGTTTATGGTATTTATATTTTTGTCATTTCCGTCTGTATTTATCCATATTTATTTTTTGCTAATTTTACCTGTATTTATCCTTATTTATTTTAGGTTTTGTGAAAATATGAAGCTGAAATTTATATTTCTGCATTTATCTAACCAGTTATTGTGCACTCGTGTCTGAACGCCTGACAGGTTTCAATGATATATGCACACTCAGATGGTAAAATATGCACTTGTTTGAAAATATGTTAATTTTAGTATCAAGGTTATGCAAATCTACCTCTTTTTAAGGCTCTTTACTAAAATCCCTATATTTTTTTAATCCCCTTGCCTGTCAATCCGCAGAACTATTGTCCTGGCAGTCATGATTGACAGCATTTAGAATCACTCAAAAACAACCCAATTTCCGTTTTTATCCACATTTAAAAATAAATACAGACAGGAAAATAAATGGTTTTCTGTCTGTATTTATCTGTAAAAATCAGTAAAAATGGAAAACAGGGAGCCTTAATTGTAAGTGTAGTAAAGCCATAAAGAGAATATGGTCTGGGAGTTGGTCAATAGAAACTGCACAGCTCCATAATGGCTTTACTAAAAACTAGGATGTTTGGTAGCAAACTTCTCAGCACATTAAACCCACACTGATGCCAGTGTGGGATTTAATGGGAATTGCACTCAGAGGGCATCTTAGAGATACCCCCTGAATATCGACCAGCCCTGGTGCGGTTCCTGAATGGCTGCCCGCCATTTGCCACCATCCGACAGGTTTCTGGACCCCTGGGTAGAGAGCCTCCGCTCTCTGGGTCCAGACACAAAGCCCATCCTGGGCAGAGGTGTCATCCCTCCTCCCCCAGAATGGGCTGGGTCCGCGAAAGGGGAAGCTTCAAAGGCCTGGATGCTAGTGCCGGACTTGCAGTATTGCTATTTTCATATCCTCATCCTGCCTGCCCATCGTCTCTACCTGTGGTTTACGGTGGGCTACGAACACTTTGTTTGCTCTGATCCCCTCCGGCCTCACCAGTGCCCCTCGGGTGTTCACCAAGGTGATGGCGGTGGTCGCAGCCCATCTGGTGGGATCAGGGGTTCCAGTCTTCCTCTATTTCGACGACTGGTTGTTGAAGGCGGGCTCGCCCCAAGCATTCATCTGCCACCCTTAGACTATGGCAAAACTCCTGCATTCGCTGGGGTTCACTATCAGCGTTCCGAAGTCGCACCTGATTCCCTCTCAGATGCTCCCTTGCATTGGAGCGGTTCTGTACACAGTGCAGTTTCGGTCCTATCCCCCCGAACGGCGAGTCCAGGATATTCAGGCTATGATACCGATGTTTTAGCCTCTATCCAGGATTTCGGTAAGAATGACTCTGAGGCTGTTGTGCCTCATGGCCTCTTGCATCCTACTGGTGGACCATGCGATGTGGTGCATGCTGGCTTTGCAGTGGGACCTGAAGGTCCAATAGGCACAGCATCAAGGAAATCTCACAGACCTGGTTCAGATAACAGAGGGCACTGCGAAAGACCTGCAATGGTGGCTGACAAACCGCAATTGGGTCAGAGGCCGACCCCTCTCCCTTCCCCCACCCAGATCTCACAGTAGTGACGGATGCGTCTCTTCTGGGATGGGGTGGCCATCAGGGGGTGGTGAAGATCTGGGGACTCTGGTCTCCGGCAGAAACCAAACTCCATATTAACATATTGGAGCTCCGGGCAGTCAGATTGGCACTGAAAGTCTTTTTACCGTCCATCAAGGGAAGGCTGGTTTAGGTGTTCACGGACAACACTATTGCCATGTGGTACTGCAACAAACAGGGTGGTGTGGGGTCGTGGACTCTCTGTCAAGAGGCCCTGCGTCTCTGGACTGGCTGGAACAACAGGGCATTTCCCTGGTGGTTCAACATCTGGCCTGTTCTCTGAACGCCAGAGCAGACAAAGTCAGCCGAAGGTGCCTTGCAGACCACTAGTAGCGTCTCCATCCGGAGGTGGTACAAGGTCTCTTTCAGCGGTAGGGAGAGCCTTGATTAGAGCTCTTCGCCTCCGAAGAGAACGCGCAATGTCAGCAGTTTTGCACGTTGGAGTTTCCAAGGCAGCTCTCACTCGGCAACGCTTTTTGTCGCGAGTGGAGCTCAGACCTCCTGTATGCCTTTCTGCCCATACCACCCCTGCCCAGAGTGCTCACAAAGATCAGGAGCGACCAGGCACAAGTCTTTCTTGTGGCTCCGAATTGGGCACGGAGAGCCTGGTATCCCAAGCTTCTGGCCATGAGCATTGATCCTCTGATCAGGCTGCCCCTTCAGGAGGATCTTCGGTCGCAGCAGCAGGGGAGAGTCCTCCACCTGAAGCTGTCCACTCTCCGCCTCCTTGTGTGGAGATTGAGCGGTGACAGCTGACAGCTTTTGACCTTCCTCCGAAGTCTGGTAAGTTATTCTGGCCACCAGGCGTCCCTCCACAAAATCGGTATACGCCTGCTAATGGAACAAATTTTGTAAATATAGTACAGAACGGTCTGTTGACCCCTCATCTGCCTCACTGTCAGATATTCTCCTGTTTATCTTTTCTTTGGCCCAGCAGGGCTCTGCTTTGGGCACTCTGAGGGGCTACCTTTCGGCCCTCTCAGCTTTTCTTCGGCTGTCAGATCAGCCTTCACTTTTTAAATCCCCTCTGGTGCAGGGATTTTTGAAGGGGTTAACTCACTTGTTTTCCCCTTCTCCTTTTCTTATGCCACAGTAGGACCTTAATTTGGTCCTTACCTTCTTTTATGTGCGCACTGTTTGAGCCGCTGCACAACTGCCCTCTCCGGTTGCTCACTATCAAAACAGCCTGTTTGGTGGCAATCACCTCTGCCATGAGGGTGAGCGAACTGCAGGCACTGTCATCACAGCCTCCTTACCTGACCGTCTTTCCGGACAAAGTGGTACTAAGAACTAGGGCATCTTTTCTGCCCAAGGTTGTAACTCCCTTCCATCTGGGACAGTCCGTTACTCTGCCCACTTTCTATGCACCACCTCACCCTTCCAAAGAAGAGAAGCGTCTCCACCATCTGGACCTAAAAAGAGCGTTATCGTTCTACCTTGATCGCACAAAAGACTTCCGGGTGGATGACCAACTCTTTATAGGGTACGTGGGAGCAAAGAAGGGGCATGCTGTTCAGAAGAGGACCATCTCTCGCTGGGTTAGCCTCTGTATTAAAATGTGTTACGCCTTGGCAAAGAAGCAGCCTCCTGAAGGCCTTAGGGCCCATTCCACCAGGGCGAAGGCATCCACCACACCCCTCCAGCGTGTGGTTCCAATTGCTGATATCTGCCAAGCGGCCACGTGGGCATCTCTGCACACGTTTGCCAGACACTATTGCATGGATTCTTAGGTTCGCAGGGAGGGCCTGTTTCTGCACTCTATTCTGCAGGATTTTCTGGTCTAAAACTTTTCCGCAGTCCCACCTTCCGGGGAAGGTATTAATTAATTAACAGCATTTATTAAGCACATAGCTACCCGGAGGCATCCCAGCGCTAGCAGCAACAGACAAAGCAGAAACTAGGTGGTTTATAGGGTTGCGTTTTGAAACAACTAGGTTTTTGAGGAGCATTTGAAAGGGAAAATGGCGGGTCTCCGAGCGAAGGTGTGGGGGAAGGGTGTTCCACAGTCTGGCCGTGTTATAGGAAAAGGAACTGCCTCCACATCTTACCCTTTTAGTTTTAGGGATTACGGCTAAATTTAACTTAGCCAAGCGAAGGCATTTCCTGGTACAGTAGAAAGTGATGAGAGGGCGATTACTTAAGGGCCCCTTCCCCCATAGGGTCTTATGGGCTATGCACAGAGATTTAAATGTTATTCTTTCAAAAATTGGCAACCAGTGTAGGGTCTTCAAGGCCGGCTTGGCAGACAGTTTTGGGAATTCTGAGCAGCATCCGAGCGGCACAGTTCTGCACGACTTGGAGTTTCCTTATCGTTGATTCAGGGGCTCCAAGATAGAGGGAGTTACCGTAGTCCATGCGGGAGAGGACCAGGGCTTGGACCAAAATTCTCCTTGCCCTCGTGGGGAGGAGAGGTAGGACTTTCCGAAGCAGTCTAAAAGTGCCATAGCAAGTTGCTGCCAGTTTCACTGCTTGGTGGTCGTTTGAAGGACTTGTCCAGCCAGACGCCTAGACTTTTAATCTTTGTATTGGGAGTCGGAGCAGGGCCAAGACAATTTGGCCCTGCCCATTTGAGATCAGCAGTAAGGGAGTTGCCCAGGACCCTTAACTCTGTTTTATCTCCGTTGAGCTTAAGACAGGAGTGTTCCATCCAGATTGCCACTTTCTCTAGACAGGATTCCAGGTCGGATGGAGAGTTTTGAGGGTGGTTAAGAGCAACCACCAACTGCATATTGTCAGCATATGTGACGATATTAATCCCGTATGGCAGGATAATATGTGCGAGCGGTCTCATATACACATTAAATAATGTGGGGCTCAATGACAAGCCCTCGGGCACACCACAGCTGAGCGATAAGCTCTTGGATGTGGTATCTCCTGCATCAATCTGGAATGTTCTGCCATCTAAATAGGGCTGAAGCAAGGTAATAACACCACCTGAAACTCCGACATTACTAAGTCTATTCAAAAGGATGTTAAAATTGACCGTATCGAATGCGGAGCTTAGATCGAGGAGGATGATAGCTACTGCTCCTCCTTGATCGAGGATTTTCTTACATTCTTCGACTACGGCAAGAAGGGTAGTCAGCTAAATATGAGGTTTGCAGAGGATTCTGGGTAGGAAAAGGTTGGAGGATCCACACAAGTTACACCTCCCTGGACTCTCCTGGGTGTCTAGTTTTCAGAAATGTGTGGGTTTAGTAGGTTTCCCCAGATTGCCGCCGAACCCGGGACCAAAAATCAGGTGTCCCCTTGCAAAACCAGCTCATTTTGTAATAGATAATTTTGATGTCTCCACAATATACGTTTTGGTACCTCACTTTGCCCACTCACACAAGTGAGGTACCATTTTTATCTGGAGACCTGGGGGTACACTGGGTGATAGGAAATTTGTGTCAGACCGGTGATCCCACAACTTTCCCACACAGAAATGTGAGGGGAAAAAATTGATTTTTTTCCAGCTAAATTTGAGGTTTGCATGAGATTCTGGGTAAGAAAACTTTGGGGGATCCACGCTAGCCACACCTCCTTGGACTCCCCTGGGTGTCTAGTTTTCAGAAATGTCTGGGATTGGTAGGCTTCCCTAAATGGCCGACGAACCCGGTACGTAAAACGCAGGTGCACCCTTGCAAAACCAGGTCATTTTGTGATAAATAGAGGGCATCTGTGTTTTTGGTCCCGGGCTCGGCGGCCATCTAGGGTAACTTACCAAACCCACACATTTCTGAAAACTAGACACCCGGGGGAGTTCAGGGAGGTATGGCTTGCATGGCTCCCCCAATATTTGCCTACCCAGAATCCCCTGCAAATCTCAAATTTAGGTAAAACAAATCACATTTTCCTCACATATACATACTTTCTGAAATAATACTAGGACTGGAGTAAGAATAGTAAATCTGAGCCCCCACTCCCTCCCTACCAATTATATTCACTTTCCCCCGTGCTCCTATGAAATTAGTTAAAATAGTAAATATAACCCCTCCTGCAAGTATATGAACTTTCCTCAATGTTTTTAAGACTGGAGTTGTAATCGAAATCTACCCCCAATATAAAATTTGCACTTTTCCCAATATTTGTTGAATTTGGGTTCATAATAGTAAATCTGCTCTCCCGCCCCATGATCTATGCACTTTCGAAAACCCTAACATCTTTTTGACGGTTGTTATTTTTGATTTCTAGCCTTGTTTTGCAGACCTTTATGTAATTTATTAAATAATTTACCAAAGCTTTTATATTTAGACATTTAAATGATTTACTCTGGTTAAATACATTTATAGTATGCATTGTGATATATATTTGTTATATTTATTAAGTCTTAAATGTTTTTAAATTATTGGTGTTTAATTTGTTTGGTTAGAAAAGTATCAATATTATACATTTTTAAAATAATTTTAATGAGATTAATTTAAAATGCATATTTTTTTAAACAATTTTTGCAGCACTACATTTTTATAGTAGGTTACTTGTTAACTCTGTATTGTTAAAATAATATATCAGTATTGTAGATATTTTGGTAGCTGGAATATTTACACTTCCTATAATATTGAAAGTCAATATTTTAGTAATAAATACTTTTGTCATTTTACTTTTAAGTATGGAAAGTCAAAATTTGGGCATTTGATATTTTGACATCGATATTTTGGTACATAAATATTTTGTGGTCGGTATTTAGGACTTCTGCCCTGTAACAAATTACTGGAGCATCTTAACTGCAGATCTCATTATGTTTAGTTTACCAGAAATAAATATTGGATTCCCTTAAAATTCTGCCACCTAAAATGTTGTTTTTTTTTTAATCCACACAGGTATTAGGGAATAATACCTTAATTAAATTTTGTTTTCCTGCCCGTAAGCTTATAAGCAAATTGCTATCCCAGAACCACTAGGGTGCACTAGGGTGCCTAGTTTTTGGACGAAAGAGGGTGAGGCTTTCTTTCACAAAAACTGTTAAGCTTCCCCGTGGCCGAGGATTGGCCCAAGCACCTTATTTCTGGACTAGAGTGTTTTCTATTACAGTGGTGTTATCTCAAATAATTGTCACTAATATTCGATACAAACATCTTTACAAACTGTTTGTTGGGTGAAAATCCTGCTGCCGTGGTAGAATGGTATACACCTTTTGTTGATTTACACATGCTGTCTTTGTTGTGATATTCTGTATATGTTCCATGAGCTGATTTTATTATTGAAAAATCCTGGAATGGGTTAAGTCAAATTTCCACATTGCTTTTATGACAAATAATTGTGTTATTTGTTTTAATCTTACTGTCAACTAGATGACTTGTAAGAATAAAAACTCCTTGATGTATTCTATAACCTGACTCTATTTCTTTAACTTAATGCAGCTGTAGATGCGGATTCCTTTAAACATGATTTTACTGCTCTTTTTTATCCGTGCCTTAGGAAATTCGGAGCTGGCACCTCCTATCCGGATGCTACGGTCTAAGTGGCACAACCAGCCCTTCACCAAAGGATCCTACAGCTACGTGCCCATCGGATGCTCTGGGGTGGACATTGATATCATTGCAAAACCCCTTCCAGAAGACACCAATGGTTCCAAGGTAAGTACTTCCTCCGTGTGTGCAACCAGAAACTGTAGGTACAAGCATAGGTGGAGACTTTGGAAGTGTGTAATCCTGTGTGTCATGCTGAGACCTCTGAATGTGTATGTACTCTTAACTGTACTCCTCATGAAGTACTTGTTTCAACTGCCTTAAGTATATCTGAGTGCACACCACAGAGGTAACATAACTCCTCGAAGATTTTGCCTCTATTTTTTGGCCTTCGAGTAAAACGGACAAAATCCTGCATTCTCCTGTTTGTTCTAACTGTTTCGGTTAGGGAAGTAAGACTTTGGGGAAGCCTTCTTCAATGGGAGAGCACTACCTTTCGCATGTCTTGGAATCAGGATATATCACACTGATTGTGTTTTGTTGGATGGCAATCTTACAAGAGCAGTGTCAGCCCTTTCTGCTCAAGTGGCATTCTTGAAGAACATCAAAAAAAGAGAGAGAGGTCCTACTCACCAAAGGGACAGGACACCAAATGACACTTAGTCAAAAACAGATTCCCTCTGGGGTTTCTCAATAGCATACCATACTGTTCGCTACCACATTCTTGAAGAACAGCCACTTGCTCCTGTTGGGCGAATTGCCCTCTCCAAGATAGTGATTTTACCGCAAATTTTATATTTCACCAATTTACCCATTGGGCTCCCCAGCAATTTTTTCTGAGGGCTAGATGCATTTTTTGGGGAACTCATATGGCATACGTGTCACTGAGGTAGTGCCCTTCTAAAATGGGTGGAAGCTGAGAGAAAGGCCCTGCATAGTGAGGAAGCCAGGGATCTTCGCAAACAACCGTTAGCCAGGGATTGGGATGCCATCATGGAGGACGTGAAGACGTCACTTCATGTTGGCGCAGCAGTATAGCAATTCTTCTTTTCCCCCAATGGGCTTTCCTATTTACACCAATCCTCCACACTGCCATTGTGGTTTCCAAGCTATAAGACATCCTCTTTTTATAATTATTACTGTCCAGTAGGTTGAATGTTGCAAATTCTAAATGATCTTGAATGCCAAATATTTCCGTCCCGTCTAGTCCAGAATGACGCAAGACTCCCCTCCTTTCCCCTAAACCCCTAATTGTTCAATTCACCAATTCCATGCATTGGTATTGTGGACATGCGCTGTCCTGATTCGAAAATGTTTTAATAGCCAAAAAGTCATAATGTTGTACTGATACGTTACCTATTGTTACAGTTACTAGACAATAATTGTTGCAAACTATTGTGTATTAAAGAAAATTCCAATAAAGATTTGGAAAAACAATGAAGTACTTGTTTAAAAAATGGTTATATTATGTCCATAGTCATGCATGGTAAGACCTTTACGATGGTCCAAAAAACTGAGCAATCAAATTACCACTGTGAGATGAGCCAAGTATGTGTTATTACTAAAATATGCCAAAGGTGAGAACTAAACAATAAAGGTAGTCATTAAGGTTAATGTTTCGAAAAAATGATGGAAAGAGAGGTAAATACAGATAGGAATGTAAATTAATTGTGAAATAGTTAAAGTATTATTAAAAGACAGTCAGCCTTCCATCGGTGGAGCACTACACCCTCGCCCCCCAGCTCTCCCAATTGGCGTACCTACTTCCAGGCACCCCGGAGCCACCACAATGGGTACACATCGAACGGGAACTGGTCTCCGCCGGCGCAGGGCTTTCTGCGCTATATGGGGGATGTGCCACCACTTAGGACCCCCACACCCTGTGCTGCGTGCTATGTACCAAGCCTTGTTACAGGCACACCGCCTTCTCGGGGTAGACCTGCACCTACATGAAAAGGCACCCCTATGGGTTAATGACGGAATACGCATCGATGGCCAGCCCCTGTCTTGGACTCAATGGAAGGAAGCAGGTATTCACACCCTAGACTAACTTCTGCTCAATGGAGATCTTAAGCCGTTCAGTCATCTGAGGGAGGAATTTGGCCTCCATCCACAGGAAACCTGGCGCTACATGCAAATACGTCACTGCCAAAGACGTCGTTTGGACCCCCTCCCTTGGTCCCTACAGTCCTCGCCTAAAATATCCTATCTGGGGGCACCACAAGGGAGTGATGTCAGAATTATACGGCATGCTCTCAACCCAACTTTTCTTACAGTTCCTTTTGCGTACTCTTTGTGCAAATAGCAAACTCGCCTCCAAACCTCTTATGAGGACGACGAATGGCCAGATATCCTAGAAGCCCTGTACAGAGGCACGAGAGAGGACCGCCTGAAGTTTTGCATCTTCAAGACACTACATGACTGGCATTGGACACCGACGAAATTGAACAGAGCGGGTCTCCTCCACCACACGAACTGCTGGCGATGCGCGAACACACACTGTGACATAGCAAATATCATATGCGACTGCCCTTCGATCCAACCCTTCTGGCTGCATATAGAAACGGTCTTGAGCTCCTCCATGCCACTACACCTTCCGCTCACACCCTCAGTTATTCTCCTCCATGATGTGAGGGACTCACCAGAACTCTCATGTCCGCAGCGCCGCCGCCTCCTCCACACATCCTTGGCCACAGCCAAGATGTGTATTTTCTGCCAGTGGAGTTCACCCATACCCCCGTCGCAGGAAACTTGGCTGGTGGCAATGATCCAAACGGCCTCCCACGAACACGTCATTTATAATCTACAAGACCAGACTGAGCTATTTTTACGGACGCGGGCACCCTTCCTTCCTGATGGGACTGGTAATGGATACCCTGCCCCAGGCTCGCCACCCCCTTGAGTCATATTGAGCTGAAATGGACCACAAAATTGATTTACTGTCATCTCACGGAATGCTTATTGCCCTCTGCCCTTCCAATTTTCTGGACACTTTACTCCTGTTATCCACGCAGGGTTGACGCACGTGCCCCCCCTTCACCCCACCACCCCGACCCATCTGGTTCCCCTCCCCCTCCCTCCCCTATCCCCTTTCCCTCCCCCCTTCTACGAGCCCCACCGCCTCTCAATCCCCACCCCTCTCCACCTGTTTCAACTCCCCCTGTTATTCTCTTCCTCTCTGCCTCTCTAATCCCTCACTCCCATCCCCTAGCCTATCACCTTCTTCCCCCACCACCGGACACGCAGGCCCACTTAATGATGGGCCAACAGCTACCACCCCAGGCCCACCAGTTCCACCCTCCACAGTACTTTGACCCTGTTTCCTAGCAGACCGTACAGGACACCCCCGTGTTGACAGTGAAAGCTCTCTTTCCTTCTCTTATCGCCCTCTTCCCGACATGACCCCGACCCCCGCCCAACACCGCTGCCTATACCACCTGGCCCATGGTGGTCCGCCCCACCGCTTCATCACCTCTCAACACAGGAGACGCCCCCTCCCAAAGTCCTCACTCATCCGCGTTCTCATCTGAGGCTCTCAGGGCCAACAACTTCCATTGCATAGGCCCTCTAAGGGTCGAATTCCCCTCAGGACGCTGGACCTATTCCCCCCTTCACTCCTCCCCCCTCCCTCCTCTTCCCAGGGTTGCCACCACAGGTCCTCAGTGTCTCCTAATATCCTTTAATACTTACTAGTTATTACCCCCTACCACTCTCTCTATCTGTACGCATCTACTCCCCCTTCTCCTCTTTTTTGTTGTTTTTTCTTTGTATGAGAAATGTATCACCATCTCCCTGTTTATACACGTTATTATAATTGGAAAAAAGGGTGACCCTCACCCATGTTGGATGAATATTGTTTATTTACTCAATAATAATAAAAAAAAGAATTGCAACACAAAAAAAAAGACAGTCAGATGAGATGGCTACAAAGGTAAAGCATGACGATAAATGTGAAAGGTGGTTAAGAACAGATGGGTTTAGTTAGGTGGCTTCATGTTCAAACAGTATGTTTGATTGTCAGTAGTGGCTCTATGTGATGCCTCTTTAGGCCCTTGCAAACGTGGCTGAATGTCTCCCATTTGCCATCTTTTTCTAACCCATTTTATAATGGATTAACATTGTGGCTGGATGAAAACAAAAATGTAGTAAGCCAGTAACTTACAGTTACATTAGCTCATAAACTGATTGGTAAATTTGAAGAATATATTACCATTCCAAATATTATATTAAGTTGTGTACGGTTAATTACATTACATTCTGTCATTCATAAAGTTTCATGAAGTGTAACTAGTAAGTGCTTCAGTAGCTCTAGTCGCTCCTGGTTTGGACATTCTCCATCATGTAATCTTCTTTCATAATTAGAAATGCAGATAATTCTCACTGGTGCCTTGGCTCCCAGAACACTTTTTCCAGAGCAAATATCTCTTCTCAAACAGTTATTTTTGCTGGCTCATGGAAGCAAGATTTTGGAGCAAGGGTCTGTATTCTTTCAAAACCTTTTCCTGGCAAGAAAGTTACTCTCCTTTGTCGAAGGGTTTTCATTATCATTTACAGACAATGAATATTTTCTTGTGCTTGCAGGATTCCTAAATACATTCAAAATGGCGAGAAAACAAAGACTGTCTTGATAAAATAAAAATAATGCCTGCGTCAATGCATCATTTGCATTCCACTAGTATGTCTCATTATACATATAAGAAATGTTGTCAAAAAGGGCATTAAAATTAAAAAGTGAGTTTAAGATATATAATCACTGCCAAAGACCAATTTCCATGTTCCCTTTTTAAAAGTGAAACAAATAGGGAGATGTTCTAATACACATGATGCCTTTCTCAGCATGAAAATAGTTGTTTACTTGAATGCTGCCTTTCTTTCCCACCATGTATTTGCAAAAGACAGCGGTCAAGGTTGAGGCCAATTGGGTCCTCGGGTAGCCAGAGCTACTATTAATTCAAAAGTAGTCTTAGTCTGGGTTTTATTAGTGAACAGAAAGTGCCAACAAAATTTTGGAGAACAAAGTATGCGGGGACACAAGGTTGTATGAATGATATCACATTTATTAACATCATAAAGGAGTATCATTCACATGATAGGAGCTAGTCCTGGTGCTCACACAGAGGGTGAAAAGTGCGTGAAGTGATAAGTGCTGGTGACTTAAAATTTACATCGCATTGACAACACTGTACAAAACTCCGTAGTTAATAAGGTATGTTTAAAGGAGTTTCGGTTGTGGAAGTCGACGGCGTTTCGATCTCCTTAGTTAGAGATCATCATCAGGACGAGAAAGCGTGTGAGCAGGTAGGATCTGGTAGCGAAACGATGCGATTAAGGATTGTAGGCAAGGGGGAGTCAATCACGATGACTAATCCGCTCTACCAGACTCCGGCACCATTCACTGTATGCTGTCTGCATTGGAATTAGCAGGATCCAGTCCCTTTTCCTTCGAACTTAATTGGCTCCTTGGATTCATCGTGATTGACTCCCCCTTGCCTACAACCAGTACGTACCTCGCTGAGTGGCTAGACCTCCTACAATTACTACATCCGGTTGTACCACCACGGTCATCCTGACCCGTTGACGATCCTTAATCGCATCGTTTCGCTACCAGATCCTACCTGCTCACACGCTTTCTCGTCCTGATGATGATCTCTAACTAAGGAGATCGAAACGCCGTCGACTTCCACAACCGAAACTCCTTTAAACATACCTTATTAACTACGGAGTTTTGTACAGTGTTGTCAATGCGATGTAAATTTTAAGTCACCAGCACTTATCACTTCACGCACTTTTCACCCTCTGTGTGAGCACCAGGACTAGCTCCTATCATGTGAATGATACTCCTTTTATGATGTTAATAAATGTGATATCATTCATACAACCTTGTGTCCCCGCATACTTTGTTCTCCAAAATTTTGTTGGCACTTTCTGTTCACTAATAAAACCCAGACTAAGACTACTTTTGAATTAATAGTAGCTCTGGCTACCCGAGGACCCAATTGGCCTCAACCTTGACCGCTGTCTTTTGCAAATACATATATTACCCCTGGTCGCACTACTGGGGTACCCTTGTTCTTTACATATTTCTTTCCCACCATGCAGCAAAGTGTCGTGACACAGGGTCATGCTGACAGGAGGTCTCGTCATATATGTAAAAATCCCACCCTTTAACCCTTGCACCAGCACTCCATAATGCGTTTGTGAGGTATTGTTTGTGAGGTATTGTTTCTAGTGTTTCACTGAATGGACATGTAGCCTTGTACTTCTACTGTTATTCGTAGTTATGTACAAAGAGTGTGATCAGTTTTGTAAGTACATCTAAAAAACATTGTGTATATGGAAGTCGATTGGCCACGTTATAGATAGTTATAGATCTAATGAGCGGGGACTTAATGCTTGACTTTTCCTCAGTGCAATCCGACAAACCTCTAAGTATTGGAATCTTGCTCTCACAAGAGCTCGGAATTTGTGGTGGAAATCTTGGGTGTGGTTTCCCTATATAAACCACACTCGACTGTCTAGAAAGTGCATTGCATCGAGACCGTTGCCTGGCCAATATCGGAGAAGCGGTGAGCAGCGCTCTGGTTGTCTGTTTCAGGCTCTGATACTTTTCGACAATCTCTTTTGTCATACTTCACTTACCTGAAGATATTCCGACTTCGAAGAGGCTCCAATCTGATTCCGGTGAGTCATCATATTGTTATCCGCACTCCTGCATCCTACGAGAAACAAGAAAGAAAAAGCAAGGTATTGATGGTACCCAACGCAAGTAACTTAGTTTTTGAACTTTAAAAGACTTGTTGACGATATAGAACTTCATTTGTGAAAACGTCATTTTGGAAGTTGAATGAGTAAATACGAACATAAGGAGTTTGTTTGTACTTGCGATATACAATTTTCGTTAGTGAAACTTATAAAACTATTATAGTATGAACATTGCTGTCGCTTTGGAAAAGTCGTATGAAAAAATACAAAAATCACAAAGAACTCCATAAACGCTTGATGCATCAAGAGATATACAGAACACCCGTGATTACAACGTGGTGTTACAAATAGCATTACCAAACTGTTCACAGTGGTGTTCACGGTACGTGTAATTCCTTAATAAATATATATTTTTTTTATGGTGCATTGTGTATCTGAAAGAGACACGTTAGTGATAGATTCCTTACCTTAGAATATCCCCAGGCGTCAGGCTGGATCCGGAAAGTTTTGCGTAGCAGTACCCTTGCGCGTCGGTAGGCGGCGTCGTGCGGCTCCGCGTCCGTCGTCGGCGTCGTGATCGCCGGGATGACGTCGCGGGCAGTACTTAGGCGCCGCCCCTGCGCGCTGACGTCAGTTCTTCTTTTTCCGCGCCAGCAAGCGCAGATCCGGGAAGAGCAGTGCCCTGGTCAATTTTTGACCATACTTTTTGGTGATTTTTTCACTGTTTTTCCGACTTTAAGGTGTCGTAGGGATGCCCGGCTTCAAGCGATGCGGCGCCTGTGCGCGGATGATGTCCGTCACCGACCCGCATTGGGAGTGTCTCTTCTGCCTCGGCCGAGGCCACGACACCGAGTCTTGTCCCGAATGCCAGGCCCTCAACCCGAAAGCTTTGCGAGAGCGGTCTCGAAAGCTCCTCGAGGCCCGGCATTCGGCTCCAAGGAGGCCCCGGTCGCGTGAGAGGTCCAGGGGTCGCTCGCGGAGTGCACACCGGTCGTCGGCGTCGAAGTCTTCTTCGTCCGGTAAGTCTAAGCACAAGAAGTCCAAGAAGCATCGTCGCTCTCGGACTTCGCCTCGCCGGTCTCGCGACTCGGCTGAGGCCCCTCCCGGCACCGTCCCGCCCCGCGGCCCCGGACTTGCCTGTGGAGTCGCCCCCGACATACCCGCCCTTCCCGGGTTCGGGGCGGATCCGGCCAAGGTACAGGAGTTCCTGTCGGCCATGGCCCGCCTCTTCGGGCCTTCAGGCCCCTCCGGTGCGCCTTCGGGCCCCGCGGGCCCTGATGGGGTTGCTCCGGCGTTGCTGGCGGCTCCGGCCCCGGCGTCGCCCGTGCCTCCAGCCTCGATCCCGGCTCCGGCTTCGGCCCCGGCCTCGATCCCGGCTCCACAACCCCCATCGACGCCGGTCGACCTCACGACACCTCCGCCGGCGCCGATGTCTCCGGTGCCGTTCTCGGCGCCGCCCTGGGCTCCGGGCGGCGTCGTCCCCAGTTCCTTCCGGCTCCGGACATGGACCCGGAGCGACGTCGCTCGACGCCGGCTCCGGCGCCAATGGGACCTTGGGTCCCAAATGTCCCTCCTCCTCCTTATTTTGAACCAGAGGAGGACCAGGAGGACTGGGAGGGGTCTGATGACCCTCTGACGCGCAACTGTCAGTATGATGAGGACTGGACAGAGAGTCTAGGGGAGGCCAGTGGTCTGGATACTTCCCCTGACACTGGCATGCTGTCTCCTCCCGTGGCTACGGAGGAGGGGCTAATTTTGGTACGGTGTTGCGTAGGGCTGCTGGGGCCTTACGTCTCCAGCTCCCTACTTTGACGGTCAAGCCTAACATCTTGACAGAGGTGCTTCAGCCGGCAGCCTCCTCTGCGGAGACTGTGCTGCCGTTTAACGACGCCCTCACTGACGTTCTTTTGGGCGCCTGGTCCAAGCCCAACACAGGGGCTCCTGTGGATCGGAACGTGTCACGACGCCATCGCCCCGCTCCGGGCGACCCCCTGTTTCTTTCTGTCCACCCCACTCCTGAGAGCTTGGTTGTCCAAGCCTCCGCTTCCCAAACCGCCTTCCCTACCGCTCCTCCGGATAGGGAATCCAAACGCCTGGATCAGTTTGGGAAGAAAGGTTTTTCTTCCTCCAGTGCTGGCTTGCGGTCCGTTAACACCGCTTGTCTTTTGGGCCGATATACCCACTCCCTGTGGGATTCGGTGGCGGATGTTTTGCCCCAGTGCCCTGAGGAGGTCCAGGCACTGCTTTCCCGCGCCATTGCGGAAGGAAGGGATGCGGCCAAATACACTATCCGTTGTGGCCTTGACACCGCCGACTCACTGGGCAGGTCGATTGCAACGACGGTGGCGCTCCGACGCCACGCCTGGCTGAGAACCACTGGTTTTTCAGGGGATGTCCAGAATACTCTCATGGACATGCCCTTTGATGGAGTCGGTCTTTTTGGGTCCAAAGCAGACCATGCGTTGGAGCGCTTTAAGGACTCACGGGCTACTGCCAAGTCCCTGGGCCTTTCTGCTACACGCCCTCCGCTGCCTTCTGCTTTTCGCCCCTATCGTGGCCACGGTAGGGGTGCCCCTTCACGTCAGCAGCCCAGCCACCGGCCCGCGCAGCAGGCGTCTTCGCGTGGCCGAGGGCGTGGATTCCGCCGTGGCGGATCGGGCAACCAGCGTGCGGGTCAGGCCACCACCTCCAACCCGTCCGCGGCCTCCAAGCCCTCCTAGTCCCTCCTTTCAGGTGCACGGCACGCCCAGTAGAGGGCAGGGTCCGCCATCACCTTCCCCACTGGCGCACCATCACCTCGGACAGGTGGGTCTTGGACATTGTCCGAAGGGGCTACTCCCTCCCCTTCGAGACCACCCCCAGCCATGCCACCTCAATTCCACCGCATGTCAGGGGATCACTTGGTGCTTCTACAGAAGGAAGTCACGGCCCTCTTGACCAAGAGGGCCATCGAGCATGTTCCGACCCCAGAAGTAGGGCGTGGTTGCTACTCCCACTACTTTCTGGTGCCCAAAAGGACAAGGAGGACATGCGTCCTATCTTGGACCTCCGGAACGTCAATCGCTTCCTCCGGAAGGAGAAGTTCAAGATGCTCACCCTAGCTCAGGTCTTGACTGCCCTCGACCCTGGAGACTGGTTGGTAGCGTTGGACTTGCAGGACGCGTATTTCCACATCCCCGTCCTGCCGGCCCACCGGCGTTACCTTCGGTTCACGGTAGGCCCCGAGCATTTTCAGTTCACCGTGCTCCCCTTTGGCCTTACAAGTGCCCTCGGGTGTTCACGAAAGTGATGGCGGTGGTCGCAGCTCATCTGCGCCGGGCAGGGGTTTCAGTCTTCCCCTACCTCGACGACTGGCTGCTGAAGGCGGGCTCGTCCCAGGCAGTCGTCTCCCACCTCCAGACTACGGCCGAACTCCTGCACTCGCTGGGGTTCTCCATCAATGTGCCAAAGTCGCATCTGATTCCTTCTCCACAGCTCCTTTTCATCGGAGCAGTTCTGGACACGACGCAGTTTCGGGCCTATCCTCCCGAACGGCGAGTCCGGGATATTCAGGCTATGATTCCGATCTTTCGGCCTTTATCCTGGGTTTCGATACGGATGACCCTGAGGCTGCTGGGCCTCATGGCCTCCTGCATCCTGCTGGTCAATCATGCCAGATGGCATATGCGGGCTCTGCAGTGGGACCTGAAGTTCCAGTGGGCGCAGCACCAGGGCAACCTGTCCGATCACGTCCAGATCTCGGAGGGGACTGCAAAACAGTTGCAGTGGTGGCTCTCGAACCGGCAATGGGTCATGGGCAGATCCCTCTCCCTTCCCCAGCCAGAGCATACAGTTGTGACGGACGCGTCCCTTCTGGGATGGGGCGGTCACATGGGAGAGGCGGAGATCAGAGGCCTCTGGTCTCCGGCGGAGTCCCGGCTCCATATCAACCTTCTGGAGCTCCGGGCGATCCGGCTTGCACTCAAGGCATTCCTTCCCTCTGTCAAAGGGAAGGTAGTGCAGGTGTTCACAGACAACACCACCGCCATGTGGTACTGCAACAAACAGGGCGGGGTGGGGTCTTGGACCCTTTGTCAGGAGGCTCTGCGCCTCTGGACATGGCTGGAACATCAGGGCATGTTCCTGATGGTTCAACACCTGGCAGGTTCTCTGAACGCCAGGGCGGACGAACTCAGCCGCAGGTGCATGATGGATCACGAATGGCGTCTTCACTCGGAAGTGGCGCAAGGTCTCTTTCTGCAGTGGGGAGAGCCTTGGTTAGATCTATTCGCCACCGAAGAGAACGCGCAATGTCATCAGTTCTGCGCGTTGGAATTTCCAAGGCGGCACTCGCTCGGCGACGCTTTTCGTCGCGAGTGGAGTTGCGGTCTGTTGTACGCCTTTCCGCCTATACCACTTCTACCCAGAGTGTTGAAGAAGATTCGGCACGACCGGGCCCAAGTCATTCTTGTGGCTCCGGACTGGGCTCGAAGAGTTTGGTATCCCGAGCTACTCAGTATGAGCATAGATCCCCCAATCCGTCTGCCTCTTCGGGAGGATTTTCTGTCGCAGCAGCAGGGGACGGTCCTCCACCTGAACCTGTCCAGTCTACACCTGCTTGCGTGGAGATTGAGCGGCGGCAGTTGATTCCTTTCGACTTGCCTCCCGAAGTTTGTGATGTGATTCTGGCAGCCAGGCGTCCCTCCACTAAGGTGGTATACGCCTGCAGGTGGAACAAATTTGTGGCATGGTGCACAGCAAAGGCTGTGAATCCCCTTTCTGCCCCTCTTTCTGAGGTCCTTCTGTTCCTTCTCTCTCTGGCCCAACAGGGTTCTGCCCTGGGTACCATCAAGGAGTTATCTTTGTGCTATCTCGGCCTTCCTCAGGCTCCCTGATCAGCCCTCCTTTTCAAGTCCCCTGTTGTTAACAGGTTCTTAAAAGGCATTACTCACCTCTTCCCTCCTGTTCCGTTTGTAATGCCTCAATGGGACTTGAACTTGGTTCTTACCTTTTTAATGTGCGCTCCCTTTGAGCCTCTGCATAACTGTCCTCTTCGTCTTCTGACTCTGAAGACTGCCTTTCTGGTGGCCATCACCTCCGCTCGGCGGGTGAGTGAGCTCCAGGCTCTATCTTGCAAACCTCCCTTTCTGTCTGTTCATCCAGACAAGGTTGTTCTTCGGACGCGTCCGTCCTTCTTGCCGAAGGTGGTTACTGCTTTCCACATTGGGCAGACCATCACCTTGCCCACCTTCTTTCCGCCTCCGCATCCTTCCAGAGAGGAAGAGAGGCTCCACCGTCTGGACCCAAAACGTGCGCTCTCCTTCTATATCGACCGCACAAAACACTTCCGGGTGGATGACCAGCTCTTTGTTGGCTACGTGGGCGCCAAAAAGGTCGGGCGGTGCACAAGAGGACCGTCTCCCGCTGGGTTACCTTGTGCATCAAGACCTGCTATTCTTTGGCCAAGAAGGAGCCTCCTGTTGGGCTGCGTGCCCATTCCACCAGGGCAACGGCTGCTACCACGGCCTTGGGCCGCGGTGTTCCGCTGCCGGTTATCTGTCAGGCAGCTACGTGGGCCTCGCTGCACACGTTTACTAAGCATTACTGCCTTGACAGTCAGGTCCGGAGGGACGGCTTCTTTGGCCGTTCTGTCCTCCAGGACTTCCTTGTCTGATCTTTGTTCGCAGACCCACCACCGGGGTTGGTATTGCTGGGGTATCTATTCTAAGGTAAGGAATCTATCACTAACGTGTCTCTTTCAGATGCACAAGTTACTAACTTGTGTAACGATATATCTGTAAGAGACAGTAGTTAGTGATAGATTCCTTACCGCCCACCCATCCTCCCCGTTCTGCGAACTGATTTCTAGGGTTAAGGACATCCCTTTCAGGGCCCTAGTATTTTTCAGACACCTGTGTCAGCTTCTTGCATGGCTCTGCGTTCCTGGCGCGGAAAGTCGTGTACAGAACTGACGTCAGCGCGCAGGGCGGCGCCTAAGTACTGCCCGCGACGTCATCCCGGCGATCACGACGCCCGACGACGGACGCGGAGCCGCACGGCGCCGCCTACCGGCAGCGCAAGGGTACTGCTACGCAAAACTTTCCGGATCCAGCCTGAAGCCTGGGGATATTCTAAGGTAAGGAATCTATCACTAACTACTGTCTCTTACAGATATATCGTTACACAAGTTAGTAACTTGTGCTTCACTGCAGAGAATTAAAAATATTGTGTTTCTATTTTAGAAAAGCTCCTGCCGGTGATTCCATTCATTTAAGTACAGGCCAGGTAGACCAGTACACTATTAAACATCACTGACCCTAAGGACGTCCCACCTTATTCAGTTGATCGCAGGTAAGGGGGGGAGAAGGAAGGAGCTAAGGTCTTGTAATTCATAGAGTATATCGAAGTCATACAAGATCCTAAGTAGGTTCTGGTTGTCTCAACAGGTCGACAACTGTCGGCATTCCCCAAAACTACGACGTCTCATCCAGGCCCTCCTCCCAGACTCTGTCCGACTTCCTCGTGTTAATAAGGTGCACAGGGAGTAAGGTTGGGAATACGGAGGTGGGTCCCTAACGTCCCTGCAAAGTAAACAGTGCAGGCAATAAGGTAAGTGCTGCATTGTTATTTGATTCTGAGAGAAGGCAAAGCTCACGTGAAAACACTGCCAAGACTTTATGGAACCATCCCAGCAGAAGATAAGTTTGCAGGATGTAGCTGCTATACTTGCAGCTTTACAATCAGAAAACGCAGCTCTAAGACAGGATGAAACAGCATTTCAATCGCACCTGAAAGGTTCACAACCTAATCCTTGGGCGTCTACTCCACGTCAGGATAAAAAACCGATCCTAAAGCCTCCGAGTTTTCTACCTCCTCAATTTAATACTACAGGGGGAGCCACTGCAAGTGACACTATGAACCTACAATCTCAAATCACTGTGGTTACACCTCCTCCCATTCCTTTGGCGCCACCAGAGCGTTTTTATGGAGATCTAAATAAATTTTGGATTTTTTTAAATCAATGTCATCTACACATCATGGCCCAACCTGGGGCCTCCCAGATGATTCAGCCAAAGTGGCTTTTGTCCTTTTGTATCTTGGAGGAGATGCAGCTCTCTGGTCAGTGCCACTAGTAGAACGCAAGGACCCCTTATTCTATAACTTTGTAGACTTTGAAAATGCAATGAAGAAAATGTTTTCCAAACACGCATTTCCCCAGGCAGCTGATGCCGAGCTTTTAACACGTATATCTCTTCTATAGAGGCCTGCAAGAAGAAATAAAATATTTGTTATCTCAAGTACTAGATCCTCCTGATGATTGTGGAGAATTTATAGATTTAATGGTTAAACTTAACCATTGTCTTCATGAAAGAAATGGAGAAAGGGGACGAAACACAGATCATAAAGTTATCGTAGTTTGAGACAGAGGAGGAAAAATGGACACAACCAAAAATGATACATCCGAACCCATGCAAATGGTACCATGAGTGGTCCTCTTTCTAGAGAAGAGAAAGAACAATGAAGAAAGTTAAATCAATGTCTGTATTGTTAAAAAAGCGGGCCCTTTGTTAAAGATTGCTCTACGCGTTCTCTAAAAGCCAACAAGCCTGGTAAAACTGAGGCTAAAAGTAAATCAGCTGCTTTAACCGATTTGATGGAAAACGAGCAGACTCGGTGGCGGAGGAGATTTACGGCTGAGTTTCTCTATAAGCTTGATCTCCAATAAATTTCATAATACCAGTTACCACCACTTTCGTATTACCATCAACTTATCATCGAAGTCAAATCACACATGGAAAGTTGTGGCTTTAATTGACTCTAGCACCACAAGAAACTTAATGGATGCTACTTTTATCACTACTTTAGGTATAAAAACTATTCCAGAGGTCAGACCTGTAATAGTTTGTGCGGTGGACAGTAGAGAATTGGCCTCTGGTCTTCTTCAACGTCATACGGAGAGCCTATGCATGAGTTTTGAAAATACTCATTTGGAAGAAATCAGTTTTGACGTAATAACTACTCCTAATCCTCATATAGATTAGGTAACAAAACCGGTGACCCTACATTCTACATATTGTCTTCATTCTTGTTTTCTGAATTCTCCCAGAAGTGATACTATCCAAGATCATGATTTTCCGAAAAGTACTAATAACGTTTTAGCTCTTGAGGGGGTTATGTAAGAATATGTGGATTTGTCAGATGTTTTTGATAAAGTAAAAGCCAACACTTCACCCCCCCCCCATAGGGATTATGATTGTAGAATAGATTTAGTACTCAACGCGAAACGTCAGTGTAGTCGCATCTATGCGTTAACGGAAAAAGAGAGCGGATATTTACGACAATACCTGGATGAGTATATAGCCAATGGGTTGATTAGACGTTCTAGATTCCCTGTGTCTTCGCCCCTCTTCTCCGTACCTCAAAGAGGGGGGAGTTAAGAACCTGTATTGACTATCGCACATTAAATTAGCTAACCATTTCGAGCAGATATCCCCTACCCTTGATCCTAACATTGTTAGATCAGGTAAAGGAAGTGACTATCTACACTAAATTGGATCTGCGTGGGGCCAGTCATCTTGTGCGAGTCCGAAAGGGTGATGAATGGAAAACTGCTTTCGAACCAAATTCGGTTTATACGAATATCAGATCATGTATTTCGGACTCTGCAACGCCCCACAGCATTTCAACACTTTATTGATGAGGTACTACGAGAATTCATTGATGTATGTTGTGTTGCATACATTGACAATATCTTAATCTACTCCAGAACAAAAGAAAAACATGTACAGCAGGTAAGAGCCATTCTTAAACACGTGCAAGTACTCCCTATACGCTGAATTGGAAAAAAGTATGTTCGAGGCATGTGAGCTGTAGATCACATGCTTTGCATAATCCTGCCATCTAGTGTTGGGTCCGGATGTTTGCAAGTTGTTTTTCTTCGAATAAGTCTTTCCAGTCATGAGGTAAGGTGACTCCTCCTTTCGGTGATAGTGCGCATGGGCATCGACTCCATTATTAGATTTTTTTTTCCGCAATCGGGTTCGGACGTGTATTGCTGCGCTCCGGTTCAAAACCGTTCTTAGGGTTCCCCTCGTGCGCAATCCACTCTACCCGCGTCGGTACTGTTTCGAACGTGTTCCCACTTCTCAGTGTATCGTATCCGTCGAGGAAAACCTCAATTTCCATCGGAAAACTTAGGGAAGGCCGTCCGGCCTAACCGCGTCGGTCCACCTCGCAATCGATGGAACGGACTCCATTCAAATTCTGTCCTCGGTGCATCGCAAAGTATCCGCGCACCGACTCACACGAAGTGTGCAACTTGTGCTTCTGTCCGAAGCACAACAAACAGGACTGCAAAGCGTGCAGATCTTTTCAATCGAAGAAAACGCTCCGTGATCGCCTGGCTCGATTAAGCGAAATGCAGAGTCAAAACGTCGAATACACGCCGGACATCTTCGGTGAAGGATCCGAGCATGAATTCGACGCAAAAGGGGCCGAGGAAGAACAAGAAGAACTTGCATCTATTCCGGAATCGGACTCCGAGATGGAAGAAGACTTACCACAAGGTCAACGTCCCATGAGTACCAAACACCCCTTGCCCCAAAATCCAAATAAGCCCAAGCAAAAGGCTTTGGTTCCACCCCCGCCTTCGGGCCATGGTAGGCACTGAGATGTTGTTTCTGACGCCCTTCCTTTTGGCTCAGCACCAAAACACGTCACTAAGCCTTTCAGCTCGGGATCGAAAGTCAGGCACTGAGCCGAAACCTTCAGGCTCAAAGTTGAAAACCGCTTCGAAGCTAAAACCATTGACACCGAAATCAAAGACGGCTTCGGAACCGAAATCTTCCGCTCTGAAAACTCACTCATCCTGGCACCGAAGTCCTCGGTGCCGAACTGAAAAATGTTCCTCCGAAGCCACAGGATCCGATTTTCGACCTTGCACCACCAAAATCAGACCCAAAACAAAAGGAACTTTATATAAATCCACATACAGGACATGTCCTTACTAAACTGCCTCAGAAGCGCAAACCTGAATCAGCGGACACACTTTATAATATTACTTTGAAGAGGAAGAATGTAGGTACTAACCCCTCTCCTCCTCCTTCACCACGTTCCCCTGCACCACCTTCCCCACCATTGGAGCATTTACTCATTACACCAACTAACTCTCCACCACCACCACCTGATAATGTTGATGGAGGGGGGGGGGCAACATTTTACCAATAGATCCCTGGAAGGATTACAACACTAATTCACCCACAGATAACGACCCAGATCTTTACCCTGCAAAGCCTTCCCCTCCTGACGATAATGTGGGATATCTAGAATTACTTGCTAGAGCTGCAGAATATCATGGAGTACAGTTCCACAAGGAATCTCCAGAAGAAGATTTCTTATTTGAAACACTCAGTAACACACAAAGGGCTAGCCAGACTCTACCTATGCTCAAAGGTATGATGAGACATGCTGATGATATTTTTAAAGACCCTGTGCGTGCTCGTATTCTCACCCCCAGAATAGACAAAAAATATAAGCCTGCTCCCTCAGATCCAGCTTTTAGTAAAGGGCAGTTACCACTAGACTCTTTGGTTGTTTCTAATGCCCGTAAACGGGCCAATTCACAAACTACAGAGGATGCTCCCCCTGCAGACAAAGAGTCAAAACTGTTAGACGCCTCTGGTAAAAGAGTAGCCGCACAAGCAGCAAATCATTGGCACATTGCCAACACCCAGGCCCTACTAGCCAGGTATGATAGGCACACTGGGATGAAATGGAGCAACTGCTCCAATATCTTCCAGATGAGCACAAAGCAAAAGCTCAGGATTTAGTGCAGGAAGGGACGCTCATCTCCAATTCATCAATTAGATGTGCTTTAGATGCTGCGGACACTGCAGCTACAGAGATCAACACTAGTGTGTTATTGAGGAGGCATGCATGGTTAAGGATTTCTGGTTTCAAACCTGAAGTCCAACAGTCTATTTTACATACTCCATTTGACAAGGAGCATCTCTTCGGGCCCGAAGTGGATAAGTCATTGGAAAAAATGAAAAAAGATACAGAAGAAGCCAAGTCTATGGGAGCTCTGCAGTCCCCTTCTAATCGTGGCTCCTTTCGTTGCTCCTTCTATCGTGGAGGGTCAAAAACCATGTCCTCAGATAATACTACCGCCTCGTACAAAGGCAACAATCAATCTTCCTCTACAAGAGGATACAGAGGTAGGGGCAAAGGTTCCACACCACTTACTTCCCTCTCCCCTAACAAGCAGTGACTTGCCTACACTACCCCCGATCATTTAACACCTGTATCACCACAGACAAATGGGTGTTAGGAATTATCCAACATGGTTATTGCCTGGAGCTTACCAACAATCCTCCAAACATTCCACCACGCTCTCACAAAATGTCACCAGAACATTTACACCTACTCAAACAGGAAGTCCAGTCTCTCTTGTTAAAAGGAGCCATAGAGCCTGTACTGTTACAATATCAAGGGTAATCCCTATATTTTCTAATTCCCAAAAAGGACGACTCCTTGAGACCTATTCTAGACCTCAGGGAACTAAACCACTACATACTGTCAGAGCATTTCCACATGGTGACACTTCAACAAGTGCTCCCACTTCTACAGCAGGGCGACTTTATGTCTACTCTAGACTTAAAGGACGCATATTTCCACATTTCAATTCATCCCGCTTATCGCAAATACCTCAGATTCATGATAGTGGGTCACCATTACCAATTCAAAGTACTACCGTTTGGAGTCACCACTGCTCCCAGGGTATTTACCAAATGCCTGGCAGTAGTCGCAGCCCATCTGAGAAGACGTAACATCCACGTCTTCCCATACCTGGACGACTGGCTCATCAAAGCCAGCACTTACCAAATGTGTCTCCAACACACTCAAACCACTATTCACTTACTTCACCAACTAGGATTTACAGTAAATGCGTTGAAGTCTCACCTTCCAACACACAAACCTATCTCGGAGCCACGATAAATGCTCAAAAAGCTCTAGCTTCTCCCAATACATCCAGAATTCACAATATTCAGTCCCTTCTCACTCAGTTTCAGCCCAACCAATCATTACCAGCAAGAGTATTCATGCAATTGCTAGGGATGATGGCGTCTTGCATCGTAATTGTTCCCCACACAAGACTTCACATGCGTCCCCTTCAAGAATGCTTAGCAAGTCAGTAGAGCCAGTTGCAGGGTCAGTTGACCGATCTAGTGTTGGTAGATGGCCGCACCCATCGCTCTCTGCAGTGGTGGAACCCACAAAATGTATCCAAAGGGCGTCCCTCTCTCGACCCTGTTCCACAGACAGTGCTAACAGCAGACGCATCGCTCACTGGTTGGGGTGCTCACCTACAAAATCACACAATCCAAGGGTTATGGAGTCTAAAGTACAAGTCTCACCATATAAATCACCTAGAGCTACTAACAGTGTTTCTAGCGCTCAGAGCTTTTCAAACTCACCTCATAGGCTTTCTTTCTTTCTTTCAAAAACTTTATTCGGTTGATAAGCATAATACCATAAAAGTATACAATAAAACATTGTGATCACAAGATAAATTAAAAACAATTCATATTCACATACTAATACACATTCCCCGTGCTAATTCCCCATAATAATTGTAATTTAGCAGCATAAAATCATCTCTCGGTGGCTGGCAGAGGCCTGAAAAGGGGTCTAAAGGTCATTGCTAATCGTGTGGATTCAGACCCTTCCCGGTTTCTAGTCGATGGGGAGGATAAATTCATATTACGTGATCAGACTAGGAGGTAGCAGATTGCTCTAATTGCTCATATGTTAGGGCCTCGAGGTATGCTAGTTTTTTCCTTCTTCCTATGGCCATTGTAATGAAGGTTATAACAGATAAACAGATATCGCTATTTTCCAGGGCACATAAATAATTAAAAGCATCCTGATAATAGATATATTTGGCATTTTTAAAAAGGGGGGCTAAAAAGCGTTTCCTGAGGTCCTTATAAAAGCTGCAAAATAAAATAAAGGCCATTGTGCCTTGTTGTGACTTACCATCACATGGGCATTTTGGGAGATTTTTAGTCCATGCCCCACTTTTTGGGAAAGCAAACTGTACATGCAATATTCCTAAACGCAAATCAATTGTCCGATAGTTTGGCTGGCCCGCATGTACATAATGTAGCAGATAACTAGCTACCGTGGATTTTTTGCTTTCATTTAGTTCTCTCTCATTTTCTCTTTGTCCCCTAAATATGGTCCTGACCACTGTTTTGGAGAAGGTAAGGATTTTAACTTTATCGTTTACTCCTATAACAGGGTCCATTTTTCTTAGACCGGCATCTAAATAGGACAACCATTTAATCTTCTTCCAAGCATCTAGCTTGAGACAATCTAAAATTATCTCCTTTGTAAACTGTGTCCCTGTTTTACTCCATATATTGTGCCACAGAATGATGGGCCTAATATGTAGGTCATCCTCTAAAAAGGGAGCGGCCAGTTCCTTATGTGATATGTACGATGAGCTTGATTTAGGTACTGCCAATAAACGAGCCAGAAACAGATTTTCTAATGTCTATAGCTTTGCACATTTTGTATAACTCCATAGGGCAGCACCATATCCAGCGCTTGGTAAACATTTACTTTTGTACAGCATCAGCATTTCTCTAATTGGTTTTTGGCCTATTTTACTAGAAAACCTAAAAATTGATCCTACCACCCTTAAAAATTTCATTTTTGATATGTTTAATTGGCTTTCCCAAGAGCCTGATGCAGTAAACTGAATACCCAAGTTTGTAAAAGTATGCGTTTCCCCTAGCCTCTCCCCCTTGATATCATGTATCCTATTTTTTGCTCTACCTTTTCCAGCTACCATGGTAACGGTTTTCTTCAGATTTACTTTCATACCTTTATTATCCATAAATTTAACAAAGTTATCTATCGGGAGCTGCAGCCCATTGCTGTTCTAGATAAGAGGACTGCATCATCTGCATATAGTAAGATGGGGACAGGGCGAATACCGACCATGGGGACATCAGCTTTAGTTTTTTGTAGGCATTCATCCACCCCATTTATGTAGAGTGAGAAGAGCAGGGGGCAAGGACACATCCCGGTCTAATACCACGGGTGACCTTAAAGCTATCTGTACACTCCCCATTTGGGCCGTATCGCACCTGTGCAGTAAGGTGGGAGTACCATTGGAACAGGTAGTTGATAATACCCCGAGGGGCTCCCAGATCTGCAAGTGTTTCCCAGAGTTTGTTATGGTTTACCAGATCAAAAGCACTGCTCAGATCAGCAAAGCATAGGTGCACTTGTCCTGTCCTTGCTACTGTATTTATTAATTAACAAGTGTAAGTTAACACATTGTTCTATTGTTCCAATGTCTGACCGGAACCCATATTGTATATCAGTAAGTATGTATTTTTCTTCCGCCCATTGTTCTAGCCTGCCCAGGAGGATTCTGCCCATTAATTTAGCACTGGAGTCCAAGAGAGATATTGGACGGTAACATTTCGGGTCACCTCTAGTTCTGTTTTTTAAAAATTGGAACTACTGTGCTTTCTGTCCACGAGGTGGGGAGAAATCCCTTTGCTGTAGAATTACATACTTGGGTCAGCATCGGGGCCCATAAAGTGACATGTGCTTTAAAAATATCTTTTTTTTAAAAACTTTATTTATTGAGTTTTTAGCAAAAACAGAAAACACAGGACAACAGAACACAAGCTGGCATCTGCCAGTCTCGCATTGCGACATTAGTAGGTCAGGTTGAAAGAATACAAAACATTCACAGTGACTTACATAATACGTGAGTAACTTGCATAAGTTTAGCTACTTGTAGTGCACTCTAGCACCCTGTAGAGGGTATATTCCATAAGCCATACATTTCTCGTAGTTTCCCCCTATCCAAACCCACTCCCATCACTCTGCCACGGTCGCAGCCTCTAGGCCCTCAGTGGTTTCCCCTGTTTCGTCTACTGTGGCAGAGCGCTCCTGTAAATATGCATGTAACGGTTCTGTTAGACCTGGCATCCTTGGCGTGGGTCTCCCTTCCATTTTTTGATGATGCCTCCAATGTTATTGATCTGTTTTTGCTGGTTTAGATTCTTTGGGCACTGTGCCACTGCTATTCAGTGCCACAGTGCAAGTGCTCCCTATGATAAATTGTGTTATGTATTAGTGACTCCATGATTGGATGATTGGTTTACTTGTCAGTCCCTAGTACAGTGCACTGAGTGTGCCCAGGGCTTGTAAATCCAATGCTGCTGGTGGGCTTGGAGCACTGGTTGTGCCACCCACAGAAGCAGCTTGTAAAGTGTGTCTCAGGCCTGCCATTGCAGAGCCTGTGTGCAGCCTAGGGCTGCCATGTCGACTTGGTGAGTGCACCCACTTACCAGTCCATAAACCTTCCCTTTTCTTCATATCAGACACCCCTATTGTAGGCCCAAGGGCAGGGTGCATTGTAAGTATAAGGTAGGACATGCCCTGGTGTGTGTGGCATGTCCTAATAGTGAATTACAGCCATTTTCGTTTTTCACTATTGCAAGGCTACCTGTTCCCCATAGGCCAGACTGGGCAGTTTGATTATTACACCTTATAATCCTAACTGACCCAGGGAACATGGTAGATAAAATACATCTTTTAGTGAAGTTGGTTTTAACATTCTGTGTTTGAAAATACCACTTTTAGAAAGTAGGTATTTTCTTGCCTAACTATCCAAGCCTGCCTCTGCTAGGTTGTGTATTCCTTGTCTGGGTTTGTGAGTGACAGGGGCTGGGGGACTCCAGGAGACAGGGTGAGTCAGCACAGGGCTGAATAGAGAGATCTGCATCCAGAGTGGAGGGAGGAGTTGCACCTGGGTCTGAATAGGGCTGTGCCTGCCTTCCACAATGCTGGCTCCACCTCCTGCTGGGCGGCTGAGCACTCTGCCCCACATTCTGAAAGGAAAGAAGGAGTCCTGTAAACAAAGTGCTCCAGGACTGACCAGAACTGGTTTTGGACTAGGCAAAGGCCTCTCTGCCTTCAGAGAACAAAGAGAAAAGGTGTATAAAAGGGGATCCAGACCCCTAGGAAATTAGATCACTTTTGGGAAACAAGAAGAAACCTTTGCTGAGGAGCGGAACCAAGAAGAAACTGAGGAGAAGACTATCCCTAAGCTAGAGGGATCTGCCTGCAGTGGTTGCCTGACTGCCAAAGAAAGGAGAAGGGAACTTTGTGTGTACTTTCATCAACTTGTGAAGGATCTCCAAGGGCTTGATTTCAGAGCTTGCCTCCTGCTGAAGTCTCAGGGACAACAGACTTCACCCACCAGCTCCCCTGTATTCCCTTGCTGGGAATTTGGACCTTCTGACACACTTGCGTGTCGCTGGGAGCTGGAAGCGCGACTCAAGACGAAGAAGCGTGTCGCCGCAGCCGCTGATTCTCGCATCGCCGGAGAAGAGTGTCGACGTCGCAGCAGACGCCGGCGCATCCCCGAAGAAGCGCGCCGCTGACACCCTCGCATCCTTCGAAGCGCCTCGCAGCACCGAAGAAAAGTGACGCCGTCGCAGCAGACGCCGTCGCATCCCTGGGGCAGAGCATCGACCTCGCATCAGACGCCGACGCATCGCAACACGAGGCGCCCCGCATCCCAGGAGAAGATCGTCGACCTCGCATCAGACGCCGTCGCATCGCCAGGGAAGCGTGTCGCAGGGCCTGTCGCGGCTCCAAAGATTCATCGAAATCGCCGCACGGCCGTCGGGCATGCACGCATCACCCCTTCGTTGCCGCAACATCAAGAAGACGCTGCTTTGTTTCTTTGCACCAGATCTTCAACGCATCACCGTCCTTGCGTGTAAGGGACTACTGCATCACCTTCCCTGCAACACTTTCGTTGCCGTGCGTTACGCATCTTAATGTACATTGAACTCAAAGTGTCGCATTTCCATTTTAAGAGACTCAAGCTAATTCTATCATCTTTAAAGTACAGTATTGTGGATTATTTTTGTCGTTTATGGTCTTGTGGTAAATCTATATAAAAGATACTTATTTTTATAATACAACCTGTGTGGTGTCCATTTGTAGTGTTGTCACTGGATTACTGTATGTGTTCACAAATGCTTTACACACTGCCTCTGAACTAAGCCTGTCTGCTCGTGCCAAGCTACCAAGGGGGTGAGCAGGGGTTATTTCAGGAGTGTACCCCCTTACCCTGACTAGAAGCAAGGGTCCCTATTTGGACAAAGGTACCTACCTCTGCCAACTAGAGACCCCCAGTTCTAACATTGGTGGTCAGCGGTGGGGATTCTGGACTTGCATTTGTGACTCATGTACAGTGATTGGTGAACACTATCTAGTGAGTGCAGACCAAAACGCAACCACATACTTTTGGTAGATATTCTTTTCTGGGACTTTCTATTTTTGCTAAAAACTGCCAAGTTTAATCACCATGGATACAGCAGCATCCATAGTATCTGTTGATAATGATTGGGAAGAGGAGAAACTGGAATGCTACACCGTTAACCAGCTCAAGCACTTCTGCAGGAGGTTCAAAGTTTCTATGACCGGAATCACCAAGAAGGATGATTTCCAAAAGGCGCTGAGGGCCTGGGTTGAAGCGAGGAATACCCCTGAGAATGAGGAGGGGGCTGAGAATGCAGATGAGCAGCTGGATGGGCCAGTGGGTTCAGGGGAGAGGAGAGCATCTTCCCCCGTAGGTAGCAGTGTTTCTGCCAGAGGTCTGTCCCCAGAAGAGCTGGAGGACAGAGAAAAGAGTAGGATACATGAGATGGAGCTGACCAAGCTCAAGTTAAAGGGGCAGTTGGAATTTGAATTGCAATCTAGAAAGTTGGCCTTAGAAGAGAAAAGAATGGATCATGAGCATGAAAAAAGTTTGAGGAGATGGAGTTTAGAGCCAAGAAGTTAGAGATTACTCCCTCTGGTGGCAGCACACCGTCAGTGCCTGTTGAGGCTAGGGTGTATATTCCTAAGGATGTGGTCAAGGAGTTTTTTTAAGAATGATGATATTGGGCAATAGTTCAAGGCCTATGAGGTAGCCATGACTTCCCACCGGGTCCCTGAGAAGGATTGGGGAGCAGGGTTGTAGGGTCGTTTCCTTAGTGAGGGGCGGGATACTTTGTTGGACTTGCCCTCAGAAGTCTATAATTCCTACAGCCACATGAAGAATGCATTGATGACCAGGTATGGATTGACTCCTGAACTCTATAGGCAGAGGTTCAGGAACTGTAAGAAGATTGAAGGCAGTACCTGGGTTGAGTATGTGACTTTTTTTTGCAGAGCCTTGGATGGTTGGGTAAAGGGTAGCAAAGCAAATGATTTTCAGGCGCTCTTTGATTTGATTGCATGGGAGCACTTGTCCAGTAATTGTTTTCCTGAGCTACGCCAGCACCTGATTGACAGTAGGCTGACTAACCCTAGGCAGCTTGCTGAGGAGGCGGACCGCTGGGTGAGCACCCGGGTCCACAAGGGTCACGTGGGAGACTCCGCCAAGGGTGGGCAGGGTCCCCAGCAGAGGAGTGGGGGGGACAAGGGTAAACAGAGGGAGTTCCAGAGCGGGCCCCAAAGTAAACCCCAAGGGAACCAAGGGAAAGGTTCCCAGCCTCCCCCTGAGAATAAGAATGGGGCCCCGACAGGTCCACCTGTTCATAGGGGACCCCTGGTGTGCTACAAGTGTGGCGCCCTAGGCCACAGGGCCAATGATCCCCATTGCCCTTTGTTTGGAAAGCCAGCTCCCCCTGGTGCAGTCCCCCGGCAGTTGGCTAGTGTAGCCCTGGGGGAGGAGATGGGTGCCCAAGGTGGGCGGAATCCCGTAGTATTGTCCCTTGTCTCATTAGGAGACTCTGAGATGGTCCCTAGGACCCAACTGCCTGAGAACACTAAGAAGTACAGGCAGTGGGTGACCATCAATGGCCATAGGGTGGAGGCTCTGAGAGACACAGGAGCCAAGTGTCACCTGGTGTCCCTGATGCATTCTACCCAGTTGTTGCCGCTCACAACACAGAGAGCCACTACAAGGTGGCTCAGGTTCCCTTTGAGTGGGGGGGGGGGTCTCTGGTACTCTTCAAATAGCTGTGAGGCCAGCCATGCCTGTTGACTGTTTGTTAGGGAACGATTTGGAGAGCTCCCCTTTGGCTAAGGTGGAGCGGAGTGCTCATTTGGAGATGTTGGGCTTACCTGTTTGGGCATGTGTGACCACCCGGTCCATGGCAGCCAGAGGTGTTCAAGAGGACCTGGAGCCTGAGAGGGAGGCCCAGGTGCCTGCCGGAGAGAGAAGAGGCAGGGGGCGCGGGAAACCGGCCCCCGAAGTTCCCACGGTCCAGGAGGAGGCAGACCATGAGGGGGATGCCTTGGAGCCTACAGGGGAACAGGTAGCTGAACTGGGGGACCTGCCTGAGCTGACCCATTGGCAGCAAGATGGAGAACCCTCCAGGGAGGAGTTCTGCGAGGAGCAGAACAAGTGCCCTTCTCTCGTGGGTCTGAGGCAACAGGCCACAGACCAGGCAGCAGGTGATCAGTCTGGATCACATTGGATCTACTGGGAGAATGGTCTCCTGTATAGCGAGCCTAAGGTTGCTGAGCCTGGGTCAGCCCGTGTGCTGGTGGTACCCCAGCGCTTCAGAGCCTTCCTACTGGGTTTGGCTCATGATGTGCCTTTAGCAGGACATCTGGGGCAGGACAAGACCTTTGAAAGGCTTGTCACCCATTTCTTTTGGCCCCAGATGCGCAGGAGTGCCGCCACTCACTGCAGGACCTGTCAGACTTGCCAGGCAAGTGGAAAGAGTGGGAGGAAGCAGAAGGCTCCTCTCCAGCCATTCCCTGTAGTCAGCACCCCCTTTGAACGGGTGGGTATTGACATTGTGGGGCCACTGGACCCCAAGACAGCCATGGGCAACAGGTTCATCCTGGTCTTGGTGGACCATGCCACCCGGTACCCTGAAGCCATCCCTCTGAGGACAGTGACGGCCCCCGTGGTGGGACGGGCACTGATGGGAATTTTCTCCTGTGTGGGGTTCCCTCAAGAGGTGGTGTCCAACAGAGGTACTAACTTTATATCTAAGTATATGAAGTCCCTGTGGCAGGAGTGCGGTGTAACGTACAAGTTCACCACTCCTTACCACCCCCAAGGAAATGGGTTGGTTGAGAGATTCAACCGGACCCTGAAGGCCATGATTATGGGTCTGGAAGAACCCATGAGGCGTAAGTGGGACGTCCTCTTGCCATGCCTTCTTTTTGCATACCGTGAGGTGCCACAGAAGTCTCTAGGGTTCAGCCCCTTTGAGCTTCTGTATGGTCACCCAGTGAGAGGACGTCTGAGTTTGGTCAAGGAAGGCTGGGAGCAATCTCCCAGGAAACCTCCCCAGGATGTATATAGCTACATGCTGGCCTTCAGGAACCAAACTAGGCGTTTCAGGCAACTTGCTGAGGCTAATCTGGAAGCCAGCCAGGAGGAAATGAAGCGGTGGTACGACCAGAATGCCACTCTGGTTGAGCTTCAACCTGGTCAGAAAGTGTGGGTCATGGCCCCAGTGGAGCCCTGTGCGCTCCAGGATAAGTGGACCGGACCCTTTGAGGTGGTGGAGCGCAAGAGTCCTGTTACCTACTTGGTGGACATGCGGTCTCCCAGGAACCCCTTGCGGGTCCTGCACGTCAACCGCCTGAAGCCCCACTTGGAGAGGTCCCAAGTGGGCATGCTCTTAGCTACAGATGCTGGGATGGAGGAGGAGACCGAGCCTCTTCCTGACCTCCTGTCAGCCCAAGAGCAAGATGGATCAGTGGAGGGTGTGAACCTCTCTACCTCCCTGACACCTGAGCAGCAAGGTGACTGTCGCCAACTGTTGGGGCAGTTTCCTGACCTGTTCTCTCTGGTTCCTAGTGTCACTGACTGGTGCGTCCATGATGTGGACACTGGGGACAGTCTTCCTGTCAAGCACAAGGCTTACAGGGTGACTGACAGGGTGAGAGCTTGCATCAAGGAGGAGGTCTCCAAGATGTTTGCATTGGGGGTGATTGAGTCCTCTCACAGCCCTTGGGCCAGCCCAGTGGTCTTGGTCCCAAAGGCTGCCGCGCCTGGTGCCACACCCGAACTCCGGTTCTGTGTGGACTACAGAGGGCTCAATTCCGTCACCAGGACTGACGCACACCCCATCCCCAGAGCTGATGAGCTCATAGATCGGTTAGGGGCTGCCCGGTACCTCAGTACGTTTGACTTAACGTCTGGGCACTGGCAGATCGCCTTGACTGATGGGGCAAAGAAGAGGTCAGCATTCTCCACACCAGATGGGCACCACCAATTCCGGGTGATGCCCTTTGGGATGAAGAATGCCCCTGCCACCTTTCAGAGGTTGGTCAACCAGGTGTTGGTTGGACTGGAAGAGTTCAGTGCAGCCTTCCCTGGATGACATCGCAGTGTTCAGCGCCAGTTGGGAAGAACATCTGCGCCACCTCTGGGAAGTGTTGATGGCGCTGCGGAGGGGAGGCCTCACGATCAAGGCGAGTAAGTGCCAGATCGGGCAGGGTTCTGTGGTGTACTTGGAACACCAGGTTGGGAGCAGCCAGGTGGCGCCCCTACAGCCCAAGATAGATACCATTCTGGCTTGGGAGCCCCCCAAGACCCAGACAGCGGTGAGAGCCTTCCTAGGACTCACCGGGTATTACAGGAGATTTGTCAAGGGGTATGGCAGCATTGTTGCACCCTTGACAGAGCTGACTTCCAGGAAGCAGCCCAAGAGAGTGATTTGGACTGACACCTGTCAACAAGCTTTTGACACCTTGAAGACAGCCATGTGCACGGCGCCCGTGCTTCTGGCCCCCAACTTCTCCAAAGAGTTTATCGTTCAGACAGACGCTTCAGAGCATGGTGTGGGGGCTGTTTTGTCACAGATGAATGAGGAGGGACTAGCCCAACCTGTAGCCTTCCTTAGCAGGAGGTTACTTTCACGGGAACAGAGGTGGAGTGCTATTGAGCGTGAGGCATTTGCTGTGGTCTGGGCGCTGAAGAAGCTGAGACCATACCTGTTTGGGACTCACTTCCGGGTTCAGACCGACCACAGGCCCCTCAGATGGTTGATGCAGATGAGGGGTGAGAATCCAAAGCTGTTGAGGTGGTCCATTTCCCTACAGGGGATGGACTTCACGGTGGAACACCGCCCTGGTACAGAACACGCCAATGCTGATGGTCTGTCCAGATTTTTCCGCCTTAGTGAAGAGAACTCCCTAGAGGTAGGATAGTTCTCCCCACATTTCAGCTGGAGGGGACACGTGTTAGACCTGGCATCCTTGGCGTGGGTCTCCCTTCCATTTTTTGATGATGCCTCCAATGTTATTGATCTGTTTTTGCTGGTTTAGATGCTTTGGGCACTGTGCCACTGCTATTCAGTTCCACAGTGCAAGTGCTCCCTATGATAAATTGTGTTATGTATTAGTGACTCCATGATTGGATGATTGGTTTACTTGTCAGTCCCTAGTACAGTGCACTGAGTGTGCCCAGGGCTTGTAAATCCAATGCTGCTGGTGGCTTGCAGCACTGGTTGTGCCACCCACAGAAGCAGCTTGTAAAGTGTGTCTCAGGCCTGCCATTGCAGAGCCTGTGTGCAGCCTAGGGCTGCCATGTCGACTTGGTGAGTGCACCCACTTACCAGTCCCTAAACCTTCCCTTTTCTTCATATCAGACACCCCTATGGTAGGCCCAAGGGCAGGGTGCATTGTAAGTATAAGGTAGGACATGCCCTGGTGTGTGTGGCATGTCCTAATAGTGAATTACAGCCATTTTCGTTTTTCACTATTGCAAGGTTACCTGTTCCCCATAGGCCAGACTGGGCAGTTTGATTATTACACCTTATAATCCTAACTGACCCAGGGAACATGGTAGAAAAACGAATTTAGTATGCCTGAACTCAGGATGATAAAATACATCTTTTAGTGAAGTTGGTTTTAACATTCTGTGTTTGAAAATACCACTTTTGGAAAGTAGGTATTTTCTTGCCTAACTATCCAAGCCTGCCTCTGCTAGGTTGTGTATTCCTTGTCTGGGTTTGTGAGTGACAGGGGCTGGGGGACTCCAGGAGACAGGGTGAGTCAGCACAGGGCTGAATAGAGAGATCTGCATCCAGAGTGGAGGGAGGAGTTGCACCTGGGTCTGAATAGGGCTGTGCCTGCCTTCCACAATGCTGGCTCCACCTCCTGCTGGGCGGCTGAGCACTCTGCCCCACATTCTGAAAGGAAAGAAGGAGTCCTGTAAACAAAGTGCTCCAGGACTGACCAGAACTGGTTTTGGACTAGGCAAAGGCCTCTCTGCCTTCAGAGAACAAAGAGAAAAGGTGTATAAAAAGGGGATCCAGACCGCTAGGAAATTAGATCACTTTTGGGAAACAAGAAGAAACCTTTGCTGAGGAGCGGAACCAAGAAGAAACTGAGGAGAAGACTATCCCTAAGCTAGAGGGATCTGCCTGCAGTGGTTGCCTGACGGCCAAAGAAAGGAGAAGGGAACTTTGTGTGTACTTTCATCAACTTGTGAAGGATCTCCAAGGGCTTGATTTCAGAGCTTGCCTCCTGCTGAAGTCTCAGGGACAACAGACTTCACCCACCAGCTCCCCTGTATTCCCTTGCTGGGAATTTGGACCTTCTGACACACTTGCGTGTCGCTGGGAGCTGGAAGCGCGATTCAAGACGAAGAAGCGTGTCGCCGCAGCCGCTGATTCTCGCATCGCCGGAGAATAGTGTCGACGTCGCAGCAGACGCCGGCGCATCCCCGAAGAAGTGCGCCGCTGACACCCTCGCATCCTTCGAAGCGCCTCGCAGCACCGGAGAAAAGTGTCGCCATCACAGCAGACGCCGTCGCATCCCCGGGGCAGAGCATCGACCTCGCATCAGACGCATCGCAACACGAGGCGCCTCGCATCCCAGGAGAAGATCGTCGACCTCGCATCAGACGCCGTCGCATCGCCAGGGAAGCGTGTCGCAGGGCCTGTCGCGGCTCCAAATATTCATCGAAATCGCCGCACAGCCGTCGGGCGTGCACGCATCACTCCTTCATTGTCGCAACATCAAGAAGACACCGCTTTGTTTCTTTGCACCAGATCTTCAACGCAACACCGTCCTTGCGTGTAAGGGACTACCGCATCACCTTCCCTGCAACACTTTCGTTGCCGTGCGTTACGCATCTTAAGGTACATTGAACTCAAAGTGTCGCATTTCCATTTTAAGAGACTCAAGCTAATTCTACCATCTTTAAAGTACAGTATTGTGGATTATTTTTGTCGTTTATGGTCTTGTGGTAAATCTATATAAAAGATACTTATTTTTATAATACAACCTGTGTGGTGTCCATTTGTAGTGTTGTCACTGGATTACTGTATGTGTTCACAAATGCTTTACACACTGCCTCTGAACTAAGCCTGTCTGCTCGTGCCAAGCTACCAAGGGGGTGAGCAGGGGTTATTTCAGGAGTGTACCCCCTTACCCTGACTAGAAGCAAGGGTCCCTATGTGGACAAAGGTACCTACCTCTGCCAACTAGAGACCCCCAGTTCTAACAGGTTCCCAAATGTCTCGAGGACAAGACGTAGGTGGCATCACCTCTGCGTACACCGTCAATTGTTCCTGGCAGAATATGAGGTCCCCCAGCCATTCCTTGAACTTGGGTGCTCTTCCTCTCCCCCATTTACAGGCCACCCTACGTTTAGCTAAGAGTAAGGCTAGCGATATATACTTTCTTAAGAACGTCTCGAGGTCTTTGGTGTACCCCAAAAGTGTGACGAGTGGGGTGTTGGTTATGTGTATCCCTGTCATCTGCCTGAGAGCCCCAATCACCGCGGTCCAGTATACCAGGACGGGGGCACACTCCCATGCTAGATGTAAAAAATCGGCTCCCTCCCTCCCGAATCTATCACAGTTGTCGTTCTCCCTGAGTCTGAATCGGCATAATCTTGCCGGAGTTGGCAGCAGTACGTCCATTGGTCATCAGTGATAGTGCCCAAATCACCCTCCCACCCAGACCGCGCAGCGGGGGCGTTGTGTAGGCTATTTACTTGGGTGGTTCGGTACAACATGGATACTACATGTGTTGGGGAGGTCCGTTGCAGTAAGGCATGTAGTGGGGCCAAGGTGGGGGGCTCAGTAGGAAAGTCGGGAGTGGCGGATTTGACATTGAGACGGAGCCTCACATACATAAATAATTCCATAGTGGAGGTTTGGCAGTCTTTAAAAAAGTGCTCTCGTAAGCGGAATGTCCCTTCCTCGTATAATGCTCCCCAAGTTTGAATATCGAATTTGCGTAGCATTTGTTGACACCTTCCCTCCCTTGTGACTGGGATATCTAATCTGCCAGGTAATGGCAATAGTGGGGTGTATATCGTGTCTACTTTCATTCGGTTAGCAATTGCCCTCCATGCTCTATTTGTGCATTCCACTGAGGTTGGGTCCGCACATCTAGGGTTGGTGGGTGAGCTTATATATGCCGAGTACGGGGTCGGCACCATAGGCCAGTGTTCTACCGCAAGGTGTGGTATGTACGGTGGTGGGTGCATCAGTAGACCGCGAAGTGTGCCTGGGCGCACCAGAAATATAATTCCATATCCGGAAACTCGAATCCTCCTTTATCAAAGGGTACAGTTAGTGCCTCCCACTTCAGCCTGGGCTGTTTGCTCCCCCCAGGTCAGTCGAATAAGCTGCGATTTGAGGGCTGTAAAGAAGGATTTTCTGCTTTAAATATATCTATTGGGGGGCCAGAGGCCTTTCCACTTGCTGCTCTATTTAAAGCGTTAATGACCTCCTCTAGGGATATATCGGGAATGTTCACGGGTTCAATGTGATAAAAATGTGTAAAAGACAAACTTGAAATACTACCTTCTGGATTAAAAATTGTGGTAAAATGTTCTATCCAATCCCCCTGTTGTACAAATGCCTCAATCTTTGGGTCTTCTCTCTCTTTTAGGAACGGCTGGTTTATTATTTTCCAAAAAAGGGAGTTGTCATTTAAATCAGCCGCCTGGAGCAGATCTTCCCATATTTTTTCTTTCATCTCTTATCAAGGGCATTTTTGTACATAGTTCTCAATCTGTTAATTTTTTCTCTATCTCTTGGCGAATCCCGTAAGGCTTTCCTTAGTTTTCTATTTATCGAAGAGCATTCTGTGTTAAACTAGCCCCTATTTCTGTTACTTTTCCCTCTGGGTGGGCACTAAAGTTTCTCTGCGATTCTAGCCATAATTTTACAAAAGGCTTCCATGACAAGCATCGGGGTAGACATAAAATCTATGCTGGTATAAAAATCACTAAGGGATTCTGCCATGATTTCCTCGTTTTTTGCTATACCATCAATATTTTCCCATCTTAAAGTAAGACCATTTTTACCCTGTATTTCAATTTGTTTCAGACTTTGTAAGCTATTTGGCCTTGTAATATTTATATTGAGGGCTAGTGTCAGGGCAGCAAGATCAGTAAGGGCATTTGGAGTAACGGTAAAGGAGTCTATTAGGAATTCACCATTTTCTGTCACCAGCACATGATCAATAACAGAGCTTCTACCATTCCCATAATATGTAGGTACTTCCATTTGGCCTTCACCAATACATTGTTCCATGAGAACCAAGCTATATTTATAGATCATTTCGTTTAAAACTTCTCCATAGGGGTTATGCAAAAAATGTAACATATCATCACCATTTGTTTTAACGTAACCACAACTTTCAGGTCCCTGTCTATAACATTTACTAATATTAAAATCTCCTACCCATAATAAGACATAATCATCCTTAATATTGGCTAAAAATAAATAAATTTCTTTGCTTAAATCCATTATAACTGTCACTTTGGTTGTATCAAAAACGTTATTACAAAAATTAATTATAACCAAATTAACATTTGCTTCTGTAATTAAATGGATAAGCTGAAAATAGGGGGAGGACAAATAGGACCTTGAAACTTTCATTGAGGAGGTTATCGATATTAATACAGCCAAGCCTTCCTTAGCCCGTCCCCCCCTCTGAAGGGGTTGCCGGGGTTAAAAGGCAAAGCAGTCCTAGTCCGCACAGACAACATGACAGCTATGTACTATATTCAGAAACAGGGCGGGACACACTCTCTCCAACTGTCACGCCTAGCACAAGACATTTGGAAATGGGCTATACACCACAAAATGTATCTCCTGGCAGAACATCTTCCAGGAGTAAACAATCAGATTGCAGACCTTCTCAGCAGACAGAGACAGCAAATCCACGAGTGGGAACTTCATCCCCAGGTTCTCCTCCCCTACTTTAAGGAATTTGGATTTCCTCACATAAACCTGTTCGCCACAGCTCAAAACGCAAAATGCCCAAGGTTCGCCTCCAGGTTCCCACACCCGTTCTCCAAAGGCAATGCCCTATGGATGAACTGGTCAGGGATATTTGTCTACGCTTTTCCGCCTTTCCCACCCATTCCGTTGGTAGTTCGGAAGCTCAAACAAACATCCCTCAAACTGATTCTCATAGCTCCCACATGGGCACGTCAGCCTTGGTTCACCACTCTGCTGGAGCTCTCAGTAGTTCCACACCAAAAGCTGCATCTCAACTCCAGGCTCCTCACTCAGAGCCATGGAGAAATCAGGCATCCAAATCCCAAAGAACTCAACCTAGCGATTTGGCTCTTGAAGTCATAGAGTTTGGTTATTTACAATTACCACCAGACTGTATGAATATCCTAAAAGAGGCTAGAAAGCATACTACTAGAGCATGTTATGCCGCAAAATGGAAACGGTTTGTTATCTATTGCAACAATAACAATATCAATCCTCTTAATGCTTCAGTGCAAAACATCATCTGTTATCTCTTACATTTACAGCAATCTGGACTAGCCTATACATCTATTCGCTTGCATCTAGCAGCAGTAGCTTCACACTTACAAAACAGACAACACTTCTCTCTATTCAGAGTACCAGTAATTAAAGCCTTTATGGAGCGATTAAAAAGAGTGATACCACCAAGAGTCCCACCTGCACCAGTATGGAACTTAAACATAGTCCGTACTAGGCTAATGGGTCCACCTTGTGAACCAATGCACAGGTGTCAATTACAGTTCCTCTCATGGAAAGTTGCTTTTCTCATTGCAATCACTTCACTAAGGAGAGTTGGTGATCTTCAGGCATCAACTATTCAAGAGCCTTTCTTTCAGCTTCACAAAGACAAAGTGGTTCTTCGAACTAATCCCAAATTTCTTCCTAAAGTAGTTTCTGCTTTTCATATCATGACTTGACTTGTATCCAAACATGTTATGTGAAAGCAAGAAGAACTCTGATAATACCCCCTATAGCGCCTGCCACTCGCAAAATAGGGGCTACTATGGCCTTCTTAGCGAATATTCCCCTAACTGACATCTGTAAGGCAGCAACATGGTCTACACCGCACACATTCACCAAGTACTATTGTGTAGCTGTGTTGGCGAGGCAACAAGCTAATGTAGGCCAGGCAGTACTTAAAACACTTTTTCAAACAACTGCAACAGCTACAGGTTAGCCACCGCTTTGGGAGTATACTGTTATATAGTCTATGCAAAGCATGTGATCTACAGCTTACATGCCTCAAACGGATAATGTTACTTATCCAGGAAGCATCTGTTCTTGGCATGTAGAGCTGTAGATTCACATGCGCCCACCCGCCTCCCCGGGTACCTATAGTTGTTGCAGTTTCTTACTTTATATACATATGCATGGACATCTATACTCTACACTTACTAACTACATTCTCACCCTCTGCGGGAAAACAATCTAACAATGGAGTCGATGCCCATGCCCACCATCACCGAAAGGAGGAGTCACCTTACCTTGTGACTGGAAAGACTTCTTCGAAGAAAAACAACTTGCAAACATCCGGACCCAACACTAGATGGCAGAGGTATGCAAAGTATGTGAATCTACAGCTCTACATGCCAAGAACAGATGCTTACTGGGTAAGTAACATCACATGTCACACAGGTAGAGTTTCTTGGTTATATCCTTGGCCCGACTGGAGTTAGTATGGATCCTAACAAAGTTGAAGCAATAATAACTTGGGCAAGTCCTACTTCAGTGAAGCACGGACAGGTTTATTGATCAATTTTCCAAAACCATAGTACCAATAACACATCTCTTCTGAAAAGGGTCAAATTCAATGGACACAAGCTGCTGAAAACTCCTTTCAAATACTTAAATGAGCATTTACTACAGCCCCGATATTAAAGCATTCAGACCCAACTAAACCCTATATCGTTGAAGCAGATGCTTCTCAATTTGCCAAAGGAGGCATTCTTTCCCAAAGAGACAATGACACCGGACAAATGCATCCAATTGCATATTACTCCCGGAAACTGTCTTCAACAGAATCCAATTACTCCATTGCTAATCAAGAATTGTTGCCAATTTAAGGAGTTTTTGAAGAATTGCGCCATTACTTGCTTGGAGCTAGACATTCTGTTACAATATATACCGACCATCGTAATTTACAATGCTTACGTTCCATACGAGCTCTATCTGCTATACAACTGCGATGAACACTATTTTTTAATGATTACAACTTTATTATCACATATCGACCAGGGAAAGACAATTCAAGGGCAGATGCTTTATCCAAAATTGGAGAACCAGAATCTGATAAGATACAAGAAAGTCCAACAATCATTTTGCCCTTAGATCGCTCTCAACCCAGCATATGTACAACACATTTTTTAGACCAAATAATTGAATGCACTTAACAAAAAAACTCAAGAACAATGGAAATTGGACTATCCGGAACTTGAGTTGCGTGCTGGAATATTGTATTTCTCAGATACACTAATGTTCTTGCCAACCACAGAGTTACAACGTAAAGCCATGGAATTGAGCCATGATACACCAGTCACAGCTTATTCAGGGGTACGTAAGACCTACCAGTTGGCTCAACAACACTTCTGGTGGCCCTCTATGTTTAGAGATATACAACAGTATGTAGATATGTGTGCTATTTATGCACAAAGTAAAACACTTCATATGGCACCCAGTGGGTTATTGCAACCCATTCCTGTTCCACCCCAACCTTTAGAGTTTGTAATTGATCTTCCACCAACTCGACCAGGTCATAATACTATTTTAACCATTGTAGATCATTTATCTAAAATGGCCCACTTTGTTCAACTCAAGAAGCTACCAACTGCCACAGAACTGGCCACCATATTTGCAACCAATGTAATCCGTCTGCATGGCATTCCATCCATTATAATCTCCGACAGAGTCCCAATTTGTTTTCCAATTCTGGAGGGCATTATGTAAATCTCTAAACATAGAAGTCAGTTTGTCCTCCAGTTATCATCCTCAAAAGGGTGGTTTAACTGAACGCACAAACCAAACTATGGAACAATATCTACGTTATTTATTATTGGATTATGTTGGTGATTGGTCTAATTTACTATGGGTCATAGAATTCGCATACAACAACACTGATCATACTTCTTTTGGGATGTCACCATTCTATTGTATGCAGGGATATCATCGCAGAGTATTGCCATGGAAGTCACCTTCTTCAGCTAAATTACCCTCAAATCAGGATTTTCGTAGACACCTAAGAAATCTCCTCAAACTAGCTCGTTGTCATTTAGTCAAAGGAAAAGAAGCTCAGAAAAGATATGCTGATCAATACTGCACCACACAGCCGCCTTATGCAAAGGGGGATCAAGTTTGGCTTGCTACAATAAATCTGGCATTAAAAGGAAAAAGAAAATTCCTTCCTTGATATAGTGGTCCTTTCACTATTGGTAGTATAATAAATCCAGTGGCTGTTAAGTTACAACTCCCCGAACATATGCACATTCACTGTATCTTTGCTAAAACCCTATCTCCCAGATACTAGTAAGAGTGCACCGCCCCCACCCATAATTGTAGAAGGAACACAAGAATACGAAGTATGTGAGACTCCAAACGCATTCGGGGTAAGCTTCATTATCTAGTAGACTGGAAAGGCTTTTGTCCCGAGGAGCATTCTTGGAAACCTCTGACACGTGCAACACGCTCCATGGTTGGTAAAAGCCTTCCACTCCCATTTTCCACAAAAAACCCAACCAATTCCACCAGTTTTATGGGGGGGGGGGGGTGTAACTGTCGTGACACAGGGTCATGCTGCTAGGAGGTCTCGTCATTTATGTAAAAATCCCACCCACTAACCTGTGCACCAGCACTCCATAATGCGTTTGTCAGGTATTGTTTCTAGTGTTTCACTGTATGGACATGTAGCCTCAGTATTATAAGTACATATCAATAGCATTGTGTATATGGAAGTCGATTGACCAGGTTATAGATCGTTATAGATCTAATAAGCGGGGACTTAATGCTTGACTTTTCCCCAGTGCAATCTGACTAACCTCGAATTATTGGAATCAAGCTCTCGCGAGATCTCCGAGTTCGGGGTGGCCATCTTGGGTGTTGCTTCCCCATATAAACCACACCCGACAGTCTAGAAAGTGCTTTGCCTCAAGACCGTTGCCTGGACAACATTGGAGAAGCGGTGAGCAGCGCTCCCGTTGTCGGTTTCCGGCTCCGATACTTTTCAACAATCTCTCTTGTCATACTTCACTTACCTGAAGATAATCCGAAGTCAAAGAGGCTCCAATCTGATTCCGGTGAGTCATCATTTTGTTATCGACACTCCTGCATCCTACTAAAAACAAGAAAGAAAAAACAAGAAGTTATTGATGGTACCCACTGCAAGCAAGTAAGCGTAAAGACTTAGTTTTTGAACTATAAAAGACTTGTTTACGATATAGAACTTCATTTGTGAAAACGTGCAAACTATTATTCTTACAAAACTATTATAGTATGAAATTGCTGTCGCTTTGGAAAAGTCGTATGAGGAAATACGAAAATCACAACTCAATAAACGCTCAATGCATCAAGAGAGGTACAGAACACCCGTGATTACAACGTGGTGTTACGAATAACATTGCCAAACTGTTCACAGTGGTGTTCACGGTACGTGTAATTCCTTAATTAATTTACGTTGTTTATGGTGCAGTGTGTTTCTATGAAGAGAATTAAGAATCTTGTGTATCTATTTTAGAAAAGCTCCTGCCAGTGATTCCATTCCTTTAAAAACAGGCAAGGTAGACCAGTACACTAATGAACATCACTGACCCTAAGGATGTCCCACCTTATTCAGTTGATCGCAGGTAAAGGGGGGAAAAGGAAGGAGTTAGGGTCTTGTAATTCATAGAGTATATCAAAGCCATACAAGATACTAAATAGGTTCTGGTTGTCTCAACAGGTCGACAACTGTTGTCATTCCTCAAAACTACGACATCCCATCCAGGCCCTCCTCCCAGACTCCATCTGACTTCCTCGTGTTAATAAGGTGCACAGGGAGTAAGGTAGGGAATACGGAGGTGGGTCCCTAACGTCCCTGCGAATGTAAACAGTGCAGGCAATAAGGTAAGTGCAGCATTGTTATCTGATTCTGACACAAAGTCAGAGCCCCTGAGCTTTATTCTGGCACTCTGAAGAGTACGAATGAAAATAAAGCAGACTTCTAGCTGCTTTTTTTCAGAGAAATTACTTTTGGAAACAAATTTTATTGATTCAAACAATGGTTCATGCGTTTTTGCATCATTACAAAAAGCATGCTTGGTTGAGGGGTTTCAGTCCATTTTCCTTCAGTTTTGCTCTGCCAGTGGAGACGCAGTTGGGCATGACTGGGATTTCAATTACTGTATGAAAAGGGTCATTTCTACATCGGTATGAGGACAAAGAGGTAGAAATATCACTACCATTGTCTGGTAAGGGCCTAAAACAATTCAGTGCGTGTCTGGTCCACAAAACACCATGCCAATCATGTACCTCGCTTACTTCTATAGGTTTAGAAAACCTATTCACTCCATCTCCTCTCCTTCCTAACTTGATTTTCACAAAGTTGCACACTTCTATTTTCCCTTTACTCACTACTTCTTTCTCTTCTCTCAACACCCCACTCTCCTTCAAGCATTGCGGGCTAACTTTGTTTTGGCATCTCTTCCTCTCATCCTCTTGAACGGTGCTTCACCAGTAACTCCATTCTCCGTGGTATTATACGCTTACACCATATTCTCTACCGCTCTGCTCACACTATATCCACCACTCACCACCATTTGTATGGTTCCTTTTACTATGCGATGTGCCCGCTCAACCATTCCGTTCCCTTGGGGATTATATAATGATGTGCATACATGTTTTATTCGTTATTTTTCCAAAAACAACTGCATACTTGTAGATGTAAATTGGGTTCCATTGTCTGTTACCAGTACGCCTGGACACCCCTCGCTCATGAACAGCTGTTCAAATAATCCTATGGTACTCTTTGTTGTGATGTTCTCCATGAATTTAACCACCATCCACCTTGAAAAAACATTCACAACCATCATAGCAAACCTGCTCCCCTCACCCACATAATCCATGGGATTTATGAAATCCAAACATATCTTAGCCCATGCTCTGCTTGCCTCACTCACTGAACTCGTTCCTTCACCTCCCACCTTAAAACATTTCTCAGTCTTTCTACACTGTGCACATTCCTCCACCCAATCCTTCACATCACCATCAATTCCAGGCCACCAAAAATCTTCCTTCAATCTTTTTTTTGTTATTGATTGTCCCAAAGGACCTTCATGGGCTAAGCCGATTAACTTCTTCCTTACTCCCTCCGGAGGCACATACTTCTCCCCTCTCAATACCAACACATCATTATTCCCTTCACTCATTTCTTCCTGAACCTTTACCAAACCTCTCAAAAAAGGTCTGATAGCCCCTTCTCGCTTCCATCCTTCATGAATACTCCTCACCAAGTCCTTGAAAGTGTCATCCTCTTTGGCTGCTGCTTCCCACTCCTTCCGGGTTACTGCCTCAAATTCCAGTTCCACTGCATCCTCTATACTCGTTACAACACAAACTACCTCTCTCTTGATTTCACTTTTATCCACCAATTTCAGTTGCACCTCGACAAACAATCTGCCTGTACATTTTTCCATCCGGCCACATCTTCTAATTCATATCTGTATTTTTGCAACCTTGGTTCAAAGCGCGCCAACCTGACTGACACCCTATCCGCACCCCTTGGTCTTAACATTCTGACTAAGGGCTTGTGATCAGTCCTTAAAATAAAATTCACACCCCATAAATATGTGCAGAAGTATTCTACTCCCCATGCGGCTGCCAAGGCCTCTCTTTGAATAACAGCATAATTTTGTTCTGTTTGGCTCAGAGTCCTAGACGCAAAAGCCACTGACTTATTCACTCCACCCTTCACCTGAGACAACACCGCCCCTATACCATGGGCACTGGCATAGACCGTCAAAATGCTTCTATTCTTTGGTTTAAAAGGGGTCCAAATCTCTGCCCCAGCTAGCTCATTCTTCATCCTCACAAGCGCATGTTCATGTCTGTCAAGCCACTCAAATTCATTCCTTTTCCTTAACAACTCCCTTAATACTTCGGTTTTACCTGCAAAGTTTTCTACAAACTTTGCATGATATTCAAGTTAACCCCATTAATGAACGTAGTTGGTCTTTCCCTTCAGGAGTGGGAGCTAAACATATGGATCTCACAAGATCTTCTTTAAGTTTCACACAATGTTCAGAAATTGTATGTCCTAGATACTCAATTTCTCTCAATAAATATTGACACATCTCCGTTCGTAATGTAAACCTGCTTCACTCAAGACTTTTAAAACCTTCACTAATGCTCTGTTATGGTCTTCTTCTGAACTGCCAAAAATCAAAATGTCGTCCTGGAAAAAACCAAACTTGTGCATCATACTTTGGAATACACTAGATGCTGATGCCAGCTCGAAAGGCAGTCTTTTAAATTGAAATACACCATCTATTGTTATGAACGCTGTGTATGCCTTGGACTTAGAATGTAACTTGATCTGGCCATACGCTGACTTTAAGTCCAGTCTTGTGAAAAATTGTGCATTGCTAAATATGAACACCATTTCTGAGACATTAGGTAAAGGGAAACTATGCATCACTATACATTTGTTTTCTGTTTTTATATAGTGCGAACTCGACCGGAAGGTATTGGAGCGCTTTACATGAGCACCAGTTACGTTACACAAGGACACATTCATTTTTGGTGGGCACGGGGAGATTAAGTGATTTGCCCAGAATCACAAGATGTTGTGGCGACCCCGAGGCTCGAATCTGGTTCCCCAGCTCCAAAGTCGGCAGCTCTGGCCATTAGGCCACGTCCTCTCATTAATTTAATGCTCTTAAATCTATGCAGAATCTTAATCTGTAATCCCCTTTCTTTGTAATTACCATCGGAGAGAGCAATTCCGATGCTTCCACCAGTTCAGTGAAAACCCTCTCTTTGCATTTCTTCCAACATTTTCTTAATTTCCCCTCGTACTGCAATAGGAATTCTCCTGACTCCTTGTCTGACAGGTTTCCCCCCCCTTGTACTTTATTTCATGGACATAGCCTTTTAGCATGCCTATTTGATCCTTATACATTTGAAAACTTCTTCAAAATAACTTCCAAACCTACGTATTCCTGTATAGTTAATACCTGTTCACTTGATTTGGGGTTCAAAACAATATGTATATCATACTGCTGTACCCAGCCTTAAATTGCTGGACCCGCTTTTGATACATATACATTTCCCTCTGCCTTCCTTCCCTCCCTTGAATTCCAACTCAGTCTCCATGCATTCTACTATATGTATGCTCTCCCCGCTAGAACATTTGGGTTGATTGTCACTCTGTTGTAATTTGATATTGGGCCATTTTACCTCTAAACTTTTCTTGCGCATTATTATTTACATTGATCCTGTATCCACCATCAAATCAATTGCCATCCCTTTCACCAAGAATTCCGCCCTAGTTATGTGCATTCTCACTGCATTTTCGTTCTCAATGCACAGCTCTATGTCCTGTGTACTATCTTCCTCCTCAACATAGGCCACCCGATTCCTAGATATATCTTTACACACTCTTGCTAAGTGAGCCTTCCTCCCACATTTTCGGCAATCTTTGTCCTGTGCAAAACATGCTCTAAAGTCTGCGGCATGCCCCATGCTCCCACATCTTTAGCACTCTTTAAATCCAGATTTGCCACCACTACTGACTTTCTCTTTCATCTTCTCCACTACTTGTTTGCCTTCTGTACTTAACTTTCCCTTAACCTCTCCCTTTGTCGTCGCTTCTTTTTTATTAACTACATTAACATCTTCCTCACGCTTGGTTTGCAACAGCTGCATTTCCTTCATGCATGTATCAGATTCTTCAACTATTTTTGCAATTGCCTCTTGTAATGTTGGATTCCTTGCAGCCATAATCTTTCTTGCATCCTCTTAATCTTGCATTGCACTATCAATTGATCTCTGATCATCTGATCAGTCATTGTACCAAAGTCACACTTCAAGGCCAATTCTCTTAACCTTGTCACCAATTGATCCACTGACTCCTGGGTTTTCTGTGGGTGGGTGTAAAAATGATGGCACTATAGGACTATATTCACTTGTTTCCCGCAATATTTTTCCAACCTTTTTTTGTTTCAATGTATACATTCTCCATTGCCTCACCATCCAAAACTTAAAAGCATGCTGTTCATCCTTAACCTAATGCATTCACTAAAAGTGCCTTCTTCCTAGAAGCGGTATACCTTAAACGATCTATATAGCCTCCAAATAATTCTCAAAATTCCCAACCCCCTCTTCCCATTCCATTGAAAGTGGACCTGCGTGGGGCAAACACATTGGCGGGGCCGCTACGGTCTAATTACTTGCCATGACAAACTTTTCAAGCTAAATTACCTTATATAAAAAATATAAGACAGATTTTACTATTTCACTATTGACACTGAAGCTCATCCAATCTCTCTACACCTGAGTTCTTCAATCTGTGGGGCGCGCCCCCTGGGGGGTGGGGGGACACTATCTCAGGGAGGGCACGCACTCCACCCTAAAATTTCAACTTTCATTGTTTCCCACTGTCCTACGTGGCAAGTACGTTTGTTTCCTGTATTTCTTCACCCATTTCAAATGGGGCTTTTGGATTGGAGAACAGCAGCCAATCATCACTTAGGAACGTCACCACTGATTCTGATGGATGCTCCAAAAAATAGATCCCTCACCTTTGAATATCCCCCAGGCAACAAACTGGATCCAGAGTATTTTGCAGCAGTGCTCCCATCCACCACTAGCTCCCTATCTCTGCTTTGGCCTCATACTGTCCCGGAAGTGATGGAGCGGAGCTGCGTAAAAGTGACAGCACTGCTTTCTGATGTTAGTTCCTATCTTTATGCACTTTTTATTGTCGACCCGGAGCTCCGCTGCCACCTTTGTCTGTTTTTCAATGTCTCCCCAAAAATAATTTTCATAGTATGCTCAGGAACAATGTCCCCACCCAAAATGACAGGATTCAAGCCATGCCACGACTGCAGGAACCAGATGTGGGTCACAGACCCACGCAAGGTGTGCCTTTGGTGCCCGGGCTCCAGACACACCGCGAAGATGTATGACAAGTGCACCTTAATTTCATGACCGGCAGGTGAAGTTGTATATGGCTAAACACATGAAGAAGTTGCACCCTTCGTGCAGATCCTGGTCCCTCTCCAAGTCATGGGCCTGGTCTCTCTCCCTGTCACGGACCATCCCTGCGACGACTTCTCTTCCCACTTTAAGTCCTCAGGTGAGTCAAAGTCCAAGCATAAGTATAACAAAACCAAAGCAAGACTTAAAATCTTCCTGCTACTCCGATTCCAAAGAGAAGACCCGAGGGCATCAAGATGTCAGTCAACCTTCTTCAAGGTCACCAGCGATGGAGCCAATTTCTCAGTTGTACCATTGTCGACCCTCAGCAGGTTGAGGCAATCAAAGAGGCCATGCTACAAATTTTCAGAGCACTTCCCAGGCCTGTACCGACTTCAGTACAGACTTCCTCTCTGGCCCCGAGATACGCCCCGATATTTGTCATGCAAGTGCCCCTGTCAGCGCCACTAGCACTGGGGGATGATCCAGTGCAAATGCCCATATCAAATTCCTATCCGCCAGTGGCTCAAACTCGGCTGACTTTATGCTGTGCGATTACTAAAACACAAACTACTATCATGCACCCTTATTGCCTTATACCCTGATTCTCAAAAGTCCAATTGGTTTGATTCCTCCGCAAACACAGAGCTTGATTTGCCACAAGGGCCACCAACAGAAGAAAGTGCCTTATTTGCAGTGGTGGTAGACAGCTGAGGCACTAGAATTACAGCTGCCCTCCACTGAGACTAAAACAAATGTTGATAGACATTTTACAGCCTAGGCCAGCAACATCTCCGCCCTTGCTCCCACTTAATGATGCCCTACGCAGATACTCTGATAGCTATTTAAGTGAAACCATCTTCTTGCTGTCCTTTTAGCCATCAGGTGGCCAGACATCATAAACCGGCACATGTAGATCATGACTTTCGCGCCAAGCACCGAACTCCAGAGAGTGTTATTGTACAGGCCTTGACCAGTAAGCTGAACCCTAACTCCTTTCCAAACAGCCCCCCCGGAAAGAGAATCCAAAAGGATAGATGCCTTTGGCAAACGTATGTTTTCTTCTGCCAGCTTGGCACTGTGGTCCATAATTGCAGTCTGTCTGTCTGGACCAATACAGATGCATTCTAGAACAGTGATATCTTGCTGCCTGTCTTGGAGGATTTTAGGACCCCTTTGTCTCAGATGATACATGATAGACACGACACTGACAAGTGTGTATTCCGCGCCTATTTAGATACCACGGACTGTATTGGCAGGGCAGTCAGTACCAGTGAATTCCTTCCTAGACATGCATGGATGAGGTCCACCAGATTGTCTAGCTATGTACTTTGCTAATCGACATGCCCTTTGATGGATTTTGCCTTTTCAAAAAGAAGGTGGACTCCACTTTGTAACGGACAGCAGAGCTACAGCTGACTTTTTGGGGCGGTTGGCTTTCACAAAGTAATTCTGCACCACTTCTGGACATGTGTGGGCCTTTCCAGAGGGCTGGTATAGCCATCCCAGCCAGCGCTGCAGCAGACATCCCAGTCCTCTCAGGGCTGCGGACACATATCAAGCAGGCAATGCGCTGGTCCTCTTTCCCTGCTAAAACAGCCAACAAAGAGCTTTAGTTTGCCCGCAGTGGCTCATGCCCAACCAGTAGAGGCAGGACCCTCCCAGGCTGACAATACATCATGTTTAGGAGCTGGGTGTTTCAAATTGTTGCAACAGGCTAAGCCCTACTTTTTCTCTCCACCCTTCCACATTAGAACAGATTTCAGCAGGGCTTCTGTCCATCCTGCTACAGAAGGTATGCCTTGTGCTCCCCAAAGGTGCCAAAGAGAGGGTACCGGACTCAAAGAAAGGCAGAGTTTTTTTTCTTTATTTTCTTGTCCTGAAAAAGTGACGGGGCTTCAGACCTATCTTGGACCTCTGACCCCTGAAGCCTCCATGCAGAAAGACAAGTTCAAAATGCTCACATTGGCCCCGATCCTATCTGCTCTGGACCCGGAAGATTGGATGGTGTCCTTGTACTTGCAGAGTGCATATTTTCATATCCCTGACTGCAGCCCCACAGCAGTTCCTGCAATTCCAAGTGGGCCAGGAGTATTTTCTCTTTGCCTTACTCCCCATCAACCTCACCAGCACCCCGAGTTTCTGTATTTCCATACATCTGTGACTTGTTGCTGAAGGCAGGCGCGCCGCAGTCAGTCTTGGGCCACCTCTGGAGACAAAGAACATTTCACAATGTTGGGTTTCACCATAAACGAGCTCAAGCCGTACTTGACTCCTTCACAAAGGCTTCCTTTTATTGAAGTTATTATGGACACAGAGTTTGGGGCTTTTCCTCCGCAGCAACAAGTCTAGGACATTCCGGCTATGGTCCAGATATTTCGAGCTCACTCCTGAATCCAGGTGAAGGTGGCTCTGAGTCTTGGCCTCAGCCTTGTGCTTCCTCCTTGTCACCTACTCTAGGTGGCACATGCAAGCCCTGCAGTGGAGCCCGAAGTCCAGTGACCTAGCATCAAGATGTCTGAAGAGATGTGAAGAGATGCGCGGGACACACGGTCGTGGTTTCTGGTAGAGGGTTTATTGTGGAGATTGCGGTGGTACAGAGAGCCGTCCCAGCCGGCACAGCCTAGGCATACATACAGCAACTGTCACTGAGGGAACCCTCAGAGCAGGATGCTTCCCAACGTTCCAGGTGACATCACATACAGCTCGTGGGGCTCTTCCAGCAACACATCACCACACCTCCCCCCTTCATAACTGAGGAACTTATAAAACACAATACTAACCAGGAAAGGGGTGCAGGATTTCATGAACTACGTGAGTACACACAGACTAAACATAATCTCTTAGACATCGTGGTCTGGTATGGACCCTGGTGCTCCTCCTGACACCATCCCCCTCCAAAACTTTGTTGTTAATCTTGATAGTTTCAGATGAAGGACACGGATCTTTAGCAACACGAGAAGTGCTCCACCAGTTTCCATTAGACAATTTGACAGCATTTTTGCGAATATCAACAATCTGTTGTGAATCTAAAAATTTAGAAAGACCTTTTCTTACAGAAACAGGGTTCTTGATTCTAACCCAATCTCCAACACGGAGTCTGTGGGGTACCTTTCTGACAGGAATTTCACAATTTTCGGAACATGCTTCAGTAGATTTTTTGTTGGCAGAATCCCACATGCACCTCATGTCACAACTTTGATGGAAAGATTTCACCATCCAGAAAGGGTAAACTTGTGAAGAAGCTTTTCTCCCTCTCATAAGTTCAAAGGGACTATAATTTGTGGTAACATGAGGCGCAGTGCGGTATGACCAAATTAAATCTTTTACAGCTTGAAAAACACAAGTTTTTGATCTAAAGGCTGCTTGCACACACTCCACAACCACTCTATTGAACCTCTGTCTTCCCATTACTCTGTGGGTGATAAAGCGGAGTTCTAGTGTGCTTAATACCACAGGTTCGTAGAAAAGAATTCATTTCCTCTGAAACAAATTGCACACCATTGTCAGTAAGGATTTCTTCAGGGTAACCTTCCCTGAGAAATATTGTGTTGAGACAGTTGATAACGCTCTTCGAGTTGGGTGTATTAATGGGTTCAACCTCAACCCACCTAGACAGATGATCTATGAGAACTAGGAAATATTTTGAGTTGGAAGGAAGAACGTGGAAGGGTCCCAAAAAATCCATGCCCAGCCTTTGCCAAGCTCTCCCAGGAGGGGCAACAGAAGATTTGGTTACACCTTCAAGAATTAGAGTTTTGTCACTGGCATTGCAGCGTGAACATTGTCTTACTAGATCATCTATTTCAATGTCCATTCTGGGCCACCAGAAGTCTGTTCTTACTTTCCTCTTGGTGATGGTGGTACCAAGATGACCTGAATGTGCAGCTAACATAATTTTTCCTCGATAACATATGGGAGGTACAAGTTTGTTGCCTCTAACCACTTTTCCACCCTCTACTGAAAGCTCATCGCTGACCTTCCAGAACATTTGCAGTTCAGAAGAAAGACATTTCTCTTTGGGCCAGCCTTTCTTGATTAAGGAAACACTTCTTTGAGTACAGGATCCTTATTAACCTCTGTCACCCAGTCATCTTCTGCAAAAGACAAACAGTCCTGACTGATATGAGCTACAAAACATTCTTCCACTTCAGTCTCCCATTCTTGCTCTTCAGTGTCAGGAATGGGGAGTCTAGATAAACAGTCTGCTCTGGTATTCTTTCCACCGGGAATATACTCTACACTGAATGTATACTCTAAAAGTTTGGTAGATAACCTAGCTAAATGAGCGGTGGTACGTTTGGTATTTTTCCAGACAATATGTCGACTAGAGGGCGATGGTCAGTTTTAAGGATAAATGATCTGCCCCATAAATATGGCTTGAATTTCTCGACACTCCAGACGCAGGCTAGGAGCTCTTTTTCAATGACAGAGTATTTTCGCTCGACAGGACGAAGCGTCCTTGAAGCGAAACCTACTGTGTACTCTCTTCCTTCAGAATATTGTGACAAAACAGCACCTAATCCATAGTCACAGGCATCAACTGTAACAACAGTTTGCTTTCCCTCGACAAAAGCTTGTACAGCAGGAGCTTTGACAATGTGATCCTTGATAGACAGAAAACCTTTCTCACACTCCTCAGACCATGTGTAGGCAGCTCCTTTCTTAAGCAGAGCCCTGAAACATTCTGTGGTTTTAGCGAAGTCCTTCATGAATTTGCCGAGAAAAGACATAAGTTGTTCTTTGTTCTGAGGGGCTGGCGCTTCTACAATACTCTTGATTAGACCAGGTCTAGGCTTGATGCCTTCCTCAGAGATGATGTGACCGAGATATTCAATCTCCTTTACTTTAAAAGTGCACTTGCTTTTCTGCAAGGTAACACCTCTGCTCTCTAGAATGCTAAAAACTTGATCAATAACAGAATCATGTTCGACTTCAGTTTTGGTAAAAATGAGTATGTCATCCTGAAAAACTACCACGTGGGGATTGTGTTGAAACATTTCTGTCATGAGCCTCTGAAATACGGCAGCTGCCGAGGCCAGACCAAAAGGAAGTCGGCAGAATTGAAAAACACCATCTGGGGTGACAAAAGCGGTGAGGTGTCGGGACTGAGGATGTAGCTCGACCTGATGATAGGCAGCTTTAAGGTCCAGTTTGGTAAACCATGAAGAGGACCCTACTTTTGTAATAAGATCTTCAATACGTGGGAGAGGAAAACCGTCAACCCAGATGGCTTCGTTGAGGCTCCTCAAGTCCACACACATCCTCAAGTCCCCAGACCTCTTCTTGGCCAAAACAATGGGGGAAAGCCATAGAGTAGACTCTACTTTTTCAATAATTCCTTGCTCACATAGTGTTTGTAAGTGTTTGGAAAGATCACCCCTAATACTTAATGGGACATTACGTAACCTGTGTTTGACAGGACTGGCATTTTCCTTTACTTTAATGAAATGTTGGAAATTGGTGATTTTGCCAAGACGGTCCTCAAAAATTTTGCTAAACTTGTGTTCCCAAACATTGGTCATGTGAGCACTAGATAGTGAACTGATGTCCTTCATGGGAGTGATAGGATTCTGATTAGTATCTTTGTCAATGAAAACAGGATTAGCCAGACCAGGTTTGATAGTCAAATGAAATTCAGCCTGGTGAAGAAGACCGAGAACGTTGATTCCTTTTTTGGCTACATACACTTTACCTTTGATAGTTACCCCTAGGACCGTGATGTTAGCCCAGAAATAGCCCAACAATTCGATTTTACTGCCCTCAAAAGCTACAGTGAGTACATCTGGTGGTAACAGGCTTTTATCATTCCAAAACTTGAGATACTTATCATGGGAAACAATAGTGATGCGTGCCCCAGTGTCGACAAGAAGTTGAATGTGATAAGTTTCAATAAAAACATCTACTTCAGGGTCAGGGACATGCAACATATTCTGCTTATCAGTACAGTGCTTTACAACTACCACATATTCCTGATTAGTCACGTCGTCATCATGGAATTCATCGGTTTCATTGAGAACACACCCTACATTTTTTCTTCTACCACTCATGCAAATCTTAGCAAAATGTCCCATTTTACCGCATTGACCACACTGCTGGTTAACAGCCGGACAGTTTTTGAAAGAAGAAACATGTAGAGATGAACCACACCTAAAGCAAAAATTCTGGGATTGGGTTGTTGTCTATTTTGCACAAAGTTTCTTCCACCCCTGGACATGTATGGTCTTCTAATATAGTTGCGAGTGGCATTATCGCGTATGAGAGTGGGGGATTGGGGTTGAAACCTGGATGCTTTGAGGAGACAGCACCTGAAATGGTGGAGTTAGATAGAGTAGTTTCAAGCTGTTTCACATCATCCATTGAAGTTTCGATACTTTTAGCAATATCAATTGCTTTATCTAGAGTAGGATCTTTGCAGGTAAGTAGTCTTTCTTGTATCTTTTTACAGTAGCAACGTGCAACAAGTTGGTCTCTCACCAGTTGGGAGGTAAAATTCTCAAATTCACATTTTGAAGCTAAGATTTTTAAAGCTGTGATAAAAGTGTCAATACTTTCCTCAGGTTTTTGCATTCTTGTAAAAAACTTGTATCTATGCACTACAATATTCTTGGTTTTAGTAAAGTACTTATCCAATTGTGCAACGGCTTGTTCAAACTCGTCGGGGTCTTCGCCTTCAGGCGGATCGTATGGAGGTAGATGGTCAAACACATTTTGTCCTTCGACTCCTAGGTGATAATACATGAGATTCTTTTTCCTCTCAGGTCTGAATCTTTGACCATCAATGGCACCTAAGTACGCCTTGAAAGATCTAAACCATAACTTCCACTCTAGAGGTGGATCTCCTGGTTCTTGTAAGAAAGGTGCTGGTGCAGCAACACTTTGCATATTTAAAGAGTACCTGTGGACTAAGAATGGTTAGAAAGAAGATAAGAGAAAGAGGAAGGGGAAGAAGAAAGAGAAAAGAAGAAAAAAAAAAATGAGAAGGAAAAGAAGAGTAATGTTATGTAAAATTCCCTATTTCTGCAGGAGATCAGAGAGTGCAGAAATAATACTTAGTTGAACACGGGACAATCAGAACGGTAAGTCTCTAAAAATAAGAGTAAAAGCAGACAAAAAGAAAATGTGTGTGTGTATCACAGGAGAAACACACTGCAAAAATTCCACGTGAAATATTAATTCTTGATTTGGTCACTAGATGGCAGCATACCTTTTAATACTGCTTTAGCCAGTGACACAATGTTGTGAACACAGCCGTACTTGAGTGACTCCAATTACACCAGTGAGGAAACTGGCACGGAAGAACGTCACCTCTGTGCAGGGAAGTTCTCTCCCACTGAGTGCTGAAACTCAAAGTGCTTTTAAATTGCTTTTAAATTTGCGAGACACAAAGGAGAACAAACCATCGAAGCGGAACAATCTCTGATGCTCCGGTACTGGCACTGCAGTTAATCACTGTATTTGTTCGTTGCTAGGACTGTGTGTGTCAGTGTTGAGGTTTAAGCAGAGTGTACAATTGTTGAATTATAGATTGACACACGAGTGCTGTGTGTGTCAGCGGAGAAAGTGTTCTTCTTTTGAATGTGCTGTGCGCGTGAAACTGCTGTGCGCGTCAGCGCTGCTGTGCGCGTCAGCGCAGAAATGCCTCTGAAGCTCGTTGCCAGGGGAACAATGCCAGCATGCATGGACGCTGCGTAAGGGCTGCGTGTTGCGGATGCGTCACAGCGACGTGTGGACGTTGCCTTTGAGCTCCGTGTGGATGGAACGTCACCAGCACTGAGGCGTTGGATTCAGAGGAAGAATGGCCGTGTATGCTGTGACGTAGGAATCCCTCGAGAAGGTGCGCGAGGTAAGACCATGTGTTCAAATGTAGATAAGTGGGTAGGGTGCCGCTCGCACCAACCAGTCCCGAAGTTCACAGAGTGCCCAAAAAAAACAGGGAAATGCACGTGGGAGACGGCGGTCCTCGGGCCCCAAAAAACTCCAATGCAGTCACTGAGCCGGCCAGCAAAGTCAAAACAAGTTCACACTGAGGCGAAGCAAGTGACAAGTGACACAAAGAGTGACGGTAGCAGGGGGCAGACTACAGCGCAAGGCAGGTGCCGGAAGAAGAAAGGGTACGGCTCTCTGTATGATTGTCAAAAAATACTCACAATTGCCGTAGTGTATGGGCAATACTTCTATACCTCTGAGACGAGTGGGATCCCATCCTCGTCGCCATTGAAGAGATGCGCGGGACACACGGTCGTGGTTTCTGGTAGAGGGTTTATTGTGGAGATTGCGGTGGTACAGAGAGCCGTCCCAGCCGGCACAGCCTAGGCATACATTCAGCAACTGTCACTGAGGGAACCCTCAGAGCAGGATGCTTCCCAACGTTCCAGGTGACATCACATACAGCTCGTGGGGCTCTTCCAGCAACACATCACCACAAGATGGCCTTGTTTCTTCGAGACCAGGGTTTTTATGCACAATTTATGCATGTTAATTAATAGAACTGCAAACTCAGCATGGCATGATCATCATAAGGACACATTGGTAAGTCAAAAACAATTTTGTAACCTGAAATGTTCTTTTACTTCTAACTCATTTCTTAAGGAAAGTGAAGTCTTCTGCTTGTTTCCTCAGCAACTGCACTCCGGAGATGGGCCACACAATATGAAACATTTTCTCAACAATAGCTCCTAGAATTATGTTAAAACAATATGATTATTTTATTTTCAAGTGTGATTAAAAATGTAGCATCGGAACTAACAGCTGAAAACCTTCAAAATGATACATCGGGTACATGCTGTAAAGTTTCATTCACATGCATTATAACACACAGTCCATTTACATCATTGCTTTCTGTGGAAAATGCAGGGAAAGAAGACTTGCAGCGGGAACTGATTGGAGGGGGAATGAGAAGTATGAGCAGAACATTAAAAAAAATGGTGTCTCATACAAAAATGTGGCATGATTATACTACATTTTTAATTACACTTCGAAATGAAATAATCATATTGTTTTAAGTGCAAAATTATTAATTCCCAAAATTGCACATCAGAAAAAATGGCACAACCCCTTACAGGCAAAGGTGTTGACCATCCTTTTGTTTGTTTTGCCTTTATCTCAGTATGGCATTTCAGAGGGCACTGTAAAAGGTTATTTATCCACCATTTCAGCTTTTCCACATTTGACAGACCAAATGTCCTTCTTCATATGACCTGATGTGATGAGATTTATTAGAGGTTTGACACATGTTCCCTCCACATCAGTTTGTAATGCCACAGTGGGAATTTAACTTGTTCTTCACATTCTTCATGTGCACGCCCTTTGAATCGAAGAATAGCTGCTCGCTGCATCTCCTAGCCTTGCAGACTATCTTCCTCATTGTATTTGCATCAGCTCATCACATGAGTGAACTGCAGGCACAGTCTGTGAAACCGGCCCTACATCATGTTTCTTCCAAACAAATTGGTGCACCAGACTCCGGTGACCTTCTTACCAAAAATCATTGATTTCCGCCCACATTGGCCAACCCATCCCTTCACTAGCATTCTTTACTGCACCTCACTCCTCAAATGAGGAGGAGATGCTTCATTGGTTGGACCCCAAACGGGCTTTACAATAGTACCAAGGATCATCGAATGGATGATAAATTATTTGGGGGGTTCTTTGGAGCAAAGAAAGTGAAGGCTGTGCAGTAGAGGACCATGTTGAGGTGGACAGCCTTCTGCATTAATATCTGATTTGCACTGGCCAAGAAGCAGGCCCCAGAATATCTGAGAGCCAATTTCACCAGGGCTAAAGCTGCTACCACTGCGTTGGCGCAAGGAATACCTGCTCTTGATATCTGCCAGTATGCAATGTGCATTCGTATGTTCACAAAGTGTCCAGGTCTGGCGTAAAGTACTCTTTGCCCGCTTGGTTTTACTAGATATTTTGATATGAGCCCATTCCACAAACCTTGGGGAGGTACTGCTGTGTTATCTGTTCTAAGGTAAGTCATCTGCTGTTAGAAGTATCCATCAGAAGAACAAGTTACTTACCTTAAGTAATGCTCTTCCTGCTCTATCTACCACAGTTTCCTCACTGCCCTTTAACCTTCTCCTTCTGTTGTGTGGTCTCCTTTTAACATCTAAGAAGCTCCTGAGTTAGTATTTATCACACTGTAAGCAACAATTGTCCATGCTGTGCATCTGAGGGTGCAGAAAGAAAAAGAATAAAAAACAAATGTCAGCATGAAGGGGTGGCACTTATATGCGTCTTCGCTCAGTCTCTTCCAGAGCCCACGCAGAACTGTACGGAGCCACCTATTAGCACGTGGGAGCACTGCTCCAAAATTCTCCTTATCCAGTCTTATGCCTGGGGAGGAGTATTCTAAGGTGAGGAATCTACAGTTAGAGTATCCACCATAAAGAGCATTAACAAAGTTAAGTAACTTATGTGTGTGCTCAACATGTTACCGTTAGAGTGGTACGTTACACAAAGGGCTTTTGTGGGTTGATTACCAGAATTTTTACTCTGCTTGCCCCTGGTTGGAGGAGTAATTCTCGAATGTGGAAGGGGGAGAGAGGGAGAGAGAGAGAGAGAGAGAGAGGCTTCCATGTCATTTGCTTATGCTGTACTTTTTCGTGTGTCTATGTGTGTAAGGTAACTTGTACAGCTACTGCCTATTTTGTACGCAGCATCTGTGTGTGTTTAGAAAACCTGCACTGCTGCTCTGCCTTCCATCCTGTATTTGGTGTGGGTACTCTCCATGTTGCCTGAAAGAGTTGACGATATTCTGTCATTACAAGCACAATCTTCAGATGGTAACGAAAATGAATGCCGGACTGGCCGTCACAGATACTGGACTTGAATCTGCATTGTAGTTGGAAAGGTTTTGAGTTCATATGTTTTTTTTTTTTAGGTAGTTGAGGGAGAGTTGGACTCTTGCAGTTTTGTTTTAGTTTGAGCTTCAGTCGTGAGGCTCAAGATGAGGATATCTGGTTTTGTGTTAGTTTTGAGCTTTAGCCGTGAGGCTGAAGGCAAGGATGTCAAGACATCTTACCTGTGCTTTTCGGTCGAGTCGGCAGACAGCTGGCATTTGGCAACCTATTGTGCCTACAAAAAAAAGCATTGGCAAAGCCAATAGGTCTCGCCTATTCAAGAGGTATTAGCTTTGCCAATATGTTTTAGCCATGATGCACACCAGTGTGGCTGCTTTTCAGCATGGCTAAAAGTTAGTGGGGTAAAGGAGAGTGGTGTGGAATAGAGTGTTACCAAGTGGAGTAGAAAGGAGTGTTATGGAGTGGTGTAGAGTTGAGTGAAGTGGAGTGTCATGGAGTGGCGTGGAGTGTCATGGAGGGAGTAGAAAGAGGGTTGTGAAGTGGCATAGAGTGTTGTGGAGTGGTGTAGAGCAGAGTGGAGTCACGTAGAGGGTGTTGCATAGAGTGGCGTAGAGTATTGTAGAGTGGCATAGAGTGGAGTAGTATAGGAGAGTGGAATGGCAGAGTGGAGTAGAGTGCTGTAGAGACAAGTGGATCAGCATAGAGTGGAGTATTGTGGTGTAGAATAGATTGGAGTAAAGTGGCATGGAGTGAGTTGCATAGAGTGGAGTAGTGTTGTAGAGTGACATGGAGTAGAGCATCATAGAGTGGAGTATCGTAGAGTGTAGAGTCGGAGAGTGGCCTAAAGTGAAGTGGCGTAAAGTACAGTGGTGCAGAGGAGATTGGCTTAGAGTGCAGTGGCGTTGAGTGCATTGGTTTTGAGTAAAGTGGTGTAGAGTGCATTGACATAGAGTGCAGTGACGTATAGTAGAGTTGAGTGCAGCGGCGTAGAGTAGATTGAGTAGAGTGAAGTGGCGTAGAGTGGAATGGTTCAGGGTAGAGGGGAGTGGTTCAGAGTAGAGTGCAGTGGTGTAGAGTATAGTGCAGTGGCGTAGAGTGCAGTGGCGTGGAGTGCAGTATAGTAGAATAGAGTGCCGTGGAGTGATGCAGAGTGCAGTGGTGCAGAGTAGAGTGCAGTAGCGTAGAGTGCAGTGACATCGAGTAGAGTGGTGCAGAGAGCAGTGGCGTAGAATAGAATAGCATAGTGTGCAGTAACAGAGTGTTGCAGAGTATAGTGGATTAGAGTGCGGTGGTGCAGAGTAGTTGACGCAGAGTGCATTGGCTTTGAGTAAAGTGGTGTAGAGGGCAGTGGTGCAGAGTAGAATGGTGCAGAAGGGAGTAGGGTGGCGTACAGTGCAGTAGCTTAGACTGCAGTGGTAAAGAGTAGATCGTTTCAGAGTAAAGTGAAGTGGCATAGAGTGGATCGGTGCAGGGTAGAGTGGAGCGGTGCAGGGTACAGTGCAGTAGCATAGAGTAGAGGCATAAAGTGCAGTGGCAAAGAGTGGTGCAGAGTAGTGTAGAGTGGCGTAAAGTGGAGTGGCATAGAGTATATTGTTTCAGAAAAGAGTGAAGTGGTGTACAGTGGAGTAGTGCAGGGTAGAGTGGAGTGGTGCAGGATAGAATGCAGCGGCATAGAGTAGTGGTGTAGAGTGCAGTGGCATAGAGTGCAGTGTTGCAGAGTAGAGTGGCATAGAGTAGAGTAGAGTGGAGTGTCCTAGACTAGACTGGTGTATAGTTCAGTGGCAAAGAGTGCAGTGGTGCATAGTAGAGTGGGGTAGAGTAGAGTACAGAGGCATAGAGTGTCACACCAGACGCCGGCCCTGGTGGTAGGCCGTTTTTGTTTCAGTGGAACATGTTCACCTATTTCATTGTTGACATCACACGCATCCACCAAATAGTATAAAAACTTTGTTTTGACATAGGCAGGATGTTTAAGACTGTAGTGTAGCTAATGTAGTTTGTTACCGGGCTCCTGTTTGTAGTTTTCTGGAAAGCAGTAATCTGTGCTGTCTAGGTGTTTATGGCACAGTGTTACTGCACGTGTTGTACATACTGAGGCTATTGCTCATTAAGTGTAGTTGTGTAGGCTACACCTTTTGGCTTGCCAATGTGTGTTACTATTAAAAGGGTTTGGTATTCAAACTCGCTGATTGTAAACAGAAAGTTCATTGAATATTCACTAGAGGGTCACAGTAAGCAAAAGCCAACAGTGCTTTGATAGACAAACTGCTATATGAATATTTGTTGCCACAGAATGTTTGTGAACGTCCTCCCTATATGTCTGTTTTAAGCGTTATGTTACAGCCTCGTAAACTGGAGCATAGGAGGGGCACGAGCAGGCTCCATGGGGAGAGTAATCTGCATTCCTTTTGCTTCCCTATAAACCCCCTCACTTTGACGTCACAGAAAGAAAAGTAAACCCCAAGCTCTCTGAAAGATGGAGTCTGACATTTGAACTTTGTGTTTAAATGCACAGCAAATGTGGCACGATAAGAACAAGATTTAAAGGCCGGTTTACAGAAAGTGAGATCTCAGAAGGATACAGTAAACCAGGTTTGAGCAAGGGAAGGGACGAACTCAAGCTGGACAGCCTAAAACAAATAGAGTCAGCTTGAATGATTTTTTTATTCTATCGAGTAAGCTCTTTTTGTACTGGGTTGGACTTTTTGTAAATTACTTTTATTTCTGTGGCGTGTAGTTTTATTGTCTGGTAGACACTGTATTTTCCGTTTGGCCTCAATACTTTATTTTTATATTTCAGAATATTCTACTCTAGCGAGAGCTAGAGGGCTGCATTTTCACTGAAGTTAAGGTACTCACAAGCTTGTAGGTTCCGAAACACTGATCTAAATTAGTCAGATTTCCCTAGTGCTTGGACATAATGAATCTAGTGTATATTATCAAGGAGTTGTTCGGCAAGAAGCCTAACTAAACTACTGGAAATAATTTTGACTATTTTAAATCCTTTTCCTAACGACAATAACAAGAACACCAATAATAAACTTTAACCCTGAACCATCGAGCCGGAGACAGGGTCTGGCATTCGCGCAATCAAGCATGTTTATTTCAGTCATTGACAACCCTAATTTATGGGTTGCCAAAGTTATTTTTTCCATTTTCAGCACTGCAGGAAAGGCAGCAATAACTTTCCAAGACTGGCTTCAGTTATTATCAAAGAGGCAGCGCAGAAGAGTACCCATTTTTCCAATCCCACCTCAGCAATGGTAAGCATTTGGCAGAATGCATTCCCAGGGAAGCTTTCTGGACGTCCCCAAGATGTCTTCAGGAAACCAGACAGCTGTGCTGCCTGGTAGGCTTCGACCTAAAAAAGGGGCTTTTAGCCCGCCTATTACTTACCATTCGTTGGCATCATTATCACTATTCTTTGCTGCTTTCTAATTCGGGTAGCACAGGAGAGGCATCACTTGTTACATCACTTCCTTTTCTTTCTGTGGCGCATGGACCAAGTACAGATTGATTTTTTTAATTAGTGTCCGTCCGCTGCTCGCGCTGTGATTGGGGTACTATTTCTTCTGGACCTTTTCATATAGCGCAAACGCGAAGGTATTGGAATGCTTTATTCATATTTGTAACTCGTACTGTGTGTAACTCTCCCTTCACACTTTGGGGCCGATTACGAGCTTGTCCGGAAAGCATTCTGACCGATTCCGTTCCAGAATGCTTTCCGAATGACTCGGATCGGGGCAGTCCAACCGAGCGAATTTGATGCATCCGGATGCTTCCGGATACGATTCGGTTGGACTCCCATTGACTTCAAGGGGTGGCTGGGAAAAATCATGCACCTTGTGGCAGGCTCCCATTGAAGAAAGGGGTGGCTGGGAAAAATCATGCACCTTGTGGCAGGCACCCCATGGTGCCTGCAACACTGTGCATGGTTGGAAAGGGGGGTCCCTTGGGTACTGCCACGGGCCCGATTCGGAAGGCCCCGGGTGAAGGTTGGCCTGCTATGGGCCCCCAAAGACAGATTCCGACAGCCATTTCGGTTTCGGCAAACCGGAGCGGTTGTCCGAATCGGTCATCGTAATCACTCGCTCGGAAAACCGAGTCCATTGAGTTGTACGATTCGGCTCCGAAAGACTCGACCTGTCCGAATGCCTTTCGGAACCAATTTGGACAGACCTAACGGTTTCCGGGCATCGTAATCGGTCGTTGGGAACTGAGTATGATTTGGTCGGAAAAAAGGGTTCCGAAGTTTGCCGAATCCGATTCGGAGCCCTTCCGAACGGCATCGTAATCGACCCCTTTGTGTCTGTCATTTGCAACACATACACATCTTCTTTATGGCTCTATTTATCACTAATGTTTGTATTTTGAAGTGTTCACAAACTGGTCTCTTCCTGTAATATTTACAATGTAACACGCAGTAAATAGCAGTAGGCCAGGCACTTCATCAGGTCGGAACCCCAGCGCCCCATTTCTGCATAGCCAGGTGTGACGCCTTATAAACCACCCCAAGGTAAAGCGCTTTCTTTCCTCTGGCGTTTGGGTTCGTACTGTGCTGTGTACACATCAAGCATTTTTACCATATTTCTTGCAGCTGTCTCATTTTAGGTATATGATAAAACCAAATGTAGTTTTTAGTTTCAGGAGACTGCATATACTCTGTTTACAGAGTAATGTTCAGCCCCAGACAGCCCAGTGAAGGATCACAAACCATGGTTTAGCTGTGTGGTAAGGTTGTGTTCAGGCTGTGACCTTGTGAGACGCTCTGTTACGTTGAAGTGGGTGTCTTCACAACAATGTAATGTTTAATTTAGTGTTTATATAGCACTCACTAGTTTAATTCTCTCTTGTGTAATATTTGTGGAATAGGTGTAAACACCTCATTAGTCATTGTTTCATTGGCTTCTTGTGGTGAAAGGAAGAGCCCTCTAGGAAGCCTATTTCTTGCAAATTTCATGGAGATCTCTACAGTGTGCGTTCAACTAACTGACTTCTGGGGGGCGCTAGTGTGCCGGCTGCAAGATGGCCGCCACTTAGTGAGGCTCTGCAGGCTGGAAAGGCAATCCGGCATTTATCCTGCAGTTCGGGGGCCCATCGGCGCTTGCAAACGTGTGCTTGTGAGCCTACTCTACAACAGCTGTCGCCACGAACCTGATTTGATGGCTAAAAGTGCTCCCTGAGGCTGTCCCGGGGCATCGATTGTGCGACCATCGGGCGGACGCAAATGGCGGCCCTGCCCTGAGTGGAACGGACTCCGGAGTCTGCCTGGGAACCAGAGCTCCGATTGCCGCCCTGCGGTGAGTGCGTCCGGAGTGCGGAGTGGGCCCCTCGTGGCCTGGAGGCGGACCCGCAGTTGCCATCCACGAAGGGCCCATATGCTGTGACATCCGGAGGGGCCTGTGACGGATACTGCCTCCCCTCCACGGCCGACGCTAGTGAAGGGAAACCGGCCGGGATTCCGCCCAGTGAGGACTGGGCGGATGACTAAGGCGGCCCTGCCCTGAAGGTGGCGGGAACCGTGGCCTGCTCGAGAGCCGGAGCTCTGACTGAGGCCTCTGCCATCCGGCCCTGCAGTGGGGGCGCCAGGAGTGCGGGGTGGCCCCCGCGACGGGCCTGTGTGTTGTGACTCCCAGCGGGGCCTGTGCCGGAGACTACTTCCCCCGCTCTACGGCGGACGCCGGTGAGGGGAAATCAGCGGACGGAAAAAGCGGCCCTGCCCTGGGGGAGGCGAGTGCCGGAGCCTGACCGAGAGCCGGGGCTCCGACTGGGGCCCTGTGGTAGGTGCGCCTGGAGTACGGGGTGGACCCCTCGCAGGCTAGAAGACGGCCTGCTGACGACGTCAGTGACAGGCCTGGGGGCCGCAACATCTGGAGGCGCCCGCGAGGGAGACTGCCTCCCCCGCTCCGCGGCAGACGCGGGTGAGGGGACATCGGCTGGGACTTCGCCCGGCGGAGAGGGGAGCGCTGCTGCTGGAATCCAGTGCCCCGGACGGCTTGGGGGACCTGGACGGAGTCCACTGGATTACGGAACCCACCTTGGCCCCAGCCGGGCTTGGCCTGCGCTCCGGCTGCCGCTGGAGAAGTGAGCTGCTGTGACCCGCTGCGGCCCGCTGGAGCTGAGAGGTGCGTGGGGCCCGGGTAGCCGGCTGGGGGGGGGGGCGGCTGGACTGTGTGGCGCGGCGGACCTATTTGGACCTCGCTGTCCCCGTGCTGGTTGGCCCAGTGACTCCCCTGTTCCTCGGCCGGCTTCTAATGTGCTATTGGCGATCCCTGTTTGTGGCCTGCCTGTCTGCGGACGACCTGGGGACCTGGCCCGGGAGCAGAGGGATGGCATCTGAGGGCTGCACCGGGCCGGATCTGCCCGCGGCTGGAACCTTGCTTGGGGTGGAGGCCGCGCTGTGGAGCCTGTCGGGGGCGGCCATTGATTGGCGATCTGGCGTATGAGACCTGGTGACATTGTGAGGGCGCCCGCCCACTACTTGACTGCCGATCCGTTGCTGCCTGGCGTCCCTGCTCCCTGCTGAACTGTCTCCTGGCGCTGGGCGACCGGTGCTGTGAAGCGGCGTTCCTACCCTGTGAGGGGCGGTTGCGGTGCCGGGTGGCTCTTGCCGCTATTGACGACTGGCCTGTGATTCAAGCCCTCTGCCCTTTGCAGCCCACCCACTGCTCGTTGGTAGTTGGATGTTGGCGCCGCTTGCCCTCCAAGTGATCACGCTGTGCTGAGCGCTCTCCTGAGCCATCCCGGAGATTACATAGATCGGCTCAGGTGACAGCCCTATCTGGCCACTCTCTGGTGGGCTGACCATGGGCAAGACAGACGCGAGGCAGCCTAAGCTCACATTCGAACAGCGGAAAACGCAGAGGGGGGCTGCCTCGTCGCTGGAAGCTTCTGATACGGCGACTATGGAGGCCGCCCCTGAACCTAACATCCGTGAGATGTTTGCTGACCTGAAACATTCCCGATCAGCTATCGATCTGAAAATCGACTCCATGTCGGACCGCCTAGATCGGCTCCGAGATAAGGTGTCGAATCATGACGAGCGCCTCGGGGAGGTTGAACAGCGCACGTCGGCGCTGGAAGATGAGGGCACAGCGACTCGGGAAAAGCTGCTCCGCATGGAGAAGGTGTTGGAGGTGATTCGAAGCAAAAATGAGGACCTTGAGGCACGCTCCCGGCGCAACAATTTGCACATTATTGGGATCCCTGAGTCAACAGCAATGGCCCGAGTGGAGGACTTTGTTGAGGAAATGTTGCGATCCCTCTTCCGCGAGGCCCTATCCCCTATGTGCATTGTGGAGCGCGCCCACAGGTCCCTGGGCTCGAGGCCCCCACCCGGGGCCTTGGCCCGCCCCATCATTGCGCGCCTCCTAAATTACAGGGACCGCGACACCGTGCTGCGGAGGGCACGAGAACAGCACGACCTCAGATATCAAGGCAACTCGGTCTCATTCTTTCCCGATTTCACTTTCTGTCCAGGCTGCCCGCCGCAAATTTCTGCCTGTTAAGAGATTACTGCAGCAACAGGACATTAAGTACTCCCTGCTTTACCTGCGAAGCTCCGGATTTTCCACTCCGGTAAGACATCCTTCTTTACAGATCCCAAGCTTGCTGCCAAATTTGCACGCTCGCTCAAGCGCACGAGATTGGAGGATCCTGCAAGTGGAGACCACGCGATGGACGACCCCCTGAACGAAAATGACTGAATGAACCTGGCAGAGTTGTTCTACATGCACCGGTTTCTGGAGACTCCTACACCCGGCGTCGCTGGAGCTTGACTAGCCCTTGCTGGTATGGGGACCCTGCGAGCGCTCGGAACTGCTTGCGCCTGGATGAGTCCCCAACTGCTCGGACGCATGGCCCTTTTGGGTGCTCTTTTCCAGCCACCCGACCCTTTGGTGTTGGGCAACGCCGAGCTCCCTGGTGCTACCCTCCGGGATGAGTCCCTTGTTCTATTTTGTTGTTGGCCTTGTACGGGTGGGGTAGAGGCTCTCCAGCCATGTTGGGAGGCTGTGGGGGGTTTGGGTGGTGGGTGAATTGTTTGAACAGGGATGTTTCTCTATCTGTCTGCCTCTTCTTTCCTTTCCCCCCTCTTCCCCCTCTCTGGACCGAGTGCACTACTGTGGGTTCCTGATCCTCTGCTGCCGTGCAAGTATATTTGGAAATGGAAGGATGACTGGTACTTCTGAAAAGGCTTATACCTTCAAAGCTGTGACCTGGAACGTGAGGGGTCTGAATGATGGCCGAAAGATGCGAATGGTGGCGGCGCTCCTCAACTGTTATGGGGGGGACATCTGCTTTCTGCAGGAGCTGCATCTTATGCATACCAATTATTCGCGCTTGCGGGCGGGGTGGATGGGCGAAAAGTATATCACGGGCTACTCCAATTACGCTAGGGGCACTGCTATTGTCCTCAGGAAGGGCCTCCCCTGGCACACGCGAACAGTGGTGTGCGACCCCCAGGGGTGATATACGCTGGTGATGGGCATCTTGGCCGGACGCCCAGTCAGGTTCATATGCATGTACGGCCCTAACACAGATGACCCCCAGTTTTTTAGCCAAGTGTGGAGGCTGACGGATTCCCTGGGACGATTTTCTGGGGTGGCGACTTTAATGTGATTCTCGACTCAGACCTGGACAGATCAAGCGGCTCCCGTCCGCCCCATCCCCGCGCACCGGCTCAACTCAAGACCCTTATGGAGGATCATGATCTGATAGACGTCTGGCGGCGCACCCACTTGCATGTCCTGGAGGGCACTTGCACTACCTCCGCGGGTCCCTCATGGTCTCAAATCGACTACTGGCTCGTCTCTTGTGATGCGGATGCCTGGGTGAGAAACTGTGCCCATCTCGCCCGAACGCTGTCAGACCACTCACCGGTCCTCTTAGAATTCAACCTGCCGGACGTGCCGACTAAAGCCTTTACCTGGAGACTCCCTGCTGGGGCCCTTCGAGATCAGGTGTTTCGGGAGGAAATCGGGTCCGCCATACAGGACTTCTTTGAGACTAATGTCGGCTCGGTGAGCTCCCCATCCACGATATGGGAAGCATTTAAAGTTATCATCCGGGGGAAATGTATTGCCACGCAGGCGGGCGTTTTGCGCTCACTAAGGGATGATCTGAGGAGGCTGGAGCAAGAAATTCATGTGCTCGAGTCCGAGTTTTTTGCATCCAACCGGCTTTCGGTCCTCGGACAGATTAAGGCCAAGATAGCAGAGTTCAAGGAGGTGGCTCACAGAGAAACACACTACATGGGCCGGGAGGCACGTGCCCGCCAATACGGCGAGGGCGATCGGGCCGGCAAAACACTGGCGGGCCTTCTTAAAAAGCCTTGGGCCAACGACTATATTGGTGAGCTCCGCTCGGGTGGGGGCACAGTAGTTGCCGGGCAGAAATCGGTTCAGGAAGAAATGGTTAAATACTACTCATTGTTATACGATGCGCGGCAGCTGGAGGCTCTTCCTGACTTGCTTCCCTTCTTTGATTCTTTAGAACTAGTATGGCTCAGTGATGTGCACCGGAAGTACCTCGATGAGCCATACTCAGAGGAGGAGGTGATTAGAGTGATCCGTGCCATGCCAGGAGATAAAGCCCCGGGGCTTGATGGCTTGACTCCTGCTTTCTAGAAGGAGTTCGCCCCGCTTCTTGTGCCTCACCTCCTCAACATGTATGAGGACTCGCTTGAACAAGGCGCTCTTCCCCCATCTTTGCGCGAAGCACTGATAGTGACTATTCTTAAGCCGGACAAGGACCCACTCCTCTGTGATTCGTACAGGCCGCTGACAATGATTAACGTGGATAACAAGATTCTGGCAAAGTTATTAGCCACCCGACTTCTCCCGCTGCTACCCACGATACTCAGACCTGACCAATGTGGTTTCGTGCCTGGCCGAAGCACTGCCCACAACCTCCGCACGCTATTTGCGGTGATGCAGGGGGTAGATCCTCTTCTCCCTGCGGCCGCCGTCTTCCTGGACGCAACTAAGGCGTTCGGTACGCTTGAATGGCCTTATTTGTTCTCGTTATTGACCCGTATTGGCATGAGCCCCGCTTTTCTCCAGAAGTTCGCACTACTATATACATCTCCGACTGCTCGGCTTCGGATTAACGGCGCGATATCTCCCCCGATTTCGGTAGCCCGAGGTACGAGGCAGGGGTGCCCGTTGTCACCCCTCCTCTTTGCCATAGCAATGGAGCCGCTGGCGGCCAGATTGCGGCAGCATCATGCCCAACGTGGGCTCGACTTCACGCCCCGTATTATATTAGAGTTCATGTATGCAGACAATGTGACTCTTTATGTAAATCATCCAGAGGTTAATCTCGACCCCCTCATTCTGGAAATAACCAGATTCGGAGGATTGTCCGGCGTTTGCATTAACTGGGGGAAGTCAATTATCTTCCCACTCACTGAAGTCACGAGCCCCTTTCAGTCCGAATTTCCCCTCAAGTGGGCGACCTCGTCGGTGAAATACCTCGGTATCTGGATCAACAGGGATCCCGAGGAGTTGTGGAGGTGCAATTATGGGAAGCTTATGGAGTGGCTGGAAAGCAGACTGGCCCGATGGAAAGCGCTCCCTCTCTCCTTGACGGGCTGGATTGCCATTGCCAAGATGGTGATCTTACCAAAGTTCCTCTACGTCTTCATAAATCTCCCACTCCCTCTTCATAAATCTCCCACTCCCTCTTACAGTCGCATTTAAGAGAAGGGTTCGTTCCAATTTGATTTCCCTCGTATGGGCAGGTGGGCAACCCCGGGTAACTTGGGAAGCCCTCACGCTCCCGTTTGAGCAGGGGGGCCTAGGGGCGCCCGACATGGAATTGTACCACAGTTGCGCGCAGGCCCAATTTGGATTCCATTGGATCTACCCGACCCTTTTCATGGCGTACACCGCCCCTGAGAGCGACTTAGCGGACCCAGTCCCACTCCATATGGCATTGTTTCGCGAGCAGCGACGCCCGTTGCCTGGGATAGACACTGTGGGGTGCACGGTATGGGCGTGGCAGCAGCTCCGTCGCAGAGCGCGATTAGATACTAAGTTCGCACCGTCTGTCCCGCTCACTAGACACCCAGCGTTGCCCTTCACAATGGAGGCAGGGGTGTGCCAACGCTTGCGCAAGCTTCAGATACATACACTTGGGAATGCTTTCCCTGACGGGGCTTTTGTTACTCTAGACGATGCATTAAAAGAGGACCACACTGGACTCCTTGAGAGGTTGACTTATTTCCAATTGCGGGCCGCGCTTCGTGCTCAGTTCCCCTCATTCCCGATAGCGCCCCCAACGTTACAGGTACTGGAAACGTTCCTAACTAATCCTTCGCCCCGCAAACTCATCACACGTCTTTACATTGGCATGCAACGCGAATCTCCAGTTTGCGTGCCCCCCGCTCAGCGCGCATGGGAGGAGTGCCTGGGCACCCCGTTTGGGGAGGGAGTATGGGCATACTGCTGCGCTCAATCAAAAGATCTGTCACCTAATTATAGACTGCGCCTAATCCATTTTAAGTTCCTGCAGCAGCTGTATAGAACCCCTGTGTGGCTGCGCAAGGCGGGACTGAGTGCGGATGCGAGGTGTGTGAGGTGTGGAATCCCCGAGGCCTCCTTTATGCACTTGGCCTGGGAGTGTTTGGAGGTAGCTAATTATTGGATTGGTGTGTTCGACGCGCTGAGTGAAATGCTGGAACACAGGTTGGAGCGCTCCCCACTTCTCGCTCTGCTGGGTTACGTGAAGGACATCCCGGTAGACATTAGGAGACTGGCGGCCATGATGCTGTTGCTGGCCAAGAGGCGGGTGGCTATCTGTTGGGGCCGCAAGCGTAAACCGCGCATGGATGACTGGCTCAAGGATGCCGCTTTCTGCCATACCCAGTTATCAGAATTCTGGGAGCTTATGCCGGCACAGTCACGCCCTCGGTACATCTGGACGCCCCTGCAGGCTCTCCGGCAGCTCCACTCTGCTGAACACGCGGTGACCCCTACACTTGCAGAGTGATCGACCATGACGCTACACGCCCCGCGGTCCGCTGCACTCCTTCCTTTGCACATGACCAGAGAGGTAATCTCACCCCCATTGCCCCTCTCCTTGTTTTACCCCCTACCCTTTGCCTACTCTCTCCCCTTTCCTCTTCTCTTCCTCCCTCGCTCCTAGCTGCATAGCAATTGCTGCTCTTTGAGATGGCACACCAGCCCATAGGCAATTTGGACATCCATAGACTTTATCATCCTCGAGTGGACTGTCTACCCTGCAAACTGCTGGTTGTATCACCTTTCGCATATGATTACTGTTTATCATTGCAGTGATTCACTAATGTTCCCACTCTCGGAGCAGTATGCTGCAGCTTTGTATTTACTTAAAAGCATAAATAAAGTTTAAAAAAAACTGACTGACTTATTCTACTAACATGGGTTTGAATATTTTTTCATGATGTGGGGGGCAGAAAATATGGAGCTGGGCACTAACCCCTTCATTTTTAATCTCCCTAGAACGAGGGGAAGGGGGACCATTTTGCCTTTTTTAAAGGTGTACAATGCGCAATGTGTCCCGGCTGCTGTGTACAGGTTGGGGATTTGGGGCTACGGCTACCGCCAAGAGCTCCCCTCTCCAGCTAGAGGAAAACCGCATATGCCGGAGGCTTCTACACCTTCCACCGACTGCCACCTGTTACATCATACATGCGGTGCTAAACCAGCGTCACATCAAGGATAGGGTCCACTTAGCCCCACTACTACTTTGGGTTAGTGTGTGGGTCAATCCGCAAGCACAGCTCTGTAGAGATGTCATCTCGGACTCTCTTAGTATCAATAAAGGGTGTGCGATTCTTTGGCTAAGTTACATCTCAAAAACATTCCAGGCATTGGGGTTGACCTGTTTATGTCCCCGAAGAGCATAAAAAAAGAAGACAAACTACGGGTCAAGAGTCTGTTATGGGAATTTTGTGAAGCAAGTCGGTTGCAAACTGAGCTGACGAAACACACAGTGCCCGATTTTTACCTCTCATTAGATCTCACACAATGGGAGAGGTCTCTCCTTTTCCGTTTAGTGCTGGCACGGTTTGGCGACTCATGATCACTGCTAATCAAGCCGACACCTTGGGGTGGGGGATCTGTTGTATACTGCTCCTGTGATGGGGCCTCTGTGCAGTCGTTACTACATTACATGTTTTTCTGCAATTTATTTTATAATCCGCGCAGTCTTCTGCTCAAACCTCTTTTGAAATCATTGGGACATCACAGATGCAGAGCGGCCTTGTACCGTCTGCAACTATTGAACACACCAGCCATTGGCTTTATAGGGTGTGCTCCTTTCTTAAAGCTGCAGTCCAAGCTAGGAAAACCATGGAGGGGTAATTACTCTTGTTTGGTTTCTGCCGATGATACACTGATACAACGTCTTTGAGTGTTCTGGAAGTACTTGTCTGTTGCTTTTAACTTTAGTATTTCATATTTACAAATGTTTGATCTATATCTTTTTACCTTGCACTTAGCACGAGTGTTGCCAATTGTTCGATATTATATCTGTCCATTTTTAACATGAGGGTGGACGATTTGACTGTCCACATGATCTTCGGTGTCAGTTTCTCCTATTTAAGCATTGTCAGTCTGCATGATCTTGTTTGTTTTTACATTTTTCTGCTTATGGTTGTACTGTATTGATTTGTGTCTTTTACGACCACAATCGGCCGAATAAAGATTCTTTGACTGATTGACTAACTCCTTCAGTGAATGGACCGCGCAATCTGAACCTGTGGTCTAGCTGGACTGGGACTTAAAAGGCAAGCAATGGCACACTGACACCCTCTGCGCCCATTGGCATTATCAGCTAGGTAGATACCACAATATGAAACAGAATGAAAACTAAAGTGTTGCTTCACCCAAACATGATAGCCCCTTCATGCTAGTCATGATGCGCTTCAGGGGAGGGCTGTGGTGTTAACATGTACAGGTGCACGTTTATTTATAATGTTCTTTTTACGGGGGATAGTCACACAAGTGGTGGCTGGCATATATTTAGGGTGGTGGGGCAGGCAACATACGGGTGGCCATTAAGATAACAAAAAAGGTACTTACCTTTCAGACTTGCCACACAACGTCCTCCTTTCTCCGGTGTCTTCGCTCCTGGAAGCTCCGGACCAGGAAACTGCTCTCTCCAATCCTGGCACTTCTCTCAGCATGAGAGAGGCGCGTCGGGATTGGAGGGAGCGGCCTCTTGCAGCGCTCCTAAGTGCACTGGAGGCCTGCGCTTTCTCTAACCTAGTGTGGAGTTTAAAATGCGTATGTCTGGCTGGCATCGCAAGACTACCGTCCACAGAAACATGCACACTTTAAACATAAGTGCAAAGCTCCCTGCTCGGGGGCATTTTTTTTTGGGGGGGGGGGGCCTCAACTCCGCTCTCACGGAGGAGCCGCTCCTGTATCTCAGGCCTAGCCCCAATGGGCAGTGAAGCATTTGAGCCCAACAAAGGATTCTGTGTCATTCCAGATGCAGGGCGGACATTCACAAATGTAGACATTAAACCACCTGTTTGAGCCCCAGAGCCTAAAGCCTCGGCACTACAGCGCAATATAACTGTCTTTACCATCAGCAGAGAAGCCTGTTGAAGGATATATGTGAAGGGGTTGATGAGCAAGTGACCCGTTATGTCTGGATATATGGCTTGGAACAGAGAGCATGTGTAATGTTGTGTTTCAAGACCCTTTCCCATAGCGACAAGTCATTCGTCCAAGCCAAGGCACCACCAGTAAAGGCTAGAGCTCGTAAATATCACTCTAGCAGTGATTGCACTATTGATAGGTAACTTAACACAACAGACCCCATCTCCTTTACAAGACTGGCTTAAGTTATTATCAAAGAGGCAGCGCAGAAGAGCACCCCTTGAGCAACCCCACCTCCGCAAGGAGTATGATGAAAGCACGTCATACAGGGGTCCAGCTTGCAGCGCTGTCGCTTATTGTGCAGATTTCAAGTAAATGCTTAAACACCAATTTCCAAACAGTAGTCGACAGGATGAATAGGCTGTGGGTTTTCCGTGCTCGGGTCTCTCTCCACCGTGGCATCATGAGTGACATGAGCAGCACAGCCAGCCCTTGCCCGCAAGCACCTGGAGGTCACCCTTGGCTGCGCACTTTGACCTTGCAAAGCATGAACCTTTGTGTGCGCGCTGTATAACAAGTGATTTGCTGGTTTAATCGTTTAAAAAGGCTTTTAAATGTGTTATACTAGATATAAAAGGATTGATTAATAAGTCAGTCACATTTAATTTTAATGTAACTGTAACGTAATTATTAAGTACAAATATATATATATATATATTTAACTCCTAGAAAATAAGGTGTGCGTGTACAACCAAGGCACACTAATAAATTCATAGTTTGATGAGAATAATAATCAATTAATTTAACAATATAAATTTTTATACTGATATACAGTGCCTAAATAAATACACATATGCCCCTTTAAATCGAAAGCAGCATTTTACAAGCTGACTCAAATGATCATCAATCATTTAATAACTTAATAACAATAGTTCAATCAAACCATTATATTGCTTTACATTACTAAATATATACATGTGACACAACTGATTCAAATCAAACAATGCAGGCACATGCTAAAACGTAAATGAATGCCCTAGTAATATTATCATGGTAATACTCATTTAATTTAACAATAATTGAACAGTCCACCAAACAAACAAAATTTGCTTAACGACTCCATAGTAGCATTTTATTAATGCGATGAAATAGAAGCAGCTTTCCCTCCTTGTGAAGATTCACCTCTACTATGCTCGCATTTCACCGCCCAGAAAAAGCTGCAGACCCTCTTTGGTGGTGGAACAGCACAGACGCCATTTTTTTTTTATCAAGCTGCTTGCTGTAAAAAGCTGGACGCAGCAGAGCTCTTTACAGCAGTGACATTTCCAACAATAAGTGTTGTAATGTAATAATAACTATATACACGTTTCTAAACGCTGTAAGAACCCATTTTAAAGACACTAGCTTTACTAACTCGGGAAAGAGGAAAGGCTTGTCTCGATTCGAACTCGTGACCTGCAAAGCACATCTTTTAGTTTGTGTTCACTCACTGACCCAGCCTGCAGACACAGTCCTGTAGATCCAGCAGAATGTGTCTATCTACCTCGGATGAGAGCAGATTACATGATGTGATGGGTGCACTGTACAGCTGTTGATATTTCTTTTAGGTTAAACCTCCAGAGTGTCTGCTGCCGCTTGGTGGCCAACAGTGTCTAAACAAGCCTTGTTAAAGCCAATAGGTCTCGCCTATGCAGGAGCTATTGGCTTTGCCAATATGTTTTAGCCAAGTTGTACACCAGTGTGGTTACTGTTCAGCATTGTTAAAAGTTAGTTGTGTAAAGTAGAGTGGAGTGTTATGGAGTGGCTTAAAAAGTTTTGGAGTGTCGTGGAGGGAGTAGAGTATCATGTAGTGAAAGGGCATAGATGGAGTAAACTTGAGTGGAGTAGAGTTGAATGCAGTAGAGTGTCATGGATCGCATGAAGTATCGTAGAGTGGAGTGGCTTAGAGCAGAGTTAAGTGGCATAGAGTGGAGTAGATTGTCTTAAGGTGGAGTGGCAAAAAGTGGAGTAGTGTAGGTAGTAGAGTGGAATAGCAGAGTGGAGTTGAGTGTTGTGGAGTGGAGTAGTGTTTCGTAGAATAGAGTGGAGCAGGGGTTTAAGTGGGATGAAAAAACTGAGGTCTGAAAGGGGCGTGGTCGATGTAATTAAGGGCATGGTTTAAAAACACGTAAGCTAAAAATCTGTGCTTAGCATAGTGTGTCTCCCGGCTGGTATTTTGCTGCTTCTGTCATTGCTCACAGTAACAACAAGTAACATCACACCTACAACAAGCCAGGACTATTGGCTTTGTCAATGGTTCTTGGCTGCATAAGATAAATAAGCAACAACTATGGCTTTGTTGTATATAATATTCAAAATGCTTCAGTTCTGAAATGATGAGACTGTGAAAGAACTAAAATGAGTCTCTTTGAAGTTACCTCAAAGGCTGTGAAGGGTGGTACTGCTACAGACTTAACATTAATTTTTTTACCCTGACGGTGAGGGCAAAAATGGAGAGCCCGATAGAGACCCGTCTCAGCACCTGCTTTTTAGAACTGCTGGTGCTGAGCACCGGCAGGATCCAGCCCACTTAACGACCTGGAGTGGAGTAAAGTGCTATGGAGTGACATAGAGTGGATAGTTTCTAAAATGTTAGAGTCCATTGGGAAGCTTAAAAAGTATCCTCACAATAATGAATGACAGTTTGGCATTTTTATTAACACCGTCATTTCATTAAAAAATAATTTTTTATTATTAATGAGAAAAACCTATATTTACAGTCCATTCATAGAACAGCTTATAATAATCATATTCCAATCATAATCAAAACATCAACAGATTATTGAACATTCAAAATAATGGATGATTTTTGCTGAGCCATCTCAACTTCATAACCCAAAGATGTTGAAATTCATTGTTAATTCTTGTGAGTATTCCTTTATGTTGTTCTTTGAAGGGTTATTGCAACCACTGCCAACACATGTTTCCCGGCGTTATAGATGCTTCTTAGGGGCTGTAAAGGTAAACAATATTCTTATAAAGGGCTTGAATTATAGTCAATCTACCCCAATTGTAAAAAAATGTTCTTGATTGGCTCGCTAATTCTCCTGATCAGTTTGACTAAGGTGCATAAATTGGAACCATTCTATATAGATTCATTTTATTTTATGAAATATCCAATCAAAATATTATTTGTCTTTTCTCCGGGAGAGAGGGGCAAAGATACCAAGACTAGATTGTATCCTTAGCTCATAAGCTGCTGGTATGGTCATTACACCAAGAGTTTTCACAAAATCATCCAAAACCACATTCTTACCTCAAATTTTGTTAACAGCGTAGCTCACAAATAGTCTCAACCAAAGGACAATGATGCTTTGAAGTTAGAGAGTAGTTATATCGGTATGTCTCAATCTTGAACCTTGCTAATCACACCTGCAGATAGACTAAAAGGGTACAAATCCCACTTGGAATCACAGTTCTTTGCACCAACAATCACAAGAAATTCAGATTTTTAATGAAACTATTCTTACCTGCCAGATCCATGTAACCGATCCTACTCTAAAGATCCCGACTTCTGTTCAGTCTTCTTAATGAGAATCCCAGTTTTGTCATGTCTATATATGTATTCTGAAGAGAACAAAATAATTACTGAGATCCAATGAAAGTCCAAAAGGAAAATTCTGTAATTATGCCAAAATAACTGACTATACATTACTACCACTACGCAATTAAATCTTAGAAATATGTCACTGAGATCCATCCTACAGGAATTAGAGTTTAGACTGGTAGGGCCCACTTGTGAATATATACATGTCACCACTTTCTTAAACAAGGTCCTCGAAAAAGAAGTTCAATAGAAAACTATCTTTGTATTACTTACATTTTAGTTAAAAGCAATATTCTTAATATCCACAACATCTACGAAAAACACCGGTCTGGAGTAAAAAAAAAAAGAGATTTCAAACTGATGATATCTGTCCGAAACCATTAACTGATGATAAACCACTATTTCGAACAATCCCGCATAAAACCTACAACTTTTTATTTCTTACAATGCACAGGGTAACCTCTAAGGGCCTAATTACGAGTCTGGCGGTCCAAGGCCCGCCAAACTCGTTAAGGCACGGCGGTCAGACCGCTATTGCACCTCTGCAACCGCCAGGGAACTGCCATTCCCTGATGGTGGTGCGGCGGTAAGGGGCTCAGCAATATGCTGGTGGTACCGCTGCAGCTCCGCAATGTGTATTAAGAGTTTCAGGACCGCCAGCAGTGTGATGGAGGTCTTTACTCACCAACTTATCTGTTGGTTGGGTTACTAAAGTCAATGGGTCAGAGCTTGCGCAGGGCCACATACATCTTTAACCCAAAATATTTGAACTTGATAGAGTGGAGTAGAGTGTTGTAGAGTGGAGTAGAGTTTAACAGAGTAGAGCATCCTAGAGTGTAATATCATGGAGTAGAGCGGATTAGAAAGGCCTAGAGTGAAATAGCGTAAAGTACAGTGGTGCAGAGTAGTTTGGCATAGAGTGCTTTGGTTTTGATTTAAGTGGTGTAGAGTGCATTGGCGTAGAGTGTAGTGACGTGGAGTTGAGTGGTGTAGAGTGCAGTGGCAGAGTAGAGTGGTGCACGGTGAAGTAGAGTGCAGTGGCATAAAGTAGATTGTTTCAGAGTAGAGTTAAGTGGTGTAGAGGAGTGGTGCAGGGTGGAGTGCAGAGCAGAATGGCATAGAGTGCAGTGACAGAGTAGAGTACAGTGGTGTAGAGTAGCAGAGTGCATTGGCATAGAGTACAGTAGAGTGGCATAGATTTGTGTGGTGTAGAGTAGAGTGCAGTAGTATAGAGTGCAGTGGTGCAGAGTAGAGTGGCTTAGAGTTCAGTAGAATAGAGTGCATTGGCGTAGAGAGGTGCACAGTGGAGTGGTGCTGAGAGCAGTGGCGTAGAGTACAGTGGTGCAGTGTAGAATAGAGTGGCGTAGAGTGCAGTGGCATAGAGTGGGGTGATGTAGAGTGTCGTAGAGTGGCGTAGATTTGAGTGGTGCAAAGTAGAGTGCAGAGTACAGTGGCGGAGAGTTCAGTGGAGGAGAGTGCAGTCTTGTAGAGTAGGGTGGTGTAGAGTGCATTGGCATAGAGTTCAGTGGTGTGGAGTAAAGTGGTACAGAGAGCAGTATCATAGAGTACAGTGGTGCAAGTAGAATAGAGTGATGTAGAGTGCAGTGACATGGTGTGCAATGGTGTAGAGTGCAGTGGCATAGAGTAGAGTGCAGTGGTGCAGAGGAGAGTGGGGTAGAGTGCAGTGGCTTAGATTGTTGTAGAGTATAGTGACATAGAGTGCAGTGGCACAGAGTAGATTGGCATAGAGTGCAGTGGCATGGAGTGTTTTGGTTTTGAGTAAAATGGTGTAAAGTTCAGTGGCGTAGAGTACAGTGGTGCAGAGTAGAATAGAGTGGTTCAGAGTGCAGTGGTTTAGAGTGTTGCAGAGTAGAGTACAGTGGCGTGCAGTGTAGATTTGTGTAGAGGCCAGTGGCATTGGTTTTGAGTAAAATTGTGAAGAGTGCATTGGCATAGATTACAGTGGCGTAGAGTAGAGATATGCAGAGTAGAGTGGAATGGCGTAGAGTGGAGTGGTGCAGCAGAATAGAGTGTCATAGGAAGCAGTGAGATAAAGTAGAGTTGTGCAGAGTGGAGTGGCTCAGGGTAGAGTGGAATAGAATGACATGTAGTGGTAAAAAGTAGATTAGAGTGGAATGGCGTAGAATGGAGCGATGCAGAGTAGAGTGATGTAGTGGCGTACAGTGGTGCAGAGTAGAGTTGCATATAGTTCAGTGACAGAGAGTGCAGTGTTGCAGAGTAGAGTGGCGTAGAGTGGTGCAGAGTAGAGTGGAGTAGTGTAGGGTAGAGTAGTGTAGAGGCGTAGCGTAGACTGCAGCGGTGTAGAGTTCAGTGTCAGAGAGCGCAGTGTTGTAGAGTGGACTGTCGTAGAGTGCAGTGGTGTATATTAGAGTGGTGTATAGTACATTGGCATAGAGTGCAGTCCCATAGAAAGCAGTGGCGTAAAGTAGAACAAAGTTGTGTAGAGTGCAGTGGCATAGTGTTGGAGAGTAGAGTATAGTGGCGTAGAGTGCATTAGTTTTGAGTAAAGTGGCGTAGAATGCATTGGTGTAGAGTGCAGTGGTTAGGGTAGAGTGGCGCAGAGTGGAGTGGTGCAGTGCAGATTGCAGTGATGTAGAGCAGAGGGGAGTTGCGCAGAGTAGATTGTTTCAGAGTAGAGTGAAGTGGCATGCAGTGGTGCAAGGGTGCCTGCATTGGCGCTACACTGCTAAGCGTAGCGCAGGGGGAAACGCAAGGCTGCGCCATATTCTTGTAAATACGGTGAAGCCCTGCGTTTCTGAAGTGGCGGAGCGTGTCGTTAAGCCAAGGAGGCTAACGAGACGCTCCGCCACTTCTGTTGTAAATATCCCCCTTAGTATTTTAAATTGAAAGAATTTGCAAAAACGAAACATTTTAATGGGAAGGTTGGTGCTGCATCTCCGAGACTAACTCTTAAATGGTTGGTTTTACATTGCAGTACGAGGCTCCTGCCAGGGCCAGCCTGGAAACCCAAAGCAGCCCTGGCAAATGTTTTCAGACCCGTCCCCATACGGTGCACACCAAGTGCAGTGAGTGAGCCTGACCACTACAAAGGGGCTTTGCGAGGTTCTCCCCCAAAAAATGTAGGAAACAATGATGCATTCTACAACACATTTATCATTATATATTGAATTGTATTAGCTTTTTAAAGAATAGTAAATGATGACCTTACCATGCACCAGGATAGGACAATCTTTGTTGGGGTTCTTCAATGATTCCCTTATTATCACCCTCCAACAGTGCCTCTCATCTCTCCATAGCCCCTCTGTCACATGTATTTCATTTGTTTTTATAGCATCTCTCATACCATTGTAGGATGTCAGAGCACTTTACATCACATACATATAGAGAAACTGAATCATTCGTGTAAATCAGTGTATAGAAAATTTTACATAAGGCAAAGGGGACTACAAGGTGTAGGATTCACGTCATTCATACTGGTAGGCATTTTTAAAGAGTGCTTGGTCTGGAGAAGCACAAACTCAGGATTCAGAACATAACAGTGGCTAGCATTGACTTTAACAATAAAAATGTATTTCCACCCAAATAAACCTTTTGAGCAGCATCAAGATAATGAAAGACTGGGAAAAACATAAGTTACTAACTTGTACCATGCAGTTTGCAAGCAGCTCTTTGATGACAGTGTATAGGTAATTGTGCTAGATTACGATTGTCACTTATGAACTGTACAGCAACAAAAGAATCTGTGACAAAAGCAGTAACCAACTGACCTATGCACATAAAATACTGTTTTTTAAAATGCATGGTACATGTTCTTTGCAGTAGGCATATTAACCTTCTGTGCTACATTAGATAAGTCAAAGCTGCCCCTGGACAAAACTCTCATCTCTCTCCAGCAGGTACATTAATCACTGGTGTTATCTTGACACTTTTATTGTTGCTCGAAAACTGCTAACTATACAAGGAACTTTGCAGTGCTTTTAAAACTGCTGCCTGCGGACCCCCTGGAAATGTGTCACGGACCCCTGGGGGTCCGCGGACCACAGTTTGGGAAACACTGGTGTAGAGTGCAGTGGTGTGGTGCAGAGTAGAGTAGAGTAAAGTTGAGTATGAATGGTGTGGTAACACACTGCCATTATAGACAGCACACCTTCAATTGAAATGACAATCTAAATTTGCCTAGCTCAGTAACTGTAAGTTTAAATTCTATTAAGGACACGGAGGCGAGGATTATGCTTTTCCTTCTTCGCTTTATTTTCTATACAACTTTCCCAGCAGCCAGAAAAGCAAAGTGAATGATATTTATTCCAATATAAAGGAAAAAATCATTTAAGAACATGAAAAAACTGAACAAGTCTGCCACCAGACTACAACTCCCATGAGTCCATAGGGCACATCCAACAATAATAGTCCCTTTACAGTGTCCATAACATGTAGAAGGTTCCTCCATCTTAGGTGTCCTTCCTCTTTCTTCGCGCAAGTAACGCCACATTGTCACTGATCCTGTTTGGTATTGTCATTCCCTGAAAAAAACCGAAATAAACAATGTAAGACTTCTCCGAAGTCAACCTTCAGTAAAACTCGAACCACATTACTCAAGTAGACACTTAACACTTCTCATAAGAAACAATGAAGTATGCATCTTGAAGCCAAATTTGACTTACTTACGCTCATACGGGTGGGTTCGCATGAAATTGTGCCGCGGGCGGGATAATCCTCGCCTCCGTGTCCTTAATAGAATTGAAACTTACCGTTACTGAGCTAGGCAAATTTCGATTCTATGTCAGGACCGGAGGCTCAGATTATGCTAGTTCAAAGCTTACTTACCACTAACTGAGCCACATCTACAACCGGTTTGAAATAGAACTGCTTAAAAGTGGAATCCGAAGACCAATCTGCGGCGCGCATCAAATCTTCCAAACGGGCTCCCAGGGAAAAAGCCTTAGACGCCATTGCGCCCCTGGCTGAGTGAGCCCCGAACTGCTTGGTATTTATACCTGCCTCCTGCATGACCCACCGCACCCACTTGGCTATGGTGGGGGAAGAGACTGCCTTATGCGGTTTTCTTAAAGCAATAAGAAGTTGACGCTCGCCCGGAGGGCGAAATTCCAAAGTCATGTCTTCATACGCCTTTAGGCACTGCACTACACACAGTTTAGGGGTATCCGCAAAGGCTGGGTACGAGATTGATCTCGAAGAGGATTTAGTACGGCGTCCCACCGTAAATGTGACCCCTTCCGGAGAAAAAACTCTCGCCGAGACGTCCAGCGCACGCACGTCAGAGACCCTACGACAGGAAACCAGACATAACAGCATGGCCAATTTGGCCGAAAGTTCTTTTAAAGACAGGTACTTATTGGGCTGCCAAGACAAAAAGAGATTCAAGACCAGATTGACGTCCCATAGGACCGAATAGCGTGGTTCCGGGGGTAACGAAAGTCGAATACCCCTCAGTAGTCTACATACAAAAGGATGTTCCCCCACTGGGGCCCCATCGATGGGGTAATGAGCCGCCGAAATTGCGGAACGCACCGCGTTAATGGAACGGTACGCTAGGCCTTCCGTCGCCAGTTCCGCTAAAAAATTCAGAATGGGAACGACGCCTGCGACCATGGGATCCAAATCCCGTCGAAGACACCAACACACCCATTTAGTCCAGGCGGAACAATAACGTTTTGAGGTACTGTTCGCCCAGGCTCTTGACAAGAGGGTCTCAGCTGATCCCGAAAGGCCCGGGAGCGACCAGCGTCTCCTGAAAGCCACCATGCCATGAGGCGGAGAGAACCCTGGGTGACGAGGTGATGCTGCTCCTCGTCCGGATTCAGAAGGAGATGAGGAAACCGGGGGGGGGGGGGGTAGGATTGGAGAATCCCAAGAAAGTTCCAGAAGAACCGGAAACCAAACTTGGTACCTCCAAAATGGGGTCACAACCACCACCTCTGCCCTCTGGCGGCGAATCTGAGCCGCCGTCCTCACTATCATGGAGAAAGGGGGAAACGCGTAGCTCCGCTCCTGATCCCACTCCTGGAGAAACGCATCCGTGGCCTCCGCGAGGGGGTCCGGTCTCCAGCTGAAGAAGCGCGGGAGCTGTTGGTCCAGGCGGGATGCGAAAAGGTCTATTGAGAACGGTCCCCACCGCCTGTTTAACCACTGGAAAACTGGAACATCCAGCTTCCACTGACTGGAATCCTTCAGATGCCTGGAGTGCCAGTCCGCCACCTGGTTGGCCTGGCCCGGCAGATACTCTGCTGACACGGAAATGTGATGGCTCAGGCAGTAGTCCCAAAAATCCTTTGCCAAATTCGCCAGGGCCCTGGAACGAGGACCCCGCAGGTGGTTGACGTAACGGACCGCAGAGACATTGTCCATCTTTAACAGGACACAGGAACGAACCCTGTCTCTGGTCCAGCACTGAACTGCAAACGACCCCGCTAGGAGCTCTAGGCAATTGATGTGCAACGCCTGTTCGTCTAATGACCAGGCGCCGCCGGTGGAGAATTCTCCGCAACGGGTGCCCCACCCCGACCTGCTGGCGTCGGATGCTATAACTAGGTCCGGTACCGATCCTAAGATCGCCCGACCATTCCAGGCTTCCATATGGGTGAGCCACCACGACATCTCCTCTTTGACTTCCTGAGAGAGGGGAACTGTCTGATCGTATGACAGACCCCTCCTGAGGTGGTACGCTTTCAGGCGCTGTAAGGCACGATAGTGCAGAGGCCCCGGGAAGATTGACTGGATGGACGAGGAAAGGAGGCCCACCACCCGGGCAATCTGACGGAGGGATGTATGAGTCTTGGTGATAGTCTGCCTCAACTCGTGTCGAATCTTGCTCATCTTCCGAGACAGTAGACTCAAGGAAGAGTGAACCGAATCCACCACAAAACCCAAGAACACCATGGTCTGAGCGGGCACGAGGACTGACTTGTCTCCGTTGATGACAAAGCCCAACCCTTGCAAAAGGGAAACTGTCTGCTGTAACTGAAGGACCAGCTTCTTGGGGCATTGTGCCATGAGCAGGATGTCGTCTAGGTAGACAATCATCCGAATGCCCTGTCCCCGGAGAAACTCTACCACTGGGTGGAGCACCTTTGTGAAACACCAAGGTGCTGAAGAAAGCCCGAACGGAAGGGCGGTAAACTCGTAAATCTGGTTTTTCCACTGAAACTGCAAGAACCGCCGGTGCGGAGGATGGATGGGGACCACGAGGTAGGCATCCTTTAGGTCCAGACGTACCATCCAATCGCCTGGGAGAAGGACATCCCGAAGGAGGTGAATGCCTTCCATTTTGAAATGCCGGTAAACCAACCACCCGTTGAACTCTTTGAGGTTGATTATCGGTCGTCGACCTCCATCGACTTTGTCCACCAAAAAAAGGTTGCTGAGGAAACCGTTGGGGTGTAGGGCCGAGTGACAAATGGCCCCCTTGCGGAGCAGCCCGGATACCTCCTCGTCGACCAATTGAGCGTTGGCCACAGAAAAATTGATGGGACGAGGGAGACTTTCTTGGCGGGGAATGTCGTAAAATTCGATGTGGAACCCCTTGATTGTTTGCAAAACCCAAGCGTCTCCTGTAAGGCATGCCCAAGCCTTCTGAAAGGCTGCTAGCCGGCCCCCTATAGAGACCTGATCCGCTGGTATGACACTCACCGTGGGTAACACCGCCATCTGCGTTGTTCTTGAAACCGCCCCGGCCCCGGAATCGTTGACCCCTGGTGGGGTAGAAATTGGTGTAGTTTGCGGAGGAGTTGTACTGTCCTCGCCCGGAGCCTTGTCCCCTACCGGAGTTTTGCTGACCGCCACGGCCGGTCGCGCGGCCCCTGCCACGACCGGCCCCTTGAGAAAAACGGGGCTGAAAAACTCTCTTAATGTTGGACTGGGCTTTGTCCAACGAGGTGAACGTAGCTACAAACTTGCCTAGTTCCTTGACAAAGGGATCTCCGAAGAGACCTCCCTGTGCCACCGCACCTGCCTCCGAGGAGGCTAAATCGCCTAATTTAGGGTCCAGCTTTATTAAAAGCAAACGCCGCCGCTCTGTCGACAGGGCGCAATTAGCGTTACCGAGAAAGATAACAGCTCGCTGAGCCCAATTCGACAGAACGTCGGGGGATATGGTGGAACCTGTCACCTTCGCCTCCTCAGCCATATTCAAAATTTTTGTTAGAGGCCCTATTGCGTCCAAATGTTTGTCTTGGCAGGAGCGCCAAGAGCGGTCAATGCCCTTGCGGGGGTCCTTCATATATTTGGCAAGTAAGGTGGCCATCTTGGAGTCAAGCTCCGGTGTAAAGGCCACCTTCCCATCCAACATGGGTCGTGGACACTCCGCCCGAAGGCAGCCCCTAGTTTCTTTCTCCAAGGGTTTGCGAAGGCGGCCTGCCACAAATTTAGCCACCTTGTCCCCAGGAGCCCAGGCAGCTGACCGCGGATGAATTATCTCATCCGGGTCTAGCATGCCTGTACTGTCCTGTGGCAACGCGGCTGGGGCGCCAAGAGCGCGAAGACCCCTCATCATCATCTGTATCCGCCGGTGACCCACCATCATGAGATGGGGACCCTGGCACCGGGGATGTAGAAGGGGGTAGAGCAGGAAGAGGTGCAGGAGGGGGGATAGCTGCTTTCGCGAGAAACGCGCTCCTGAGGCGCTCGAAAGCATCCTTATCCACACCCTGCGTGTCTTCAGGCTGACCCTCCTTACGACCTTTCTTGGTTGATGGGGGACGCTCCCCAGGGTTAGTGTCATGCGCGGGGACCGGGGCCCCTAACTGGGCGTACGCCAGCTTGGCGCATTCTGCCACTATGCGGTTGGACAATCGCTCCTCCATAGGCCCCACTACCTCATTTACACATTGGTAGATAGAGTTGTCCACTGCCTCAAAAAACTCGTCGTCATATGGGAGGTATTGCTGCACTTCCTCCTCTTGATAAAAGTCTCCCTGCTCCATTGTGTAAGCACAAGACTAACCACGTGGGGTATTAGCGCTATGAAACGGGGCAACCGGCAGTCTGCCAGTAGCTGCAGTCACCGCAAAACCCCCCAACTGGAAGCAGGGACGGTTGGGAAAATTCCCACCTGTACTATGGGCAGACCCAAGGACTGCGAGGTTTTTGATGCGGGGCAAAACCACAATTGAGGCTGCACTGCCCTCTAAATACGCGCCGGCCCTCAGGAGACTGATGGGGCCCAACCGCCACCTCGCGCGTAAGCTTCAAGTCTGAAAATGCAGAAAACCTGCCCGTAGGCGATTAACGCAGTCAAGCCGCTATACAGACCCCCGTCGGGGCGTGAGCAAGAACGAGATTAGGGAAGTAGTACGGACCCCTCAGGGGCGTTCAAGTGTGGCGGCAGGGGGACAAGGCTCACGGTGCTCTTAGCTCTCGCAGCGTGGCTCCACATCTGAGGAGACCGCGCCGCGGGAGCAACGAGACGCGCGAGCTACCTCTAGCGGGCTTCCAAGGCACCGCGCAACCAGGGGAACGGCCGCGTAAGGGCGAAAACGCTCCCGCGGCCGTCAGGAATCTGTAACGGTAAAACAATACAAAATCAACACGGCAATCTCCCCCCCTAGCACAGTCCGATTTAAGGAGTACGGGCGGGGTGAGAACAAACCCAATTATCATACAATCTTGCAAGTAAGAGAGAGACAATAAATATGACTTAACTGGCTGCGAAGCAGCGAAGAAAGAGGAAGGACACCTAAGATGGAGAACCTTCTACAAGTTATGGACACTGTAAAGGGGCTATTATTGTTGGATGTGCCCTATGGACTCATGGGAGTTGTAGTCTGGTGGCAGACTTGTTCAGTTTTTTCATGTTCTTAAATGATTTTTTCCTTTATATTGGAATAAATATCATTCACTTTGCTTTTCTGGCTGCTGGGAAAGTTGTATAGAAAATAAAGCGAAGAAGGAAAAGCATAATCTGAGCCTCCGGTCCTGACATAGAATTACATTTGAACAGACATGCAGTTTTACTGATAAAAGAATACAGCACAAAAAGGATGTGTGGAAATGTCATCATCTAGTGTATTGATTTGTTTTGATCTTATTAAAATTTGTTCCACCACATTTCCGAATTACCAATGTGCTTCATTTGTGCTTTCCTAATTCTGATATATTCGGAAATATCTGCACAGTTCATTTACGGACATTTAAAAAAAAATGTGTGCTAAAAAAAAAATAGCATACAGCACAGCCTCAGTAGCTAGCATGATTGTCACATAAACCCTTTCACTTTGAAGTCAGAGAAAGAAAAGTAAACATCAAACTCCCTCGAAAGATAGAGCCTGACATTTGACTTCTGTCTTTGAATGCACAGCAAATGTGACAAGATAAGAGCAAGGTTTGATGGCCTGTGTACAGAAAGCGAGTACTGGTGAAAGACTACAGTAAATAAGGTATGGGCCATGGAATGGACAAACTCAAGCTGGACAGCCTAAAACAAATCGAGCCAGTAAATAGATAGCAAGCAAAGGTGTTACAAAACACAAAGCCAATGGTAAGCAATGGGCAGAATGCATTCCCAGGGAAGAATTCCGAATGTCCCTAAGATGTTAACAAACAAGACAGCTATGCTGTCTGGTAGGCATCAACCTAAAAACAAGCATTGGCAAAGCCAAGAGGTCTCACCTATGATATCAGTTGGCTTTGGCAATGTTTTGTAGCCATGCTGTACAGCAGGGCAGATGCTTTGCAGTGTTGCTAAAACTAATCTTAAAAAGCGCTATGACACAGCCATGGCTAATGCTCTTTTTTTTAAATCTATAGGCGCTGGATGTAGCATAGTCCTTTTTTTATTGTTATTATTTTTAGCAGTGCTGCACAGTAGCCAGGCTGCTATACAGCATGGCCACAAATCATTGCCAAGTCGGTAATGCAAGTGCTGTACATCAGGAATAAAAGGTAATGGCAGAGCAAGTAGTCTCAAAAGCAAAGCCTATTGGCTTTGTCAATGCTTCTTTTTTGTCATTTTGTAGAAGTTATAAAATCCCATACAGTTTCCATATGAGTGGGGTACCGCAAAGGCAGCGGGGGTGGTTATTGAGTTTGTAATATGTTATGCTGTTGTAGAGTTTTTGGAACGTGCTAGTTCCATCTGTTGGCACTCCAAACCAACCAAGCTTTGATATTTCATTTAAATAGTTTTCTCCCGGTACTTAGTGCAGAAACTTATTTACAGACATTTGTTACTAGGACGTATTTTTGTGCACTAGTGAGTCGATTGCTTTGAATTTTTTCGTTGTAGCTTGATATGGGGGTGCTTTACTTAACGCCACATTAAAGTACTACACAATGTCAACTATGTATACATCGTTTTATCCTCCTTGAACAATATTTTATGGGAACCGTTTAAGCTGTGTTTTACTTACAGGATATAAACTAATTGTTCTAAGTACAATACATGCTAATTGGGTTTTTTCCTGCTCCTAGCCTCTGCAGGTTCTGTTTGCCGGTGAAGCCACCCACAGAACATTTTATTCTACTACCCATGGAGCACTGGAGTCTGGCTGGAGAGAGGCAGAACGCCTCATCCACTTGTATGCCTTGTCGGAACCACAATGTAATAGACCAAAGCTCTAAAAGGAAAGGAGAGGCAAGGCACGCAGAGCCAGAGGCGGCAACAACTCTATAGGTCTGAGCATGGACGGAAACTCCAGGGCAAAACTATAGCTAAGCCATGATCTAAGACTCAACCAGGCATGCACTCCGCGAATTAATGAGTGCTCCAACTACTGACTGGAACATCAAACTAAACCAACACTCTCCAAAGTGCAGCAGACTGAAGACCTTATAAAAAACAACTGTGGCTGGCCGTGATCTCAGAGTGCTACCAGAGCTGCCTCCATGCTGGAACGAGCCACAGAGCATTGCACATTAGCGGGCACTCCTTTTAGTTGCAAGTTTACTTTCCATTGTCGTTCGTCCAAACCGCTGCTTGTCTTGAGTTGTAGTGACCATGTTTTTTTTTCAATTGTACTTTTAGTGTTTCTATCAGTTAATTAGTAGCAAGCCGATTGCCTCAATGGGAAGAAAGACCACTCTGAAATGCAATAAAGTCGTTAAGAAGACTTCGCCCTCTCCCGAGCTCCAAAACTCGGCGAGCCGTCTAACGTGCCCTCCAACTTGTGTATAGATCAGTCTGTGTGTCATCATTCTGGCCATCGCCAAATAATAAAATATGCCTTTTCTGTGTCCCTGGCTTTTGTGTTCAATCCCCGTGGATTCCAAGTCTGCAGAAAATGCCTCAAGTGAGCTAGCTTTGAGATGTAAAGTGACTGAGTAATAGGAGTATGACGTGATCATTGGATGTTGGGAGTGGGGGGCTGACCAGAATGCAAGGGAGTGCTGGAAGAACAGACATTAAGCGTCTGTGACGCCAGCGGATTTTGGATTACTACCTGGACAGCATTTTACAGTAATTGTCATACCCTGGCCAGTAAAAATATTGGAAAAATCATAGCCTGTACTTTACCCATTTTCAACATAAACTTAAAAAGAACAAGAAAAAAACACTTAAAAGTATTTAATTGGAGTCTAAAATAAATTTTCAGCATGAGGTAGAATTGCCATGTTAAAAACAAGCATTGGCAAAGCCAATAGGTCTCCCTTATGCAACAGCTATTGGCTTTGCCAATGTGTTTTAGCCATGTGGTATCCCAGCTTGGCAGCTGTTCAGCATGGCTAAAGGTTTGTGGCACAGAGAACAGCGGCGTAGAGTGGAGTGTTGTGTCGCAACAATCGTAGAATGCAGTGGCATAGATTAGAGTGGTGCAGAATAGACTAAAGTAGCTTAGAATTCAGTGGCAAAAAGTAGACGAGTGGCTTAAAGTGCAGTGGTGTAGAGTGGCAAAGAGTGCACTGACGTAGAGTGGTGCAGATTACAGTAGAGTGGCGTAGAGTGGAGTGCTTCAGAGTACAGTGGCATAGAGTGCAGTTGCGTAGAGTGGAGTGATGCAGAGTAGGGTGGCGTAGAGTGCAGTGGCGTAGAGTGCATTGGCCTAGAGACCAGAGCCGTAGAGAAGAGTGGGGTAGAGAGCAGTGACGTATAGTACAGTGGTGCAGAGTAGAATAGAGTGGCGTAGAGTTCAGCGGTATAGAGCTGCTGTTAGACCTGGAACCCTTGATGTGCTTTTCCCCCCTAACTTTTTGCCTTCAACCATCATCCCCCTGTTTTGCTGACTTCGTTTTTGCTTTAGAATTCAACGCACTTTACCACTGCTAACCAGTGCTAAAATGCTTGTACTTTCTCCACAAAACATGGTAGAATTAGCTTATACCCAGGGCCACTAGAATTATGCGATTGTGCAGCGATGACGATTTTCGCATAATTATAGATTTGCAGCATTCACCACATAATTCGTCATCTGCCGCATAATGTGCAGATGTTAACCAAAAAAATTGTATCAAGCTCTAACTGTTCAAAAGTTACTAAAAATGAAGCGACACATGTTGCCGTGCAGTGAAAGATCTGTGGCAAAGCTGGACTGGTCACCTTTCTGTTGCTTATTGCTGTATTTGGGTGTTTAACTGGTGCTAATGAGGTGCAACCAATGCCCAGACAGTGTTACCAAGTTTAAAAATTACGACATTATGAAGTAATACGATTACATGTGCCGCAATATGTCATATAATTTGGCTTTTCTTGTCGCATAATTTACTCAACCCTGCTGCATAAGTTGGCCCTATCCTGCTGCATATTTCCAGTGGCCCTGCTTATACCCAATTGGCATATTTAATTTACTTGTAAGTCCCTAGTAAAGTAGCACTTCCTGTGCCCACAGTCGGTAAATTAACTGCTACTAGTGAGCCTGCAGCAATGATTGTGCCACCCTCTTAAGTAGCACTTTAAACATGTCTCAGGTCTGCCATTGCAGCCTGTATGTGCAGTTTTAAACTGTTATTTCAACCTGGTAAAACAAACCTTTTGCCATGCCTAAACCTTCCTTTTAATACATGCAAGTCACCCTAGGGTAGGCCCTGGGCCGCCCAGAGGGCAGGATGCAATGTATTTTAAAAGTACGGCATGTACATTTAAGTTTTTCATAAGCCTTGTAGTGAAAAACTCTAGTTTTTCACTATTGCAAGGCATGCCTCTCCTATAAGATAACATTGGAGTTACCTTAATACATTTAATAAGGGTTAATTTCCAAATGGGAGCAGGTAACCAGTTCATGTTTGGTGTCTTAGGAATTGTATTGAAAAATCCTCTCTCATGATGAAGTCGGATTTTAAATTACAAATTTGAAAATGCCACTTTTTAAAAGTTGGTCTTTTCCTGCCTTAGACATTTAGTGCCTGCAGACTGTCTCTAGGTCACAAGACTGGGTGTAGCTGACAACTGGGCTTTGTGTATTCCTCCTAGACAGCCACACACAATAGAGAGCGTAGGTGTGCCTGGATGGGCCATCTGGCAGGATGGGAGGACGGAGCTGGGCACAGCCCTTCTTACACTTAAATAGGCTGTGTCCTGCCTCCACACAAAGGGCTGCATACCCCCTGTAATTTGTCTGGAGCCAGGACAGGATGCCTGTGGACTTCAAAGGAAAACCGCTGGAAGTTTCTCCCACTTCAAAGGAAGGCCCAGGTATAAATATTGGACCCCAAACATCAACGTTTGAGTACACTTCTAGACATGTCAGGGAGGACTATGGTGCTGCTGAAAGGACTGCCACGCTGCTGGACCGCTGCTCTGAAGGGCTGCTGCCCTGCTATGCTGACCTGCTGTCCTCTTGCCTGAAGGACTGGACATTAAACTTTTGAACACAGGATGCCAGAGTGACTCCAAGGTCTAGTTGGCTGGCCTTCTGACTATGGGGGGGGGGGGAGTAGCGTGTGGCGTAGAGTGAAGTGGTGTAGAGTAGATTGTTTCAAAGTAGAGTGAAGTAGTGTAGAGAGGAGTGGTACGGGGCAGAGTGCAGTGGGGAAGGGTGGAGTACAATGGCGTAGAGTTCAGTTAAACGGTATTAGAGTAAAGTGGGGTAGAGTGCCGTGTTACAAAGTAAAGTGGAGTTGCATAGACTCGAGTGGTGTATAGTGCTGTAGCGAAGATGGAAGTGGTGCAGAGTAGCGTAGTATAGAGTGGATTGGCATAAAGTAGAATGGTGCACAGTAGTGTAGAGAGACGTAGAGTGCAGTGACACAGAGTGGAGTAGTGCAGAGTAAAGTAGAGTGGCATAGAGTGGAGTATGCTTGGGGTGGTAGCGCACTATTACAGACAACACATTTTCAATTGAAATGACTTGTATTTTCACAGGCATATTGTTAAAAGTATACAGCACACAATCAATAATATGTGGAAATGTACTCATAGTATATTGGTTTGATCATATTAAAATATTTGTTTTCACCACACTTCAGAGTTACAAAAAAAGTGCCTCATTTGTGCTTTCCGAATTCTGAAATATCTGCACATTTTATTTACAGACATATAGATTTTGCAGTGTGTTAGAAGAAACCTTTTCTTTCACAGCTAGATTGTCACATAAATCCTCTCACTTTGAAGTTGGAGAAAGAAAAGTAAATATCAAGCTCCTTTGGAGGACAGATCCTGACATTTGACCTCTTCCTTTGAATGCACAGCAAATGTGACCACATAAGAACAAGATTTAAAGGCCTCTTTACAGAAAACAAGCACTCATTGCAAGAATGCAGTAAATGGGGTTTGCTCCATGGGAGGGTCAAACTCAAGCTGGACAGAGGTGTGGCGCCGCGGCTAGGGCGACTGACGCTGGACGCTTGGGATCACGGTTCGATCCCTGGCTCCGGCGGCAGGGTCTGCCCAGCACCATGCGACTCTGGGCAATAGCTCGCTTAATCTTCCCAGCGCCGAGAGACCCCTTCGGAGGTGATTCGTGCGCTATATAAATACTGGACTTACTTACTTTTTATAGCCTAAAACCGATAAAGCCAACAAATACAAAGCAAGCAAATGTGACTAACAAACAACAAAGCCAGTGGTAAGCAATGGGCAGAATGTATTCCCAGAGAACTTCTACAAATGTCCCCAGAATGTATTTAGCAAACCAGACAGCTGTTCAATCAAATGTGAATTAGAAACATCAGAGCCAGTGATAAACAATAGGCGTAATGCATTCCCAGAGAAGCTTTCAGAATGTCCACAGAAGTCTTTTGAAAACCAGACATCTGGGTTGCCTGGTAGGCTTCGACCTAATGAATACAGATGATTTTATTGACATTCTCATTCAAGTATCACCTTCTGGCCTCTTCATAAATTTAAAACGGTGCGGCAATCCGCTAATTTGAAGATAATCTAGAGGGTGCATATAAAAGGAACTAGGTATGGACTGTAGGCAAAGAATTGAAAATACAATTTAGATTCGATTCGATTCAATTCAAGATGGGGCAGGACAGATGAAAGAACCGAAATGTGAAGGGCAAAGAACCTGTGGAGTTAGATGGGGCCGATGAAAAGAGAGAGACGTTGACAAAAGGGGAGAATTGGGGGTGGAGAAGGAGCCGAGAAAGGAGCCGCGTGCAGATAGCGAGGGGGCATCTTAAAGGGCGTAAGGCAGAGGAAGAGAAGCAGGGAAGGCAGAGCAGAGGCACGTGGCAAGAAGATGGTGCCTTACACGTGGAAGGACGAAATGGGCCAAGAGGCACATGGTCGAGGGGGCTGCCGAAGGAGAGACGGACACGTGCGGTTTAGGGGGCTGCCGAAGGAGAGGCATGCACGTGTAGCGAAAGCAAGCGTGGAGAGAGATCACGTGTATAAGTGTGTAGTATCTTTGTTGTCATGACAACCGTTCTCTTGAAGAGGAAAATCAGCTTTACATAGATCTAAAAATAAACTATTCCTTCACATGACGGTGCAGCTGAATGTAACGCGCCACATCCGAGCCGCCGGAGGAAAGAAGGAAGGTGGCGTTGACACCGACATTCATGCGGTTGCGCTTGTTGTAAGGGTAAAGAACGGGGCGTCTGCATCACGCCGGTTTCCACGTGTCAGTTTTAAGAAACATGCGGCCGTTGCACGTGCATGAATTTTATTCCAGTTTTTCATCACACAATTGTGGCACATTTCTGTTGAAAAAACCTAAAAGATAAAAAGTCATTCCAATTTAAATGCAATCAAGATTCATACCTTTTAAACTTGGTTCTGGAGTGAGGATGTAGTCATGCGTTTAATAAGGTGATCCCAATGAAGGAAATGGAGAACAATCATTTTTGAAGTGTGATACAGGTTTGGAAAGAAGGTGACATGATGGAAGTCACTCAAGACATGTTGCTTTTAGGCAGGTGAATATTGTTGAAAAGGGGACGACAGTACGACACCTGCCATATGAGGGTGAGTTTAGAGATGTATCATGTTTGTGAAACGTTTTAGTTCAACACCTCCTTCCACTGACCTTTAGGCATCATAGTGGTGTTCCTGCAGCCATCTCACTTTGCTGGCGCCCTACCAATCGCTCCACAGACCGACAACCTGGTAATCATATGTAGGCACCACACAGATCGGAAGACACCCAACGGAGAGCTTGGTGACACCTCGTTCAGCTAACAGCAATCTGTTGAGCTCTTCTATGTATTGCACAGATGCGGATACATTGCTTAGATCTGGCAGGCCCACCTCTGAACCAATGCCGCGCCCTCATCCTAATTCCAGAATTCAAGGTCTGACAATCAAAAAACGGTTTCTTAGACTTCTGTTTTGGAATCTGACAATTCTGACATGCATAGGAAGCACAATTCCATGCCTGTAGTAATGTTGTTTCTAAAAGATAGACCCATTAGCCGTGCTTTGTTCACAAGTGACCAGGGTGTCCTGTGGATAGGGTCCTTGTTCTGGGTGCAGAACGTCGTACGCCATGCTTAGTGCCCACTGGCTACAGCTGCAGACTGTGGGCACTGTGAGATGGATGCTGGGCAAAGGTATCAGCACAACCCATGCTCTGTACACCGTACCCAGTAGGCATACTTAGGCCCACAGATCAGCACATGCATGCACATTGTGGCTAAAAGGCATGTTTGAAGTCCATGACTCGAGAATTCAGAGGTGCAACAGTGGTAGTTCAACAGAATGGTGTTTGCATCACAAATATTTCCTTAAAGCAGTGGTTTCAACACCCATATTTCATGAACTATTTATGTTCCATAATTCGTGGAAATTATACTAGCCCTGAGAATTACATATTGCAACCAAAGAGAAGGCCAGAAAGTAATATACTGATATATACAGCAGTAATATGGAGTACTGTATACAGTATGCTTTTTCATTTTTCAAAACACATGTAATCTAAAATATAGATAAAGTACAACATGCCACATGGTTTTACCATGTAACAAGAAACCCATATTGGTTATATAGAACTGGGTGTGTGCAACTTCTAATCTTCAGCAACATAGTTTTGCAGTACCCCCCCCACCCCTGCAACTCTCTCCCCTCCGGCCATGCAGCTGGAAGTCCAGTGGGGGCATCTGTCTGTAAGGAATTGTTAGAGCCTAGGTGTGTGCACAATTGTAATCTTCACTAACATTGTGTTGCACTCGCCCCCCCCCCCCCTGCAGCTGGAAGTCCAATGGGACATCTGGCTGTAAGTAATTGTTTTCTTTGCTGCCAGCCCCTAATGACAGCAAAGAACACAATAGCCTCCTCCAGAGAAGTCACATACATCCACTTCCCTGCAGCCGGAAATTCCGGTATCAACGACGGAAAGGCTTCTGACTCATCTGGTAAGGGGCAGAGTACTCATTCCCCTTTGTGGGAATTGGAATTTATTTTCCTGTCACTGCAGAGGGTCCTATCTTTTATTTGAAAAAAAACTTTGCCAGTTGAGCACTTTATAGAATACGTAAAGCACTAAGCTTTGCAACTTTGCACCCTCCTATATGGACTCTTAATACATAGTTGTCTATTATTTATCCTCCAAATATTAACAGATCTGTTATCACATTAGTGGAAAAGCACCATTATAGCTGAGCAATGCGTTAGACTTTCCATGGCGAATTCTAAATTCATTTTGAGCTGAACTATGACTCTTTGATTGTAATTCACCAGATTTCAATTAACCTGGGATGCAAATGTGGTTACATTTAACTAGCTTAATGAAACCTGATCAAGGAATCATATTTTAAAAGTGATTTTGTTTTGTAGACCACTATGATGTATTCCAGAAACGTGTTTTTTGTGTGTTTCTCTCTCAGTAAAATTTTTTATTTACGTGATGTACAGGTCCTCTACATTGCTTCCAGAAAGCCGAGGACATGATGGTTTCACCAGAAGAATTTCCCTTTAAAAAAAGTGTTTGGCCACGGTGACGCACAGTGCACTGACACCACTGTGACAAAAATGAAACAGGCCAGCTCCATTGGGCGCTCACTGGTTTCGTTTTGTTCTGTGCTCATGGGGCATAACTCTGCCCCGAGCCCCCATCAAGAAGCGAGATGTACTGCTGGAAAGGGCAAATGTCCCCTGTCCAACGCTGCCTCTTGATAGTGGATCACTGCCTGGGATCTCCTCAAGTCCCCAAGAATGGATCTGACCGCTAGCACAGGGGAAAGGTTTTTTTGAGGTGTGGGAGAAGTTCCACCCTGGTCATAGGCAAATGCTGCCCTCCCAGATGCAACGGGGAGGAAACGCAGAAAGTCTCTACCCCAAAATGGCCCCATCGGAGTTTCTGCCCCTATAGGGGGTGATTGGTGTGTTTTCCCCCAATCTGCTCACCCAGCCCACTACTGTTAGGGGTTTTTTTTAAGTGTGGGTGCGGCCCGCTCAGATATCTGACAGTACATTCACCTTCTCGCGGCCCTAGGAGGACACTGGCCACATCGAGCCATACCACACTCCTAAAGCTCTTGCAGTCTTCCTGACCATCCCACCACCACCACCACACGGAGAGGAGCCAGATGGAGGGATTTAAAAAAAATTGGTTGGGGACTGGCCCATCCTGACATCAGGCCGCAGGTCCTCCCCGTCATTCTGCCCTTCCAAGGCCTAGAGCATCCCCAAAGCAAGCAACAGGAAACTTTGATTCTTTAGGGCTTAATGTTTATATTATAATGGTCAGCAGGGAAGTGGTAGATCATGCATTTCTCTCATATTTCTTTGTGGGTAAGTGTCAGAATCTGAGGGGATCCACATACTTCCCACCACCCAGTGTTCCCATACTTCTCCCGAAATGTTATGGGACTCATGCCACCCTGAACTCTCCTGTGTGTATAGTTTTCAATAATGACTAGGTTTGGTATGTTTCCGTGGGTGGTGGCCAAGCCCAGGCCTAAATACTGCAGCTATCCACATTGACAAATTTGTGTCTATTTTGATGGTGAAAATTTGATGTTGCCACCTTACATTTTGGGGCCTATAGTGTCCCTGGCAATAGACCCAGTCACACATGAGGGGTATCGTTTTTATCAGAAGAGTGGAAACACAGTATAGTAGAATATTTGGTATTATCAATTACATTTCTTTCAATTTTTGGCTTCCAAATGTAAAGCAGTGTGCAAGAAAGAAATTATTTAGCAAAGTGCCTTTTGAATCACATGATAGCATGGGTAATCCAAAAATCAGAGTTGTACAAATCACAACTGTTCGTAAACTTGGTATCTTTGGCACGGCTAATAAAAGCATAGTCTTCTTTCATACCCATTTTTTATTCATTAGATTTTACCATATGAACTGAAAAAAGTTGGTAGACAATGAAAAATAATTGTAAGTTTCAGTTCATTTGTTGGCTCTTGATAATACATGGTTTTAGACAGCCAACAAACTTTATGATGCCCTGCAACCAGACGAGCCTGACAGAGGTAAAGGTATATTACGTTTGTAAACCATCCATCGGGGCAAAAAATTACAGATGACAACATTGCCTCCATTGAGGCATCTATACAAAAGCACCCTGACTGAATTCCGAATTTTATATACTTTTCAGAAATATATAGTTTTACTGGTACACCAATGGGTGTCACTCCTGTGTCCACCACAACCTGCAAGTAGGTAAGAGATGACTAGTGTCCTGGGGCAGGACTCCAATTGCATGAATTGGGATTGTTGACCTCTAGTGTCCTGGGGCCACAGACTATTGTATCCCAACTTGGATAAGCAAGCACTCCTCTTTGGCACTAGACTCGCTCAGGGTAGCGGGCCATAGCAGTTCAAGGCTTACTCCAGGAGGTGAGGTGGGTTAGACATTCAGAATGCAGGTTACACCAAAGCACCACCTAATATGGCCAATATCCAGTCAATGCTTTCCTGAAAGAAAAGTACTTTAAATACACAAGAAAAATATACTGCTCATAAAACCAAGATACACAGTGAGAACCCGAAGTCTCTATGACACTATGGGCCAGAGTTCTGACCCAAAACATTATTATAGCATCTAAATGCTAAGCACTATAAAACATGTAACATTGGAATTAACAGACCGTGTTGCACAGGATTACCCTTCAAAGCTAGGGCAATGGTACTACTAATTGTATTGCAGTGAGTTGGCTTCAGAAGTTGATATGAACTCAAATGTTCATGCTCTGCTCATTGTCCCACGTCCTAAAAAAACAGAAGTGTCCACCCTCCCTTGTAAAGAACACTGCTCTGGTGGTGTAAGGGGTCCAGTTAGCGGCGCCAGGTGTCAAGGCACAGTTACTGGAGTCCCACTAGATCAGTAGCCATAGAGCTAGCTGTAGGAGAGTTTGGCTGGTCAACGTATTAGTACATCCTGATAGTCTCAGAGGAAATTGAAAGGGTTGAGGGCCTGTACCACAGAGCCCACTAGTCACACTCTAGTGTTTCTAAAAGCAGGCCACTCATGGGGTTGGTGATGCTTGCTATTTGTGCTGGACAAGCAAGGAAAAAGCTGTAGACTATGTCCTGGGGCAGTTACTAAGGGTTCAATTGGTTAGTTCTTTAACAAGCACACGTCCCAGCTACAGATGGTAACTTGAAGCACCCACAGGCTCCCATTGTACATGGGAGGAATCAGAGGCAAGGCAGTCTCACTGTCTGGGTGCCCAGAAACCCTGCAGACATCTGCTCATAATGGTCACCTCTATAACATGTAGAGTCCAAAATGATGTGCCCGCTCTTACTATACGTCGAAAAGCAAGGTAGTTGGTCCTAAGGTTAGTGTTCGTCTGCATCAGGGGGACTGGCAGGATGCCTGAATGGCCCCTCGCACTTTCGCAATCTGCACGACTCTGCCTCGTTCAGGTTAAGTGCCTACATCAGGCATATCTCACACCTTATTGCCTCTGGAATGCCTGGGTTTGCCCCTCATCTGCTTGCCTACGCTCCTCAGAGACCAGAAGGGACTTTTATCAGGTGGTATGGGCCTGCCCGGTTATGCAGCACTTTGGGCATGGGTCCTCACCATACTGTCGTGGGTATAGGGCAGCAAATCACGGCAAACCCTAGGCTTGCTCTACTGTGCATCCTTGAGGATATGAGAGGACAATGGGAGGACAGGATACTGGTGGGGATGAGGACATTGTTGGCCAAAAGAGATATAGCCAAACACTCCTCTACTGCATCCCCTCTGGTGGCCTGGAGCAAGGGTATGACTGGTGCGCAAAGCTGGAGGAGACGATTTATATTGCATGTGGTTGCTCCTGCAAATAAGACAGAGTTTGGGGCAAATGGTGGGTCTACCATGGGCTGGGGAGCATGGCTGAGTAGAGTACTAGTAACCACACCAGGTGGGGCAGCTGGGGCCTGGGCAGGGCGGCGGGCCTATTGGGAAGGTTTTGTAATCAATGTGTCGAGTTGGAGAGAGCTATGCTTCTTGTGCTAATAATCAATAATATTGTTCATATAAACAAAGACTGCTCCGTCAATATTTTAGAAAGCTGTGGCATCCCTCATGCAAGACTTCATAATCTCGTGAGTGCGTCGGCCATATTGGTTGCGACGACTATAAAGCCACGTCCACACACCTTACTCATTGCTGTTATTCTTACCTATCCGGAATGACGCATCTTGTCTCTGCACTTCCTGCTTCTGATGTCACAAGGCTTCTTGTCTCTGCAGTGGTGGCTTCAGGCAGCAAGGTTTTTTCCCCCGTCTTTGGGTTGGCCAGATATTTTAGATTTCATCCTCAGTGAAGTTTGTCGTCGACACCTGAAAAGAAAAGAATATTAACCCAAGTAGTGCTATTTCATGATATCATGATAAACGTTCATGCACGTGCATTAAGCTGGGACCTACCATAGCAGGACTCAATCTCAGGAGGCGCAGTCCTCAGTGAAATACAAAGAGCCTGTAATTTAAAGGAAAGTTATTTTGAAGCCTGAACTTGAACTTTGTGAACATTTAATATTGTTTGAGTTGTTGAGAGCGTGCTCCAGGAAACTGTTAACCCTAGTTAACATACTGACATTGTACAAGGTGTATAAGAAGTTAAAACATTCACTGTTAGTGAACTCGATATATCAGGAGTGAATTAATCATTGCCCAGCCTCCCTGAACAACAGAGTAGGTATATGGGCTATAAGAGAAAATAATGTACCATATTAGGTAATAAGTCTAGGATGTTAAAACTGATTGTTTTTACTTCTTTCCAAAAGAGAGTGCTACCAGCAACACAACTTAACAGAATTATCGGGATGCAAGAAAGAGGGACTGTTGAGGTAAGGGCGGAGATATATTTGGGATAAGACACTACTTAGGGTCAGTGTAGAAATAGAATAGTTCTTAACATATGCCTATACCCACACAGGAAATCTCAGCACAAACCATGCAGCTCCAATGACTGATGGAGGTTACCAAGGACAAGTAGAACAACTGACACTTTGGATGCCACAACTGACGCCAGTCTCTTTCTCATCTCTTACCATTCCTCTTTCCCCTGTGCAGCGGGTTTCTGCCCTTAAGTTACTTTTGGTCATTGAGGTGGGGCAGTTGAGCCATGAAGTTGGGAGCCAGCTTCATTGGGAGCCAGCTTCGGTGACTGCGTCACATTCCTACAGGATCATGCATACCACAGTTCAGAGCATGTGCCTGCCTGTGACACTCACCAGCAATGACAGGAAGGAGCTTCCCCTGTCTCCCTCGTTGTTGATGTACAACTAGTTTCTTTATCTTGAACAGCTGCCTAGAGTCTCCTTGTTCTACAAAATGGTTGACTTTCATAACCACCTCCCTGATCCTCACAGAAAGCTCATTCTCTGTTGGGATGCCGCCCGATGAGATGAAGTCCGGCTCCTTCTGTCAGACTGGTGAATTCCTTTCCACAGACAATCCATCACAGAAACACCTCCTCAAACTCAGATGCTTCTCTTGAGTCTGGCAGAGGGAATGGCAACCCAAATCCTGGATTCCACTCTTGGATCTCAGCTTACTCTATGACGCTGGTAAGTGATTAGTTATTACAGCGTTGAACCATGCACTGGCCAGTGAGTTTAGACATATATCACCCCGATGGACATGCTGATCCAATGAGAGGGTATCCTACTATCCGGGTACCCCCTCCAATCTTGTGGCATTTCCTCCATGTTCAATGTGTGATCAGTTCATGAGGAGGGCATGCTGCCCTCCTCCCCTGTCTCTTAGTACCTGTCCGTGCTGTCCTCAGGGAGGAGTAATAATTAGCTCCATGCCAGGAGTCCATGCCCACCACCCAGCTGCAAGAGAGGGGTTATCCCAGCAGAGGCTGTGTGAGATAAACATAGATCAGAGCTAGTGAGTTCCCAAACCCACCAAGGTTCTACAAGGAGTAGGGAGAGACAGAGGAGGAGCTGCACTGTCCAATAGGACACCATCTTGGTTTGCACTAAACACAGTAGTTCACCAATCCATCCTCACCTACTGAACACACTTGCCCTTGGCATATCTCAGACATGCCATTGACAGAGAACCTGGGTAATGGAGACTGCACAGACTCTACCAGGAGGGAGCTGGTAGGCAACCCCTTCCAAAGAGTACATAGCCTGGGTAGAGAGAGCAGCAGCCAGGTGCACTTTGCATGCCTCCACAAGCGCAGAGCTAAGCTCTATTGTCTCCTTCTACGTAAAGAGGGAGACCGTCAGTTGGCATGCATGATTGTCATTTTCACTGAGGTAAAAATAAAAAAATCCAACAGCAACTTTCCAGGAACTTGCCTGGGGATCAGCATAGGGCAGGGAAGCATGCTCCCCAGAGCCATGCAGAAGAATTTCTATCCCAACAAGGTGAAAACCACGAAAATAGGGGAAATCGAGTACCATATAGAAAAATGCAAAAACTGTAGTAAACAAATAGTTTTTTTCTCCAACCTGCTTGTTACTGAAAGCTGGTGATCTTAGCACAGCAAACCTTTTGTTGATGCCATTTTTAAGTTTAAATCTGTTTTATTGGTGCATAGTTAAATCAAAGCAAGAGCATACATTTCGAGAGATCATCTCTCTAAATTGCGTTATAGGAATACAACTTTTAAAGACTAATGAAAAACATCAAAAAGAAAACTTGAACAAACACCCTCCCACCCATTCCCCTCTAAAGCCTCCCTCCACCAAACCCAGTACCGTCATCTAAGTGAACTGTAATGTCAGGGAAGTAGTATGATTCACTTGAGTGTGTTGCAAATTAAGTTGTGTCAGGTTCAGCCAAGCGAAGTGGCCGCAGGTAGCGGGGACAGGTCAATTCTCTAAATTCCTTAGTCAAAAAGGTTATGAGGGGCTGCCAGATTGTTCGGAATGTATCGTCTTGTGAGGTCAGTGATAGGGTGAGTTTTTCCATCCCCAATATGTCCCATAAGCGTCTAACTGTTCACTTGCTAATTGCAGCTACATTTAACACACTATGATATGTTTCACTTTTTGTTCAAACAATAAACAATTCTTGTCTTTGGGTCAGAAAATTCTTATTCATGTGATAATGCTGCATCATTATAATCATTGCCAAATCATAAATCTAACGAGTTACAATGCATTATTTTTTAACATGTTAACATTTCAACATATAATTCATCATATAGTTCATTAACAATCTTTGAACAGAGGCTATCGGCAGGACCACAACATTTGTTACTTGCCCGGACTCCAGCAGTTTGGCATATATCTCTTTTTCAGTACCACTATAAAGTGTATGAAGGATTAAAGGAGTGACAATACGGCTTTTTACTGCTGGTCAACTACAAGCTAGGCACTTCTTTAGACAAAGGTTTTGAAGGACTAAAGGAGTGACAACACAGCTTTTTATTGTTGGTCAATTACAAGCAAGATTGGCCCCTGAGGAAGGGACATTTACGTCCCGAAATGCATAGGGCACCTATCTGAATGTTCATGAGAAAAATTGTTAATGAGCCACCTCTTTTCTGATTCGGGTCTAGACCATTCCACCAAGTAACGGAGCTGGGCTGCCTGGAAGTATCTGGTGAAACAAGGAACCCCCAGCCCTCCTTCTGCCGGGGGGAGCCAACTCCGCTCCTTACTCATTCTTGGCCGTTTACCCGCCCACACAAAGTGGCTCAGAGCTGCCTGGAGGGCCGTGATAGTGCCAGCCGGCGGTGACAGCGGCAGAGCCTGAAAACAAAAGAGGACCCTGGGCAAAATGGTCATCTTTGTAGCTGCGACGCGGCCCTGAAGAGAGAGCGGGTAATGCCGCCATCTATCTAGCTCAGTACGGACACGGGTCAGTAATGCCCCATCGTTTAGGATGTTCATTTTTTCGATTGTCCTGCAAAGCTGAACTCACAGATAAGGGACAGAGTCTGTGGCATAACAAATTGTATGTGTTCGCCGTACCTCCTCTAGCTCCAGAGGAGGAACTGTGAGATTGAGAGCCTGAGACTTGTGGAGATTCATGCGGAATCCAGATACCGCCCGAACCCCTCCAACTCGGTCACGAAGGGAGGCAAACTCCTCTCCGGGTCATCCAGCATCATCATGATGTCGTCTGCGTACAGACTGATGCGGTGTTCTTCCCCCCCTAGGGGAATCCCCCTAATGAGCCTATGATCGCGGACCCGCTGTGCGAAGGGCTCCATGTACAGGGCGAATAGTAGGGGGGAAAGCGGGCAGCCCTGTCTTGTGCCTCTGCATATCGGGGAATTCTTTGAGTCTACCCCGTTGACCCTCACGGACTCCCGTGGTGTCTGGTATCCGCTAAAGACCCAGGACCGGAATCGCTCCCCAAAACCAAAGTGCTCCATTGTCACACTGAGGAAAGGCCAATGGACCCAATCAAAAGCCTTTTCAGCATCTACTGAGAATAACATGCTGGAACCCTGCCTTAGGTGTGCCTTATCTCTAATGTGTAGAAGTCTCTTAGTGTTGTCTGCACAGAGCCTCTGTGGGATGAATCCCGCTTGGTCAGGGTTGATGAGTCCCTGCATCAAGGGTTTTAGACGCGCCGCCAGAATGCCTGTAAAAGGTTTCGAGTCGGCATTAAGGAATGATATAGGGCGATAGTTGGCACAGGATTTTGGATCTTTCCCGGACTTAAGAATAACTGTGATAGCTGCTTCTTGCATGGAAGTCGGGAGTGTGCCCGAATCCGCTATCGAGTTGAAGAGTCGGGTGAGGATCGGGGCCAATTTCGGGCAGAAAGCCCTGTAGAATCAGGCGGAGAAGCCGTCCGGGCCATGGGACTTCAGTGGTTTCTGCCTCTAGATGTTTTTTGTCTTTGGCCTTTCTGTTTTTCCTCCAACGATTTAACATATGCTTGTTAAAAAAACCATGCGATTGTGATAGGAAAAGGTAATTGTCACAGAAAAAGGAGCCAATATGTGATTTAGACATACAAACGTGGTGTTGGGCGAATCCCCGCTGTGTGCTATGTAGAAGTATCTTAAATAGTTTTAAATTAGAGGTGTATGATTCTAGCAATAACACGTCCTTACTTGCAAACTACCAGGTGCGCAAATAATCAGAAAAGGCTACCATGCCTGGCAGCCCATATTTGAAGATACTGTAGGTGTGCAAATTTTTGCGCAGAAACTGGTTACCCTCGTTTAGCTCACCCTGTTCGTTTCTATATTTTCTTGAACATTTTGATTGGATAACAAAAAAGGTATGCCACTTTAGCATTCTCTGATAGAAAATCGCATGCTAAAAAGTGTATATAATTTTTCTTTTTTGGAGGGCCCAGGAGCTGCAATTTGCTCCAGAATCAGTCTTTTTGAGATAAGACAAACACATACACACACACTTTTTTTATTTACCACTCCAAGGCTTGCTTTGGCCATCTTGGAATGATACATTTTCAAAAAATGGCTGCGGCAGTATCTTAACGCTTGCATGTGCATACGTCACCACGCTGGAGTTACTTTTTTGCAGATGGGGAACTGCATCTGCAACAAAGCATTTTTTCCTTTTTGCCCATGCTGTTCAGCAAGGGCAAAAGGCATTGTAAAGCCAAAAGGTCAGCTAATGCCTTTCAAAGGCAAGAGCTATTGGCTTTGCCAATGAGTGTTTTTTGGGGGGGCAGAGCTCCCCTAAATGTTGTCCTTGGGCATAGTGATCGGGTAGAGGGGGTCATTCCCTCCTCTCCTCATTCTTGGCCAAGGCGAGGAGGTGTGTGGGCTTACAGTACCCAGCCCATGGTCAAGGTGGTGGTTGTGTTAAAAGATTAAAGATGCCCCACACCCTTGGACAAGGTGAAGGTAGAATCTCTAATTTCACCCACTGTTCCGGGGATTTTAATGAAATCTCCACCACAGGAAGCTTTTGTTAAATCTCTTCCATTGTTTGTAGATATCATGACACTTAAAAAAAAAAACGTACGCATTGAGAAGGTTTAAAAAGCACCCCATACATCTGCAGGCACAATTTCTTCTTAAAATCTCATCTAAGGTTTTCGAACATCCGGAGACATTTTGTTTAAAAATTGCTAGGGAGGGATTTCAATGAGATTAGAGAGAAGGGTTGGAGGGTAACACAGAAAGGCTACAGGTGCAGGGCAAGGTGGCACGCAAGAGTTGCCATGGGGACAAAGTCACAGAGGGACAGCAGTAGTAGGCAGAGCAGCACACAGATGTTGCAGGCATGATGCATGGTGGTACACAAAGGAGGTGAAGAAACATAGAGCTCACAGAGGAGTGCAGGGTAGGCAAGGGGTACATGGGTTGCTGGAGGGAAGAGGAGCAAATAGAGGCCAACACCATCATACACAAGCACACATTATTATTCCACGCAGCCAACATCATACAATCTTTTACACAGCGTCATATTGTAAGCTAGCCCTCAAATACCCACACACCAAGATTTACCACACATCCACGCATGCACACTCCTACATGCACACAAATTTCAAGGTACACCCACACCATCCATCTTACACCTAGACAGCATCCATTTACCAATGCTCAGCACGGTCACTTCAAAGCCTTTATAATGCCATCCTAAAACATTTCACACACTTATAAACATAATCAATTAGTCTTTGAAACCCATCTCCTTTCAAACTTTATCAGGCGAGAAAAGCGGTGGGAGTTAAGTTGACTCCTGGGCCTGGGAGTGCATGCTGGGGGGCACATGTTGTGCCCCCTGCTGGAATTACACCCCTGTTCCTCCACGGTGTGGCATGCATGAAACACTGTGCATGAAAGTGCCGCAGGCGCTGTCACGGCGGCGGGCGGCGGGCTGCATGTTAGGCTCTCCTATGAGCTTAACAGCCCACTGCCATGAGACCACTTCAGCATCGCCCGCCATGGATTATAATCGTAATCCAGCGGGCGCACCATGGCTTTGGCGGTCCTCCTGCAGACGGCGTGGTGGTGGCGCCGCAGGAGGGCCGTCATACGCGTAGTAAGTCCCTTAGTATAGTTGGTTGGTGACATGAGGTGAAGGTATCCCTTCAAATGGGAATTTCTTGATTTTTTAATTTTTATGACATTATGCAAACATATTAGACAAACTGCACTCCCTCAGGAGGTCGGCACAGTAAATCCCAACCACCAAAAATGAACGTTCTTAGCCCGCATTAGATTCAGGCGCGAGGTAAGGAACTAACCAAACGCATTACAACAGGGGAAAAATATACATGCTAATAAACACATTGCATAGACTTACACATTTGTGTTTTTATATATTATAACATAAAGCATCTCTTTTCCTAAACAGAAAAAAATAATTTAAAAAGAGGCAATTAGTCATCAAACAAGATTTAAGATTTTCCTCGAAGGAATCCTTACTCTTGTCATGCACCTCACTCAGACTGCAACAGCTCCTCACTACACTCTTCCCTGACTGATTAATTGGCAATGGGAACTGTAACAACTTTTCTCTATCATGTTTTATCAGACTCTTGCTTTGCATACTTGGATCATCCTGCAAGAAAATTCAGTTTCCTGACTTAGATTCTCACCCGCCATGTTTACAGCTTTAATATCCTGTTGAGATACATTTGTAAGTTTGGGACCTTCACACTTTGATATATGCTTAAAACTCCAACACTTTCCATCCTGGATGATCACACTATTCTTGTTTATTTTAACCACTTTTATGGAGTTAGTAGATTGACTCTTGCCCTTCTCAACCCGCCTTGGCAGCCGTATCTTGACATTATCACCCACAGCAATTAGAGGTTTTCTGACACCATATCTTTGGTCATACCTTTCCTTTGATGTAGATTGACATATATCTACTCTAATTCTTACTTTTTCAAGGTCTGGCTTATGATTTGTGCCCACAATTTTCTTACACATAATCTTGAGCCACCATGGACTGATAGGGGATGATGGATTCCTTCCTTTAAGTAAAAGGAAGGGTAAACTGCTGTTGCAGAGTTGGGTGTGATCCTGTATGCCCTTAATATGTCACACAAAGCTAAGGTGAAATGTATATTAGCCATCACAGCAGGGCCGGATGCTCTCTTTCAAATACCTATTTAAGCTCTCCACTTGGCCACTGGATTGAGGGTCATAAAGTGCAGCTCTGACATGTTTGATATTGTGTGTGAGTAAGAAACCCATCATTTCAGTGGACGTAAACTGAGCCCCATTGTCAGTGACAATGGTTTCAGGAAAACCTTCTCTGCTAAAAACATCCCTAAGAAGCTCCAGCACAACTATAGCAGTGATATTTTCTGTGAACATTACTTCAGGCCATTTGGAGTGATTATTTATAAGGACAATAGCAAATCTCATGTTGTCTGGAAGATTTCTAAAATGTCATGAAATATCCACACCCACCTTTTGCCATGCAAACTTGGGCCATGTTAAACTTTGCCTAGGTGTACCTTTGGTCTTGCAATTCTTGTCAGAGTCAGAAGACTGTGCATTCCCTTACCATTCGGTCTGCCTCAGCAGCCATACCTGGCCACCAATAATTCTCACACAATACATTTCTTAATGCGGGCATTCCCATATATCCTACATGACACATTTTCAATAATGTTCTCTTATACCTTCCAGAGGAATGCATTTCTCATTTCTAAACACTCAATCACCACTTACGCTCAATTCAGAGGCCACTTGATCATAAGAGTGAAGTGCACCTTTCATACTTTTAATAGATGGCCAACCATCACATATGTATTTCTTTATCAACTTTAGTTCCTTGTCCTTGGAATTTTCTTCAACCCATGTCTCCTTCCTCAATGCTTCTCCCTGCACTGCATACACATCAGTCACACACGCCACTACATCTAATTCTTCACTTCCAACGGCATTCTTTTCTTTGTCCCCACATAGTAGTCGTGATAGACAGTCGGCTGTGCTGTTTTGTCTACCAGGCACAAAAGAGACATCAAAATTGTATTTTTGCAGTTTTGAACACAGCAGTGCAATACCAGCAGTAGAGTTCCTCCCACCTCCAGGTGACAATATGTTTAACTCTAGGTTTGTGGTCTGTGTGTAATGAAAATGTGTTGCCCCACACAAAATGTCTGATTCATTTGGGCAAAGGTTGATTGCCTAAACACAAGCAAAGAGTTCCCCCCTATAACTGAATATCTTCTTTCAGTCTGACTCAAAGTCTTTGAGGCATATGCCAGCCCCCATTCTGAGTTTCCAACTTTCTGAGTTAAGACGGGGCCAAGGCCATATCTGCTGGGGTCCACAGAAATTACGCAATATTTTTCATAGTTGAAAAGGTTGCAAAGCAGGAGCATTGATGATTTGATCTTTTATGTTTTTAAAAGCCTGCTTTTGTTCATCTCCCCACTGAAAATACACACCTTTCCTCAGCAGCATGCACAGTGGTTCCATTACAGATGCAAAGTTCTTCACAAATTTTCCATAATATTCGCAAAGACCTATGAAGGAAATTAACTTTTCCTTGTCATCTGGTGCTGGGGCATCTTTTATTGCTTTTACCAGGGAGTCGTTTGGCACAACACCTTTGTCAGATATCTTGTGGCCCAAATAATCCACTTGGGACTCAAAAAGTTTACATTTGTCAGTGCTTAGCACGAGCCCTCTGTCTGATAGTCTTTTGCATACTTCTGACACAACTTTAACATGTTCGCTTTTATCTTTTGAAAAACTAAAATGCAATCCTCAAAGCAACAGACATGATCCTCCATATCCTAAAAAATATTTGGAACATTATCCATTGGCACATGGAGGATGCTGATGCAAGTCTGAAGAGCGGTCTCTTAAATTCTCCAAATTGTGTAATGAATGCTGTCAATGGTCGTGAAGCAGGGGGAAACACTACCTGGTGGTAAGCATTTTGTAGATCCAGAGTAGAAAACATTGTTGCACCATTAAGCATTGAAAACAGATGGTTAATCTTTGGTAAAAGATATCTGTCGATCAACATTTTATTATTCAATGCTCTCAAACCCACACAGAGCCAAGAGCACCATTGCTTTTCTTTACTAGCACTACCAGTAACGCCCAATGCGACAATTCTATTCCTTCAATATTATCATCTGCTAGTATGTTATTCAGTAATTCCTGAAGTTCTTTTCGGACTCTAAATCGAGCATCCCTTTCTTTCTGCCTTACCAGTTCAACATTGGTCTTCAGTTTTATTTCATGTTGAAATCCTTTGTTTTCCCATACTATTCTTGAACACTTGAGGAAAGGCAGCAATGAAATGGTCCGTTATATTACCTTCCTTTACTACCAAGACTGGATCATCCATGTTTGGATTAAAAATTATTTTTAATCATTTTTGATCTCTCCATTCTAATACATTGGCCCCTTTACGTGCCACATATTTCTTGATCATGGCAGACATCCCATTGAAATTTGTTTTGGGCCTAAAGTCCCCTTCAAAATTAATCTTCTGCCAGTCTAAAGTAACTGCCTGTATGTCTGGAGGCAACATTTGTCTCACTAGAGATTTTAATTTACTGTCCAAATAAGATTCAGAGATTATCGCAAACAGTGATCCTGAGTCAGCCATGACAGACAAGTGTACTCCATGTACTTGTAATGGTACATATTTGAGGTCTTACTACTTCCTCGTTATCTTCAACTTGCACAATCAGGATCATGTTTCTTCTCGTCATACCCTCAATCTCTTCCTCTTCTTCTCCCACCTACATTTCTTCTACAGTGTCAGATATTCTGTTACAGTTTTCTTTTTTATTGTCCCAACACACCTTGACAAAATGTCTCCTTTTCCTACATATCCTGCAGTTGTTATTTGTTACAGTACAGAACGTTGATGAGGCAAAATGTGAGGGACTTCCACATCTATAGCAAAAAGATGGCTTCTCAAAACCTTTCTGTTTTGTAACGTCTTTCACACCTTGTTCTCCTTTTAAGTGACCCACCTCCTTCTCCTTATTTGAGGACACATTTTTATTCACCTCTTTAACCCAAATCATTGACTGTTCAATTGAGTTTGCCGATGGAATCACTTCTTCCAAAGTGGGGTCCCCCATAACCCAGAATCTTTCTTGAATTCTTTTATAATTTGTGTTTACCATGAAGTGTTCACATCATCTCATTTGTGTTGACACCAAAATTGTAAGTATTTCGTAACACGGTTAAAAATTAATCAAAAGTTTCACTTTCTACCTTCTTGTGTACAAGTGATACCTTTCTTTTTTTAAGTTTAATAAGCTTTATTGAGATAAAATATATCATACAACATTGGGCAAAAACCAGAACAATATTCAAGGACAAGTAGATTACATGGGATGAAATATGCCATGAAACATAGTAGAAAGCCGTTTACAAAATTTTGGGATTTATAAGGAAAACAGAAATAGGGGGAGGGAAAAAGAAGGAAGACATAAAATATATTCTACAACTGAGAATCAAATATCCATAAATATGTATCAGAGCAATTGGAATATAGGTTGATATGTGCAAATGAAATGAAAAGATTTTGTACTTGTAAAGCGCACTGCTACCCTGAGGCTTCCTGGCGCTGAACGCATACCGCTGTGGAACCCTTCCTGGCTTTTCCCTGTGAAAATGTCCACTCCTGGGCACCCCCAAAGTGAAGCCAGGCATCCCAGCGCTGGTGGGGCCGTTGTGGAGATTAAGCAAGCTATTGCCCAGAGTTGCAGAGTGGGACCCATGATTAGAATAGGCACCGAGGCGAGAATTATCAGGTCCGAGGAAGTTGAGCCCAAGACCCGCCGAGGCGGGAATTGAACCCTGGTCCCAGGCCAGATCTCTGCATCAGGGTCTGCCGCTCTAACCATTGAGCCACACTTCTCCACAAATAGGATTACAACAATAAATATTTTAGAAAAAGAAAAAGAGAAAAAAGACAAAGACATAGAGCAGAAAAATCATGGAGGCTGAAAATTTTCAGAACAATTTCGGGATATCTGAACATTGGAGATTTTATTTAAATAAACAGTTAGTGGTAACCAAAATATCTCTATTTTTCCGTGAATTATGATAGGATGCGTAAGCAGTATCCAAACTATGATAATGGCATAAGTTGTTCCACCAGGATTTGACTGAGAGTTTGTTTGAGCATTTCCAATTAAGTGTGATCTGCTGAAAAGCTAAAGCTAACATAAGGTCGAAGAGTCCCCGTTCATGAGACAGCAACCCAAGTGACTCTGATAGACTGCCTATGAAGAGAATGATATTTGATATGGGAGTGTGGAGATTGAAAATAGTTTCGACCTTAGACCAAATTTGTGACCAAAATGAGGCTACGTGAGGACAAGAAAAAAGGAGGTGATATAAATCAGCTAATGGATGATCACAGGACCAGCAAGTTTTGTTATCAGAGTGTGTAAAAGAAGCAATGGAGAAAGGAGTGAAATAGAATCTATGATACATAAAAAAACATAGATTGAGTGGTGGATGCAGATCTGGAGATTTTTAACGATCTGATCCAGATCTTGTTCCAAAAATCGGTGCTCCATTCACAAACCAGATCCATTTCCCATACAAGCTCCACCTTAGATTTGGCTCGTTCTGGATCAGCAGAGTTGAAAAATTTATAGATAAGAGAGGCCTTAGGAAGTAACAATAAAAATTTTATAAGTGGATCTTGCGTATGTAGGAAGTCTTCAGAGGGAAAAGAATAAAAAAATTCTAAGATGGTTTCCATCAGTAATAGAAATTTATGTAAAAACGAACGAGGACATTGAAAAGTGGTTTGAAACTGGGGAAAAGAACAAGGAGAGATACCATCAAAGATATCATGAATCCAAATGATACCTTTAGATCTCCAAGCGCGCCAAAATAAAGGTATGTTGTTGATGGTAAGAAAGCGATTGTGCCAAAGAGGAGAACGTAAAAATGCATTCCTGGAAATTGACTTAGGTTGTAAATGGGGTCTTAATAATGAGCAAGTGTGTTTAAACAGCGGGAGAGATGTGAGGTTAGTTTTGGCAGTAAAAGCGAGGATCTCTGAAAAAGAGAAAGGGGAGAAGAGGCTATGTTCAATATTGACCCATAAAGGAGTGAGAGAGGAACTATCAGTATGAAGCCAATAAGAAGCCTGTTTAAGACAAAAGGCCTTATGATATAATCTAAAGTTTGGAAAATTTACACCACCAATAGATTTCGACTTCCTGAGATGAGATAAAGAAATTCTAGATTTTTTACTATTCCATAGGAATTTAGAAAGAAGGGAATCTTACTTTTTGAAATAAAGAGATGGGATATGAACTGGGAGCATTGAAAGAACATATAATACTATAGGGGTAACCATCATCTTAATAGAGTCAAGACGCCCCCACCAGGAAAGAAAAAGAGGGTTCCAGGAAGAAAGTAGTTTGGAAATCCGATCTAGAATTTCTTTCATATTAATAGTGATCAAGTCCGGAATAGAATTAGTAAACCATACACCTAGGTATTTAATTTTTGAAGTATTCCAGCGAAATCCCGTGAGGTCGAAATGATGTTTAGAGCAATATTTGGTTATAGGAAGAATTTCTGTTTTATCAGAGATAATTTTATAACCTGATACTGCTGAGAAATTTGAAATTTCTTGTAGTATAGGGGGAAGAGAAGATTCTGGATTGGATATAAAAAGTAAAATATCGTCCGCATAAGCAGAGAGCTTCAAATGACGGTCACCATATAGAAACCAAGAGATAGAAGTGTTGTGACGAATGTGAGACAAAAAAGGTTCCAGAAATAAGATAAAAAGAAGAGGAGATAGAGGACAACCTTGTCGAACACCACGATGAAGGGAAAAATGTTTTGAAATAAGACCATTGACAACAGTAGAGGCAGTAGGTGTGGTATAAAGTAATGAAACCAAATAAATGAATTTAGGCCCAAATCCATGCCAACGGAGTGACTTAAATAAAAAGACCAATCAACTCTATCAAAAGCCTTTTCCTCGTCAATAGAAATTGCAGCTAAGGGATAAGGCAAAGTAGAAGCTTTGTTTAGGACATTAAAGAATAATCGGGAATTATCAGACGTTAGTCTGCCTTTGACGAAACCACATTGTTCTGGGCCAATTAAATGAGGTAAGAGTGATTCAAGGCGTAATGCCAATATTTTAGCAAAAATTTTATAATCTACATTTATCAAAGAAATAGGACGGTAGTTTTTGCAGAGTTTCGGATCTTTACCCTCTTTAGGAATAAGACAAATAGAAGCCTCAAGGAAAGTGCCACTTGCTGCACCAGTGGCGCAAAAGTACTGAAAGAGATTAAAGAGTTTTGGGAGCAAGATATTGGAAAAATGTAGATAAAATTCAACAGAAAAACCATCTGGGCCAGGGGATTTGTTTTTCTTTAATGAACCTAAGGAATTAGTAATCTCTTGGATCGATATGTCTGAATCTACAGAGTCGAAATCAAGACCTGAAGATGAAGAGGGAGAGACATTGCCGAGGTATGAGTCGATAAGAACGGATGATGCAGGAGACTCCGGAGTGTATAAGTTTTCGTAAAAGGAGGCAAATTCGTCTAAAATGTCATGGTCCTTAAAACGAGTTTTCACATCTTCTGACTGAATAGAATTTATCAGAGTTCTTTCTTTTCTAGATTTGAGGTAATTAGCTAGAAGAGAACCCACCTTATTACGGCCTCTATAGTATCGGGCGCTACTACAAAGAAGAATAGAGGAAGCATTGTCAGTAGAAATTTTTATTAAAATCCAGCTTTGCACGAACAAGTTCCTGCAGAGTGGAATCTGATGAGGAGGTATAAAATTGATGTTCCAAGCATTTGATATTATCAAGTAAGGCTTTATGTTGAGAAAGAGTATGTTTCTTTTTCCTAGAGACAAAGTCTATGATGAAACCACGAGCAGCAGCCTTAAAAGTGTCCCAAACTAGGACAGAAGAGACGGATGGACCTTCATTGAAAGAGAAGAATTCCTCAGCAAAAGAGGTGAAAGAGGAAGAGAAAACTGGGTCTTGTAAAAGGAAGTTATTAAACCTCCATCTGGAGGATTTGAGCTGCGAAGGGAGCAGGTCAAAATCAGCGATTACCGGGGCATGATCAGAGATCAAAATAGGTTCAATTGAAGATGAGATGAGATTTTGAGCCAGAGGTTTAGACAGAAAAAGATAATCTAATCGGGTTAGGGAACCATGTGGAGGGGAGAAAAAAGAAAATTCTGTTTGGTCTGGGTTACATAATCTCCAAGCATCTACGAAATGTGACTGTTCAATGGTACTGTGAAATTGTATGTGAGCTTTGTGAGGGACAAAACGTACCTGAGACTTACGGTCAATAAAGGGGTCCATGATCTGATTGCAGTCACCTCCTAGGATAAAAAATTCATCTTTGTGTTGCAAACATTTACTTGTAATAGTAGGCCAGAAAGAATAATCTGGTTGAGTTGGACCATAAACATTAAAAATGGTTAAAAGGATACTATCGTTAATAAGTAATTTAACTAAAATCCATCTACCATGTGCGTCAATTTCTTGCGATATTACAGAACAATTCAACTTTTTATGGCATAAAATAATAACACCATTTTTCTTAGTAGCGGTAGGAGAAACAAGAACTGAACCAACCCAATTGCGTTAAAGTTTAAGAGCCTCAGCCTCTGACAAATGAGTTTCTTGTAATAAAGCTAAATTAGGATTATAGGAAGCTAAATGAGAGATAATTCTTTGTCTTTTTATAGGATTAATAAATCCTTTTACATTCCAAGTAACAACTCTAAACGCGAGAGAATAAGTAATATATATGGAACAAGAGAACCAACAACGTTACATTGATAAATATATTGAATAACACAATCAACCATAAAAGCCATAGGCAAATTAAACAGTAGAGAAAAGAAGAGTGTTGTAGAGGAGAAGAGGAGAAAGAAAAAAGGAAGGAAAAGGAGGAGAGTAATAGGAGAGATAGTAAGAGAAGACCGTACATGACATCCAATAGTCCCAAATAAGAAAACAAATGAGAAAATAAAAGGATTGACGACTGTAATACGTACCTTCTAAGGGAAGACAAGAGAAAAATACGAGGAGTGGCGACACAAGGGAGGAGACGGCACGACCAGCCGGGGAGGAGGCACCACAGCGGGGAACATGTGGAACAAATAGGAAACGGATAAAGAGGTAAGTCAAAGAAGATAAAAATCTGCAGTGATATAGAGGGAGAGAAGATACAAATAAGAAGCAGGAATAGCCTGTTACATAACACTTATTAACAAAAACCTGTAAAGAAAGAAAACATTAGGTAAAGCAAATCGAACCACATCACGTAATGAAAGATAAGAAAGTCAAGGTATGGAGGACGTAGAGGAAAGAGGACCAGAAATTTCCATCGACGTCGTGGAGTGTGAATGAATGAATTTCCTCAGTTCTGCCGGATCATCAAAAGTAGAAGTATTGTTCTGGAAAGTCACCTTGAATAATCACGGGTGAAATAATCCATATCTCGCCCCAAGTGTACGTAAAACTGGCCGGAGATCAAGACATTCTTTTCGTCGTTTAGCTGTTGATGAAGAAACATCTTGGGAGATATACAATTTAGAGCCTGACCAGACAAGCTGTTTGTTATGTTTAGCTGCATTCAAGACTAGTAGCAAGTCCGTAAATTTCAAAAATAGAAAAATCACCCCTCGTGGCTTGGAAGGAGCAGATGACAAAGACAAGCGAGGGCCCAGCCTGTGAGCTCTTTGGATATTCAGATTTGTAGATGCAGGAAGGTCAAGAAGCTTTGTGAGGAAGTTGTTGAAAAAGTGGACGGGGTCATCACCCTCCAAACCTTCAGGAAGACCATACAAGCGAAGATTATTGCGCCTATTTTGATTTTCAAGGTCCTCCGCTGATTTCCTTAATGAAAGGACCTCCCTCTCTAAGGCGACCAATTTGGTGGATACATTTTGTAGTTCATCAACTTGTTGCTCCATTATGGTAATGCGAGATTCCATAGATGACCATTTGGTATCCATAGCTTGTAAGCGGGAATTTGTTTCTTCAATAAATGGGCGCAAAGCGCGAATTTCCTCTAAGACAATGTCCAGAGACACTGGAGAAACAGACTTTGGCGGAGAGGGTGGGTCCTGTTTGAGACGTTTGTTAGCAGAGGCTGGAGTCTGTGTTTTGGCTGAGGATGGTGGCGAGACCGTTGACCTTGAAGAACCAGACTGCGCCATAGTGTTATTTGCTTGAAACGCAGATTCAATAGGTGGAGAATCAGACACAGGAGTATGAGCAGTGAATCTCTTATTAGTAAGCAATAGCCTCTTACTCCTACCCATAAAGCAAAGGGAGGAGAAATTGCGTTGGAGTAAGAGAAAACCCCAGCAAATACCAGCAAATCCCCCACAGCATGAAGAGAATCTCCAGAAGTCAACTGCGCAATCTGCTTATATAGAAATAATGAATCCTCCTTTAAGTCAGAAAAAGACTGGTCAGGCATGAAATAACAGGTACTGTAAAATATTTTGGCGAAAGTCAAGAGAAAAGCATTGTACCTGAGGAGAAGTGAAAAAATATCCTCTCAGAGAGAAACAAAATGGCGGCTGTAGAGGAGCTGCAGCATTTTTGTAGAATTTTCACCTGGAAAATTGAAGAAAAGCCATAATACGCGAAGAATGTCGCTCAGGGACACCTCCGACACAGGAAACACTGCGTTTCGATAATTAAAATGGATTAGGAAGCCGCGAAATCACTGCAACATTCCCGCCGCAATGCGGAGCTCCGAGGCTAGGCGGCCATCTTGTTTGGTGCTGCGCGCGCTCCCAAATGATACCTTTCTAATGTAGTGCTAATGGTAGGTTTAAACCTTGTCTCCAATTTCAACATCGCTTCTACAAATTCATCATATTATTTTTCCCCTGCAGGGGCTTCTACTTTCGGTAGAGCTCTAAATATATCTTGCCCTTCGGAACTCAGAGAATGTAAAAAAATACATTTTCTTCTTTCCACAGGCATCCTATTCCCTTTAAACGCCACTAGGTAAGCAGTAAATTCTTCTTTCCATTTTTTCCTTGGAATAGGTGGTTCTCCTTTTACTTGTACATTTTTTGTGGCTGATCAAGTTGCATTTTACTTTATAATAGGTGCCAACAATTTGTTTGAACACAGTTATTATACTGTCTCGCCAAAACAGTGATGTAACCTTGACTGAATGTATAGTAAACTGGTCACTTTTCGATAAAACTTTGATATTAGCTCCTCTCAAACACTACAGAATGGTTCAGTTTCCTTTCTGCCTTCCGTGGAACACCTTATTCTGCACGTTATTGGCAATGAAAAATGGCGCCTTTAATAATATGAAGCTGAACACACCGGTTATCTACTTCTGACCCCCCTCTATGGCGTCGGATAGATTTCCGACCGTAACCCTCGTAAAACAGTACCTCAGGGAAGTGCCACAGATTCTTGAGGGCGAAGAGAGCCAGGAAACTCCTCCATCCCGTCGATGAGATTCTGACTGGGCGGGGTTATTCCGCGATGATCGCGCACATGAGCTGCAGCCAGACCTTCACAATGGCAGCTACATCCAGGGAACACCTGAGCACTTTGCAGGAGATCCCTGTGGTGTTGGGCCTCAGGCCCACATTACGGAAATGATGGACACAGACACCAGCAGATGTAGAGCGGTAACTGGCCACGAGCACGTGCACCCGGGCCCTTTTATTGGCGGGGCCACGTCACTTGTGACACCCGTGATGGATGGGTGTGGGGGTGCAGTGTGTCCAGCCCTCAAGGGAGTGGCTGGGGTTACAGCTTCCTGCGGAACACTAGAATGTGTCCCGCAGGACATTACATTCCTCCCCAACTTTATTGAAGAATAAACAAAACGTTAGTCCAACCTGTGGGGACAAAACAAACAGTTTTCTGAATACCACAGGGTCCATCAGTCTTCTGAGTCAGGTGGCAGGACGACGTCAGACAGGAGCTGGTGACTCTGCTTGCAGCAGGACCTTCTCGGCGGGCACCCGTAATTTCACCTGAGGGGTTCAGTACACGACCGCTGGCTTGGAGACGTCCGCTGCGTACCGTCAGTTCACCGATGATGACATGTCATACACTCTTGCATGGCTCCCACCTTGCTGACATCGGTGATGGTCTGTGGTAAGCTCTAACAGTTCTTTACAGTGGGTTGCGTCGTGAGCATGGATGGAGTCCACGGTGAGGATTCACAGAGGTGTTGCTGGACCGACTGTCCCTGTTGAACTGCTTGGCTGTTACCGGTAACCTGTCGGTGGGGCAACGTCTCTTCTCGCTCTCCCGCCTGGGGAGGCCCGTCGTCGGGGTTGCTACGGGACTGTAGGAGGGCTGCGCTGGGGGCCGCTTGTGTGCCGTCTGGGGGCAGCTGCAGGACCGCTGAGGAGCCGTTACTTAGTCACACGCACAACCCTCACGGGTGGAGGAGTCTTGGCTGAGACTTGCACTCGCTGCCGCGGTTCCGGTGTAGGCCAGGTTCACAGGTGGCTTCTGATTTCTTTTAGTCGGCTGGTGTGGCAACGGTGTCGGACTTCAGTCCATCGGTACTCGGGGAGTGGTGTTTGACGCATGTGCTGATGGCTGGCGTGATGGCGGTTGCTAGCCATGTGGTGAGTCGGAATGTTAGGTGGTGGTGACTTGCTGGGAGAGTTTGGATGTCAGGAGGGACTTAGCAGCCAGGTGTCTCCGCTTTGTTGAGGTTGATTTTCGGTGGCGGCTTGACACGTAGAGTGTACGGATCCTCTCTTGCCTGTTTTGGGGCCACAGCCGACACCATCTTGAGGCGGTGTGAGGGCGGGCACTCAGTGCTGATCATCACCCGTGGCATCTGCGGACAGGAGCAGGGATGCCGATTGACTTAGACTGTCGACGCTCGGGAATGGACGGTCGCCTGGGGAAGCGTTGGGATGAGACGCGGTCTGCGCTTGCTGCGGCTTACGTTCGGTTCATCCGTGAGGCTGTGCCCTGGGACGTCGGTCCGCCTTGGTGGCTGTCTGGTGTGTCAGGGTGTGCTCTTCTCCCTTTGTTGGTCTATTCAGCCCACCTGTGTTCCTCCGATTTTCTGGGTGACAGGGCTGTCACTCTCTTCTTTCTTCGAAGGCGTTGCGCTTGGACCTCGAGGCGGCGCTGTCATGGCGCTGGCTTCTGCCTTCGCTCCGGCGCGCTCCTTGCTTGCTGGGCGACGTGACGTCCGGTCGCGTGTCGCTGTTTGTTGGAGCGCATGTAGCTGTGGCGGCTCGCCATGTGGGGTGTGCAACTCCTCTCTTGCCTGTCGTGGGTCACCGCCGACTCCGTCTTGAGGCAGTGCGAGGGAGGACACTCTGTGTGGTCTTCGGCCCACTGCGGGGCTTCGTTGGTGCAGTGGAGACGGGGTCATCCTATGTGCTGTGTTTGGCTCCTTCCGGGCTTTATCGCTATTGCTGCGGTGGAGATGTAGGAGGATCTCCCTGCTGACTCCAGCAGTGCTTCTTTCTAGAGACGTCTCCTGGGTGCTTGTCTGTGCAGTCAGGTTCACTGGCGCGGCTTTCTGCGTGCTTCTGGCTGTGCGTGCGCTTTGTGTGCTCTGTCCCGTTCTTGGACGCTTTCTTCTGGCACTTGGGGTGCCGGTGGTGTGGTTGGTGGTTGTGCCTGTTCACCAGTATGGGCGGGTGATGCGACCTCTTCCCTGGTGGTGGTGTTGGGCAGCCACGTGTGGTGCGTGCTCTGCACCAGTCTTTCTTGTGCTGTCGGTGGGGATGGCTCCCTTGAGACGTCGCTGTCTGGCTGGTCTCCCACCCTTGCTAGAGAGGGCTGTCTTTGGCGTGGCTGCTGGTGTTGGTTTGCGCTGGTGCATCTTTGGGCCCCTTGGGGGCTCTTGAGTGTGGCAGCCACTTGGAGACTTTGTTGTCTTCGAAGGTGTCCTTGCTGCTCTCACCTGCAGAGTGCAGAGGGCCACTCTATGAGCATTCTTCTCTGAGGGCACCTCTTGCTGTGCCTGGTGCAGTCCGTCTCGGCACCCAGTCTTCCTGTGTTTACTGTGTAGCAGCGCTGGGCCTCTGGTGGCCATCAGAGGGGTTCACGTCTTCGTGGGGAGTGTGTTCCTTTTTTTTTTTTCTGGCGCTTCTCATTAACAGCAGTCCCTCGGAGGCGTGCGGCAGGTCAGTGCGTGCATGGCCTGGCGCCTGCACAGCTCTCCTGTTCCTGTAACTATTCCAATTGGAGGCAGGGCTTGTGCAGTGGTAGCTTCCGGCCAGGTACCAGTGCTGAGCTACTCTGCGGGGAAGCGGGCACTGTGGGTTTGTGGCTGGTATCAGGCAGCAGGGCCAGCTATACTTCGCAGGGATGGTGCTTTGCATTGCATATCGTATCCTGCCCTTGAACGCGGTGCAGTGGGCTACCACTGGGAGGTGCTGTGGGCACGCTTCCCAGCCACAGCTGCATTCCTTGTCATGCCAGCTGGCTTTGCGAGGTGGCAGGTAGTGCTCTTTTGCCCTCGCTGCAATAATTGACAGCCACCAGCGGGGTAACACTTGCATGTCTCATCGGGAACTTCTCCTCGCCGTAGGGCCTCTTCCTTCAGGGCAATACACTTTGTCCCTTGTTTGAGGAAACAGTTCTCTGGCTGCATGCTGTGGTACTGGCTGGCCGATGAGCAGGGTCTTGTGGGGGTTACAAACCTGTGTTTTGTCCCCTGCGTGAGCTGGGGGCAGCCTTGCTGGCGCTGTTGGCTGTGCTCCTCCTCACAGGTGCTGCGTCTGTGGTTCCATGGCAGGGATTGCTCTACACCTTTTCTTCACCATCTTAGGTGCTGTGCTTTTCCTTATGCTGTGCTGCCTCGAGCTGGGATGCCTTTGTGTGGAGACCTGAGCTGGGAGTCTCCTGTCTGGGCCTCTCCTGTCCCTGCTGATCCCGTATCTGCCTTTTGTCCAAGGTCTTTGCCATGTCAGGCTGGCGTAGTGCACTTGTGGCAGGGTGTGGTGCATCAGGCCACCACTAGGTGGCAGTGCGCTCCCGGTCTTCGCCGGCTGTCTCTCTGCTGCTGCGGCCTTTCTTCTGGCTGAAAGCGAGGCAGATGGCCCCGGAGCTGCGCAGTTCGTTTGAGTCAGGTGATGGCAAGAACCGGGCGCTCCTGCAGGTAGGTGTGGGGCTGAGAAGTCACTACCTGCAGCAGGCGGCCTCCCCTGAAGTCTGTAGGGCTGCTTGACGATGGGCACACTCTTCCTTATCCCTTGGGCGCTGCTAGAGGCAGAGGCGGCCTTGCAGGGCTCGGGGTCACACAGCGGCCGTACCTCCTTTTCGCTGCGACTCGAGGCAGAGGGTGCAGGGTGAGTGTCCACTGCGCTTTTCCTTTTCTGTTTCCGCAAGGATAAGATGGGGCGACCTGCCGGAGCGCTGCTATTCGGGACGTGCTGGGAGGCTGTGGGGGCGCGCACAGCAGGCGCCGCCTGTACTTTCCTGCATGCGTGGGTGCAGGGGGTAATCACCCAGCAGCGCAGAGTTCACCGTGCCGGTGCAGGCTTCAGATCCGCTGGGGTAGGCTCAGTCTCGGCTTGCGGGGGCTGTGCCGGCAGGGACTGTGGCCGATTAGTGGTAAGGGTATGAGTCCCGTCACCCGCGAGGGCATTTCTGGAGCGCGCCCTGGGGGTTTAACTTGCAGACTGCGGCAGAGTGGCTCGTCTCCCCTGAAGTTCGCCTTGTAGGGACGGCCGCTTCACATGTAGGCCACGGGAGCCTCCATGGCGCTGCAGGCTGTGCTTCACTTTGCAGGCGCTATGGACATGGCTGGAGGGCTGATTCACCTACGGCTCGCAGCCGTGCTGGGGTATGCTCTGCTCACCTGCAGGCACTGCGACCGTTGAAGTCTTGGTGTAGGTTCTGCACCCACATGGGCACCGGAGGAGATCCGGGAGTAGGATCCTTGTCCTTTTCAGCGAGGGTCAGCGGCGGGGGCTCCTCGAACGCTGTGTGTGGTGTGCTGCGACACTTTTCTTCTTTTTCCCCGCACTCAGGAAGTGTTCCGCTGACGGCAGGGGGTGCCCTAGACACGGGCTAGACTGTCCCTCATTCAGGCGAGTGAAGGAGCTGCCAGTGTACGCACGGGTGTCGACCCACTCGTCGCCACTGTGGTGTTGGGCCTCAGGCCCACATTACGGAAATGATGGACACAGACACCAGCAGATGTAGAGCGGTAACTGGCCACGAGCACGTGCACCCGGGCCCTTTTATTGGCGGGGCCACGTCACTCGTGACACCCGTGATGGATGGGTGTAGGGGTGCAGTGTGTCCAGCCCTCAAGGGAGTGGCTGGGGTTACAGCTTCCTGCGGAACACTAGAATGTGTCCCGCAGGACATTACAATCCCATTGTACATCGCCACAATTTGAAGTGAAGTAGAATAAAGAACAACTCATGAGGTAAGAGCGCCGCACAGTTTATTCCATAACTCGGGAGGTCAGCACAGTAAATCCCAGCCACCAAAAATGAACGTTCTTAGCCCACGATCGAATCAGGCACAAGACACGGAACGAACAAAACGCAATACAACAGGTGGGAAATCTATAAACAAACTGCATAGACATAAATTTGTCTTTTCATATATTATAACATCACATATTTCTCCTCCAACTCTGTTTCTTGTGACCATGGTATGTACGTATTTTAGGTCATTTTTATTTGTTTCTTTCCTATGCTCCCTTCCTTTTTCAATTGATTCCGAAGATTGTTTTTGGAAAGAACACTGACTGATTCTACATCAATATGGTAGAAACCACATCAAGTTTTTTGGGGAAAAAATCTACTATTGGCTTTGCCAATACTTGTTTATTTTGTTATGGTAAAAAGTTAGGTATGAAGAAGAATGCTGTGAGTAGTCCAGGCATGGTATCTTTTGTGCAGCCCTGTAATCTGTTACATTGACAACAGGAGGGAGACGCTGCAGCACCGGCAGTGTAAAGTGCACCACAGTTTTAGAAACCTGTTTATTCTTTGGTAATGATAATTACGAGTATGTGGAATGACGTGTAAGAAATTAGGGGCGAGATGTATGACCCACCAATTTGCGACTCGCAAATTGCGTCGCATTTGTGACTTGCAAATTGGGATGTAGAACAGTGCCTCAGACACTGTTAGCGATTCCTAATGGGGTTGCAAATTGCATGCCTCATGAATATTAATGAGGCTGTCGCAATTTGCGACCCCATTAGGAATGGCTAGCACTCCAAGGGCTGGTGGCCTGCTGGGGTCAGCAGACCACCATGTCTGCGACTGCTTTTAAATAAAGCAGTCTTTTTTTTTTTAAATGCAGCCCGTTTTCTTTAAAGGAAAACGGGATGCACTGAAGAAAAAAAAATTAAACTTTTGAGTTTCATTTTTTTAAGGGCAGGCAGTGGTCCCTGGGACCAGTGCCTGCTCTTAAAAATATTTTCTCACAAAGGGGAAGGGGTCCCCTGGGGACCCCTTCCCGTTTGCGAGTGGTTTACCACCTACTTGAAGTAGGTGGTAAACTGCAAGTGTTTTGTGGTCGCAAATCAATTGTACATGGCATGGTGACTCGCTATTAGGAAGGGACGCCCCTTCCTAATAGCGGGATCGCAAATGCTAGTTTGCGAGTCAGTGACTCGCAAAATAGCATTTGTACATGCCATTACCCTTTTTTGCGGCCGCAAACGGGAGGATCTCCCGTTTGCAGCCGCAAAAAAGGGTTGTACATCTGGCCCTAGGTTATTAGTTGAGAGGGGTAAGTACCCACCTCAAGTAAAAATTACAATTCTTGTCATGGTGAACCATTGTAATCACTAAATAAACCTGAGCTCCACCCCCTGGTAGCTGTGGCACAGAGCGGACAGGAACTTGGAGACAATATATAAAGTATGTATGCATTACTAAGACAGTAATAAAGTCATAATGCAAAACAATAAAAATATCAAAATGAATCAGAAGAATAGATTACAATTTACTAAATAAAATAACACCAAAATGTAGAAATAGCACCATTTAAGTTCCCGTCCACCACAAGGGTACACTTCTAAGGTCTCCAAGACCTCAGGGGAGGTGCTTAGGGACTCACTGCGTGTCAGGCAGACGTCAACAGCATGGTCCATTCCAAGTCCAGTTGCCATTTTCGTTATGCTGGCTCATAACAGTTATATCTCAAATTAATGGAAAGTCCCTCAAGGTAGGGTCAACCCTTTATAAACCCCATGAATTCACCACTAAATTAGAGAGGACTTCGCCATGGGTTATCACAAGAGCAGCAGCTTCATCCATCCTATGTTGAGAGCCGATACAGAGAGAAGAGCTGAGCCCAGCTGAAGTGTGTTTTCCTTCCGAGGGAACACTTTCTCCCGTTTGATAATCACACCTGCTCCGCTGTGAACAGATATGGAGTGCACGGAGTCCCAAGAAACTGTAGGGGCAATTTAGCTACTCAATGCTCTCAAACTGTAGGGCATAGAAGTAGTACTTAGGGTGTTTGGCTGTTAGGAACTTTCCACTCATGTTAGAAAATGTTCATATTATTCGCGCTGTTAGTAACATGCATAAGATTAGTTCTAATGATATCGTGTGTAGTTACTACTCATATACTAAGGAACACTGTTAAAATAAACATATATATATATATACATACATTGATTTATTGATGCAACGTCAGACTCTCAACTGTTAACGCGTTTCGACCTTCCTCACATATATATGTAAGTGTTTGTGTGTGTATATATATATATAATATATATATATATATATATATGTACACATTCTTCCTACTTGCTGATTGCTGCCGCGCTCCAGACCGTTGGGTGCGTCGAACGGACTCAGCACTGTCCGTGATACACGAAACAATACTTCAAAAAAGGGGATGACGACGCCTTGTGGGAGCATGTAAATTCTTTATTCGCCGTTCTACATCGAACGCATTTCGGCTGTAATCAGCCTTGTTCACAGATCAGTGAACAAGGCTGGCTACAGCTGAAGCACGTTCGATGTAAGAGCGAGTAATAAAGCATTAACATGCTCCGACTACGCAGCGTCATCCCCACTTTTGAACTGGATATTATTTCATATATACACATATGTATATACATACATATACTGCTAAGACTGTGTATATATATATATATATATATATATATATATATATTCACTGAAAAAACCATAGGTTTCAGGCACGTTATAGTTAGAAATTTGCATTTAAAAAACCTTAGAAATTCACTGAAAAACCATAAGGTTTCAGGGACAGTTATAGTTAGTTGGACATTGCACTCGTACAAAACCCGTGAAATTCCCCGTTATAGTTAGTTCAGGTAACTATAACTTCGCTCCCATAATGCACTGCTGATGGCGTCACATATTACATCACTCATGACATGGTCAGTGACATCACTGATGACATCACTGATGACATCTCAAATGACATCACTGATGACATCACTGATAACATCATCCAGTGACTGTGTGTTTGTGTAAAGTTTAAATATGTTTAATATATATAGGGAAAGGCGTATTGAAGAATGAGTGGGTGTATAAGTGTCTGAATGGATGATTTAGTAGGTGCGTGACTGAGTCTATAAGTGAGTGATTAAACGTATCTTACTGGATGCATGGGTGAGTGACTAAACTGTGTGAATGTCTGTATCCGTCTGTCTGTTGTTGTGTAAGCAGCTGCATGGGTTTCTGACTAGCTAAATGAGTGTCTATATGGGTTATGGATTGGTTCTCTGAGTATCTGTATGGGTGCCTCAGTGTTTGTGTGGAGTGGGGTGAGTGTGACTCTGTGCATAGATGTGTGAGTGGGTGATTCACTGGGTGCATGGTTTCAAGAGTGCGTCTGTGATGGACTGTATGGGTGGGTGAGTGTGTGTATGGGTGTGTTAGTGATTGAATGTATATCTCAGTGGTACATGTGTGAGTAACTACATATGTGAAAGGCAGTATATATGTGTGTTGGAGTATATAAATGGCTATAAGTGAGAGTGTGTGATTGTGAGAGTGGCTATATGGATGAGTGTGTGCTTGCATCAGTGATTGCATAGGAGCGTAAGAATGTGCTAGTATTTTTATGAGTAAGTGAGCTGGTGTGTATAACTGTATAGGTGAGTAAATTGGAGTGTGATTAATTATTTGCATGACTGACTAGGTGTGTGAGTACCTCTATGGATGAGTTGCGTTGTGTGAGTGTTTATATAGGTGTATGAGTGCATATGATAGTCCTGTACTGAGTGACTGTAAGTATGAGTGACTGTACGGGTGAGTGAGTAGATGTGTGTGTGTAGACCTAAGAATCAGTGAGTGGGTATGTACTTATTGGTATTGGAGTGTGTATGGTTTTGAGAATGGCAGTCTGTAATTTAGAGTGGGTGTTTCAAAACTTATATTAGGAGTGTGAGAAGATGCATTAAATTCTCACATGGATGATGTCATCAGTGATGTCATCAGTGATGTCATTGAGATGTCATCAGTGATGTCATCAGTGATGTCACTGACCATGTCATGAGTGATGTAATATGTGACGTCATCAGCAGTGCATTGCGGGGCGCGAGTTATAGTTACCTGAACTAACTATAACGGGGGAATTTCACGGGTTTTGTACGAGTGCAATGTCAACTAACTATAACTGTCCCTAAAACCTTATGGTTTTTCAGTGAATTTCTAAGGTTTTTAAATGCAAATTTCTAACTATAACGTGCCTGAAACCTATGGTTTTTCAGTGAATTTCAAAGGTTTTTAAATGCTAATTTCTAACTATAACGTGTCTGAAACCTATGGTTTTTCAGTGAATTTCAAAGGTTTTTAAATGCTAATTCCTAACTATAACATGTCTGAAACCTACGGTTTTTCAGTGAATTTCAAAGGTTTTGTAAATGACAATTTTTAAATGTATTAATTGTTATATTTATTTTTCATACTGATTTACTACATTTTAGAAACATTTTTTTTTACATATTTTATTTTTAAATTACATTGTAATTACATTATACATTACAAAAATACTTTCTCAGAATGAATTACTTTAGTTTAAATACTTTGCACATAGGCAATAGACTTTTAAGTACAGTAGTTACAGTTGTTGCAATGGGCAACACATTTTCAAACACAATGCAACATTCAGCTCAATGTGAATTTCTAGTTAAATGCAATTAGTTACTTTATGGATTACTTTTCTAACCACAGGACTGGATCCTAGATTCAGTCCTGGGACATCTCCTGTAAACAGTTGAGTAAAAGCGTTTTGGTTACAGTAGTGATTTTTAAGGAATATTATTGTATTTTAAAAGTTGACACTTAGAAACTTTTTCTCATAGAATCACCAATGTTATCCTATGGAAGGAAATTCACTTAGCAGGTAAAAACTGTTATCGTTACTTTTTCTTACTCAGTGTTGGATCCTGGATCCAGCACTGGTGCATCTCCTGTAAACAGTTGAAAGAATGCGTTTAAGTCATACAGGCGATTTTTAAGGAATATTTGTAGTTTGTGAAAATCGACACTTTGAAACTTTCAGCTGAAAACCAGACAATGGATTCCTATGGAAGAAAATATAAGTTACTGGTAAGTACGGTTAAAATTACTTTTCAGGGTCAGTGCTGGGCTAAAGATGCAGCACTGAGGTCTCTCCTGATAACAGGTGAGTAAATCGGAATTCGTATTTCGGCTGATTTTAGAGGAATATTTTAAAGTTCCAAAACTCCACACTTAGAAGAATTTCCAAGTGAAACCAGTCAATGTTAGCCTATGGAAGGAAATTCAAGTTACTGGTAAGTACGGTTAAAATTACTTTTCAGGATTAGTACTGGGCTGAAAGATGCAGCACTGAGGTCTCTCCTGATAACAGGTGAGTAAATCCGGAGTCGTAGTTCGGCAGATTTTAGAGGAATATTTGCACAATGGTGAAGGTAGGGGCGGGGCCTGAGGTGACATCTGTGCAAACGCGCCCCGTGGCGCGTTTTAAGTTGGAGGATCAAGTCCCCTTGAATCATGAGGGTCCCTAGGGGCCAACTAGCCCACCAGGAACCTCCAGTATGCGCCAGGAGGCTGTGTTGCAGAGACGTGTAGAGAGGCCACACCCTTTTTACACCTCTCTGCAACGCAGCTCTGTGGCGCTTTCTGGATGTACCTGTTGGGCTGGATTGGCCCCAAGACCCTCAGGATTGAAGGATTTAATTCCCATCTTAAAACGCGCCACGGAGCCTGTTTACACACACTGAAGCCCCGCCCCCTCCCTTCACCACTGTGCTAACGCGCCCCGTGGCGCGTTTTAAGTTGAGGGATTAAGTCCCCTTGAATCCTGAGGGTTCCTGGGGGACAGCTAGCCCACCATGTACCTCCAAAAGCGCCACAGAGCTGCGTTGCAGAGAGGTGTATAAGGGGCGTGGCCTCTGTACACCTCTCTGCAACGCCTCAGCATACTGGAGGTTCCTGGTGGGCTTGTTGGCCTAGGGACCCAGTATTCAGGGATTACTTCCCCATCTGCAAACGCGCCAGGCGCGTTTCAAGTGGTGAAGGAAGGGGGCGGGGCCTGCGGGCCGATCGTTTTTTTTTTTTTCCTGAAGGGGGCTGTGTGGCCCCCTTCCTTTTCTTATTTTGGGCCCTGGGGACCCCATCCCCAGGGCCTTACCCCTACTTTTCTAATTATTTCTGGGGAGGGGGCCCGTGGCCCCATCCCGAGCCCTACTTGCCCGGGGACCCCATCCCCCAGGGCCTGGCCTCTGGTTGGGGACTGTGGGGGGTCCCAAACCCCCACAGTCCCGCCAGCTCCCGTGTCCTACGGGGGCCGGCATTGCTTTTACACATGGGAGCAGCTAACATGCTGCTCCCCGTGTGGAAAAGCAATTGTCTTTGGATATTGAGGCGAGAGCAGGTTTCCCTGCTCTCTCTTCCAATATCCAAAGCAGTTACAATGACAGGACGGGAGCTGCGAGGCTCCCGTCCTGTCATTGCAAACAGCAGTGTCCCGGGGGTAGGCACCCCGGGACACTGCAGGAGCCGGCCTTGGGGGGTGGCGGTCCCCAGGGCCACCACAGGCTCCACATCAGCAAAGCCCGGGGAGGTGGTGGTCCCGGGGTGTGTGGGGAGCTCGAGGCCCCCCACACAGGAAAAACTAAAAAAAGAAGCCCGGGAGGTGGTGGTCCCGGGGGCTGCGAGAGGCTCAGAGCCCTCCGCACCATTTAAAAAGAAAGCCCGGGGGTGGCGGTCCCAGGGGCTTGGGAGCCCTTGAGGCCCCCATACATAAATTTAACCCCCCACCATGCCCCCGGGACATGGGCCACCCGAGGGGCAAAATACAATCGAAGCGCGGAGACCGCCCTTCGATTTTTTTCGGCAGGATTGCGCTCCCTGGCGCATCCTGCCGATTTAAATTTTTTTTTTAAATGCTTTTTCTGCCCAGGGGTCCTTGTGGGACCCCTGGGCAGACCTAGGGGGTCAGGGTGTTTCTACCCTGCCCCCTTTGTGCGTTTTGCGCACTTTTTTACTGCTTTCTTGTTCCTCGGTTCTACCGAGGAACAAGATGGCTGCCAACACTTCCTGGTTTGGAGTGTTGACAGCCAATTAGCAGACAGCTCGTGATCGGGAGGGTGCGCGAATCCAACGCGGCCATAGATATATATGTACTTTTACTTTTGATTTTCTCAGCAACTACTGAGCGGATTTACACCATTTAACAAAAGGGTTCTTTCTGAACCAAGAACTACCTCTTTGCCAAATTTGGTGTAATTCCGTTCAGCAGTTCGAAGCTGTAACCGTGTCTAAAGTTTCCTATGGGAAATTGATTTTTGACTCTTATTTTTTAATTTCTCCATAACTACTGAGCGGATTTACACCATTTAACAAAAGGGTTCTTTCTGAACCAAGAACTACCTCTTTGCCAAATTTGGTGTAATTCCGTTCAGCAGTTCGAGGCTGTAGCTGTGTCTAAAGTTTCCTATGGGAAAATGAATGGGGAAAACACGTTTTGGGACCCCCTTTTTCTCGGCCCCGCTTGACGAATCACCCTGAGACTTTCAGGGTAGGAGCGGACCGGAGCGGGCCATAAAGTTTGAAAATTTCGCGAAGATTCGTCAGCCGACGCAAGAGTTATTTCAAATAGAATGTCGCGGATTTCCTATGGAAAATAGGTCCTAACTATAACTATCTACTGGCGACCGCCAGTAGATAATATCTATATATATTATCTACTGGCGGTCGCCAGTAGATAGTTATAGTTACAACCTATTATCCATAGGAAATCCGCGACATTCTATTTGAAATAACTCTCTTGCCGGTTGACGTATCTTCGCGAAATTTTCAAACTTCGTGGGGCGCTCCGGTCCGCTCCTACCCTGAAAGTCTCGGGGTGATTCGTCAAGCGGGGGCCGAGAAAAAGGGGGTCCCAAACGCGTTTTCCCATGCATTTTCCCATAGGAAACTTTAGACACGGCTACAGCCCGAACTGCTGAACGGAATTACACCAAATTTGGCAAAGAGGTAGTTCTTGGTTCAGAAAGAACCCTTTTTGTTAAATGGTGTAAATCCGTTCAGTAGTTGCTGAGAAAATGAAAAGTAAAAAGTTAGTGATATCTAGGGACGAGTAGGGTCCGCGTACCCTCCCGATCACGAGCTGCATGTTAATTGGCTGTCAGCTGGCTGTCAACATTCCGATTCAGGAAATGTTGGCAGCCATTTTGTCCTCGGTAGAACCGAGGGACAGAAACAAGTGCGCAAAGCACACAAAGGGGGCAGGGTAGAAACACCCTGACCCCTAGGTTTGCTCAGGGGGTCCCACAAGGACCCCTGGGCAAAAATAAAAACAATTTTTTAAAAAAATCGGCAGGATGCGCTCAGGGTGCGCGAATCCTGCCGAAAAAAAAAAATCGAAGCGCGGTCTCTTGCGCTTCTATTGTATTTTGCCCCCGGGTGGCCCAAGTCCCGGGGGTATGGTGGGGGTTTAATTTTATGTGTGGGGGCCTCAAAGGGCCCCCAAGCCCGGGGACCGCCACCCCCGGGGCTTTCTTTTAAAAATGGTGCGGGAGGGCTCTGAGCCCTCCCGCAGCCCCGGGGACCACCACCTCCCCGGGGCTTTGTTCATAAAGACGAATCGGGGCCGTAATTGTATAATCTCGACAAAGGCGACGGGATTAACACGTAATCCTCACTAATAAAGTGATGCGACTGGGAATGGAGTGTGAATTGTCAGGGGGTCCCAGGCCCAGGCAGCTGCCAGCCCTCTGTAATTGAATGTCGGAGCCTGATTGTAAAAATGTTTTATCTCGCCTCCGGATTACTTGCTAATGCTCCGGGCAGGGAGAGGGCCCCTTGGTGTGAGTGGTGATGAGCTCAGGGAGAGCATTGATTGCCTGATGCGTACGCCTGATACGCAGACACTGCATGAATCCGGGACCTGTCATGGCTTTGTGTGCCTGTCCCTGGCCTACGAGAGTGTCTTTTGCGTGCGTTTACAGGCCGGTGAGTGGGTGCGCTTGAACTGCGTTGGCACTAACTGGCAGATGCAGCCTGGGCAGTGTCAGGCCGCACTCTGACTGCAGAGGGTGCTTATCGCCATCAGCTCCAAGGAGAAGGGGCTACATCTGAAACACAACACTACCACTGCAGAGCCCATCTGAGCGCACGCACTGACCCCAACGCCCCTTACCTGTGCCGACGCGAGCATCCTCTGCATTCGTGTCCAAATTCCAGTCTCCCAGTTCAGTTGATTAATGTGACTCGGACGCCGCGGGATTAGTCGTGCACCCCCATATTCTGGTGCACGAGGGGTCTGATGGGTACCTCAGTCAGCATTCACGGGTGGGGTGTGAGCTACTAGGAGCGCCAGGTTTTGGCTGGTCTGTAACTTCCAGCGGCTTGTCTAGGAAGTGCTTTAAAGTCCGAAAAGAGCAGAAGAAAGTGAAACTCGGACAGTCGAACCAAATACACACTGCAGCGCCCTCGGTGAGGGGCGGGAGGCAGATCGTGTTAAGAGTGTTGTCAGCCTAACCGAGCGTTGTTTTCTCACATGAAGGTATGCGTGTGGCCGACCATTTGTTACGGGTGTCTAGTTTAGAGACCTACTTTCACCCGAGACGGATGCATGATTGCTCGTGAGTTGTGCATAGCTCTCGTGCTTGCGGGAATGTGCTCAGCCCGGTTGGTGTGCCCCAGTACAGACCAGCCATCTTGTTGAAGAAGGTTGTTCTATACTGGGGCACACCACGGGTGTTATGTGGTGGTGCATGCGGTGTGCACTGCACACGTGTGCTCAAAGCTGTGGGTTCACACATTGCAGGATCCATGTCTGCAAAAGCGACTGAAATAATATATATTCAAAAGCATTTGCCAAAATGTCGTATGTACGAATTGCCGTAAAAAATAAATGTTGTCCTAGTTTAAGTTCCCCATTGCAGTTTCCGAAGCTAAGAAGCTACCCCGCTCCGGCCTGAACTCAGCCACACCCACTTCCCATGCATTGTAGGTTGGGTTAAGATACCAACGCTTCTCCGGTCCTGTATATGGATCTGGGGAGGATGCACTTGAAAGAAGGTTCGGTGCATTCAGACAGGTTTGCAGGGGTATTCTATCCGTATTGTAGATAGCTGTGATTGTGTGCTTACATGCAGTTGTTCGCCGGTCCTCCTTGTTTACATAATGTGCACGGCTGTGGGTGCCCAAATAATGGTGCGCCCGTGAAAAGCAGGACTGAACAAAATACAGGTTTCTGATGACCTAGATTCAGAAACATCTGTTGGCAAAATATCTGCCAACTATAAATATCTCACGTTAGTCCCTCAATTCTCAGCTATTGTAGGAGCCCGCCATTTACTGATTTCTCTGGAGTTCTTCATAAATATGGGACACGTGATCGATGGAGATGTGGCACATGTAGATATTTAACTGGGGTATGTTGGTGGGTCGTAGATATTTCGTCTTAAGATGGCTTTGTGTCTTGTTTTCAAGAGTTTCCATCCTATTACAGATCCCACTCCTGCTTCCGCTGCTGTACGATGCGTCCGGCTATTGTGTTTGTGCATGCATGACTCCAGTATGACGCTGGCCGAGGCATGTGAGAGACCTACCTGTCTGGCTGAATGTGTGCATGTGCCCAAACCGTCAGGTTCCATGTAAAAACACACAGACTGCAAAAAACATAGACTAACAGAGTCCAATAACTTCTACTGCCAAAAAATGTGGCATGCACATACATGCCCATACACAATTTCTGCACCCTCCGTGCCTCTTTCAGCACCTCTGTTGCTTCTTTCTATACTTCTCTTCCTTCTTTCTGCACCCTTTCTGCCTCTTTCTGTACCTCTCTATACTACAAAAAATACTTTCTCAGAATGAATTACTTTAATGTATAATGTAATTACAATGTAATTTAAAAAATAAAATATGTAAAAGAAATTGTTTCTAAAAATGTAGTAAATCAGTATGAAAAAAATTAATATAAAAATTAATACATTTAAAAAATGTCATTTAAAAAACCTTTGAAATTCACTGAAAAAACCGTAGGTTTCAGGCACGTTATAGTTACAAATTAGCATTTAAAAAACCTTTGAAATTCACTGAAAAAACCATAGGTTTCAGATATGTTATAGTTACAAATTAGCATTTAAAAAACCTTTGAAATTCACTGAAAAAACCATAGGTTTTAGGGACAGTTATAGTTAGTTGGACATTTCACTCGTACAAAACCCGTGAAATTCCCCCGTTATAGTTAGTTCAGCTAACTATAACTCGCGCCCCGCAATGCACTGCTGATGACGTCACATATTACATCACTCATGACATGGTCAGTGACATCACTGATGACATCACTGATGACATCTCAAATGACATCACTGATGACATCATCCACGTGATAATCTGATGCAGCTCCTCACACCCCAATATAACCTTTGATACACCCAATCTAAATTACAGACTGCCATTCGCAAAACTATAGACACTCCAACACCAATAACTACATACCCACTCACTGATTCTTAGGTCTACACACACACATCCACTCACTCACCCGTACAGTCACTCATACTTATGGTCACTCAGTACAGGACTATCATATGCACTCTTACTCCTATATAGACACTCAAACACCGCCACTCATCCATAGAGGTACTCACACACCTAGTCAGTCATGCAAATAATTAAACACACTGCCATTTACTCACCTATACAGTTATACACACACCAGCTCACTTAATCATACAAATACTAGCACATTGTTACGCTCTTATACAATCACTGATACAAGCACACACTCATCCATACAGCCACTATCACAATCACTCACTCTCGCTTATAGCTATTTATATACTCCAACACACATATATACTGGCTTTCACATATGTAGTTACTCACACATGTACCACTGGGACATACATTCACTCACTAACACACTCTTACACACACTTACCCACCCATACAGTCTATCACAGATGCACTCTTGAAACCATCCACCCAGTGAATCACCCACTCACACATCTATGCACAGAGTCGCACACACCCCACCCACACAAACACTCAGGCACCCATACAGATACTCAGACAACCAATCAATAACTCATATAGACACTCATGTAGCTATTCACAAACCCATGCAGCCACTTACACAGCAACAGACAGACGGATACAGACATTCACCCAGTTTAGTCACTAACCCATGCATTCAGTAAGATACGTTAAATCACTCACTTATAGAGTCAGTCACGCACCTACTAAATCATCCATACAGACACTTACACACCCACTCATTCTTCAATACGTCTTTTCCTATATATATTAAAAATATTTAAACTTTACAGAAACACACAGTCACTGGATGATGTCATCAGTGATGTCATTTGAGATGTCATCAGTGATGTCATCAGTGATGTCACTGACCATGTTATGAGTGATGTAATATGTGACGTCATCAGCAGTGCATTGCGGGGCGCGAGTTATAGTTAGCTGAACTAACTATAACGGGTGAATTTCACGGGTTTTGTACGAGTGAAATGTCCAACTAACTATAACTGTCCCTAAAACCTATGGTTTTTTCAGTGAATATATATATATATGTATATATATATATATTACCTACTGGCGGTCGCCAGTAGGTAGTTATAGTTAGAACCTATTATCCATAGGAAAAGCATTTTTTGTTTTCCCAAAAACTTTGCCGTCGTTTGACGAATCTTCGCGAAATTTTCAAAACTAGTGGGGCGCTCCGGTCAGCTCCTGTCTTGAAAGTTTAGGGGAAATTCGTCAAGCGGGGGCCGAGAAAAAAGGGGGGTCCCAAAACGCGTTTTCGCCATGTTAATTTCCAAGGAAACTTTAGACAAAGCTACAGCCCGAACTGCTGAACGAAATTACACCAAATTTAGCAAAAAGGTAGATCTTGGTTCAGAAAGAGCCCTTTTTGTTAAATGGTGTAAATCCGTTCAGTAGTTCCTGAGAAATTAAAAAAATAAAAAGTTTCGATATCTGGGCGGAACCTAACCTCCCGAGCTTGCCTCTGATTGGCTGTCAACACTTCAAACCAGGAAGTGTTGGCAGCCATCTTGTGCCTCGGAGGGAGGGAGAAAGAAAAAGGTAAAAAAAGATAAATAAACGAAAAAAGGGGGCAGGGTAAAAACACCCTGACCCCCCAGGCCTGCTCAGGGGGTCCCACAGGGACCCCCAGGCCCAAAAAAAGCTAGGTGCGCGAATCCGGCCGACAAAATAAAAAAAAAAACGAAGCGCGTCTCCCGTTGTATTTAAGCCCCCGGGGACATGCTAATTTATGTTGCGGGGGCTACGGATTACCGCCCGGGAGCGCATCACTGCATGAAGAGGAACAGAGAGAGGGGGAGGCTCTCTGAGACGGGCGACTCCCTGCCAGGGCCTTGGACTGCAGAGGCGGACGGGGGCTCCCGACCCTGGACCATTGCTCGCTCATTCAGCTGACTTCAAGGAGAAAGGGTCACGCTTCCCCCAGACCTGCCTCCCCGGGAGAAGCCCGACTGCAGTGGACGGTTCTGCACGGGAAAGACACCAGGCTGCGGTTTAAAGGGCAGCTGTGCGCTAACCGCCCCGACTTGCTGATCCAGCAGCTGGGAAGTGGACACCGAGGCGTAGGGATCTTCTGTGGATAATATCTGCCGGGCTAACCCTTTCACTGCAGGGAAGCATTTGAATATTTCCAATTGAAGCCCATCACTGAATCTTTTTCTGGCCAGGATGGTCCTATGCCCGTGTTTTCTGCATGCGCTGCATGTCTTGTGATGTATTTGCAGGAGGTCGGAGCCTTCGCAGCTGAATCTTCAAAGAGCGCAGACCACCTCTGAGGAGGACATGTGTCGGTCCACCCGAGAAAGTGACCTGACATACACCCACCCCAGTGCCAGCGTTCTGTGGATTACAGAGACCCGAGTTCTAATCCTGGCTTCAGCGTTTAGTTGCGCTGTGTGATCCTGGAAGCACTATTTCGTTGGCTCGTGTATCCGATGCACTTGGGAGCGCTCTGAAGCTGCAAGTGCCCTTAAGGAAAGAGACGATAGTCCTTGGAAGGAGATGGTCAAATCTGTCAGTCCTATGAAGCATGTGCGAGGTCGTAGATCTAACATTACATATGGTCTAATATAGCCACTCTTCTCTCATAGGACGACCCCTCACGAAAACCGAAAATCCCCGCCGCCTAGGACGTGCTGACCGCACCTAAAGCGCTATCATGCTTTACAATCGAAGTTAAGCACTATACAAGGACCATTTGCCATAACATAGACCTGACAGACCCCACTCAAAAGCCCAACAGCCCCTCACTTGACTAACATTTCGATCATTCATAGTTGCACACCCTTCCAACACGCCTGATAACTTCCCACAAAAGATGAGTTTTTACACTAACGGATCTGACACACCCCCACATGACTCACACCCCCTCGGTCTCCGACGCCCATACCCACCCCCCAACAGACCTGACAGCCCACTCCCTCACAAACAATTCACCAAAAGAATCAAATGCAGGTTGCCCGGGGTCCACGAAGGAGACCCGCTAAGAGGGTGGCCGCCTTAGTGCCACAAGATGGCACAGGAGGCAGCCTCCCAGTGTTTGGGACCCTCAGGGGTCCGGTGTGCCGCGTCACTTCGATTTAAAACACGGTTTACAAGCGGAAGATGCCCATATTGGTGACGCCTCCTTTTACTTGCATGGTGTAATACTGGGAGGACTGTCAAGTTTGCCTGAAGGAAGCAGATGTGGTCCGTTGTGATCAAATGAACAGACCTGTGCTTCAAGGTTTCATGAATGTCGGATGGACTTTCGCTTCGTTGAACTATTCGTTTGAGGCTTATCCTTCATAGATATACTTTCGCTGATTTTAGAAGTTGATTCAGTGGTTTAGGGATGGCTCCTACGCCTCGGGTCCATCACGGTTTTGTGCCATTCTGGGACTCGTGTGAAGGGGGTGCCGCAGGGGTTGCTTTCGCGGCGCGGGTGTTGGAGACGCCTTTTTCACGTAAAGGCAGAGACAACAACAGCAGGGCAAACGGATGCTGAATACTTAAAAGAATTATGAGCCTTTTTGGGATATCAGAATGGACGTAGTCTCTTCTCGCTGTCTTGTCCCTGGCGCCGCTTGTGTCCTGGTGAGGCTGGGGTATTGTCAGCCCCCCTCCCACTCAAGTCTTCCACCGACAGTATGGTAGTGTGTGGGGTGAGGTGGGGGGGGCAGTCGAGCGGCAGTTGAAGTGGAGGCGGGCCACTCGATTGCTCATGGTGTTTCTACGAGCAGTAGGTGAGGCTCAACGAGCGGGTTCTCGGTTGGGAGAGAGGCGCTTTGTGTGAGAACCAGCTACATTAATGATACAAAATAGGTGCCGCCCACGTAGACCATCATGCAAAGAATGATTTTAGAAGCATAATACTAGGGTTGAGAATGTTTGCAGGGATCACGGGGTTAAGGCGGCACAGCAAGAGACCACGAAGGGTATTTTAAACTAGGCCTGACTCGGTTGGACCCTGGAGGTGTGTCGGTCGCACAAATGGTACGGTGCCCAATGCTCTATGGCCGAAAAATGATGCGGTGCCTGGGGCGCTTCATGGCCGACAAATGGTGCGGTGCCGAGTGCGCCAAATGGCCGAAAAATGATGCGGTGCGCTGCGTTGGAAAGGCCCTGGCAGTTATTAGGCTTTTACATTTAAGTATTCTCATTAGATCGTGGCACACCTGGGGTGGAAGAAAGGCATTTGCATGCTCTAGCCTTTGAATTGATGAATCAGGAAACTTGCGGCGCAGGGTGTCTGCATAGCCTTGCTTGACAAGTACATTACTGGTAATTTTCTGGCTGGGCCGTCAATCGCGCTATTGGGCTATTGTCGGTACCGCCATGGTCGCAGGTTCGCCCCGTGCAGGCTATCAGCTCAAAGAGGAATGCGGTCAGCACTTCAAGGGCTCAGACAAGGTATAAAATACAACCTCGTTCGCCTGTCCCTCATTTGCATTGCATTGTGATGTACAAGGGTGACTATCACATTCATTCATCTTCAGATCACTTTGTTGATATACAATTGGGAATTTAATAATGCAGAGGGAGGGACTCAAACATATATTACACCCTGCCACAAATAGTCACAGGATGCACACGTTACATATCCGACCCAGGTTTATATTTACAGCCTCGTTTGTTTTATACCACACTGTGAGAAAGTTGCCCATGGACTTTAACAAAGTGCTGCAATGGCCTACAACTGCTATATTCAGCAGCTAGTTTTCCGGTGCTATATTGGACCGGGTGGTTGCTAGGGCGCGGCTAGGAACAACACATACAGCCTGGGAATTTATTCATGCGGTCCCTACATAACCCCAGCTTAGTTTGCTCCATTGTGCGGACAACATTATAGAATCCTTTAGAATGTTTTACCGAATAGGCCTATTTGTGATAAGATGGTTGGTCAACTTGTGGGGTTGTCCAAATCCGGAACTTTTCACTCATGTGGATGTCCGTACATACGTGGGTAGTGAAGTAAACATGAAATGGAGACCCATAATTCATAGGAATGTAAAGGTATAGAATGCAGCCCCGGTCTGCTGCCCCTGAAATGGATTAACATTGTGAGGTACATTGATGACTATGTCATGCTTTTATCTACAGATCAGTATAAGTGTTATACAATTACGTGGGCGATGTGTGAGAAGATATTAGTTAATTTGCAGAGATATTTGTGTTGGTTCCACGCAACATCCATGAGTATCTCTTAGACCCAAACTAGACCTCAAAAATGAGAATTGGTGGGTGTCACAGATATTATTTGCAGCAATATTAGTGAGCTGCTAGAGGCTAAGGGGGTTACCTCTATAACCTATTTGACGGTCAAGTCAATATGAGGCATTACAGTACGTGCAATTAAGAGTTGTGAGGTTACCAGGAGTGGCAACACAGCAGGAGCAATGTGTGGGGCAAACTGAAGGGGCCGCCTGACTGCAGTCCAGGCACATAGTTGCACAGTGCCAGGGTCAGTAGTTGCGATGTTAATATGTTTGGGCAGCACGACAGGAGCTATGAGTGGTGCAACTGAAGTGGCTGCCGGACGCAGTCCTGGCAGATGTTTCTATACAGGTTAAGCACTGCACGTGCGGAATCCGTGAGGTCTTGGGGGCACAGCTGGGCCGATGTGGGTTACAGGGATCGGGGCGGGTCGCGTGCCTTCCTGCCCGGGTCTCGATTCACGTGGGCCGTTCCAGGGGCAGAGCTCCTTGTATTCATATCATGAATCTAATGTTAAGTTTTAGGAAGGCACGACATAGTACAAGACCTGCAATATCCACACATCCCCCAGTTACCTTCAATACACCTGCCGCCCATTGCTCACTCTTTCATTACCCCCTTAGGTGCTGCACCACCGGATGAGCGTACCCTTCCAGAGGGTTGGGGTCCCCTTTGTAGGGGGGGCTCGACTTGGTGCGGGGATAAGGGGGAAACCTGGGTTACGTAGCAAAAAAAAATAATAATAATTAGCGGGCAGGTGAGCTTTTCCTAGGCCATTTGGAGAGTGCTCTTATTTTCTGTGTTTTACTGATCTTGCATGAGATCGGCATGCGAATTTGGGGAGTTGAACCGGGCTACGAGGGTGGCATCTTGGGCGAGGGCAGATGCCCAGGCAACCCAGTTTGGAGTATGGGCAGCAGTGGCGCCAAGTGCGGGGACAGCGCTAGGAGGAAGACAGAGGTGCTAGCATACAAGGGCGAAAGGCTGCCGGGGCATGCTTTCTTTTGGTTGGTATTAGTAGGGCATCCGGAATTTTATGCTAGCAGGAGGGGATTTAGCAAGCCCCGCACTCAAGGAGACAGGTTTTGCACACATGACCATTAAACATAGGGCATAGTGTAGTACGTAGGGGCAACCTTTTGCTACGGCCATCCCATCAGATAGGGTGCCGCCCCCTCACATTTTTTCCCTCCTGAGGACGATAAAATGAGTCCCTTTGAGTTGGGTAGCAATGTTAACCTGTTAATCATGGACAGGATGTCCCCCGGGCTGAAGGTGCGCAAACACGCCCTGGGTAGGTTTGGAATAGGTGTGTAAAGGTCGTGCGAACTCAGCAAAGTAGTGGCTCATTCGACCCGTGGCCAGGTGGCAGGTGCTTCAGTTAAGCATCCCCTTCCCGGTTAGCCAGTTGAGCTAGGCAGGTGGGTTAAGTTGCCATACACTAGGGGCTGCTGCCTCAGAGTTGGGGAAAAAAGGTATTAAAGCACTAAAAGGCTACGATGGTTTAAGTAAAGTGGGCAGGTCCTTCCAACTAGGAGGGAAACTACCCAGGTTTTATTCGGGGGAGGGTTAGCAGTGCCGGGGATATTGAAGCAAACTAGGTAGCCTGGTGGGGGTGTAAGTTGTCACCGCATATAGGGCACAGTGCAGTGATTTCATACTGGCAGAAGTTTTGTAAGTGCATGTCTTGCGCTAGGAGGGGACATCAGCCAGGAATACCAGCTCTTTATTCGCAGGCAGATAGGTGTGGGGCTAGCGTGCGATCGCCATGTTAGGAAGTGGCCAGTTAACGGGGATGCCCCGCAACATAAGCAGTGGGCACCACAGGACGCTTCACTTATGGTTATGAGACTGCCTGCCCCATAGCTGGCCCAGCCAGATGGGTAGGAGTGGTTGCCCTTAGAGGGGGCAAGGTCCTCAGGGTGTGGGGTACACTGGTTGGAGGACGCTAAATGATAAAGTGTATTAGAGCTCCTACATCTCCTCTCCTGCATCCCAGCATCATCCCAATCTGGAGGCTGGGTAATCCACACCAGGATGGGTACACCGGGACGGCTACACAACATACGTAAAAGTCCGCAGTCAGACTGGGGGGATTCGGTTCAAACTGCCCTCCCGTTCTCACCATCCACTGGTCCGCTTCCTGGTTTTCATTAACAGAAGTTCAAAGTACGCAGTCAGACTGGGGGGGATTCGTTTCAAACTGTCCTCCCGTTCTCACCATCCACTTTTCAGCTTACTGGTTTACATTAGCAGAAGTTCGGCACGGGGCCACTCGCGCCAGGGTGGGGACAGTAGCATGGTGACTCAGCATCTGTAGATCGCTTGCAGACGGTGATGGTCTGGCAGGCAATAGGAAAAGAAAGGGCAGGCAAGTTCTGCGTATGATTTACTACAGGGCTCCACTAGCCAAGAGCATTGGCCCCGTGTACACACTTGAATCTCGTGGGGGAGAGGGATCGGTTGCAAGAGATGAAGTCCTCCATGTGTAAGTTAGGCAACAATTGGGGGCATGGAAGTTATGCTTTTGCTTGCCTAGTCCTAGGGGAGTACTTTGAAGAAGATGGGGTTTCACCTGCTAATAGTGGTTTTGGACTTGTTTGCTGGACCGGTGAGAGGCCCGGGTATCAGCAGGATGGAGGTAAAGATGCCTACCCTTGTCCTGAGTGGGTATGGACGTGTTTGCTGGACCTGGGAGAGGCCCTCGAACCAGCAGAAGGCAGGTAAAGATGCCTAAGTGCAATGCAGAGTGTACAGGAAGGTGTGCAGTACTCAATATAGAGTGTGAAGCAACCCAGCATTTCTTTATTTTGCCAGGATCAATGGTTTGGGTATATGGCCTATCATGCGTCTTGAGGGTGGCACGAGGGGCGGAATGCAGGAAACAGAAGCATGGGTTGTTTCCACCACTGAGTTAATTCGGTTGGGGGGCCTAGGCTTGCGCTAAGCACAGCTTGCTGAAGATAGCTGCAGCACAGACCGGGGGTGGGGGGGTGTCACCCCTCCTAACAGAAGTTCTCCATGCGTAAGATAAGCAACTAATTGGGGGGCATGTGAGTTATTAGGGGTCAGGCATAACCCCTCGCTTAATGGGGCAAGGAGCCCAGTCAGGGGAGGCCAGGAATCCTCGCACAGGAGAGTTAACGGCCTCACGGCCACAGACATTATCTGGCTAGGATACCCAGGCATGCGCTGGACCTGCTTCACCAGAAATTGGGGAGGGGGGGGAATTCCTCCTCCTAATGTGATGGTCATACACCTGAGAGGGAATGACCTGGCAGCGCTGGGGAGAAGGGTACTGCTTCAAGAAATGACGGTCACCATGTGTAAATTGAGCAACCAGCTGGGGACCTGTGAAATATGGTGGTCTGAGATAACACCCCGGCGGGTATGGCAGGGCGCACGATCTAAGGAAGTCATGGAGGTCTCTCGCAGGAAGGTTAACAGCGCCATGAGGAAATTCACTGAGCATAGGGGTTTTTGGCTTCATCCGTCATGGGTTACTGCACACTAAGGCCACAGGGTGTTTTGATGAAGATGGGGTACACCTGTAGAGAATGGGTATGGACCAGTTCTTACTTGATCTGTTGGAGGCCTTGGAGACAGCAGGGGGTAAGTAATGGAGGCTATCTTGGTGGGGGGCTCTGGGGTGACGGTGGCCACACCCAGAGCTGTGACGGAGTTACAGGGCGATCCAGAGGCTGTAAGGTACATACGGGTACCATTTGCAGAAGCACAACAAGGGTGCAAAGGCCAAATATCCACAGGGAGGTCCTCGCGTTGGACCCTGGAGGAGCGACGGCGCCCCGTTAGTCCTACGGGCGGTAGTGGACCTGAGCAACCGGGGGTTGCCTGGCAGGCTCCGCCCCATAATGGGGCGTGAGCAAGGGCGTGGGCTGTTGGTCCACCAGTGGGAGGGTCTTCCCTCCCCCAAAATATGGCAAACACCGTTGGGTAGGGCCACGGTGTAATTTGGCTCATCAGGTGGCAGGCGGCGAGGGGCTGCCTGCCTTGCGATCGCCCGTAAGATAACCCACCATGTTGGCATATTTGTAATGCTAATAAACCTGCAGCAGTTTTCTCCACAAAGAAGGTGTCTTGTCTGGTTATTTCTCTAGGAGATTGCTGTATGGGGGGATGGCGAGTGTTGCCGATATTGGCACTAAGGCCAGTCCACCCCCTTGCACAGACCCAGAGGCCCCGAACACTGGAAGGACAGGGTTCCGTTCTCTCTAACAAAAAAACACTACTCCCCCGCCCCGTGCCCCCGGAGGACTTAGAGAGCCCCTACTTTCTCTCCCAAGGCTTGTTCATTTAAAATGTGTGTGGGGTGGAGGCGGGGGGTGCACATACCTAAGCGCCTCTCCCCTCAAACACACTTTCTGAGAAATGAACGAAGAGAATTGTGTGCAAGTGTGTGTGGGTGGGGGTCTTAGGTAATAGGGTGAAACAGAGATTGTGTTTTAGGGCGATATGCGGGGGCTGGTGTGGTGGAGGGCTGATATGGTACAGCCGGCAAACTGAGGCCGGATGTGTTGCTAGGGGTGGGGGGGGGGGAGTTGTGGGCGAGCTGAGGCGCTGGTGAGAGGCATATAATGCGGGGTCTGGGTGGGTAGTTACAGTGGGCAGCTCCTCTCAGGGTAGCTGTTCTGGTACTGGTGGTGGCGCTCTGCGGCTGACATGGTTCTTGGGGGCAGATGTGATGAGAAATATATAGCATGAGTGCAGGCGTGGCGTGGAGGGGGCTTTTGATGTTCTGTGCCAGATATGCTGGTCGTGAAGGGCGTTTTGGGAGTGTGTGTGTGTGGGGGGGGTTTATTAGCTTGCTTTGAGGACAGATGTGACTGAGCAGATATTTTGATATGGTAGGGAGATGTGTACGGTTGAGCAATGTGCTAGGGACCCAGTACAGGCGTAACGTAAAATGTTTGCCCCCACGGATATTCATCAGCCTTGGGCTTAATGGGGATCCCCTGATGGGTTAGGAGCCTGATTATCGGTTGGGGCCCCGTTGCTCCGCAGAGGCTGCAGACAGTGGCCTGCGTTATGCCCCTGAGTACAGATGTGTTGGTCTGTGGGAGTGCTGGGGAGCGTGAAGGCATTGAGAGACGAGGTGCGAAGGCGGTTGTGGAGTGCGTGGGAAGAAGAGCTAAAGGTGATGCTGTGTGAGGCAGATGTGCTGAGCCGATTAGAATTTTGTGTGGGTGCAAAGGCTGGTGTGTGTCTGTGTTTGGGAATAACAAGGGGGGGGAGTTCACGTTCCACTGTGTGTGTCTGTGTGCGTTTTTGAGGTGCGGACCTATGTGTCGTCCTGAGCGGTAATGTACATGTGTACATGAATCCCTCCCGTGTTTGTGAGTGAGTTTTGGTGGTGTTGCTGGGTGACAAGGCATGAAGTTTGACGTATGCGTGTTTGTGTAATGAGGGTTTGGTGTATATATATATATATATATTATCTACTGGCGGTCGCCAGTAGATAGTTATAGTTAGGACCTAGTTTCCATAGGAAAAGCGTTTTTTCTTTTCCCAATAACTTTGGTGCCGGTTGACGAATCTTTGCGAAATTTTCAAAACTTGTGGCCCGCTCCAGTCAGCTCCTATCCTGTAAGTTTCGGGTTGATTCGCCAAGTGGGGGCCGAGAAAAAAGGGGGGTCCCAAAACGTGTTTTCTCCATGTTATTTTCCATAGGAAACTTTAGACACGGCTACAGCTCGAACTGCTGAACGGAATTACACCAAATTTGGCAAAAAGGTAGCCCTTGGTTCAGAAAGAGCCTTTTTTGTTAAATGGTGTAAATCCGTTCAGTAGTTCCTGAGAAATTTTAAAAAAAGAGGTTGGAAAATCAATTTCCCATAGGAAACTTTAGACAAGGCTACAGCTCAAACTGCTGAACGGAATTACACCAAATTTGGCAAAAAGGTAGCCCTTGGTTCAGAAAGAGCCCTTTTTTTAAATGGTGTAAATCCGTTCAGTAGTTGCTGAGAAAATCAAAAAATAAAGGTTTCGATATTTAGAGGCGCGGTGGATCCGCAGACCCTCCCGACCACGAGCTTTATTCTAATTGGCTGTTAACACTCCAAACGAGGAAGTGTTGGCAGCCATCTTGTGACTCGGTAGAACCGAGTCACAAGAAAAGAGAAAAACAAACGTGAAAAACAAGAAAAGGGGGCAGGGTAGAAACACCCTGACCCCCTAGGCCTGCTCAGGGGGTCCCACAAGGACCCCCAGGGCCCAAAAAAGCATTTTATTTTTAAAAAATCGGCCGAATTCACACTGGGTGCGCGAATCCGGCCGAGAAAATTTAAAAAAAACAAAGCGCGGGCTCCCGCGCTTTGTTGTATTGAAGCCCCCGGGTGGGCCAGGTCCCGGGGGTACTGAAAAAATGTGTGGGGGGGCCCCAATCCCCCCCCACACTGCCCCGGGGACCGCCACCTCCCGGGGCTAATTTTTAAATGTGTGGGGGGCCTCCAAGGCCCCCCCCGGGGCTTTCATTAATTATTTTGGGGGGCACACAGCCCCCCCGCAGCCCCGGGGACCGCCACCCCCCAGGGCTTGTTTTAAAAAAAAAAGATAAACCTGTGTGGTAGGGCTCGACCCCCCCACACGCCCCAGGGACCGCCACCTCCCCGGGGCACTAAAATGCAAATTTGGGGGTCCGTTACGGACCCCCGAGCCCCGGGGACCACCACCTCCCCGGGGCTTTCAAACTGAAGGGAGGGGGCCGCGCGGCCCCCTCCAGGAGCCCTCGATGGCCCTGGGGACCGCCACCCCCAGGGCCGGCTCCTGCAGTGTCCCGGGGTGCCCACCCCGGGACACTGCTGTTTGCTATGGCAGGACGGGAGCCTCGTGGCTCCCGCCCTGTCATAGCAAACTGTGGTTTGGGTTTTGGAAGAGAGAGCAGGAAACCTGCTCTCTCTTCCAAAATCCAAACCACATTGTTTTTCCACACGGGGAGCTGCATGTCAGCAGCTCCCCATGTGGAAAAGCAATGCCGGCTCCTGCAGGACGCGGGGAGCCGGCGAGACCGTGGGGACATTGGGGCTCCCCCCACGGTCCCCAACGAAGATTGGGGACGAAGATCCCGGGGGATGGGGTCCCCGGGGCCAGAAGTGGCCCAGGAGGGGGGCCGCGTGCCCCCCACCTCAATCAATAAAAAAAAAAAGAAAGAAATGAGGCACAGCCCCGGGGAATGGGGTCCCCGGGGCCACTTGAGGCCTAAGGAGGGGGGCCACGCAGCCCCCCTCCTTTAAAAATAATAAATAAATAAAAATAAAAATGTGGCCATGCCCCGGGGGATGGGGTCCCCGGGGCCGAAATTGGCCTTGGGAGGGGGGCTGCGCGGCCCCCCTCCCCCATAATAATAAAAAAAAAAAAAAGCACACAAAGGCCGGCCCCGGGGGATGGGGTCCCCGGGGCCATAAATGGCCTGAGGAGGGGGGCCACGCAGCCCCCCTCCAAATATATATATTTTTTAAAATAAACACTGGCCTTGCCCCGGGGGATGGGGTCCCCGGGGCCGAATATGGCCTCGGGAGGGGGGCCACGCGGCCCCTTTCCATTTTTGAAAAAAATAGAAAAAATAGGGGTCAGGCCCTGGGGGATAGGGTCCCCAGGGCCCATAAAATAGGAAAGGAAGGGGGGCCACACAGCCCTCCTTCTAAAAAAAAAAAATTTTAAAAAAAAAAGCCGGCATCGCACCGAGGCCCCGCCCCCTCCCAGCAACACTCTGCAAACGCGCCCTGTGTCGCGTTTTAAGTTGGGGAATGAATTCCTCTTTAATCCTGAAGGTCCCTAGGGGCCAACTAGCCCACCAGGTACCTCCAGTAAGCGCCACAGGGCTGCCTTGCAGAGAGGTGGTCCAGGCCACGCCCCTTTTTACACCTCTTTGCAACGCAGCTCTGTGGCGCTTACTGGAGGTAGCTGGTGGGCTAGTTGGACCCCAGGGACCCTCAGGATTCAAGGGGATTAATTCCCCAACTTAAAACGCGCCACGGGGCGCGTTTGCACAGTGGTGAAGGGAGGGGGCGGGGCCTGAGATGACATGTGTGCAAACACGCCCCTGTGGCGTGTTTTAAGTTGGGGGATTAAGTCCCCTTGAATCCTGAGGGTCCCTGGGGTCCAACTAGCCCACCAGGTACCTCCAGTAAGCGCCACAGAGCCTGCCTTGCAGAGAGGTGGTCCGAGGCCACGCCCCTTTTACACCTCTCTGCAACGCAGCTCTGTGGCGCTTACTGGAGGTACCTGGTGGACTAGTTGGACTCCAGGGACCCTCAGGATTCAAGGGGACTTAATCTCCCAACTTAAAACGCGCCACGGGGCGTGTTTGCACAAGTGGTGAAGGGAGGGGGCGGGGCCTGATGTGACAAGTGTGCAAACGCACTCCGTGGTGCGTTTTAAGTTGGGGTATGAAGTCCCCTTGTATCCTGAGCGTCCCTGGGGGGCAACTAGCCCACCAGGTACCTTCAGTAAGTGCAACAAAGTTGCGTTGCAGAGAGGTGTAAAAAGGGGCGTGGTCTCGGACCACCTCTCTGCAACGCAGCTCTGTGGTGCTTACTGGAGGTACCTGGTGGGCTAGTTGGGCCTTAGGGACCCTCAGGATTCAAGGGGACTTAATCTCCCAACTTAAAACGCGCCACGGGCGCGTTGCACACTTGTCACATCAGGCCCCACCCTCCCTTCACCACTGTGCAAACGGGCCCTCTGGCGCGTTGTGAGTTGGGGGATTAAGTCCCCTTGAATCCTGAGGGTCCCTTGGGTCCAACTAGCCCACCAGGTACCTCCAGTAAGCGCCACAGAGCTGCGTTGCAGAGAGGTGTAAAAAGGGGAGTGGCCTTGGACCACCTCTCTGCAACGCAGCTCTGTGGTGCTTACTGGAGGTACCTGGTGGGCTAGTTGGCCCTCAGGGACCCTCAGGATTCAAGGGAATTAATCCCCCAACTTAAAACCCGCCAGGGGCGCGTTTGCACAGTGGTGAAGGGAGGGGCGGGCCTGATGTGACATGTGTGTACTTATCCAATCACTCCGCCAAAACCCAAGCACTTATAAATTCACCATGCACTCTCTTTGCAGTATTCTAATCATCCAGTCAGTACCCGTGCACTCATGCAATGACCCATGCACTAACTCATGCACTGCTACAATACTCTGAGCACTACTGATGTAGTCCAGCCATCACCCTGTCACTACCCATGCACTCCTCCTATCACCCAGCGAGCACCATGTACTTATCCAATCACTCCGCCAAAACCCAAGCACTTATAAATTCACCATGCACTCTCCTTGCATTACTCTAATCATCCAGTCAGTACCTATGCACTCATGCAATGACCCATGCACTAACTCATGCACTGCTACAATACCCTGAGCACTACTGATGCAGTCCAGCCATCGCCCTGTCACTACCCATGCACTCCTCCAATCACCCAGCGAGCACCATGTACTTATCCAATCACTCCGCCAAAACACAAGCACTTATAAATTCACCATGCACTCTCCTTGCAGTACTCTAATCATCCAGTCACTACCCATGTACACATGCAATGACCCAGGCACTAACACATGCACTGCTACAATCCCCTGAGGACTACTGATGCAGTCCAGCCATCTCCTTGTCACTACCCATGCACTCCTCCAATCACCGAACCAGTTCCATGTCCTTATCCAATCACTCCGCCAAAACACAAGCGTTTATAAATTCACCATCCACTCTCCTTACAGTACTCTAATCATCCAGTCAGTACCCATGTACTCATCCAATGACCCAGGCACTAACTCATGGCAAATACAGAGGAGGTCATGCTAATCACAGGGGTACCCCAACACATAGTGTTCCCTAGTGTATGTAGGTGTTTTCACTGTATTCTAAGTGTCTTTTAGCATAGCACTGGCTCTAGGGCCGGTTAGTCAGAGTCAGTTACCACCAGTACCCGTCAGCAAAAAGTTGGGGGGACAGGAGGACTTTCTGCTCCTCAATTGGTTCGTTCTGCACATCTCTTGCTTCTTCTTGCACTTTTCTTCGTCTTTCTGGACTTCTGTTGCCTCTTTCTGCATTTGTCTTGCTTCTTTGTGCGCTTTTCTTCCTCTTTCTTCACTTGTCCTACCTTTGTAGGCATAGTTAGAAATTAGCATTTAAAAAACCTTTGAAATTCACTGAAAAAACCATAGGTTTCAGGGACGTTATAGTTAGAAATTAGCATTTAAAAAACCTTAGAAATTCACTGAAAAAACCACAGGTTTCAGGGACGTTATAGTTAGTTGGACATTTCACTCGTACAAAACCAGAGAAATTCCCCCGTTATAGTTAGTTCAGCTAACTATAACTCGCGCCCCCGCAATGCACTGCTGATGACGTCACATATTACATCATTCATGACATGGTCAGTGACATCACTGATGACATCACTTATGACATCTCTAATGACATCACTGATGACATCATCCACGTGAAAATCTGATGCACCTCCTCACACTCTAATATAACCTTTGATACACCCACTGTAAAATACAGACTACCATTTTCGAAACCATCGACACACCAATACCAGTTACTACATGCGCACTCACTGATTCCTAGGTCTACACACACATCCACTCATTCACCCATACAATCACTCATACATGCAGTCACTCATCAATACAACACTATCATATGCACTCATACACCTATACAGACACTCACACACCGCCACTCATCCATGGAGTTACTCACACACCTAGTCAGTCATGCAAAGAATCAATCACACTCCCATTTACTCACCTATACAGATAGTAACGCATACTTACTCTCTTATATAATCACTGATACAAGTACACGCTCATCCATACAGCCGCTCTCACAATCACTGACTCTCACGTATAGTCATTTATACTCCAACTCTCACATACACTGCCTTTTCCCTATGTAGTTACTTGGACATGTACCACTGAGACATCCATTCACTCACCAACACACCCATACACACACTCACCCACCCAAACAGCTGTTTCCACATGCACTCTTGAACCCATACACCTAGTGAATCAACCACTCACACATCTATGCACAGAGTCACACACCTCCCACCCACCCACACACACACACTCAGTCTCCCATACAAATTCTCAAGCAACCAATCAATAACCGATATAGACACTCATGTAGCTACTCACCAACCCATGCATTCAGTAAGACACATTTAATCACTCACTTATACAGTCAGTCACGCACCTACTAAATCATCCATCCAGACACTTATACACCCACTCATTCTTCAATACACCTTGGCATATATATAAAACATATTTAAACTTTACAGAAACACACAGTCACTGGATGATGTCATCAGTGATGTCATCAGTGATGTCATTTGAGATGTCATCAGTGATGTCATCAGTGATGTCACTGACCATGTCATGAATGATGTAATATGTGACGTCATCAGCAGTGCATTGCGGGGGCGCGAGTTATAGTTAGCTGAACTAACTATAACGGGGGAATTTCTCTGGTTTTGTACGAGTGAAATGTCCAACTAACTATAACGTCCCTGAAACCTGTGGTTTTTTCAGTGAATTTCTAAGGTTTTTTAAATGCTAATTTCTAACTATAACGTCCCTGAAGCCTATGGTTTTTTCAGTGAATATATATATATATATATATATATATATATATATATATATATATATATATATATAGTGTCTTTGCGGTACTTGTGTGTACTATTCTAAAAAAACTAAATTTCGGTCCTAAATTACCACTGCATCCCTGATCCCTTTATGGGACTGCTAGTAACCCAGAAAGGCTGAACTTGCAGAATTCTGCAGGAAAATACGTGTAAAAAAAATTCAGATTACCAGACTCAAGATAAAGTAATCCTTCAGTCCTTCTGGCGATGCACTTCCTCCTTAAGTCCACACTTTTGAACAAGCCGTTCTCAAGGATTTCAATCTCACTAAAACTAATCTTAAGTGCTCTTTCTTTAATCTGCCACATAACGAGATCTGATTTACCAAAGAGCTGGGCTCTGATCTCCTCATCACCAGAAAACCAGTTGACAAGGGAGGGGCCACTGTGATACTCAAGGCTTCTATCAACTGGAAATGCCTGAGACAATTAAATTACCTTCACTACTATTGCCCTATTTGAAAGGACCAAACCACAAGACAGCAACTGTCTATTAAGAAACCTGTGGCTGAAGCTAGAGATTCAGAATGGATTACACACAGATGCTGAATTTCTTTTAAATCATGATCCTAGGACTCCCTATTTTACATACTTCCCAAAATTCACAAACCACGATGACCACCACCCGGGAGACCAATCTTTTCAGGGATTGGTTTCACTTTGGAACCCCTATCACAATTTCTGATTGGTTTTTATTACTATTAGTCTCTACCATGCCTTTTTTCCAGGATAGTAATGACATTTTCAGTGTATTGGAGACCATTGAATTTGATACCGAGGTCTAGACATCAAATCCTGCTAGCCGACGAGTATTCTACAAAGATGAAACCCTACAGACCACAGAAACCTTATTTGCTCTCCCGCACATTATTCCATGACCCCTATTCATTTCATCAAGCAGTGTTCCACCCTGGCTATGAAAGAGAATTTCTTTCAATTGGAAAACCAACTCTTCTTACAAATTACTGGGAGTTTGATGGGGAGCAGCTTTGGCCCATACATGGCAAATCTGTTCATGCACCATTTCAAAATATCATGTTTCGACCATGACTCCAATCCTTTCCTTCCAAACTTTAAACCATGGAAACACTACTTTGATGACATTTTGATCATCTGAGAAGGTAACACCAAAACTGTTATATCTTATATCTTATGGCTGAACTCACGGATTCCACATAAGAAATTTAACTGTGAGTTAAGTAACGATTTCTAGACCTCCTGCTTTATTCTTACAATGGACGTCTGGTCTCAGAACTATATAGGAAACCTACAGGTCGGAATTCACGGTTACTTTTAGACAACTTCCATCCTGAAGCGTTGAAAGGCAATCTTTCCATAGACGAGTTCCTCCAAATTAGGATGAACTGCACAGACATCCAGATTTTTAAGAAGTATGCTACTACATTGAGTTCCCATCTGATATGGAGACATTAGCCTCTCAGTCTTGTTCATTATTCAACCAAGAGGGTTTGTAACAACAACAAATCAGGTCTAATAGAGAGACACACACAGCCTTCCTCTGACAGATGAGTCTGCGCGAG